>CM062816.1:1235838846-1236438846 GCA_031772625.1 Pinus tabuliformis
TCCTCTTTTCGATTATTGTTTTCATTGATCTTTATGGGCTTCCAATATAAAGAGTATAATATATTCTTGTCTTGTGTTTTAGTACATTACATGAGTTACTGAATCTACATGAAAGTCTACAGTTTCTCCCTTTTTTCACCTTGAGAGTCCTTGGCATGCATTGTCATACCCTTGCACATATTGGCATGCCTTAGCACTTGGCACATCTTAGCATGTTTGACATGCCTTCACACTATCTATGACATGTTAGAATTCCTTAGCATGCCTTGGAACTCATTCACTCACAGCTAGCCTTACATTTTTTCACGACTTGGGAACCCAATCAAGTCCTTGGCTACTGTAGTTCATGTGAAATTGGCTTTCATCAACAACAACAACTTCACCAATTGCACCTACTACAAGTAGAATGTTCCTTGTTCACCTAAGAATTTCCAATAACTCATCTTCAGCCACTCATGTCCAAGCTAAAATTATCCCACTTAACTAGTTACCAAGATAAGGATCACATATAACCATGGCCATAAAACAACTAAGAAACATAGCTTACACAGGTAATATTTCACATGTATGTCTAGTTCATATAAACCGTAGAGCATTAATTGAGAGTTTGCAAGAACCACAAGATGCACAAGACACACAAGATATAAGTCGACACAAGCTGAGTGCCCCAAAAATTATACACAACAATGTATAATATGCAATTATCTAGAATAGTTTAAAACATGAGCATGTGTCAAAAGTGTGGCACATCTCATATAAAAATAATAGCTAAAGGAAAAAAAAAATTGTGTCTAGCACAAAGTCTCCCTTTGTCTAAAAATGCTATGTCGAGCCCCTTATCACAACCATAGGCTTGCCTCCTATAAATCCTATTATGAACTTCTCCTAACACACTTCATCCTTGGCACACTTGAATTCACTGACACTCCCTAGCACACACTCTTATTTGTTCCTTTCCATGCATTTTGACCTAGTTCTCCCTTGTGATGCCCCGATACTCCCTAACACTCCTCAATATGCATTGACATTGTCCGACATGTGTTAGCATGCCTTTTCATTCCTTGGCATGCCCTGACCCTCCCTAGCTATCATGCCCTCACAACTACCCTTACTTAATTTTCAACTTGGGAACGCAACCAATTCGTCACTTGACTACAAGATCTTGACCAAGTTATGGTTACCACAACTAGACTATGTTGTTGAATTGTGTAGCTTGGGAGCTACTCCACAAGCCTAATGAGATGGGCTTGTGTGAGTTTGGTCACAAAAGGATTTGTGGGAAAAGAACCCAAGTGAAGGGGTTTTGGACCCAATATGGGGTTTAAAATCTAAAATAAAATTAAAAAGGAAAATTAATATTTCCTAATGTCTAAGTGGATAAAACCTGTAATTTATAGAGGGTTCCTAAGAGGTCTAGGAAAAACTATTTAAGGGGGCCTTAGGATGAAGGAAAAAACATGAAGTGAGAAGGATCTCATTTGATCAAGGACTAGACCAAGAGAGATATATTCCTAAAGTAGGCCGAGTTAGAGTGCCGAGTAAGGGTTGCTAAGGGGAGGCCATGATCATCCACGAAGAACAAGATCATCATGTGAGTGTTCACAAGAATGTTACATACCTTAATGGGTTCACAATAATGTTGCATACCTTAATGGATTGACATGAAGAGAAGTTTATTTTGGTGGACTATCCATAAAGTTTTAAACGAATATCTGAAGCAACATATAAACAATTAGACAATGGAATGTTAACGGTTGATTTGTGACCCTAGTTCAGTCATCTACAGATTGTTAGAAGGATGATAAGAGGAGTAGTTCAAATTTTCTCATAGATTGGAAAACAAATAAATTGGTACACAAGAATAGTGATTTTGAGAGGACTCAAAGCATTTTTAGGCGGAAGATTTGAATAGCCCTAGACGAGGGCAATATTGTGGGCCCTAGATCAGTAAAAGAATTGACTTTGGTTTGGCATATTGATGGTAGTCCAAGAACAGGTGGATGGTTTTTAGGTGATTGTCAAAGAACAACCCTAAGTCTTGTACTTGTGAAGGACAACAAGACTAGTAGAAGGGCATGTGTATAGGGCTTAAGGATGTGCAGACTTCGAAGTACCAACATAGCAATCAAGTGGGCCAACCAACTAGCACTAGTTCACTGTTTTACATAGGATTTATTCAGTGAGAATAAGGGAAACCTCCATAGCCTTAGACTTGTCATCTTGTAGTGGTAGTATGGAAAAAATGGGTAGACCAAAGAGTTGTTCACAAATGATCGAAGACCCTAAATGTTGCAGACCTTGAAGGACAAAGTAGGCAACTAGAGGGTGAAGTTTATTGAGATGAGTTCAGTAACCTAAATGAGTTGATTTCATTGATGGAGGCTGATTGGGGAGTTATAGAATGGGAGGCAAGAGGACCTAGCAGATGTGTTCAACACGCATGGACTGAAAGGGTTGTGTGTGGCCACCATAAGCAAGTAGGTCAAGTGTTGTCTTGTTCAGGATAGATTGGTTGTCAAAGGACTAACACCAAACCCTAGTTGTATTCCTTGTATTAGTATGATTGCAAAGGGCCATGATCCCTGGTACGAGAGCTCTAGCTAGTTGTATTATAGTTTTTAATATAATGAAGAAGGTTTTTAAAAAGGTAAAAATTATCATGTGCACCAGTTGATTCCTTGATGTGTGTAGATTTTGTTGTGGATTAAAGTAGATGTGTTGTGGTACTTGAGTGTGTTTGCATCAAATATTCTAAGACTAAACCTAGATTCTCATGTGTCGTGGAAATTCAACATATGCCTTGTTCACCTAAGAACTACTTATAACTCATCTTAGGCTACTCATGCCCAATCTCAACTCATCCCACTTAACAAGTTACCAATACAAAGCTCACATCAACCATGGCAGTAAAACAACCTAAAATTGCTAAATTCTTAAGCCCTTAACCCCATAACACCTAAAAATTCTAAATCCTTAAGCCCTTAACTCCATCCTGATTTCCATCATTAATTCATCATATGCTTGTTGTCATCATGATCATTGTCCTTGTCAACTCCAGGTGCATTACATAATTATAACATCATGGATGTCACTTTTATTGTCATTGTAATATTCATCTTTGTTCTCATCATATTGAGATGAATTTTCAACGAACAAGTTTTTCATTCCTATATCATCCTTATCAGAAATTTCCTCAAATGTCAGACTTTCGACACATAACCCAACATTATCATCATCATTTTTGTTGTTAAGCATGTCATCAACCCCTGTAATTCTTGTCACATTGATCATTTTCCAACTAAGATATATGGATCTATATGTAATTCATGGATGTATCATTGGTTTGATGACACCTTGCCTTGTCCATTTAGGACACAAGGTGTAGGAAGAGGTTTTAATTTAATTAGTTTCCTGAGTGTTGTATTGACATTTTTGTTCTCAATCATAAAATACAAATTATTGGTGGTTGGGTGGTCTTGCCTCCTTGTGATACATAATTTAATCCTTGCGAGTCTTGTGATTTTTCCAAGTCACATAAAAACTCATTCAGTCTAAATATAAATTGCGTCATCCTAAGCCTATCTAGATGGAGGATAAGGGATATGTGGAAGGAGGGCTTGCATCAGTCCTTGACAAACCCTTATCTGTAGGAAGAAAATTTAATATATGTCTAGCTATGTTGAAGGAATGGAAATAAGTTATCGAGAGTAAGTAGATGACCATTAACAAGACACTTACAAAAATAAACTCCCCCCAAAAGGAGACATAATGATATTTCTTTCACTAAATGTGAGATTGGCCGGGGTGCCAAAAATGCCAATCAAAAATTGTGTAAGGTATATCATAGTTTATCAACTACTGTGGATAGATCGTTGTGTAATTGGTAGTGCCTGTAGAATGCATTTCCTCTTCGAAGGGAATATATTTTTCCCCTATTCTTGTATAGGATGATTGGTGGTCATTAACTCATTGGTATTTGCAAAATTTCAAGTTTGACAACATAAGGTATAACAGAATCCCCTGCACCATTTATGCAAGAAGTAAAGCAAGGTTGCACCAATTACAATGCACGTTAGATTGTGGTAATGATTTGATTATTTAAACTAAATCTCTGCCTAACATTTCTTAGTGGTGGTTTCTTTCTTAGCAGTGGTTCTTTGCAATTAGCTTAGAAGTGTTGTAATAACAAAGTATACCAAGAAATTTTATTGTTTTCATTTTCCCATAATTTTGTTTGAACAAAAAGAAGGATTGAGTGTGAACTGTCACATCAATTTTTGGTATCAAATCAGGATTTACACATGCCAAGCTTGATTTGCACATATCCATACCTTACAAAACTCCAGGGTTGTCATGAATGACTTCCATATGTGCAATGGTGATCATTAATCTCGAAGCAAAGTGTCTTCAAAACTTCCATGACAAATCTAGAGATGGCCTTCAAGAGTTTATTCAAATATACTCTATGAGTACAACCCTTTGATTGTGAGAAATTGTAACAACAACCTCTCACTTTGGAATCAAACTTACAAAGTGTCACAAGCCATAGATCTACCATACAAATTTTCTTGGAATACACATTCAAATAGTTAAGGGTTCATCTCACTCTTGCTGGCATACATGGTCACCACAAAGAGCATTTAGGGGGCTTGTTTGTGGCATTCCAATGCAATTGCCCATTTGACATCATCTTTACATTTTTCTACTTCAAGTGGATGCTCCAGGAAAAAAAGACTTGTTCATTTTATTTGATCTAAGTCCACAAGATGGTTAGCTAGCTCTTCTCCTCTTAGATCATAATATTCTTCATGACAAGGTTAAAGGGAAATCACATTATATTATACCATAGATGAATGTGGTATATCTACCTCTTATTGCTTTGTCTCTCTTAACAACACGTGTGGAGGCCTTCTAAACTATGGCTAGCTTCTAATAGGGTATTTTTGAGCTCTAAGTGAAGTTCCCCGAAAATAATGGGCTACCTACAACTACTTGAGTTTATCAATAACATTATTCACAAATTTGAGGTATTTGTCACCTCCTTAAGGGTTAATGGATATTTCCCTTATGTGTAAACCTCATGTCCCTTTTCTCTCCTTATATCAACATAATTTCTTTTATTAGGGACATCTTCTATAATTTTTATTAATGCCCTTAGGCTAATATTATCACTCTCTAGGCCTTTAACATCATTAGATATAACCTCTATGTCAAGTGACCTCTTTTTTCTCAAATGGAAAGATCCATGGACCTCTCAAGCCCATGGAAGAGATGTTGTAATTTCATGCATGTTACGTTATGTAAACATTTTGATTGGGTCAAATTACATACAAATAATAATAAAAATAAAATAAATAATTACAATTATAATTAATAATTAAACAAGCCTAAATTCATTTTAACTTCTTATCTACCAATTAATGTCCTGAGAGATCAAATATCTTAGGGTTCAAACCTCTTTTAGAATGAAAAAAAAATTGATCCCTTTCAATATTTAATAAATCAAAAATTAAAATAAATTAAAATGTGTTAATTAATAATAATACTCTTATTTTAGCAACAATGTTAATAATAATTGTATACCATATTTCATTATAATAATCGTGCTAACCATAAATCATGATTAACCCCTCCTCGGCGCCCTCTCCCGCTTGGTTCCCAATCCCCTTAAAAAGAATACGCTTAAAAGTAACATACCAAACTTATTTTTGGCATATCACTTTACACTATTGCGGATCTCCACATTTGAAAGGCCCATGCAAAAATATTAAATTTATTGTCGATCTCCACATGTAAAAGGCAGGTGGAAATCTATTGAAACTCATTTGTTTGACAAACACAAACAGAGTTGATTCACAAACACAAACAAAGGCTTTGTAGAGCCAAGCGAAGACAAAACTAAAAGGTGATCAACAGCACAGATTCCATAAACAAGAATAACCGAAGGGCTGTTGTTCTAAACATCTTCCATCTATAAGCATCTTCAGGGTAAAATTCGTTTGAAAAGGGTCCTCTATTTGGCATTGCAATCCTTGAATGCAGAGGACACAAACTGTTGGTGGTGGAAAGAAGTAAAACACGAACGTTCTTTTCTAGTTTCATCCGCCTTGATTTTTGAATCCATGTTCAGGTAAGATCCAATGTGAACAAAGAAAATTTCTTTTTATGTTGCAGTGACCCAGTGTGGATTTATCGTTCTGGTTATCTGAAACGCATTAAACCCTTGTATTTTAAACAATTTTAGGGTCATATGTTCAACATTTTGAAAAATTGTTTGCAATAGCAAAGGAAGATTTGAAGGAGTAGAGTGTTTTAATCCTCGCAACTTTATTTTATGTTTCACACATCTGTTTTGAAAGCACATTCTTGGAGGAGGAAAAAAACCCTTAAGCCAACATCTAAACACGTTCACGCTATGAAGCGACCTTCAAAGAGAAGTTGAGGAAGGCCCATCTAAATATCTGGTGCCTTTTGTTTATGCTGCAATTGTTCCTCTCAGTAGGCTTATAGCTGTAGCGACTTCGGAGGGCCCTATAACTGCAGTGACTTCAGTGTTTACAACAAATTGCATGGTCACGGGTTCGAATTCACAAAAGTGCTGCACCTCGTTACTTGCACACAAATTGTGTGGACACACTATGCACGGGCCCAGGGGATGAGAATAAAAACTCTTGTTTCCAACATTGATTTGATTTAAGCGTTCATATTAGAGAAGCAAGAAGATGTTAATATACGATTATAAGAGAAACATTGTCCACTAGTGTATTGACCGTGGGCCAATTACCATCAATTGGTCCATACTAGATCCAATTCCAAGAGGACCCATAAGAAGTTCATCTATGGTAATTGCATCTGCCTACGAAATATATGATATAGTTTCTGGATCATGCATATGCTCTAGAGGATGAACAACATCAGTACCCATTGCTTTTGATCCTCTGATTGTTTGACGACTCTTACTTTTGATCAAGGAAAATTTTTAGAATATGTCTTGCACCTCAGACTTCCATTCAATAATAGTATTTCACTATTGCCTATGAAAAGCCCATTTGTCTCACAACTCAAGTCTAAAGGTAAATTCATTTAGAAAAGCTAGCTATCTACCCAAAATGCCTCTCCATCAACATCAACATGATAATGTATTTAAGGGATTTCAACCGATTGTTGTGCATTAAAATGATTTAACCTTATATTATAGTTATGAAAGTCTACCATCAAATATAAAGGTAAGGAATGCTCCCTTGTAAGTTGAGAAAATGCAGCCCAACTGAACCACTCATCAATTATAAATTTCTTTGAGATGGGTTCTCATGTAGTGAAGATGAAGAGGTTCTATTGCTATATTTTATTTCCTTCTTCACCATAAAGGCTTTCATAGTCGCATATGAAAACATTTTTTCCATGAATGCAATGAGCTTGGTCCTCATAATAATGTATGCCTTAATTGTAGTGTAGGATAGGTTCTCTAAAATTCCAAAAAATCCTTCCTTACTTGAAAACCCACAATCTCTCAGATCTTGTATTTGCAGCAGTGGGGATGGTACAAATAAACATAGATGAGTTGTTGTCACAATAGCACCTTGGATACTAAGATATTTTAGCATTGGAAGAGAAGATAGTGAAGATATGGACTTGAATTTTCATTTGCCTTGGTGTAACTACTTCTTGGTTCTGGTGCAAAGAAACAGATTATTAGAATGATGTTTCTTTGATATTTCTATATTGTGAATGGGTGACTGAAATGTAGGACTCTTGGCCCTCATGCAAAAATATTTCATTTCAAGAATTTGTTGATATACAAAATGTGTATATTGTAGACCAGGATGTATATGTAGTAGCCAACAATGCTTCTTCCAGTTGGCATTGTGCCTTTTCTCTCAGTGTTTTTTCCCATCAACTCGTTAGAGCTTCAATTCAATTCATAGAACACAACAAAGTAATTGGAAGTGCACACTGCAAACATAGAACATGAGTTAATGGATGTGATTTCACAGGACACTATAGTAGAAAACATGACCATAACCAGACTATAAATTTAGGCCTCAAACTATTACACGCAAGCCTTAATGGGCTCTTTATTGCAGCAAAATATGGGTCCTTGTGACATGTTAAATGACATGCTACCAAAAGCATATGTATGGGGTTTTCCTGCATTTTGCTAACAAAACTCCCTGAGGAAGATTTAGAATCTTAACCTTAACCCCAATAGTTCCCACAAACATTGTTGGACCTGCTTGTATGGGGTTTGCTATCCACAATGCTTGTTTTGGCTAAGTACTTTATGTCAGGAAATTCTACCCCAATGCACTTGTACATTGGCTTCAACACATAATGTATAATATTACAACTTGTAAGACTGCAAGAGCATCAACAATAGAAAAGACACAAAAAAATAACTTACCATGGAATGTAAATCCAAACATTGCATCCGCTACAATGTCAAAATTGTTGTCCAGTTGTGTTGGTCACTCCTATGGTGATAATAATGGAACAACAAGTGCTTCTAGCTGAGTAACAAGCCCATAATAAAGAGGTTTATTTGTCCATTTTGGATAAAAAACAAATGGTGTTTATCCAAAATGGTAAACGTGGCATGTAGCCACAAGTCCGTCACCACCACTATTGCCAGGACCACAAATGATTAGAACCTGACTATAGTCATATGGGTTATAAACCTCTGTAATGGAGGTTGAAATAGTAAGGTCAACAAGCTCCATCAATTGGTCCATACTAGATCCAATTCCAAGAGGACCCATAATAAGTTCATCTATGGTAATTGTATCTTCCTACGAAAGATATGATATAGTTTCTGGATCACACATATGATCAAGAGGATGAACAACATCGATACCCATTGCTTCCGATCCTATGATTGTTTGACAACTCCTACTTTTGATGAAGGAAAATTTTGAGAATATGTCTTGCACCTCAGACTTCCATTGAATAATAGTATTTCACTATTGCCTATGAAAAGCCCATTTGTCTCACAACTCAAGTCCAAAGGTAGAGTCATTTTGAAAAGCTAGCTAGCTGCCCAAAATGGCTCTCCATCAACATCAACATGATAATGTATTCAAGGGATTTGAACTGACTGTTGTGCATTAAAATGATTTAACCTTCTATTATAGTTATGAAATTCTATAATCAAATATAAAGGTAAGGAATGCTCCCTTGCAAGTTGAGAAAATGTAGCCCAACTGAACCACTAATCAATTATAAATTTCTTTGAGATGGGTTCTCATGTAGTGAAGATGAGGAGGTTCTATTACCATATTTTCTTTCCTTATTCAACATAAAGGCTTTCATAGTCCCATATGAAAACATTTTTTCCATGACTGTGATGAGCTTGGTCCTCATATTAATTTATGCCTTAACTGTAGTGTAGGATAAGTTCTCTAAAATTCCAAAAAATCCTTCCTTACTTAAAAACCCACAATCTCTCAGATCTTGTACTTGCAACAGTGGGGGTGGTACAAATAAACATAGACTAGTTGTTGTCACAACAACACCTTGGATGCTAATATATTTTAGCATTGGAAGAGAAGATAGTGAAGATATGGACTTGAATTTTCATTTTCCTTGGTGTAACTACTTCCTGGTTCTGGTGCAAACAAATAGATTATCAGAACGATGTTTTCCTGATATTTTATATTGTGAATGGGTGACTGAAATGTAGGACTCTTGGCCCTCATGCAAAAAGATTTCATTTCAAGGATTTGTTGATATACAAAATGTGTATATTGTAGACCAGGATGGATATGCAGTAGCCAATAATGCTTCTTCCAGTTCGCACTCTTCCTTTTCTCTTATCATTTCTGCCCATCAACTCATTAGAGCTTCAATTCAATTCATAGAACACAACAATGTAATTGGAAGTGCACGCTGTGTTATCGCTCTGTGATTTTGAAGACTGTTGAACCTCAGAATTACCCTCTCCTTGACATTTTTTCTCACCTTGTTCTCTCACTTTCTCATAGGATTACAAACCCAATCAATGATAAATGCTATGTTTTGTCCTAGGGAAAGCATTAAAATGATTGCCATATTATATTTTCATGTTCTTGCTATTTGAATATATTTTTGCAAATTAGCTACAAAACATAGCCTATTTTGCAACTAACTGTGGATTCCATAGCTACTCTCATGGTTTTGCAGGTTCCATGTGTCAAATGAAGAATTGGGCCACATGGGAATTTCTAGAATCATCTCCACATGGATTATATCCTATTCACTCGATCCAAATTGATGGAAAAACAAGCCCAAGGTCATGGTCAAAGATGGAGTCAAAATACGTTATCCAGAAGCAGTAGGACTCTTGATTTGCTCTTTAGTAGAAAATCAAGATTCTAACAGTTCTGTTGTAGACTTAATTCGAATTAGCCACCTGTAGTTGATCAAAATTTTAAACATTCCTATTACAATTCGAATTAGCCACCTGTAGCAAGTTTTTCTCATAAACAGTCATGTTAGATTTAATTCGAATTAGCCACCTGTAGCAAGTTTATCTCATAAACAATTATGTTATTTTCCTATAAATATCAGTTGCATGGAACCGAGAAGAAGTTATAAGTTAGAAGGAATTACGTTCAGGCTTTTTGCTGATACTCTATATTCAGACTTTGTTTTGTTCATAATACAAATTTCATGTTGCCAATGATCGTTTAAAGTACATCCTTAGCTAGCTAGCATTCTAGCCACATCAGTTGTAGAGGGCCCCTGCATTGAAGGAGGTTTTTCATTTGTTGTTTTCAGTTTAATTTCCATTACTCTGTTTTCAGTAAATCTTTTTTCTGATTTAGAATGATATTTCATTTCAGTTTTTAACCAATAGCATAAGCATAAAATCACAACTGTTCAACCTTGTTCTTCTAAGATATTTTGTGGAGAAAAATGACTTTGTTTCCAAACTGAATTAAGATTGAATTAATAAGAATACACATTTTCTTAGTTTTCGTACTATTGTCATTCATTCTCTTAGAATGGAATTGTCAATTAACTGTGTTAATGGATGTTTTCAAAAGCCATTTCAAGATGATGATGATCCTAAACTAAACGGTTAAATGTCTAAGTCATACGATGATTGAATTTACTTAGTACATTGTTAGTTTTACATGCTTTTACCATTTTTCTTTTAGATCCTTACTTAGTTGCATCACTGATATTCCAAAAAATCATTTCAAAGAGATTGATTTAATCATATTCCAAAGTTTAATGGTTGAATGTTTAATGAATGCAATTACTGAGTTACCTTCTGCATCAATTTCACTCTTGGTTTAAGAATTAGATCCATGGATTAGGACTAATGATAAGATAAGATAGATTCTCTGTTTTCTTATTAGGTTCTAACTAGAAAACAGTTCTTGGTCCATTTTTAGGAAATTGGATTAAGTTAGGAACATTTCCTTTCCTTTAAAATTCATTAGATCCACTTAAATTGTCCCATGGTTTTAGGTTGTACATTCTTAGACATCAAAGAAAAAAAACCCCAAAAAACAAACATAAAATACAAAAACGACGAAGTAAGAGAAAGGTTAACTAAGCACATATAGTGCACCACACTTCATCAGTTTACAAACCTTGGTTGATAATTTATGCAAGCAATTTAGGACACTAAATTGACTAAACATTTTGGTGCCACTATTGGGGAAGTGTAATTAGGTAACCTCACCTCTTACATCTAAAAAAGATATTCGTAGAGAAAGAGACTCTAGGGTAGATTCATAGATAGAGGTAGGAGTTTAATTCCTACAACACCACTTACTCCACCAAGACTAAGAAGAGATACACCTCCATCTCAAACTCATATTCCTAGCCATAGACTTCCTGAAGTTCTAAGGTCAGAAATCCAATTAAGAGGATCTCCTACTTCATCTACTGAGGTAGTCCTAGAGGAAGAAAATCTTGTATCTCCAACGAAAGGAGTAGCCTTTTTCACCTCTACAGGGGAACATATTTTAGTTGAAGAATTAAGAATTCCTAGTGGAGAGGGGGAAGTAGAACCTTTCTTCCACATACCATTGATAGAGGAACCAAATGAAGAGAAATTAACCTTGCAGGTTGAATCTTATATTAACTCTGAAGAAACTATAATGGCAAGAAGAGAAGAAGAAGGAGATGATGGAGAATTTTCACTATTTGGAGAAGGAAGAGGTAGAGGAATAGGTAGAGGAAATCATGGAGAAGGTAGAGGAATAGGTAGAGGAAATCATGGAGAAGGTAGAGGAATAGGTAGAGGAAATAATGAAGTAGAGGAAATAGGGAAGTTGATAATTCTTTTGGATTCCCTATAGTTGATGAAGAAACATATGCCACAATGAAAAATATCTCACCTTCTGTCCTCCCAAACTTTCATGGATTAAAAAGTGAAGATCCCGAAACCTTTTTATTTGAATTTGAAGTCTTGTGCAGAACTTATGATTATTTGCAAGACTCTCAAAAACTCAAATTGTTTCCTTCAACATTGAAAGGAGTTGCTTTAAAATGGTTCATGGGATTGGTCATTCAGTCTATTAGAACATGGAATGACATGAAGAAAGTGTTTTTGGACATGTATTTGGATTATTGCATGCCTATCAATCACAAAGATGAAGTGTTTAAAATGCTGCAAAGAGAGGATGAAAATATGGAGGATTTAATTGAAAGATTCAACTATAACTTAAAAAGAGCAAAAATGGATAACTTAGATCAAGATACTTTAAAATATCTTTTATTAAAATCCATTAGAGAGGAGTGGATAGACATCCTTAACATGACGGGGAAGGGAGATATCTCTCAACTCCCATTAAGTGACATTGGAGAATTATGTGTTCATCTCTCAAGAGGAAAATCCAAAACTGGGAAAGGTCCAAGAGATCCTTCTCTTGTTAGAGTGAATAAATCTGCAGTTGGATCAGTGAGTAGGGAAGAAATTGGAAACAATCTTGATGAATTTAAAATAGATATTCTAGGGAGCCTTAGTGAACAGATAGACACCCTTAAGTTACAAAACAAGTAGAAAGTCGAGACTGATGATTTAGCTATTTTCTGTCCCAAATGCAGAAAGAATCATGCTTTAAGAGAATTCCCTTTGGATGCAAAAATCATAGAGACTTGTGTGATTTGTTCAGAAAACCATGAGACCAAGAGTTGTCCTTCAATTCTTGGTCTTAAGGTTGTTTTTCAAGAGGAAACAATTTCAAATCCAACATAATCCCTTTGCTTTGTCTCTAGAAGACCTTGGCAGGGGCAACAAAACAAGGGTTTTAACAACCAAATGTATATTCAACCCCCACCAAATTGGAATTCTTGGCAGCAACCTTGGCTTGAATCTCAATCTCAACCTTGGGCTTAAGGAATGAAAAATCCCTATGGAAGATTCTCTCAATACTATCAATATCCTCCATCATATCCAAACTATCCTCCCCAACAAATTCCTCAACAAAATCAACACCCCCAGCTTCAAAACCAAAATCCTCAACTTTCACTGCCATTCCCACAGAGACCAAATCGGTTACCTGCCTAACCATTATGAAACCCCAATAATAAAAATCCTCAGAATACCTATATGGTGGAAGGACAAAAATTTCCAACTTATATGATCACTCCTTTAGATATCAATGATGTCCAACTGAGATCTGGTAGGATATTAGAAAAGAAAAAGCTTTCTCTAGTTATTCAAGAACAAGACAATTCTGAGGAAGATTCTCTACAGCCAAATAAAAGTTTTGAAGGAACATCTCTTCAAAACTAGAATACTGAAAATGAAAAACAGAAAGAACCAATAAACTCAACTCCTATCATAGAGCAACCACCAGTATCCACTTCTACACCTCCTTTTCTTGAAAGATTACAAGTTGATAGAGGGGTAGAAAAGCATATTATGTTGCCTAATTATGATTTTCTAGATGAATTGAAAAAATGTTTGTATCAAAATCCCTTTGTTACAAGCCATTAAGGAGATTCAAATTATAGCTAAAACAATAAAGGAATTGAGCATGAAGAAACTAGGAAGAGAAACAAAATAAGTAAAAAGAATTCAGCTGGTAGGAAAAATAGTAGACATAATAATGGGAAAAATTGCCATACAAAAATATGTAGATCCAGGAAGTCCAGTTGTAAAAACACATGTCAATGGAGTTGAATTTCTCAATACATTGATTGCTTTAGGAGCAACAATAAACATCATGAAAGAAAAGACCACGGAACAACTCAAGCTTCCTAATCTTCTTTATACACCTACATTACCGCAATTGGGAGATAGATCTGTAATCAAACCAAATAATGTGTTAGAAGATATTTTAGTGTCCTTGGAATCTTGGGAGTACCCTATTGATTTTATGATCTTAACCCCAAAGAATAATCTAGGAGGACATACACTTATATTAGGAAGACCTTGGCTGGCTACAGTTGATGCTTTCATTAGCTGTAAATCTGATGATATGTATATCTCTTATGGTAACTCAACTAAGAAATTCACTCTATATCCTCCAGCAAGAACAATCACAAAGATAGATGACAAGGAATGGATTGATGATGAAAATGATATTCAACCTCTCTTTACTATTTCAGCCATTAGTGAAGGCAGTAAAATCTTAAATATAATGGAAAATTTTGAATCATCTCCAGAATATGAACATGATCAATTTCAAGAAAAATCCAATATTGAATATTTGTCATCTAGGAAGATGTCTCTTTATTCTATGGAAGAATTTGGTAGCTCTACAGTTGAAATCTTTCCAGGAAAAACATTGAACATAAACAAAAGCTTGGAAAAATTACAATAGGAAAATCTAATCAAAACATTACATCAACATTCTTCTGCATATCCATGGGAATACACTGACATGAAAGGAATTAGTCCTAAGACTTGATACATCACATCTACATTGAGGAAAATTTTACACCTATTAGACAACCTCAAAGAAGGATGAATCCAAATCCTAGGGAAATTGTGAAAGAGGAGTTGCAAAAATTGCTGAATGTAAACTTCATTTACCCAATTTTAGACAGCGAGTGGGTTTCTCCTCTAGTGATTGTGCCTAAAATGAATGGTAAATGGAGGGTATGTATTGATTATCAAGAATTGAATAAAGCTACCCTAAAAGATCAGTTTCCTTTTCCCTTTATATATCAAGTGTTAGATACATTAGAAGGTAAGAAGTATTTCTCATTTTTGGATGGTTTTAGTGGTTACAATCAAATTCAGGTAGCACCTAAAGATCAAGATAAAACCACGTTCACCTGTCAATGGAGAACTTATGCCTACCAAGTACTTCCTTTTGGATTGTGCAATTCACTTGCAACATTCCAAAGAGCAGTACCAGGAATTTTTTCTGATCTAATACGTGATTGTGTAGAGGCGTATATGGATGACTTTACAGTTTATGGGAATACATTTGAAGAAGCTTTAGAAAATTTGGAAAAAGTTCTTAAAAGATGTAAGGAAGCAAACCTTTCACTAAGCCATGAAAAATGTTTTATGATTTTTACAAAAGGGATTGTTTTAGGACATCACATTTCATGAGATAGGATTAAAGTTGATAAATCTAAAGTTGAAGTCATCTCTAAACTATCAATTCCAAGTTGTCAAAAGGATGTTAGAAGTTTTCTAGGATTCACAGGATACTATAGAAGGTTTATAGAAAAGCTCACTAAACTAGCATCCCCACTCTTCAAATTACTCACCAAAGATTGTGAATTTAATTGGAATCTTGATTGCCAGTTGGAATTTGAGACTTTAAAAGAAATTTTTTTTGAAGCACCCATCTTAAGAGATCCAAATTGGAAACTACCTTTTCAACTTTCAACAGAGGCATCAGATACAACTCTGGGAGCTGTATTAAGGCAAAAAGATTTGATCCCCTATGCCATCTATTATACAAACAAGAATTTGACTCCCATTGAGTTAAATTACAGTGTAACTGAAAAGGAATTCTTCGCTATTATTCATGCTATCAATAGGTTCAAACATTATATAACAGGCTATGAAACCTTTGTTCATACAGATCACTCTGCAATTAGTTACTTAATGAATAAACCTATTAGTAATGGTAGAGTTACAAGATGGTTATTACTCCTGCAACATCACTGTTCTAGATAGACCTGGAAAACAAAACACAGTTGTTGATTTCTTGTCTAGAATTCAAAATATCAAAGATGACACTCTATTTGAAGATAACTTTCCTGATGAATATCCTTTTACAGTAACTACTCAAACCCCTTGGTTTGCAGATATTGCCAATTACTTAGTCATAGGGAAATTACCTTCACATTTGTTTCCTAAGGAGAAAAGAAAATTCATTCAAACAAGTGCAAATTACTCATGGATTACTAATGAATTGTATAAAACAGGTCCAGATCTCATGATCAGAAAGTGTGTTCGAGAAGATGAAATGCTTGAAATTCTTAAGGCATGTCATGATGAACCTTGTGGTGGACACTTTGTTGACAAGAGGACAACCTATAAAATCCTTCATTTAGGATATTATTGGCCCTCCATCTTTAGAGATGCCAAAGAATATGTCAAAAGGTGTGATAGCTGCCAAAGGGTAGGGAAACCTGCTCATTCAGATGAAATGCCACTACAAAATCAGGGACTCATTGAACCTTTTGAAAATGGGTCTTGGATTTTGTTGGACCAATTAATCCTCCATCTAAACAAAAGAAGTATATTTCAGTATGCACTGATTATGTCACTAAATGGGTAGAGGCTAAATCATTACCTTTTGCTAATGAAAAATCTATAGTTAATTTTATTTTTGAGGACATCTTCACTTGTTTTTGTGTTCCAAGAGAAATTGTGACAGATCAGGGATCTCAATTTACATCTAAAATGGAGGAAAGGCTTGTGTAAGATTACAAGATCAAACACAGAAAGTCTACTCCTTATCATCCACAAGCAAATGGTAAAGTTGAATCTACCAATAAAGTAATTGAAGGAATTCTCACTAAGACTGTACATCTACACATAAGAGATTGGGTAGAAAGGCTTCCTGAAGCCTTATGGGCCTACAGAACTACATGGAGGAACACAACAGGACATACTCCCTATGAGATTGTTTATGGGAAGCAAGCCCTGTTTCCTATAGAGTTTCAAATTAGAACCTTCAATATGGTAGTCCAATTGGGACTGGATTATCAGAAGCATAGAAACGTAGATTGGAACAACTCAATGAGCTTGATGAAATCAGGCAAGATGCAGTTCAAAGAATTAGTTTAGTCTAGCAGCAAAGGGCTAAACGACATGATAAGTATATCAAGGAGAAGAGGTTTCAAGCAGGGGATTGGGCACTTTTGTTCAATTCAAAATTCAAATATTTTCAAGGAAAGTTTCAGACTCATTGGCTTGGGCCATATGAGATTGAAGAAGTCTTTAATAATGGAGTAGTGAGAATAAGAACAATAGATGAAATAAAGGTACCTCTTCTTGTGAATAGTCATCGGTTGAAGATATATCATAAGCCGGTTTGAAGAGAGGATTTTGTCAAGATTTTCCAAGATAACACTGAAATGAAGTTGGTGAAGAATAATTCTTCTTGTCCACTAACTTAGATTTTATTTTCCCTGTATATATATATGTGTGTGTGTGTGTGTGTGTGTGTGTGTGTGCGTGTGTGTGTGTGTGTAATAATAAAATAAAAAAAATAAAAAAATGTATAAGTATGAAAACCAATTATTAATTGGCATACTTATACAGGAAATACAGGGTGAAAATCAGAGATTTCTGACATCCTATATTTTCCATTTTCTTTCTGTAATAAGTAGTGACATAAAAATACATTCATTTGCAGTTCCTAATCTACAAATTCATTTCATTTCATTCCATATCACCCTATTTTCATTTTATTTTATAGTTTCATTCCATCTCACTTCACTTTCATTCCCTTTCACTGTCATATTCCATTTCTATTTCATTTCAAATTCATGTTCCATACGCATACTTCATTTTTATCATGTTCCGTAGCTGATTCCACTATGCAGTTAATTTGACTTTGCAACCATATCTCATTCAGCAGCTCTGGCATAATTATACAGCTTACAAACAAATGATGATTGCAGGAAATTGAAGATTCTTTTTTTGAAGACCAATATGTTAAAAGGGTACCTACAACGAAACGGTTAAGTTCTAAAAGGTAAAGTGCAAAAATTTATTTTAAATAGCAATGTTAAAACATAAAGCATATATAATATGGATATTCATATGTTTCCTTGACGAATCATCATTTGATTTGATTGCAATATCCATCATACTACATATCCGCCACATCCTTCATATTTTGTCACATAACAGTCCATAATTAACTCCCTCGTTGTTATTAACGGTCATGACTATGACGTGACAATTGTCTATGTTTCTCCAAAACCCCTACCATCTACTTATTTCATACAAACCCACAGTTCCTTTCACCATATTCATAGTTAATCCATTTCATAAAACCAAGAAGGGTAATTCTGAAGGTTGAGAACTCTGCATAGTAGAAGGCATGGGGCTAATTGTCAGATCAGAACCGATAGGAGCAAAGTACATGGAAGGATACCCACAGCTTAAAAAAATGTTGCAGAAAGCTGGATGGCTTAAATTCATCGAGAAATTTGATGGTTTTCATAAGGAGATTAAAAAACCCTTTGCTTGATAATTTGATGGCACAAAGGTAGAAATTGGAGATATCAAGTTTGAAGTAACTGAGTCATCCATAACCGAGGCTACAAAACTTCCAAGGCATGGTGAAAGATGGTTCAAGAAAAAGGAGTTCCACAATGAATCATGGAAAGGAATACTCAAAAACCCAGGTATGGATGTCTCTGTTTTTAGAAAAGGAATTCCCATTTCAGCTCTTAAAAGTAAGTGGAGGAACATGATCTTGATATTATAGAAATTTATCACTTATGAGGGGAGATTTGGTTGTATGTATGTCTACGAATTTCTTAGAAAATGGAGAAATCAATCTTCCTTTCTTCCTACTAAATAGTTTAAGAAGGATGGCCTCAAATGTGAAAAAGAAAATAGAGTTCATACATACAACCATGTATCATCATGGGTTGATAAATATATTGATTGAGTTTCATTTAAAAAGCATAGGAGATACCTGGGAGAATTTCCCTATTAGAAACCATTTCCAAGAAGCACCAGAGTCACCTAAAGATGATAATGTCAGAAGAAGTATAAGAAAGAAGACTGGTATAACTATTGAAAATGGACTTGAGTCTTTATTACATAAAGATGATGAAAAGTGAATCTCTAAAGAACTAACAGAAATCAATAAGAAAATCAAGGCAAGAGGGAAGATAAGAAAGGAGAAAAAGGTGACAAATGAGGAGAATGTAAGTCCTCCATAACTTAGAAGAAGCTATGTTATGAAACCAGCTCAAGAAAAGATAGAAAAGAAAGATCAACGCCTTAGAATTCAGCCTCTTCGAGGGGGCAACCTCCTTTACATTACATAAATGAACAATTCTTGGATGATACAAATGAAAATACCTCCTTTTATATATAGGAGTCTAAGTGGTCCCAATACAATCAAAGCCTACATAACAATAATATTGTAGGGCACAACAGTAACAATAGTGGGCTTCTATGTGGCACAATAGTAACAATATGGGCACTACATGGGTACATCAATATAATAAGTGGGTTGTACTAATAACAATAAGGGGTTACACTAGTAGTATAGGGGCCTAACATGCCCCTCTCCTTCAAAAAGCGTTGTCCTCAACGCTTGAGTAGTTCTGGATATTTCTGCATAAAATTCTCATCCTCCCATGTGGAATCTTCAGCGGATAAGTTCTTCCACTTGATAAGGTACTCTGAAATTGATCGATTTCGTAGCTGTCGAGTTCTTGTTTCTATAACTGCTTCCGGTTCCAATATAATTTTTCCTTCCTCGTCAAGTTCTGGCAATATTGTTTGAACTGGGAGCTTGTCTCCTATAACCTTCTTTAAGCATGAAACATGGAAAACTGGGTGCAATCGAGAAGCTGCAGGAAGCTCCAATTTGTATGCCATAGTACCAATCTTTTGCAACACCTTGTACGGACCATAATACTTTGGTGATAATTTATTATCCTTCTTAGCTTGCTTGAGGGACATTTGCTTATATGGTTGTAGCCGTAGGAATACCCAATCACCTATATCAAAACTTCTTTCACTGCAATGTTGATCTGCCTGTTGTTTCATTCTATTTTGTGCCAACACAAGGTTATCCTTTAAGAGTTGGAGGACTTGTTGTTGATGTTCGATGTGATGTTCCACTGCCTGAACCTTAGAATTTTCTCTTAAATATGATGTGATGGATGGTGGTTGATACCCATAAAGTGCCATAAATGGGGTCATTTTTGTTGCTGTATGAAAGGAAGTGTTATACCACCATTCAGCCAGAGGCAACCATTTGACCCATTGTGTCTGTTTATCAGATACAAAGCAACGAAGATATCCTTCCAAACATTTGTTTACTATCTCAGTTTGCCCATCAGATTGAGGATGATAAGATGAGCTATGAGCTAACTGAGTACCAAGACGAGAAAATAATTCTGTCCAAAAATTTCCAGTGAAAATGGGATCTCTGTCACTTACAATAATCTTTGGGTTTCCATGTAGCTTTTGAATTGTTTCCATAAATGCAGTAGAAACTGTACTGGCTCTAAATGGATGTGATAATGGACAAAAGTGTGCATACTTGGTAAGTCTGTCAACTACCACCATGATGACACTCTTTCCCTCAGACTTGGGTAAACCTGTGATAAAATCCATTGATACCTCCTCCCAACGTTGGCTTGGAATGGATAAAGGTTGTAATAGACCTGGTGTCTTAATTGTTTCAACTTTATTTTGTTGGCAAACCAAACATTCTGCCACAAACTTTTGAATATCTGATTTAAGGCCATCCCAAAAAAATTCCTTCTTAACCCTGTGGTAAGTTTTTAAAAATCCTGAGTGCCCTCCTAAGGGAGAAGTGTGCAATTCCATAAGAATCTTTTGTTTTAGCTCGGAATTCTTACAGAGGTATAAGCGATCTTTGTACCATAACGAATCATTTTTCCAGCTAAATGTATCAGACGTACTGGAATCTTGTTGTAGCTTTCGAATAAGTGCCCACACTTCTTCGTCATTCTTCCATTCCTCCCTTGCTTCATTTATCCAATCTGGTTGGATGATAGAAATAGCGCACAACAATGCTTCCACATCCTCATCCTTTCTTGAGAGTGCATCTGCCACCACATTTTTCTTCCCTTTTTTGTAGATGATTTCAAAGTCATAACCCAACATCTTTGTGACCCACTTTGGTTGCTCTTCAGAGGATAATCTTTGTTCTAAAAAGTATTTAAGGCTATCATGATCCGTTTTTACCTTGAAGTGTCTCCCCATTAGGTAGGGTTGCCATTTCTTAAGTGCATGGAGTATTGCCAACATTTCCTTCTCATAAATAGCTTTTCTTAGAAACTTTCCCTTGATTGGACGACTTTCAAAAGCAATGGGTCTTTCATCTTGCATTAGAACAACACCAATTCCATTTCCTGAAGCATCACATTCCACAATAAAGGTTTTTGTGAAGTCCGGTGTAGCTAAGACCGGTGCTTGGCACATTGCCTCTTTAAGATGTTCAAAGGCCTTTGTTGCTTCCGGAGTCCATGAAAATGCATCTTTCTTCAATAATGTTGTTAGAGGTGCTGCTATTCTCCCATAATTCTTAACAAACTTGCGATAATACCCTGTCAACCCAAGAAATCCGCGCAAATGCTTTATGGATGTGGGGATTTTCCATTCCTTAATGGCTTTAATTTTGCTAGGGTCTACCTTAACTCCTTCATGAGATACAATATGACCCAAATATTCCACCTCCTGGACTCCAAAAGAACATTTGGATCTTTTGGCATATAATTGTTTCTCCTCCAATAGTTGTAGCACCCTGTCAACATGTTCAACATGATCCTTCCAAGACTTGCTGTAGATAAGTATATCATCAAAAAATACTAACACAAATTTTCTAAGGAATGGTTTGAAAATTGAATTCATCAAACCTTGAAATGTTGAAGGTGCATTGGTAAGGCCAAAAGGCATGACCAAAAATTCATAATGACCCTCATGAGTTCTAAATGCCGTTTTCGGAATGTCTTCAATCTTCATTCTGATTTGATGATATCCTGAACGAAGATCCAACTTGGTGAAGTAAATTGATCCATGCAATTCATCCAGTAATTCATCAATGACAGGAATGGGGAACTTATCTTTAATAGTGAGCTTGTTGAGCTCCCTATAATCCGGACACATGCGCCATGATCCATCCTTCTTGTGCACCAATACTACTGGAGCAGAGAAAGAACTTTGACTTGGTTGAATTATACCAGCCTCTAGCATTTCTGCAACCATACGTTCAATTTCACTTTTTTGGACATAGGGATATCTGTACGGCCTGATGTTTGGAGGAACACTTCCTGGAATCAGATGAATAGCATGATCATGATCACACATAGGTGGGAGACCTTTGGGAGTCTCAAATACCTTGAAATGATTGTCCAGGACTTTTTGGAGATCTGGAGAAATAGATGATTCCAATGTGGAAACATCTAGCGAACATAATTGTGCAATTACACCTCTTTGCTCCTTTTTTAGAAGCTTTGTCATGCCATTAGAGCTGATTATCTTTCCTGGTTTCCCTACAATACCCCTTAATTCAAATTCCTTTCCTTCCACAGAAAATTTCATGAAAAGTTCTTGAAAATTAAAAGCTATTGTACCCAAGGATTGTAGCCATTGGACTCCTAGTACAACATCTGCACCTCCCATTGGAATGGAAAGCATTGGGCTAGTCAATACATATTCTCCCATGGATAGCTTGATATTATGGCACTTTCCAGAACAATTTATTGTTCCTCCATTTGCAATCATCACTTGACACTCTGGTGCTGGATATAGGAAGCAATTCAATTCTTTTGCTACCCTACAATGAATAAAATTGTGGGTGCTTCCTGAATCAATCAACACTATTACCTTTTTCTTCTTGATTTGTCCTTCTATCTTGATGGTTTGAGGAGTGGTAATTCCCGCCAATGCATTACAAGATATGGTCGGATTTATTTTTTCTTCATCTAGGCTTTGTTCCTGGAATATATCCTCTTCTTTGGACCTTTCTTGCTCCTTTTCTTCTTCCTCTTCACAATCTATGTAGAATAATTTCTTCTCAGCATACTTATGACCTTTTGTGTATTTGCTATCACAATTGTAACAAAGCCCTTTTGCTCTTTTTTCTTCCAATTGTTGTGGTGTCAACCTTGTAGGTTGTGGAAGACTATGGGCAAAAACACTTCCGTCTTTATAGTTGTGAATGGTATGCTTCCTAGTTGCCATAATTTTGCTTTCCATTTTTCTTGCTAACCTGAATGCCTTCTCTAATGAATCAGGTTCCCAAAGGCGCACATCATGTTGGATATTATCCTTTAAAGACCCTATGAACACATCAATCCTATGCTCCTCTGGAATATCTTTTACCCTTATGTTCAATTTTTGGAACTCCTCAATGTGCTCCATTATTGAACCCTTTTGTTTGAGACTTATCAATTGGCTAAAAAAAGTGTTGCTTTTTGTATCCTCATAATGTGCTATCAATTCTTCCGTAAAAATTGCCCAAGTGATAAATTGTTTACGAGAACAAAGCCATTGATACCATACAAACTGATTTGGTTCCAAATATAAAGTTGCCATACGTACCTTTTGTGTGTTTTGCACATTATTGAGATCGAAGAATTGCTCCATCTGTAATATCCATGTGGCAGGATCCTTGCCATCAAACTTCCTCATATCAATTTTTGGAACATGGTGAGTCTTCGATCCAACATTAGAGTCTATGGAATCATGATTAACATTTCTTTTGTTCTCATCATGAGTTTCCTTTGGAACATGGTGAGTCTTCGATCCAACATTAGAGTCTATGGAATCATGATTAACATTTCTTTCACCCTTAGTGACCATTTCTTGTAGCAACTTATTCATATTTATCTTCAATTCTTCCATCTTATCATCCATGCCATCAATTTTACCATCCATTCCATTCACCTTAGCTTCCATGCCATCCCTCTTAGCTTCCATGCCCTTTATCTTAGATTCCACGCCACTTAGCTTAGCATCTGTTAGCTTTTGTGAGCGTGACATTTGTTGCACTTGTTCTTGTAATTTTGATATATCATGTAGCATTTCTTCCTCTTCTTCATGAGTCATGCTAGAGCTTTCAGGTTCCTTACTAGGTGTTTGCATTTTCTTTCCTCGGGGCATCAGTTACCGATAATAATGCTTTACTATGCCCTTTGAATTCCTTCAAACCAAGCTTATGCAAAAATTTAAAAAAAAACTACACACCTTTTTTTCTTTGTAGAAGCCTGATATTGAATCTGATGTATCTCTGTAATTTCGAATCATCCAGTTCTGAAATTTTGACCTGTAGTAGCCTTCTATGTCCTCTTTCCAATGCCACTAGTCTGATCCAAATTGAATTCTCCAAGAAAGAGTTATGCACAATCTCCCGCAGTGACCTTCTTACGAAATTTCAATCCGATGCTCAGAGAGAAAGTTATGACGATTTTCCCCAGGTCACCTGTTTTGAGTGTAATTCAGGAGTCTGCAAAAAGACCAATGTCCTCAGATCATATCTCCGAAAATATCACGCGAAAAGCTCTGAAATTCGGACCCAAGGTTCAGCGCGATTTCTTCTCAAATGGGTTTTTTTTGCGACTTTTGAAACGTCACATAAAAAAAGTTATAGCGAAAATGCCACGATGACCTGTTTGGAGCAGCGAAACCCTAGAATCCAAAGCTCTGATACCAAATGTTATGAAACCAGCTCAAGAAAAGATAGAAAAGAAAGATCAACGCCTTAGAATTCAGCCTCTTCGAGGGGGCAACCTCCTTTACATTACATAAATGAACAATTCTTGGATGATACAAATGAAAATACCTCCTTTTATATATAGGAGTCTAAGTGGTCCCAATACAATCAAAGCCTACATAACAATAATATTGTGGGGCACAACAGTAACAATAGTGGGCTTCTATGTGGCACAATAGTAACAATATGGGCACTACATGGGTACATCAATATAATAAGTGGGTTGTACTAATAACAATAAGGGGTTACACTAGTAGTATAGGGGCCTAACAAGCTATATACTCCGAGGTTTGGTAAAGAAAACATCATTAAAAGGAACAAAGTTTATAAATTTAGACAAGGAAACCCTAGAAACATCTCCTGTTAACATCTCTTCTACACACATTCCTCAAAATTCTCCTGTTCATCATTTTGGAGGTAGCCCAAGTAGAAGATCTAAGGACATAAACCTAGTGCAACAAAAAATATATGATTATATAGAATCAATGGAGAAGAGAAGTGCCTCAATGAACCCAGAACCTTTTGTCAATCCACAAGAACCTCTAATTGATACTCTCAAATAGGAAATTTATGAATTAGAGATATTGAACAGACATATCAAATAGGAGAATGAAACCTTGAAGGAACAAAATAAATTGGACAAGGCAATTCACAATGATTCCATTCTGCATCTAGGACTATGGTATAAGAAAATAGGAAATTGAAACGAAAGAATAAGATTTTGAATAGAGTAGTCATTAACCTTAAGTACAAGCTTCTTATGAGAAAGCCCATAATGATAGCCACTTCAAAGAAGAGAAAAAGAAGGAAATTGGATGTACTAGCAGAGGTGTCTGAGCAAATGCATTAGGGAGGAAGAACTCACATTTTTGGCAAATTGCATGAGGAAATGAAATAATCTTGCAATGGGGGTATGTTGAACCTCAGAATTACCCTCTCCTTGATATTTTTTCTCACCTTTTTCTCTCACTTTATCATAGGATTACAAACCCAATCAATGATAAATGCTAGGTTTTGTCTTAGGGAAAGCATTAAAATGATCCCCATATTATATTTTCATATTCTTGCTATTTGATTTTTGTAAATTAGCTACAGAACACAGCCTATTCTACAACTAACTATGGATTCTGTAGCTACTCTCATGGTTTGGCAGGTTCCAGGTGTCAAGTGAAGAATTCGGCGACATGGGCATTTCTAGAATCACCTCCACATGGATTCTACCCTAGTCACTTAGTCCAGAACGACGGAAAAGCAAGCCTAAGGTCATGGTCGAAGATGGAGTCAAAATACGTTATCTGGAAGTAGTAGGACTCTTGATTTGCTCTTTCATAGAAAATCAAGATTCTAACAATTCTGTTGTATATTTAATTCGAATTAGCCACCTGCAGCTGATCAGATGTTTAAACAGTCCTATTACAATTTGAATTAGCCACCTGTAGCAAGTTTTTCTCGTAAATAATCATGTTAGATTTAATTCGAATTAGCCACTTGTAGCAAGTTTTTCTCATAAACAGTCATGTTAGTTTTAATTCAAATTAGCTACCTATAGCAAGTTTATCTCATAAACAGTTATGTTATTTTCCTATAAATATTGGTTGCATGGAACTGAGAAGTTAGAAGTTAGAAGGAATTACGTTCAGGTTTTTTGATGATACTCTGTATTCATACTTCGTTTTGTTCATAATACAAATTTTGTGTTGCAATGATCGTTTAAAGTACATCCTTAACTAGCTAGCATTCCATCCACATCAGTTGCAGAGGGCCCCTGCATTGAAGGAGGTTTTTCATTTGTTGTTTTCAGTTTAATTTCCATTACTCTGTTTTCAACAAATCTTTTTTCTAATTTAGAATGATATTTCATTTAATTTTTTACCAATAGTGTAAGGATAAAATCACAACTGTGCAGCCTTGTTCTTCTAAGATATTTCGTGGAGAAAAATGAAATTGTTTCCAAACTGAATTAAGATTGAAGTAATAATAATACACAATTGCTTAGTTTTCTTACTGTTTTTTCATTCATTCTCTTAGAACAGAATTGTCAATTAATTGTGTTAATGGATGTTTTCAAAAGCCATTTCAAGATGATGATGATCCTAAACTAAATGGTTAAATGTCTAAGTCATACAGTGATTGAATTTACTCAATACATTGTTAGTTTTACATTTTTTGACCTTTTTTCTTTCAGATACTTACTTAGTTGCATCACTCATATTCCAAAAAATCATTTCAAGGAGATTGATTTAATCATATTCCAAAATTGAATGGTTGAATGTTTATTGAATGCAATTACTGAGTTACCTTCTGCATCAATTTCACTCTTGGTTTTAAGAATCAGATCCATGGATTAGGACTAATGATAAGATAAGATATATTCTTTGTTTTCTTATTAGGTTCTAACTAGCCAAGAGTTCTTGGTCCATTTTTAGGAAATTAGATTAACTTAGGAGCATTTCCTTTCCTTTAAAATTCATTAGATCCACTTAAATTTTCTCATAGTTTCATGTTGTACATTCTTAGACATCAAAGAACAGAAACCCCCAAAAATAAACATAAAATACAAAAACAACGAAGTAATAGAAATGTTAACTAAGCACATATAGTGCACCACACTTCATCAGTTTACAGACCTCGGTTGATAATTTATGCAATAAATTTAGGACACCAAGTTGAATAAAAAAATATTGGTAAAACAAAGTCACAGAAGATACATCAAACCACTTATGAGTCAAGGACCTAACCTTCCTAGACTTAGAGAGGGCTCTCTTTGTATATTTATGATTTAACTGTGATTTCAATGTTTAATGTATTAGCCTGGATATTAAAAATAAAGAGATTGTTTGTTTGTTCATTTGGTTGGGGATGATCATCCTTGAATATTTTCCATTTGGATATGGAGTCATAGGCTGGGTGTTGGCTTCAGGGAGTCTGAACCAGGTTCAATGTTAATTAGCCAAACAAATCCCTACACTATTGGCCCTTTCGGCATCAGCCCGGGGAGCGCGGACTGAAGTCTCACCTGAAGGAGTATTGGGGGATGCTGGAACCAAGTTTCCACACCCTGACATGGTTGTGATGTCATTTGATTCCCTCTATCCCTACCTTCGCGCAAGTTGCTTCGCTCTAGGGCTTGCAAGAAAAACCCTTTATTCTGTCCTTTAATACCTCCGTGAATGGGTATTATCGACCTTCGTGCAGCCCTAGTTGGCTGCTTAGGTGCTTTCAATTGCTATGGCTGCGTGCCATGTAGATTCCCAAATTACTCTAAGTGAATTTCTTATCTTATCAAACAATTTTCTAGTTAACACCATATAAACAAATAATCGTAGTTGCGTTCAATTATTCAACGTAATTTCATTCATTGGCGCAATATCAAGATGCAATAATAGAACAAAGACATAGGAATTGTAGAATATATTTCTTTATTAATATCTTCCAAGTGTTTACAAACTCTGACCACCCTACGCACCTAGTTTCAGGGGTCCATTCGCTCAGCTGTGGACTTCTACCCTAGGCCTCTGCACACTCAGCCGCAAAGCCTCTACCTACGCTACACCCAACACTTAGACTTCTTACTCCAGAACTACCACTCTCTTACATGATTGATGCCTCTAACTACTTAGAGCTTAGCTCTTTTTATACAATCCCATGGTCCGCAGACAATGGGTAGATCTCTTACAGCCGACTTTACTCTTCAAAACTAAGGACAGACTACCCTTTATGACACATAACACCTTTGCTCTCTGCAACCACAAAATGCTGATTCTTTACCATTTTATTACAAAAATTAACTCAAACATGGCCTTTTAGCCCTAAAACTGCCCTTGGGGGATCTCATTCCCAACACTAGGTGGTCACATCAATTTTCCAGAGCATTTATAAGGCAAGCTAACTGTCTTTACTAGATCTTAGAAGTAGTGTGAGAAATGGAATGACAGAAAAATGATATCAGTTAGGATTAAAAAGCATTCAAGTATTTTTTAATCATACTTCAGAGGAAAACATTAAGATTGTAAACACAGATAGTAGTAAGGTGCTCCAACATCATATCTTAAACTATAATTTCTGCTTTACAATAAGAATCAAATATGCATGAATGGATAAACAGAGATACATTCAACATAGAAAGAAAAACATCACCAAGTCAAAATAGGTCAAGTATCTTGCAAATAGTCCTTTTTATTGATGCTCCAGCTTGAAAATTACAATGCTCCAAATAGAAAAGATTATTTCTATGACTTGGGTCCAACCCCTAATACTCCCAATACATGGAGTATTTAAACAAAAAACTACAACGATTTGCCTTGTACACTTGGCAATCTATTATTTATTACAATGAAAGGAAAAATGACTAATGTAACCATGAAGTGGCCACGATGAGAAAACTAGGACAAGTGTTCCTCATTTTTAGGGATGTTGTTGCTTGAAACATTAATTTGACTTAGTGGTTCTGCTGATGTGGCTAGTGCTAACTCGGGTCTGTTCTAGCACTTTAATCGTCTTTGTCTCGTTCCTCCTAATAATCACATAGCTCACTCCACGGTTCCTCATCTGGAACTTCAATTTTAGTTAATCTTCTGCATATTTCGTCAGCCTCAATGTATTTAGCAAATGTTGGTTGACCAAAAATATGTGCTTCGGTTCATGCTCAATGTAAACTAAATTGTTGATAGCTTCCAGTAATGCCTTTCATGTTATGTTGCCTTTGATGCTAGAAAGTGTTACACTAAAAAATGTCACCATGACTATTTACAGTTAGTATGGCTCTATCAACAGTCATGCTACCCTCTTAGGCAAGTCTTATGCCTCTGCTCTCCATGTCAAACTCCAAAAAGAGAGAAAGTTTTTATAAATGTATTTATCTCTGGGTACGCAGGTTCTCTCAACCTTACCTGCGGGTACGCACCCAATGTTCACAAAAGTTGCGTCTTTGGACGCTCTGTATGTAAAAGGGCAGGTGCGTCCCCCTGTAAAGGTCAAAATGCGCAAGTTTCATCTTTAAAAAGTTACTTGTGGTCATTTCTAGAGCATTCTAGAAGGTTGTTCGACGTGTATTGAGCGCCTCCAGATGGT
The DNA here is from genome assembly GCA_031772625.1 of Pinus tabuliformis. Lineage (NCBI taxonomy): Eukaryota > Viridiplantae > Streptophyta > Pinopsida > Pinales > Pinaceae > Pinus > Pinus tabuliformis. Next base: position 1,235,868,768 of record CM062816.1, read on the forward strand.
TCATGTACCCCTACCAAAGAGGAACTTATCCCATCAATAAGGGAGCTATCCCATCCAAAGAGGGGATTATCCCATTGATGGTGGACCTGATTAACTTCCTCTTGAGCACTATAAATACAGGCATTGGGCCAGAAGGAGGGGAGGTTGGAAGCTATACATTTCTATGGGTAGATGCTGCTGGAATTAGGACTCCCATTTAGAAGCTTGTGAGGAGAGATTGCCATCTTTGCTTGTTCTATTTGGAAGTGGGTGAGCTTTGTCAAAGTAAAGGAGAACTCTTGATGGACCCTGGGAGGGACTTGCACAACACCAAGGCTCAGGTTGTATTTGTTCCTTTTGTTACCTATTAATGCAAATGAGTCCATTCTTCTCAATAACTTGTTATTTATGAGTTGTTTCATGTACTCCTTGGTCTATGTGTTAAATATGTTTTATTCTATGAGATTATCAAGTGCTATTTAATCGTTTGATTGTTAGTGGATGCAGGTTTCAAAGTGAAGGAGGAGCTCATCCGGATCAGCGGAGTTGGACTGCTACAACAGCGTTGGATTACAGGTAGGATCTAAACACTTGATTTCCCATATAGTAAATGCATGTTTAGAGAAGGATTGCTCTTGTTTGTCTTGTTTGTCACTAGAGAGTCTTAGGCTCCTAGGGAGGTTGGTTGTGTCCGCACAATCGACTCTTTCCGCCTGACAAATTGGCGACTCCACTGGGGACTCCATTGATGTGAAAGTCTTTTCCTTTGTATGAACTTTGCTCTGAGAAAATTGGTTTATTTTTCTGGTTTTTGGCTCTGTGACTTTGTTTTTGGGTGGGTTAGCTTAGGGTTAGATTCATTTTAGTTTTTCTTGAATTTTCCAGTAGGACGCACCCTCTGAGTATTGCACAGTGCGTCCCTGGACACACTGTCGCTGTGTGCACAGAGCGGGCCCGCACCTGTCTTAACGGGTTGCCTGCGTCCCCTGCTAAAATTTGAGAAAATTCCATTTTTTGCATTTTTTCTCTTAGATTTTGCTTTTTCTTAGTTTTTACTGCCCAGATTCATTAGTCTCTTGTCAAAGATCTTCACCTGAACTTGTTTCGATAGCATTGAGTGTTTTAGTGGATTTCATAGAAGTTTAAGCCCTAGGGTTTGATTTTTGAGTAGGTCTTGTAGTGACTTTGGCGGTAGAAGTTGTCAAGCCTTAGATCTCTCTGGTTTTGTCAGCATTCTTAGAAGTCAGACCTGTCATAAAGTCTACCTGTGAGAGCAACTTACCTTTGATTGGTCTCTTGGGCAAATTTCGAAGTGCTTGTTGATTGAGTATTGAATTCCATTTTACAAAAAGAACAAAAAGATTTGAGTTTTGTTTTGACTAGTCTTTTGATTCTGCATTAGCTGGTCCTTGATTTGATTTTGGTCAAGTAAAACAACCTAGAATCATCTTTGTAGGCTTTTGCCTCGTTAGGTTTGCTTAGAGTAAATTTCTTTTGATTTGCTTGTGAGTGAAGTTTTCATAGATTTTATAGCTTTTAAGATTGATTTTTGTTAAAATAGATTTATATGCTTTATTAAAAAGAGAAAATACAAAAACATCTCCTTTGAAAAGTTTTGTTTCAAGTAGCTTTGAAGAATTTTGAAAGAAAAAGAGATTTTCGTGCACGTAAGGAGTGGTCATGTTTGTATGCTTGAAAAGATAAAGAGAATTGTTTCTTTGATTGTCTTTACTAAGAAAGTTGTTTTCTATAAAATTTGCATCTCTCAACTCTCTTAGTTAGGAATTTCATTGAAAAAAGGAAAGTAGCATAAATCATCTTAGGTGCATCTTTGTAGTGGTTTGAGTCGAGTCTACACACCATTGGTTTCACTTCCGCTACCTTTTGTCTTTAAGAAAAACCATAAAATTAACGCTTAAAGTAAAATCGACGTAGTAACTTTTATTTACTAGGGCTCTGAAACACCAATTTAGATCAGGCTAGTGTCTTGGAGTAGGTGAGTAATTAACTCTCCAAGACAACAAAACCAAACAAGTAGCTTATCTTGTGATAGAATAAATCCAATTGTCTCATTTGTACTCTGGGAAAGCTCCTCTTAAAGGAGAAGCACGAGCTCGTGTCCGAACCAGTGAGGGGATCAATCCCCCCTCGTTGGGAACGACGCTAGACATGCACGTATTACAAACGGTAAACCTCGGATTAACCATTGTCGAGGAGCCAGGGGTCACTTGTCGGTAAACCTTGGATTATTGTCAAGGAACCGGCAAGGGGATTGAGCTTGATACTCTGCCCTTGCGTGTTGTCGGAGTGTAGACTGTTCCCCCAGGTGCATTTGTTGCGGTTGGTAACCTTAGTGACCATTATCTTTAGGATTCTACCGAGGTGACGGTGGAGGGAAGATCCCACTGTACCTGGAGCAGACGTCGGCTAGACTCACTTGGATTTTCCGGGGGGTTCACTTCACTCGAGACGGTTAAAGTGGAGGAACTTGTGCCGGTCTATTCATTAAGCAGGTTGCCGGGGTAACTGTTCCACCCGCCACTTCTGTACTGAATCCGGCGATGTTGGGTTTCATCACCAACTAGCGCTTTCGGTCTGGAAGGCTACTGTTTGTGCTTGGTTTGACGCCCTAGATTCTTTAGGCGTGTGATTCAAATTTGTTTGGTTCTTTAGAGACTTTAGGTGGTTTGATTTGAAATTTTACTTTGTTTTCGTGTGTAGTAATTAAAAGTTTTTAGCTGTGGCGGAATTACCGAGACAGTCCCGTAGACTTCGGGGCCAGTCTCCTGAAGTTGTTTCTGTGGCCGAATTGTTGAGAAGATCCCGTAGACTTAGGGGATCACCTCCTCGAGACGACCCCGGTAATCTAGAAGGTTTAAAGGTCCTTGTAACTCCTCCTAGTGGCAGTAGAGTAGGTTCACCTGAAGAAGGAGAGTCTTCCTTGGTAGTCCATTCAGATTACCAAGGCTTAGAGACAGGTTATAATCCCGAAGCTGTTACAGTTTCTGAACTTGTTGGTAGTTTTTCGTCTGCTAGTGATACAGGCGAAGAACCTGAAATATCTGAACCTGTTACTCCGACTTCTAGTGTTCCAGATTCACCTAGAGTAGAACGAGTTATCACCGAAAATCTTCCTACTGGTTTGATTGCTATCGAAGAACTTGCTCCAGAGGAAGAAATAGGCGTCTCTAACCTTGAAGATCAACTTACTATTGATCTAAGGGAGCGTGAATCTATCTTTTACAGTCCTCCTAGAAGTACTACTTGGTACCTTTCGTTAACCAATTATTTAGACAACTCAGGGGTAGGTTTTTCTACACCTCGTACTCCTTTTCCACCTGGAGGTATTTATACTCCTGTAAATATGTCTGGTCAGTCGTCCGTGTTTACTCAAAGTCCTGAATCTTTCTTACACGACGGTCCTTCTGTTCCCACCGGGTATCAATCACTTTCTGGTACCTTTGCGGGAGCATCTCCTCAACCCGTTGATCATGGGTTATTAGCTGGAAACAGTGGTAATATACCATTGGGTGTAGGAGACATTTACATGATGTCAGGTTCAGTTCCCGTTTCCCAACCTCAAGGTGGCCAATTACCGCCTGGGGGGCAACCTCAGTTAATGCCTGGGGGGCAACCTCAAGGTCAGTATGCACCTATGGTGCAATACATGCCTCAAGGTCAACCCCAGCCTCAATATGTACCCCAGGGTCAACCTCAGTATCAATATCAACCTCAAGGATGGCAACCTCAAGGATGGCAACCCCAAGGGTATCAACCCCAAGGGTATCAACCTCAAGGCTATCAACCTCAAGGTCAAGGTCAACCCCAGTATCCGTATTTACCTCAAGGTTATCAACCTCAAGGTCAATACTCAGGTCAAGGTTATCAACCACCTCAAGGTCAGTCATATGTTCTGGGTATGGGAACTGCACCTTACAATTATCAATCCTATCCTCAATCCGGTTATGGATCTCAGTATCCTCAACCTGTTACGGGTCAATACCCCGGAATGTTAGTGCGGGATCCATCACAGGGTCAACAGGTGTTGCAGCCAAGTTTACAGTTGGTACCTCAAGCTGGACAACCCGTAGTTTCTGGTCCACCCCAGCAACCGCAACCTATCCAGTCAAATGTTCAAACTTCTGTAACTTCGGTAGTTACTCAGCCGCCAATCGCACCTAGTACTCCATCTCAAACGGCTGCTGCAACTACCGCTACATCTGCCGCACTTACTTCTGGAGTATCGACAGCTCCGGTTTCTACTGTCTCTGCGACCACGCCTCAGACATCTTTACCGTTGTCTGGATCTACGATTCAGACCACGGTCTAGATGCCTACAGGTCAGCCTGGTACAAGTACGGTTGTCACTACTCAACCTCAATTTGTTCACCAACCGTACCAGGGACAGTACCAACCTGGGCAAGCTGTCCAACAACCGGTTTACCAGTATCAACCGTATCCTGGGTATACTTATCAACAACCTCAACAACCCCAGTACGGTCCGGTTAATCCTGGTTTTCCAGGAGGATATAATATCCCAAATGCGACTCCTGTTCCTAGTTATCCTGGATATCCTCCTCCTGGGACTGGTCTTGTGACCCAGAGTTTTAGAGATCCTAACCGGCAGTTACCGTTTATCGCAACTTTGGATTTACCAGACTTGACGCGCCTGACGAATGATCCAATTCAATATCTTCAGTTCTGGCCGCCAATGCCAAATAAGTTGCCCAGTGATATACCCAAGTTCGAAGGTAAGTCTGGAGAGGATCCGTCCAATCATGTGATGACTTACCACCTCTGGTGTGCTTCAAATTCTATCTCGGATGATTCGATCCGCTTACGTCTTTTCCAGCGTACACTCATTGGTCTCGCGGCCAAGTGGTACATTGAGTTACCACGGGCCTCTTTTTACAATTTTAGCCAGTTAGCTACCTCGTTCCTAACTCACTTTCAGTTGCCGGTCAGATACGATAACGGCACGGAGTTATTAACTTCACTAAAACAATCGACGTCCACGTATATTTCTGATCACATTCATGAGTGGAGACGTCGAAGAAGGTTAGTGAAAGTTTTTATCCCGGACCAAATTTTAGCTGAATGGTTTGTTAAATCATTATTACCGAAGATTACTGAAGATGTAGCTAAGGCTGGAGTAGTTACTGAGGAGCAAGTCATTGCTCAGGCGCAATACCTTGACTTAGTTTACACTCAGTCGGGTACGTTACACGAGAAGATTCCGGATCTTCCAAAATCGAATCAAATCGCTGCTGCTCCTTCGGGATCTCATGCCGCTGATGGTATGATTGGTATCGTGAATACAAAGAGCAAGAAGAAGTCTTCCAAGGCTTCAACTACTCCTATAATCACTTTGCCTGATTCCCCGACAGGAGAGTCTTCTCCTGAACTTACCGCCGATATTCACGCTGTAGAGTCATCTACGGCCAAATCTAAAAACGGTGGAAAGAAGAAAGGAAAGAAGAAGGCTAAAGCAGACAAGGCTCCGAAGGAGAAAACAGAAAAGTCGGAAACCAATGACGAAAAGCGCAAACCTCGATATCCTTGTCTTATTTGTGAAGAGGATCATTTTACGAGAGATTGCCCTCATAGGGCCGAGGTTGTGAAAATAGTCAAAGGTTCTCCCACTCCTGCTGTGTTAAAAAATCCATTTCCGGAGCAGGAGAATAAGATGATAGGTTCTTCCTCGAATGCCAGTGAAGAACCCATTTTGATGATGTCCCATGTGAGGATTGCGACTCGATCACAAGATTATGGTAGCAAGAATCCTGTTGATGGTAAGGAAGCAGAATCTTCTCATTCTATTCCATCAACCTCAGCTCCTGGTTCCGATCCACTACAGATCGAGAAACCTAACCCGGATCTAGTAATCAAACCGCCCGCCAAGGGTGTACTTCGAAGGTCTGCTTTCAATCCACATGCGAGAGCGGCCCAGAATTACAACATTGTTGAGGACTTAGCTGTTTCACCCTCAGCAATGTCGGCGTTAGAAGTGCTGCAATCATGCCCAGCACAACGAAAATTACTTTTGTCGGCTATCGGAGCTGTTGATGTTCAGGACCCGAACCTGATAATCTTCGATCTAGAAAATAGTACACCGCATCTACCCCATCAAATGGCTTTCCAAATTCCAGTGATAGTCAAAAACAGGCCTATTCATCGGACTGTGATTGATGAGGGAGCTTCTACGTGTATTATGTCGATTCAATGTTGGAGATCGCTTGGTTCTCCTTCGTTGAACCAATCCCCGACCATCCTTAAGGCCTTTGATGGCCGTGGGTTCCGTCCGTTTGGTATTCTACAGGAATTGCCTATAGGGGTAGAAGGTAAAACCGTTAGTCTGGATGTGGAAGTGGTTGATGCCCCTCTAGACTACAACCTTCTTTTGGGTCAAAGTTGGTCATATGCTATGACAGCGGTCATTTCATCGGTCTTCAGAGTAATTAAGTTTCCATATAACGGTAAGATCGTGACTATTGATCAGCTGGCATACTTTTCATCCGACCCAGCCTCTTCAGAGAGTATCCAGCATGTCGGTAAGACGACAATCCCTTATAGGGACGTTGGCGTAGGTTTAGTTAAAGATTCCGGTTTACTGGGAACTTTTCCTTTCCCTCCAATCAACGCAGACCCTTCATTTGCGTCAATTCATATGATTACATCAGACAACATTATTTACGATGATCCTTGGATTGTCCCATCTGAATCTGAGATAGACTCATTCGGTGATGCTATGCCTTTGAGTCCATATGAAATTGCTTATGAGGCTGTCATGTCTTTTACCGACTCGCGTTCAACCCAAGTCGACCAAATGAATGTGGTCAGTGAAGAATCACTTTTCACCTCAACCTTAGAATGGATAGCGTTTCCCGAAGTCGTGTCATCTGACGAACAACTTCGTGAAATCCTAAGTGTAAACGATCTACCGTGGGAAGATCTCCATCACAGATCTTCGTTTTTACCTAAGGATGATGCTTTTGAAAATGATTTTTCATCTATCTTTACCGCTGAATATGTCAAAGACGCTCAGAATCCAACGAAACATTCTGATTCAAATCTGAATTTAGGGAATATTTCTCGTACTATTCCCATTGATATTTCAGTGAAGCCCGGAATTGAGGAGAACATTCATATAGGTGCCGCATGTACAGAAGATGAAATCCAAACTTACAAGGCCCTATTCCAAGAATTCCGCTATGTGTTTGCCTGGTCTTACGAGGAAATGCCGGGAATCGACCCTGCCATTGTTGTTCATGAAATCAAGACCTACCCGGATGCTAAACCCGTCCGGCAACGGTTGCGTCAGATTCACCCTCGGAAAGCGGCTGCGATTAAAGCAGAAGTCGAAAAGCTGTTGAAAGCAGGTTTCATTTATCCGATCCCGTTAACGGATTGGGTATCGAATATTGTTCCGGTCAACAAGAAACAAGGAACAATAAGAATCTGTATCGATTATAGGGATATAAATCGAGCTTGTCCAAAAGACAACTATCCTACGCCTTATATCGATCAAATTATTGATGATTGTGCCGGAAGTGAAATGTTTTCCTTTATGGATGGTTTTTCGGGCTATAATCAAATCAATATTCTACCTGCCGACCAACCAAAAACGGCCTTCATTTGTCCATGGGGGACATTTGCTTATTGCAAATTACCTTTTGGGCTTAAGAATGCCGGGGCCACTTTTCAACGGGCGATGTCTTATGCATTTCATGACATCAAGCACATTGTGCAACCGTATCTCGATGATTTGCCTGCTCATTCTTTACACCGAGCTGATCACCTTGTCCACTTACGAGCAATCTTTATGAGGTGTAGGCATTATCGAATTCGGTTGAATCCCCACAAGTGTGTTTTCTGTATAGAGACGGGTCGATTGCTGGGATTTGTTGTTTCAAAAGCCGGCATTTGCGTCGATCCCTCGAAGGTCGAAGCTATCATCAAATTGCCTCCTCCTTCGAGTTTGCGCCAACTCCAAAGTTTGCAAGGGAAAGCGAACTTTTTACGCCGATTCATTCCAAACTACGCCGAGGTCACTAAAGGTTTTACACGGTTGTTGAAACAGAACGCTCAATTCTTTTGGGACGAGATTTCCCAACAATATTTTGATGCACTTAAACACGCATTGACCCATGCACCGTTGTTGCATCCTCCCAACTACAACCAGGACTACTTCTTATACCTCGCAGCTTCGCATTCCACCATTGGAATGGTGTTAGTTCAAGAAGATGAATTCGGAGCGGAACATGTGATATATTATCTTAGTAGGACCTTAAATCCCACTGAGCTAAAATATTCGCATGTGGAGAAATTGGCCCTGGCAGCCGTTCAAGCTGGCTAGCGTTTTCGTCACTACATTCTTCTCCGTAAAACTACAGTTATTTCGGATTGCAACTCTATGATTTATATTTTGACAAAACAACTGCTAGGGGGCAAGTACTCTAAATGGATCGTTATCCTGCAAGAGTTCGACTTGGAGTTTGAGAAGTCCAAGTCTAAGAAATCCTTAGTTTTTGCGGAATTGATGTGTGATTTCCCGCGTGCTGACACAGAGACTGTGGCAGAGGAGTCCATTGCGGACGAATCTTTGTTTCTTATCAGTACTATAGATCCGTGGTACGGGGATATAATCATCTATCTCCAAACCCAAACCTTTCGGCCTGAAGCTTCAAAGGCGGAACGTCGAAAAATTCGGTTTCAATCCCAGCAATACAAAATTATTGGAGATACACTTTATCGTCGGGGGGCAGACTTAGTTTTTCGACGTTGTTTAACTCACGAAGAGGCTGAGAGAGTTTTGAATGATTGTCACTCTGGAGCATGTGGCGGTCATATGTCTGGGTATGCCACAGCTCAGAAGGTGTTGCGCGCTGGCTATTTCTGGCCGTCTATGTTTAAAGATTGTATCATTGCAGTCCGGAAGTGCCACAACTGTCAAGTGTTTGATCGCAAGATGTGTGCACCACCTGCTCCTCTCCACCCTATAATTGCCGTTGGTCCATTCGCCAAATGGGGTATCGATTTTATTACTTGTAACCCTCACTCGGCCGGGGGGCATGCGTATATCATCCTCGCGGTTGATTATTTTACTAAATGGGCCGAGGCGATGCCTACATTCGACGCAAGCGGCAAAACAGCTGCAGTTTTCGTATTCAATCATATTATAACTAGGTTTGGTGTCCCACAAGCAATCATTACTGACCATGGGAGCCATTTTCGAAACATCATGATGACTGAGCTTACAAGCCAGCTTGGTTTGCGCCACGATAGCTCTACTCCTTATTATCCGCAAGCCAACGGTTTGGTTGAGTCTATCAACAAAGTTCTGGTTATCATGATCCGACGAACCATTGGTATTCATCGGTCGAATTAGCACAACATGTTATTTTCAGCGCTATGGGCATACCGAACCTCAGTGAAAACTTCAACAGGGTTCACTCCTTTCCAGCTAGTTTATGGCTTGGAAGCTGTGTTACCCATTGAATGCGAAATCCCATCACTTCAAATGGCTGTCGAATTACTTCCAGCTACTTCCGAAGAGGAGAAGCGTTTATTATACTTAGCTAAATTAGATGAGACTCGACGTGACGCTGCATTGGCAATCGAGACTCACGCGAAGCGAATGAAAGCTCAGTATGATAGAAATGTGACCCCTCGAAGTTTTTCGGAGGGAGACCTAGTGCTATTATATGATCAAGCTAACGATAAGCTAGGTGCTGGAAAATTCGTTCCTATGTGGCATGGACCCTACATTGTAAAGCGAAAGCTAGCAAAAGGGGCTTATGAGCTGGTAGATTTTGATGGGGACTCTTTGGGTAAACCCAGAAATGGACTTTACCTAAAGAGGTATTATGCTTAAATGGTGGGTATGGAGAATTTTTAGTTAGGTTAGGTTTTCTTTCTAGCTAGCGTGTTTGTTAGTTTAGTTAGTGTGCTTAGCTTAGAGAGTGTGTTTTTCGTCGTTATTCTGGCTTATCTTGGTTTTACTCTTGATATTGCAGATGTCGACGCCTCTCCAAACATACATTGGATTTGCTGATGGTGCTTGTCATAGTACACTGAATATCTCTTCCGCAGCTTGGGTTATCTATTCGCCCTCTGACGAGTTAGTTTCTATGCATGGGGTAAGCCTCGGTCAAACGACGAACAACATTGCAGAATACAGTGCAGTGGTTGAATTATTATCCGAATCTATTTCATTTGGAATTCGACGTTTGATAGTGAGGTTAGATTCTGAACTTGTTGTATTACAGCTTAATAGAGTATATGCCATTAGAAATCCTGTGTTATTAAGGTTGTTTTTGAGAGTGCGTCTCTTGGAACGTGAATTTGATTACATTGAATATCAGCATATTCCAAGGTCTTTAAATACATTAGCAGATGCAATTGCTTCTCGAATGTTGGACAGACATTTACGATAATCATGCAAGTAAATTTAAAAACATTTCATCACATATGTTAAACAAGATAAGCCGGTAATAGTGATATATATATAGATAGGAGTGTGTCAAAAAATATACATCGTCTTCGATCATAGGTTGAAAAACACCTTATGATCGGCAAAAATGATAAGTACAAAAAGCCAAAAATGTCATATGTGTCTACAAAAGTGACTAGCCAATCACTGGTGGTGCTCCCTATACGACACCACTGCACGGGCTACCTTACACAAAAACCTCCTAAACGGTCCAGGGACTGCGACTACATAGCGCTGAAGTCTGATAGGAATATCATCTATGGTAGTCTCAGGTATATCCACCGTCAGACGCTCTAGATCCTGCTCCAATTCAGCTAGTGACTCTGCAGCCGCATCCTGTGGGGCCGGTACCGGTGCAACTGGATGTCTCCTCTCAAAAGGCCGGAGGTTGGCTGGGCGCTGTGGACCAACATCTGCATTTTGAAAATTTTTACTATCAGTTTTGAGACGATATATATGAAAAACAAAAAAAAATATATAATTTGAAAACTTGTGAAAAATAAAGTACCTCTGTCGTCCCATTGTTCTCCTTGTGGAAGAACCATGTCCGGATCACCTCGAAAATCTACTCCGGCATACGGAAAGTCCTGGATCGAAAAAACCTGGTCCTCTAACCAGTGAAAATAACTATCAGGGAATCGAACAACCGCCGTGCCCTCGTCAGGATGCCGGGCCATCACCGTAACCCATCGTATCAGCTTTGGCTCTCGAGGACCCAAGATTTCAACAGTGAGTTGCTGAGGGATCAGCATCAGAACTCTCTCTAAGGCAAAGCTCACAACTAGAGGCCCATATCCAAAGGTCTTCAATTGTCCGTTCTTTGCCCTGGTCAGTTGGCCCTTCATATTGGCCGACACAGCATCACACCAGTTGAAAATGGTGCCTTGGAAACAGTCAATCGCCATCCGCATTTGGGACCCGGTGGCAATATGTAAAGCGGCTGCACCGCAAATTCTGGTAACCGTGAAAGCTATAACCTTGAGTTCACGCAGAGAGATGTGTTTGATTTCTACGCCTTTCGCATGGTGTGCATTGGGTGTGCACCAATCTGCCCGGAGACTAGCAAGGGATTGGCCACCCGGCCTAGTCCCGGCTAGATTGAGTTGCTCGCCTCTATTTGGCAAGCCAGTGAGAAAGTATATGTCAGAGGGCTCTATCTCGAGCTGGTGCCCTCCGATGTAAAAACATTGCTCATGAATGTTCCATCTCTCAACCAGCCACTCCAAGAATCTCACCTGAGCCCTCATGCCAGGTATGGCCCAGTATTTATATAGTCCGCATGCTTTTAGGGCATCAATGGAAGGTTGATGATTAATTGCGGCTAAATCAACGTCCTCGTGCTCTCTTTCTCTCCAATCCAACATGGTGAGTGCCCTACACACCAAGAAACAAAGATTAGAATTGATTTGGGAAAATTTAAATGGTTGTTTGTGGAGTTTGGGGTTTCAATTTCCGCCTTTCGCGGGGGACGCACCCCGCGTTTAGAACACAGAGCGTCGGGACGCAGCTGGCCTGAAGGTGGGCTGCGTCCCCCGACCTTTTTCCTGTATAGGAAAAAGTCGGGGGACGCAGGTTACCCTAAGGGCACCTGCGTACCCCGCAGAGCGATTTTTGAAACCCAAAACCCCCCAAAAATCAAAACTAAAACCTAAAACACAATTTTAATCGGATGAAATTGAAGAGGAGGATGTTGTGAAATACCTGGAAGAGACGGCGTTCGATTCTGACGGTCGGATTCTCCGCAGCGACCACGGGAAGTTTCTTTCCAAAAGCCCTTTTTTCAACCTCAACAGTAAAATGGTAAAAATGACATGGTAAAAAGTCTTTTTATAGGTTTTTTGGATGAATGAATGCTAGGTTTGTTCATTTTTCACCATGGAAGGATATTTTTCAATGTATTTTTGCCTATATTAAACAGGTATGAGTAATGTGTCGTTTTTGTGCAGGACAAAGGGATTTAGAGGGAAAATTCTCATTTTTCACAAACCAAAATATCAGAGTCATCTTTTAAGCTCTTTTCTGACTCCTAAAATATGAAAAGATTGCCGAGCGTTTCTTTTACACTCGTTAAAACGGAATTAAAAGACGGTCCCCTTATAACCCTTTTCTGACCGTAAAAACAGGAAAAGGTTGCCGGGTTTTGGTCGTTTCAAACTCAATACGGAAATAAAACGACGTGTCTTTGATCGCTTTTTACTTTTCAGGTCAGTGACACTAATTATGAAAGTACTCCTTGGTCGCAAGATCAAGCGGTTCCCCCAGGTATTATTTTATACTTTTTCGGGCTTGAGGGACACAAATCTACGAAAAAGTTCAACTTGGAGTCTTCTTAAGTTTTTCAGACTCTCTAAAATTGAAAAACGCCAAGTTTCTCCTATACTGGACTCGTTAAACATTTCACAGTAAAGGACCTGTTCAATTACAAACAGGAACGAACCACTCCTTCCTAGGGTTCGATTCAAAACTAGGTTGGACTCATCCGAAGGATGAGCTTATAATCAAGCATATGTTATCCTCCTCAAGCTTGTTAAAAAATAAAGAGGTACTTGCCAGAAATGGTGGGGGAAAAGAGAGAAGAATGAGCCTATTTGTTATCTTTTGTCTCAGAAGAAACTTTATTACCACTCTTGGACACGACACTTTTCATTCACCTGGGTTGGGAAATCCTTTACCTCACAGTTGATCAAACCACTTTGAAAGTCTTTAGCCGGGTTCCGGGGATTAACTTTGAGTTATTCATCACCAAACCATCTGTCGTGTCGTTATGTGTTCAAGAGGTCTGCAAGCAAAACTTTCATCTGCAAAATACTTGTCATCCATTTGACCATCCCTGAGTCAGTCCTTACAGCAACATTTCTTCAACTTGAACAATGATTTCGTGTTGTGGGCTTGCCTGCAACGGGTCGCTTTCTATCGACATCAGCACATTATCTAGAAAGATGACTTAGAAATCGTCAGTACCTTGAAGTCTGCATGCATCAACGACAGGTTTCTCGTCTTTGACGTCAGTTTACATCATTGACTTTCGATCGAAGGATTCCGTGAAATGTTCGACATCAACTCATTCATTCACATCTCATGGATTGTACTGGGTACTTTGAGAACCATTGACATTACTGGTGGTCTCTCTCACACTTGTTAACAGTTTACATCATCGACTTGTAATCAAGTGGTTTCTACCATGTTCGACATCAACTCATTTATTCGCATGGCTAGAATCGTACCAATTCGGGAAGTAGAAATGAAGACCCTGGATCTAGTTTCCACCATCCAGGCTGCGAGGAGTTTTGTATTCATTATCTAAAGTAGACTAATCATAAACAGATGGCTGCGCCCATACTGTGTCTACAAAAGCCTATGATTATGATGTACTACAAGATCATTCCTGTATCAGAGTAGTTAGTCTGTTAGTTAAATTTTTGATCTGAGTATGGGAATGCCTACCTCAGTGATGATATAATCTTATACATGTATTTTGTGTTGAAAATTGCAGGTTCTGACCAGGCTCTCCACGAGATAATCCTTGAAATGATAAAGCGCTTCACCCTTCCTAGATAATACAAAACCCTAATCTATTACAGGCTTCGCACTTTAGGGGGCAATCTGTTACACTAAAAAATGTCACCATGACTATTTACAGTTAGTATGGCTCTATCAACAGTCATGCTACCCTCTTAGGCAAGTCTTATGCCTCTGCTCTCCATGTCAAACTCCAAAAAGAGAGAAAGTATTTATAAATGTATTTATCTTTGGGTACGCAGGTTCTCTCAACCTTACCTGCGGGTACGCACCCAATGTTCACAAAAGTTGCGTCTTTGGACGCTCTGTATGTAAAAGGGCAGGTGCGTCCCCCTGTAAAGGTCAAAATGCGCAAGTTTCATCTTTAAAAAGTTACTTGTGGTCATTTCTAGAGCATTCTAGAAGGTTGTTCGACGTGTATTGAGCGCCTCCAGATGGTTCATGTACCCCTACCAAAGAGGAACTTATCCCATCAATAAGGGAGCTATCCCATCCAAAGAGGGGATTATCCCATTGATGGTGGACCTGATTAACTTCCTCTTGAGCACTATAAATACAGGCATTGGGCCAGAAGGAGGGGAGGTTGGAAGCTATACATTTCTATGGGTAGATGCTGTTGGAATTAGGACTCCCATTTAGAAGCTTGTGAGGAGAGATTGCCATCTTTGCTTGTTCTATTTGGAAGTGGGTGAGCTTTGTCAAAGTAAAGGAGAACTCTTGATGGACCCTGGGAGGGACTTGCACAACACCAAGGCTCAGGTTGTATTTGTTCCTTTTGTTACCTATTAATGCAAATGAGTCCATTCTTCTCAATAACTTGTTATTTATGAGTTTTTTCATGTACTCCTTGGTCTATGTGTTAAATATGTTTTATTCTATGAGATTATCAAGTGCTATTTAATCGTTTGATTGTTAGTGGATGCAGGTTTCAAAGTGAAGGAGGAGCTCATCCGGATCAGCGGAGCTGGACTGCTACAACAGCGTTGGATTACAGGTAGGATCTAAACACTTGATTTCCCATATAGTAAATGCATGTTTAGAGAAGGATTGCTCTTGTTTGTCTTGTTTGTCACTAGAGAGTCTTAGGCTCCTAGGGAGGTTGGTTGTGTCCGCACAATCGACTCTTTCCGCCTGACAGAAAGATTAGCAGCATGTATGGTTATGCCCTGGATTTTCTTGACATAATCCCCTCTATCCATGAGTTTGTAATTTATGAAAAACAAAGATGGGAGACCTTTCTGATGTAAAGGCTGCATTTTTTTTAAAGAATCAATTGATTGTGAGTTCCAGAACTTGACATTTTTCCTCTAGCTGCACATTTAGGCTCTTCTTTGTCAGCACCTTCTTGACTTGTAGTATAGTCTGTTCTATATACCACTCCCAACTCTTCCAGCTCATACCTGTTCCTTCAATTCAAAAATTTGATTATCCTGTTAGTTGTTGTTGGCCTGTCTCCCAATTCTACATTGGTAGTTGAAATGGCTTCTTTAGCCTTCTCCACTAATTCTTTATGCTCAAATATAATTTGGATGCTCGGCCAAATTTCATTCATACCATTGATTATATTGTGCCAAATAATCTCCTTAACTCTCCCTAGAGTGTTTCCAATCGATGATTCCTTCTCTAATTTTTGTAGTGCTTCAATTAATGTCTTTGCCTTTCGCATTTCCACCAAGTGATTGCTTTCTTCTCTTTTTATTTGATCTTGTAGCACATTGACTTATGTTTCAATTCTTTTTATCTCATCAGATTGCAGATTCATGCCTTCCAATGATCTAGCTAGCTGTTCTGTATTGCTTCCTGCTCCTGTGGCTATACTTGATAGAGTGGTTATGGGAGAGGTTGTTAGAGGAAGGGCCTCCATTGTTGTGATGGCCATCTGTGCTACCTTTTCTTTCTCTTGCATGATTTTTTCCATCTCTACTTCCATTTGTTTGATCTGGAGAGACTGCTTTACTATTAATTTCATCATATCAACCTTTTGGCTTTTTGTCTCCTCTATCTCCTTGGTTAGTGGATCATGTGTAGCAAGAATCTTGATCTGCTTCTTCAAAGCTGCAATATCTATCTCTTTTTTCTTTATTACTCCTTCATATGCTTTTATATATGAGGGATCATACCCAACCTTCACTACCAAGTTTTCCAAAGACTTAATTTTATTGTCCTCTGACTGTGATGAAACCCTTTCCATGTTCAATTGGGATTGAACATTTGATAGAGCCACCTACATTTTGAACAAGTTCATAGAAGTGTTGGTTAGAGTGGATGAAATCATTTCACCTGTTTGTTTATGCATTTCCAACTGATCAATTGGATCGATATTTCTGGCATCAAACTCAAAATAATTTTGCTTGTAATCTGTTGGGGTTTTAGGCTCTATTGTTCGTGCTTCCAAAAATGCCATATGCATTTTTCTCTTTTCTGAATCAAAGACAGAGAGATGTATTCCTTGTGCAGTTGCACTCTGCTTCCAAAAATGAGCATAGGTGCTCTTTTTCAGTACTTCGTTTCTGATTTTGATATCTCTAAATGTATCAAATACTGTCTCTTCTTTTTCTCCAGTCACATTTGTGGTGGATGAGGACACTTAAAGTGACTGTTGCCTTTCTGAAATCGGAGTGTTAGGAAAAGATTTCCCTCTAGCTGGGGATGAATCTAGAATGTCAATTATGTTGATCACTATTTTTTGTGGTGATCCTTTATCTATTTCCATTTATTTTCTAGGCTTCTTCCTGTATTTCAACCTGAATTCCTTCATATAAGTATCAATCCCCGGTGACTGATCTTCTCTAGATATTTTCCCTGTTATTCCCTGTTCTTGTTCTTTTCCTTTTTCAGTCTAATCTTCAGTATTTTGTTTTCTCTGCTTCCTTGGAGTTTGTGTACTGGAAGAAGAGATCACTTGTTCTTTGACCTCCTACAATGTGTCAAGAATCCACTCAATCTGATTCATGTATTTTTCAATCTTAGGCCTTTGAGTGTGGATATATGTCGTTGAATTGTTTCTATCCTCCTTGGAAATGATACCCCATGGGTCATAAGACCATGTGAAACTGTGGGTAAAATTCATTTCCTTCAATCTTCTATCTGTCGCCTCCCCTGCTGCTCTGCTGTTACAAATGAAGGGACCAATTTGAGTTTTGATCATGAACTGGGAATTTTTCTTAGCTAATACAAAATGCACTTTTGTTGGGCACAAGATACCCCAAGGGAATTTTTGGGGCTTAGAGCCCAGATTTTGGTCCAAGTTGTAATTCCAATGTAAAGACTCCGCATTTTGTGGGTGCAAAGCGTGTAGTTGTTAAAAATTCGTAGGGTTGTCCACCCTTATTTTGATAATGTAATGTCGACTGTATACATAGAGTGAAGCTCTAAGTAGTTAAAACAATCAATTGAAAAATGGAATCAATGATGAAGAGTTGAGTCATATCTGTGAAGTGTGAGTTTGTTTTGGGTCATAGCGTAGGTAGAGGCTCTACAGCTGAGTGTGTAGAGGCCTATTAGTCCGCAGCTGAGTGCGTAGGGTGAGTTGAGTTTGTAATTATCTGGAAGTATTAATAAAGAGAAGTTTTCTATCATTTCTGCGTATTTATTTCCTGTTTATGCATCTATTATATCGGGTATGAATTTCACTTCTAAGGCTTATATGATGCTCAAATGTGTATAATTGTATTGGTTGAGTGAATGCAAGGAAGGACATTTGTTTATGCGAAGATATGTTAATAAGATAAGTAAGATACTTAGCATAGTTTATGATATATCGCAGTTCACTTTCCTAGCAGAGCGAAAGGACTTCAACCTCTCGCTAGGGTTGTGCGAAGGCTGATTGTCACACTTCGCGAGGGTATTGAAGGGTGGAACAAAGCGCGAAGAAAGATAGGCAAAGGCAAGAATAATTGGAATAAACCGACATCACAACCATCTCAAGGGTGTGGAAACTTGGCTCCAGCATCCCCCAATACTACTTCTTGTGAGAATTCAGTCCGCGCTCTATGGGTTGATGCCGAAAGGGCCAGTAGTGTAGTGATTTGTTTCGATAACTAACACTAAACCTAGGTCAGGCCCCCATAAGCCAACAAATTGTTCCGTTACCGGGACAGGAATCTCCATAAGAGATGTGTGATGTTGTATCATTGGAATCCAATTAAGAAAGAAATAGAAGGCTGGTTGGTCAGAAGAATTCACGAGTTAGAGGTGTAGGAGAACGGAAACCCATGACTATCAAAAGAAGAGTAGCTAGACAACTACCTGTATACGAAGATCCATGAATTTTTTTTTACATCCTTCCCTATTGAGCTATACAAGTGGATCGCGAAGCTAACAGATAGCCAAGGAAGGTGGAAGCTTGATGGTCTTATTGTGTGGACCCCAGAGCTAGTGTGAAGGTCGAAAGCATTGGAGGATAAGATCACACGCACCATCGATCATTGGATCGATCGCATTATAGGAGGATTTTCTACAGAGTTCGTGGTTGACACCTCAGTTAGCTATAGTGAGGCAGCGCGACACTTTCTCAAAAGACCATGAGGTAAATACGTAAAATCTTTGAATACTTGGATTAAAATGTTGTTGTGTGAAAAGTGGGTTATGTAGTTACCTTGGTGTTCGGGGCTACGCGAAGTGGAAAGGTTTACAGGAGCGAAGGAAATAAGGGTCCAGAAAATAGCCCCTTGATTTCACCTTCGCGAGGGGACAAGGAAGAGCTCATGAAGGTACCTTCGCGAAGTGCTATTCATATGATAAGAAAAAGGATTATGTGAATACCACCTCCACCAACACCACCTCCATCTTCACCACCATCACCTCCAGCTTCAACCGTACCAACTCCACTACCACCACGATTCAGTATGGAAAACATAGTGAAGTTTCCTATGTTCAAAGGTTTGGGAAATGAGGATCCGGACTAATTCTTGTTCGTTGTGAGGGCTATATGGGAAGCACAAGGTGTTACAGATGACCATATAAACAAAGCGACACTGGTTAGCAGTCTGCAGGATCGTGCGCTGACCTAGTATATTAAGTACTCCAACGATAACCCAAATGCGACAGTCGCGGATATCCAAACAATGCTAAATATGGAATTTAGCACGCCTAAATCTAAAGCGCAGTCAATCGTGGGATTCAAAGAGATCAAAATGCTACCAGGCGAGACTCCTTAGGAACTAGATCATAGGATGAAATTTATTATCCGTGAAGCCAACATGAATCTGACGGATGGAAAACATCATGAGTGGTTTGTAGCTTCGTTGCTACCACATTTAAGGATTGCGTTGTCGCAGTAGAAGATAACAACTCAAGCAGAGGTTTTGGAGATTTCAATGAGGCTTCATGAGACCCCGATGTAGGATCATAACCTAGGAGTTTAGTAGATCCACGTGCAACTGAAGAATCTGTGCCTTGAGATGCAGAGTCTGAAATAGGACAGGACAATTCGACCAGAAGTGTGCGAAGAAGTATGGTGCATTAAATGGAAGAGTTAGGGCCATGACAAAGACCACTTCCTAGTTTTTACAAATTACCTTGTAGGAGGAGGACTGATGCCTTTAAGGCTGGAAGCTCAAGTAGGACCTAGCGCGACACCTGCTTTATAGTGCTCTATCTATCAAATAGCTGGAAAACATGCCACAGATAATTGCCACCTGTTACAGAAATATACGCAAAATTGGTAAGAGTTGTTCTGAAACTTTTGTAGGTCAGTGGGACATGACGAGCATACTTGTAGAAGCTATGAATTGATGATGGATAGAACTCCCACCTATAGAATTTAGGCCAAAATGTGGGCCCTTAACTAGAATGTAGGAACGACGCAGACAAGATTTCAGGGGCACGGACGAGGCCGAGGTAGAGGAGGACCTGCTAGAGGTCGTGAACAGTTGATTTGCTACAATTGTGGAGGGCCAGAACACTATGCCCACTATTGCACTATTCCAATGTGCCCGTCATGCAAGTATTGCACATTGTTTGATCATGAGACAAAATATTATCCTACATTGATAGCTAAGATACATGACAAAGAAGCGCTACTGCCTCCCCTGACTCAGAACCTGCAGATGATGAGGTCTAAGCTGCGTGAGGAATATCCAAACATAAACATTGTGCTCTGAAGTGGAATCACGACGGGCGATGACAAAGGAAAACAGTTGGAAGACAGTACATGGGTTCACAAAGCCTCGGCGAAAGAAGCTGAGTTTGATTTGGAGCACTCTCGAGAAACCTTCATGGAAGCTAAGAAGAGCTTCACTGAGGCCTCCACTTCAAGAATCAAGGATAAATCAGAGTGAGAGATGGACCCATCCATGCTCACAACTTTCTTGGAAACATGTATGAAGTTACTGTGCGACAGTAAGGCTGTGAAATAGTTACAGGAACTTATCAATAGGTGTGCTAGGATTTCGCCAAATGAACCATGGGTAGTCGACAAGATCAGAAAGCATAAGACAAGGACAGGATGTGAAATGAGACTCACTACACAGATCGAAGAATATGAAATGGATCAAGTCATCTTGGATTTTGATTGGATGCAAATGTTCTACCGAAACAGACATGGGAGTGAATGGGGAGACCTATGCTACAATGGTCTCCAATTCAGCTAAGGATGGCGAACCAGCAGAAAATAATACCCATGGGGAGATTACAGGGAATAACTGTGGATATTGAGGGAGCGAGCACACCGGCAGATTTCGAAGTGATAGATATTTTTGATGATAGAAATCCCTACCCCACTCTCTTAGGAATTGATTAGGCCACTGATATGAATGGGGTAATCAATCTAAATAAGAAAAAAATGATCTTTGAGAAGAAGTCACTGCACATAATTATACCCCCGGACCCTGTTGAAGGATTGCGCTATACGGAACCGGTCCGCGACTATGAGAGTGACGATGATCTAGAATGCATCTATAAGATAACAATACGAGACCAAGAGTGGGTGAATCCCACCGTGGATGGAAAGATTACATGGGAGCGTGAGATCTCCTACACTTTGGTTTTTGACGAAGAAATAGAACGATGGCAGAATTGGTTACATGAAGTAACTACGTTGAATTACAATATGATGACCAAGTCGTTGCGCTGCGTGTCAACAGAAGTAAGAGATTTGCTTAATTATGATGGTCTAAATTAGGTAGATACCTTCTTTGATGTATTTCATACGGAGGTGTTGAAAAGGCAACGCTTTGAGGCCTTGGACTAGGTACTGCATGCTACATTTGCAAGATCGTGGGGTACACACAAAAGAAGCTTTAACGATTGGCATGAATGTAGGAAGATGATGCGAGTGTGATTTGGGAAGCCTAAGATGCATCTGACAGACAAGTATGATGGATAGGATGACCCGCGCGCACATCTAGCCAAGTGGATGCATGCATATGGAGAACGGCCACAACCTGAGTGGGTGCACCTGTTCTGTCATACCCTAGATGTTATATCGATGAACTGGTATATAGAAACAAAGCTCCGCCATGGGACAGGTGAATGGGATATCCTATGCGAAGGGTTCATGATGACATTCAGTTTTGAATATGGGTTTGACGGTATTGAGGAAGCACTACAAGAAGTGAAAGCAACCATATTTAGGTCCCACAGGATCATTTAGACCTGACGTAGCCTGAATGGGCTACTCAGCTAAGTTGCGCACTAGAATGTTATAATGTAACTGCTGAAGAAGAGGATGAAGATCCATGGAAAATTAACATTCCAGAGATGGAAGGCCACCGTGAGGTTCAAGGACCATAGATTGAGAACCCTGATATAACCACGCTGGTGAAGACTAAGCAGGTGAATATTGGTGTGGAGGCAGAGCCCAAATTCGCAAAGATCAGAGACTACTGGAATGACACGATGGTGGATAAGGTCGATAAGTTACTCCACGAGTATCATGACTTATTCCTGACCAATTTTACGGATTTGAAAGGAATAATTGAAGATTTAGGAGTAATGAAGATCACGTTAAAACCTTACATGAAACCAGTTAAGCAGAGGCCTTACCGCTTAAATCCGAAATACAAGGAGAAGGTCCACGTAGAACTAGACAAAATGCTCACGGCACACATCATTGAGCTTGTGGAAGAATCTGATTGGGTAAGCCCAATGGTGGTGCAAGAGAAGAAGTAGAAGGATGAGATAAGGATATGCATGGATGTCATAAAATTGAATGACGCTTGTGTGCGTGATCCATTCCCAACTCTATTCATGGATGAAGTGTTGGAGAATGTAGATGGTCAAGAAGCCTATTCTTTCACTGATGGGTTCTCAGGGTACCACTAGATCAAAATTGCGCCAGAGGATAGGAGCAAGACAACCTTCGTGACTGAGTGGGGTTGCTTTCAATATACTGTCATGCCGTTTGGACTAAAGAATGCACTGGCTATCTTTTTGCGCATGGTTGTTGCGGCATTTAAGTAATATATTCATAAGTTCTTTGAGGTATATTTTGATGACTAGACTGTATTTGGGCTAGTTAAGTGCCATGTAGCAAAGATACCAAATTGTGCTCAACCTCAAGAATTGTGTTTTTCTTGTTCCTTTTTGGAACCTATTGGGGCATGTGGTTTGCAGACAAGGGATAATGGTAGACCCCATGAAGATCATAGTGATTCTTAACTTGGAAGCACTGAGAAGTGTGAAACAACTGTGCGCTACTCTTGGACATAGAAGATATTACAGAGAGTTTATCAAAGGCTATGCCTAGATCACCACACCAATGGAAAAGTTGTTGAAGAAGGATGTCATGTTCTGCTGGAACGATGACTGTAAGAAAAACCTAGATATATTGAAAGAAAACATGGCCGCTTCATCGATTCTTGTCTTCCTGAACTGGAAGAAAGAGTTTCATGTCCATGTTGACATTTCGTGTATAGCGTTGGGGGCAGTACTAACACAAGATGGCAAAGAAGACTTGGATCACCCTATCACGTTCGCAAGTCGCAGATTATCCAATGAATAGAATAACTATTCCACCACTGAGCATGAGGGGCTAGCTATGGTATATGCACTCTAGAAGTATCGAGACTACTTGCTAGGAGGCCACTTTAAGATGTGTACAGATCACTTCACGCTGAAGTACCTAGTCAATAAGCCTATGTTGGGGGGGGGGGGCGCATTTGCAGATGGTTTTTATTGTTCCAAGAGTATGACTTTGAAGTTGTTGTGAAGCTTGGATGATTGAATGTGGGACCATATCACCTGTCGCGCATCAAGACATGGGAGGAACCTACTAGTTTGGAGGAAGGATTACCCGACGCGTTGCTCTTTGCTGTGCACGTAGTGGATAGACATTTTGAAGATACAATACAATTTCTAACAACTGGAATTGTGTCATAGGGATACTCTATCTAGCAAAATAAGGAATTAGTGGTGCACGTGGCAGATTTCTTTGTCATTTCTTTGCATCTATACAAGATGGGGAATGATGAAATATTGCGAAGGTATGTACCTGAGTTTGAACGAAGCAGCATCCTCGCGGATGCTCATGGGGGCACCGCAGGAGGAAATTATGCAGGAAGAGCAACCACGTAGAAGATTCTACACGTAGGTTTGTGGTGGCCAACCCTTCATCAGGATTCAAAAGCATATTGTAAGGCATGTGATGTATGTCAAAGAACAGGTAGGCCATCGCGAAGGGATTAAATGCTTTTGAATCCACAAATGGCATTGCAACCTTTCGAAAAGTGGTCAATATATTTTGTAGGACCAATTCAACCTCAGGGAAAGATAGACATGAGGTATATTATCACTACGACAGAATATTTGACTCATTGGGCAGAAGCATAGCTAGTGAAGGATTGCACGGGCACGACTACCACAAAGTTTCTATTTAAAAATGTACTAACACGATTTGGATGTCCAAAGATCTTGACGAGCATTAGCGATACACACTTCCTGAACGAGGTGATCAATGCGCTGATGGAAGCGTTCTAGGTGTATCACCAGAAGAGCACACCTTATCACCCACATGCTAATTGGACAGTAGAAGCATTCAACAAAGTACTGGAAATCGTGTTGACCAAGGTATGCAATGTGCAGTGAAGTGATTGGGATCTACGTGTACCTGTAGTGTTATTGGCTTATCAGACGACATGCATGAAACTGACGGGACAAACACATTTTAGGCTTTTCTATGGAGTGGACGTCGTAATGCCTATGGAATACATCATGCCTAGTCTACACATAACAATGTTCACAGGTATGATGGATCACGGAGCCGTGGAAGAGAGGCTCGCGCAACTGGATGAGCTCGAAGAAGAATGTATTTTGGGTGGATTTCACCAGTAGGTCCAAAAGCAGCATGAAAATGCATGGCCCGACCGACATATTAAGCTACGCACCTTTAAGGTGAATGAAATGGTGATATTATATGACAGTAAGCTTGATAAATTTCCAGGGAAAATTAGAATGCATTGGCCAAGGCCGTATTTTATTAAGGAGATTACCGATAGAGGCGTGGTCTAGTTGGTTAAGCTGATTGGAGAACCCTTCCCAGGAAAGGTGAATGGCAGTCACTTGAAGCCATACATCAACAATCCAACGATGTGACTATATGAAAGTGGCACATTCTTAGCACTCCAGGCAGCTGAAATGAGGCACGAGACTATAAACTGCTATGCTCGAGAACTGCACAATGTTAGGACTGCACGTAGTAGCGAAGTGTCACAGGGTCTGCGACAATGGGAGGATAGCTACGTTGGCACGCAGATCAGCTGGAAAGTGATCGTTAAATTCACTATTCATGATTTGATGCTTGGTTTGAGACCAAATGGAGCGGGCGATAGGAATTTAAGGTGAACTTTGTGGGCTGGATTCTTGAAAATATGCTACCAATCTAGCATTAATGGACCGAAAGTGGGGGGAATGGTCGAATTCAAATTCCAAAGGCATTATAAATTACAAGTGGCTGTCCAGCTAGAAACACTTGGAAACTTGAGAACTGAGTTGTTGCGAGCTCAAGTATTCATGACTGAGACTTATTCGAGACTCTGAAAGTGAATTCATTGTTTGATAAATTACCAGAGAAACTAAAAGAACTGTGGAATAGCACCATGTCAGCACCCGAAGAAGCCATGGACACAGGAGTAGCGATAGCAGAGGAAGCGTGCACGAAATTGTGGAAGTAGAAACCCTAGAGAGCACCAGAATAATCGCTCACATACCATCTGATTCATCATATTACTCGGCTCCCATGCTCACGAGAGGATCTAGCAAACATTTCAGAGGGAAAAAGTGATGAGTTGGCCCTCGCGGAGGCAATTAAAACGAATTTTAAGTTGGAGAAGAAGAAGCGAGGGTATGCCATCTCCAGCATCAACAACTCTGCAGTCAAGGTTGCGACACAGATATTGGCAGGGAAGGTGATGCGAAAGCGTCATGTGGATGAGGTGCCCGCACCAGTGGTTGCACTAGTGGTGCAATGCACAGAAGGGGTCCAACTCAATTTGGCAAACTATCTATGCGGTGAGTTCCTTATGAACTGTCGCGAGGCATAAGAGCAGGGAAAAACTTTTCATTACACATGGCTCTTGTTGTCGTTAGTACTGGTGGCATGGGAGCTTCCCGAAGATAGTTAGTCCCTTCGGTCGTGATGGATCTTCCAAAGGCAGCGAAGTACGCTTCGCTGTGGGTGACCAAGGACACGTAGAGGATAAGGGAGAGTAAGATATTTTGGATATTCATGGAGATGAACATCCGGATGGGGATCAATTGCAAGCCATGATTATCACCCACAGTCTACAATAGTCTGCAGAGCTTTTCATAGTTTAAAGCTGACATCCACCATGTCTTCATCAAGGCACAGAAGGACCCCATGAAGACATGGAACGATTTACCGTATTTGGCAACTCACGATGTGATATACGCAGTCTTTGAGTCTTGGCCACCGGAGTGGCATGCTCCAACTGGCTCTGCGGTGGAAGCAGAGAAGTCTGCTATGCAGCGGAAGAAGAAAGAGAAAAAAATTTAGATGGCATAGCTGGTGTAAAAGCGTAGGAAAGAAGAAGCAGCGGCTAAGGCCTAGGCAGTGCGCAACGCTGCGACGTTGGTGGAGTATAGGAAAACAACAGATGAGGTGTGCAAATGGAAGAAGTCACCTTGGCCCGAACTAGAGACAAACACACAACAAGGTGGCGTGGACCCACAGACAACGTCCATATAGCTCAAGCATCTGTGACCATGAGAGCAGGTAGGGCCGCGAAAGAAAACAAAGGCCTCGACGACATATTTCGACCCTATCCCCCTCACTGAAGGGGACTTGCATGATATCAATGAAACAGTGAGGGATCTCACCGCAGAGGCGCTCCAGAAGTTTGAGGAACAAAACTAGTTGTTATTGGGTGCTCTCCGGACACAAATACAGGAGTTGCAGGAGCACACTCCACAAGTTGGCATGATGTCCACCAACCTCATAGTTAGCACTTTAGCTGCTGAGGAAATGTTGCGTGCCAGGGTGACCAACACAATAGTGCTACCAGATGGAGAACTCATTACAGAGAATGAGGCCAACATGCCTATGGTTAGCAGTTTGAAAGGGGTCAGATTAAACATGGCTGTGCTCCCTCAGGAGACGCTCTACCTCTTGCAGGATGGAGTCATCGCAGAACTTCAGGCCAGGGAGAGTCACGCTCTATAGGTAATGATCAAGGAGTGCATCAACATTGAGCAGTTGAGTCTACAACGCAACGAGGTAGTGGAGCAGAAAAAAAATAATAATGTAGGTGGTGGAGGAAGCTTTCCAAATGGTCCCAGAGTTGGCCATTCAAGCAGAGGAACCTATGGAGGCACCCGTTTGTAAGTTAGCCACAGGGGTGCGCGATGCAAGAGTAGAAATGTCCAGGGTTCAGCTGGAGTTGAACCTACAACAAAACTGTAGTTGAAGACTCAGCCTTCAACTCTACCAGAGGTCAGAGAACAACATACCACCATAGTCACAACAACAATGGCAGCACTTAACAGTGCAGTGACAGACTGCATGAAGTTTTTCGAACAGTCATTCGAGGTCCTAACCACCCTACAGGAGGACCTGAACATAAAGTGCCTAGAAACATATGCACATGAGGTGCAACAAAAATATGATGAGGTAAAAGGGACCACGTAGACAGTTTCCCTTACACAGAGGCTTGCAAGGATGCAGCAGGCAAAGGTACTCAAGGAATAGGTGGATGTCACTCGGCATAAAGAGGCAGTCTTGAAAGTGCACCTACAACCATGGATCAATGAGGTTTATACCATTACAGCCTCCATTGAGGCAAAGCTCGTGCAACTGTGTTGAGATTGCAACAAGATGATGGAGCTTAGTGAAAAGAGTCGCCTTCACTAAGTGGGCTCGCAGGAAATTATGGCGCAAGTTCTATTTTTGGATCACAGCAAGGATGCTCACAGCAGGAGTGACCACAGCAGGGATGATCACAGTAGGATTGATCACAGTAGGAGTGATCAAAATCTATTTTTAGACTGGCTGTCAAAAATAGAAAAGTCAAATATTATTGTCTCATAATAATATTTGGACTATAAACTTGATCTTATTCTCTTGGAGCACTTCAGTTTGAGCTACAGATGTGGCACATGCAGTTTTCAGAAGGAAGTATGCTTTCTTTGTGGGTCAGTTGAGTTGTTGCATGCATGACTTCAGTTAGAACTCAATCAGTTGAGTTTGGTGGAGTTGATTGTGGAGTTGATGGAGTTGTGTTCAGTTTGACTTTGTTAAACTAGTTGTAATTAGTCTAACTGCAAATAGACTAATGATGAGTTGTTAAACTAATTATTAACTCATAATGAAACTATAGAATACATCAGTTAACTCAGTTGCATGTCAGTGCATGTTCAGTTCAGCACAGACAGGTGTTAAAGGATCAGATTGCTATCAGTTGTGACTATAGTTGTGCATGAGGATTTGCACAATCAAGGGATTGAGTATGCCAATGAGTATTGCCCAGTGATTGCCCAGTATTATAGCCTATGCTCATGTCTTTCCCAGTGTGAGTGATTCTTTGGAGGTAAATACGAGTTTGGTTAAACCATTCTCATTCATTCTTGAGCAAGTATTGAGCAGTGGAGGCAGGCAAGTAGTGGAATAGATTTGGAGATCAGATCTGAGCTATATTGTGTGTAACAGGTGGATTTGGTACTGGATTTCTTGTGATAAGAATTGTACTTTGTAATGTTACATGTTCTCAATCATTAATACACAGATAGTGTGGGGTTTTCAGCTGTAATCTTTCCTCGGGTTACATACTGTGTTAATGTGTGAATGCTCTTAATGTTTTATTGTTATTGATGCTGCTATATTGATGATCAACGTAGAGGAGCTTATGTATTGTGTATGTATTCTGCAATAGTACATGATCAGGATAATCTCCATTAAATATGTGTTAAATTATTTAAAATTTCTACATGGTATCAGAGCTGTTGATCATCAGATCTACTATTCAAGAAGTGTTTACATTCTATTTCTTCAGGCAGAGTATGTAATCGGGCCAGGTAGCCTTTGGATTCATCCTTCCTTTGGAAGGTGAGACATCCGGTGAATGCCCATAAGTCAATCTCTGTACTAGAAATATTGTGTTCTCACGAATCTTAGATCTGAGGCGATTGAGTTTGGAGTTGGTGGAATTTGAATTTGCCATAGTGTTTTCTTGGTGGCAACGCAGCAATGTCTTTCAACGGATTGCGATTGGAATATGCTCTTGAGGGAAGCTCAAACTATATTGCATGGAAGGACATGATGGAGGCAGTATTGGATGATAACAGGCTGAAGGAGTTCATAGAGACGAATGTCCCAAAGCCTACTGATGCTACTCAAGCTGATGCTTGGAAAAAGAAGACCGCAAAATGTCGAAGGATTCTGTTGGAGGCATGAAGGATCACATTGTGTCTAGCCTGCATGGAAAGACTTCTCCATATATGATGTGGAAGGCTTTAACAGATCTATTCCAAAGCAAGTGCGATCAGAGGAAGTTGGCGCTCAAAGATAAACTTAGAAACATCAAATGAGAGAAGGGTGACAATATGCCAAAGTATCTCACGATGTTCACTCAGTGTCGAGATGAGCTGGGAAGTGTGGAGGTTATTGTCGATGATGAGGACTTGGTGAGCTTGGCTCTCCTTGGTCTTCCGAAGAGTTGGCATTCCTATCAGGACTTTGTCAATGGTCGGGAGAAATTTCCATGATGGGAAAGACTGTGGTCAGATCTTGTGTAGGAGGAGATCAAGCGGAGTACGAGGGACAGATCTTCGTCAAAGGGAGCTGATGGAGAAAATTCCGCTTTGGCTGCAAAAGCAAAGAAAGGGAAGAGCAAGAAAGCTTCTCAGTCTGGTGCGAAAGGCAAGAAGCAGGACATGTCCAAGGTGAAGTGTTTTCACTGTCACTAGCACGGACACTATGCCACTAATTATCCGCAGAAGAAGAAGAACAAGCATGCTGCTGGATCTGCAGCAGGAGAGGCTCTAGCCTCGCAGTTTGAGCTTGATTTTTCATTGATCGCATGCTTGGTTTCAAGTGTGATGGGATCGGTGTGGTTCTTGGACAGTGGTGCATCTTTTCACATGACGAGAGATAGAGATTTGTTTTTTGATCTGGAGGACAAAGATCTTGGAGTGCACATCGAGATGGGTGATGATGGTAGATACAGTGCGACCGATATTGGTACCATTTCCTTTGAGAGGGAGTCTGGTAAACCCTTCGTATTGAAGGAAGTCATGCATGTTCCAGGATTGAAGAAGAATCTTATCTCTGTGGCGATGTTAGAAGACAAGGGGTATGATGTTGTTTTTAGCAAGGGAAAAGCTTTCCTGCGCAGCAAGACAACTGGTGAGACCCGGAAGATAGGGGTTCGAGTGAGGAACCTTTATCAGTTGCAAGTAGATGGATGCACAGCAATGGTGGGAAATGCAGAAGGATTGGTGAGCCAGGATTATGGTGAGTTGTGGCACAGGAGATTGGGTCACCTTCACCATGGAGCCTTGAAGATACTGCAGCAGATCACTACAGGGCTTCCTAAAGGCACACTTGTGCAGTTAGATCAGTGCAAGGGATGTACTTTGGGGAAGTTTGTGAAAGCCACCTTTCACGAGAAGGATAGTCACGCCACAAAAATCCTTGAGAGAATTCACACAGACGTGTGTGGACCTTTCTCAGTTGCTTCGACAACAAATCACAGGTATTATGTGATTTTTGTTGATGTTTTCTCTCGTAAGTGCTAGATCTTCTTCATGCAGAAGAAGAGCGAGACATATTCAAAGTTCTGTGAATTCAAAGCACTGGTCGAGAAGGAGTCAGGGAAGAAGGTGAAGGCTCTTAGGAGCCATAATGGTGGTGAATACATCTCGGACGAGTTCAAGGATTTCTGTAAGGCAGAAGGGATTCGAAGAGAGCTCATAGCTCCCCATAACCCACAGTAGAACAGGGTAGCTGAGCGGAAGAACAGAATGATTGTGGGTGCTACACGGGCAATGTTGCATGATCAGGGCCTACCCCTTCACTTGTGGGTGGAAGCATGCAATACAATAGTTTATGTGCAGAACCGTTGTCGTCATAGGATACTTGGCATGAGTACACCCGAGGAGGCTTATTCTGGTAAGAAGCCCGATCTTTCTCATTTGAGGATTTTTGGTGCTAATGTTTACATGCATGTGACGAAGGATGCCAGGCAGAAGTTGGAGTCGACCGCAGAGTTTGGGATATTCGTGGGGTACACTGATACGCCCCACAACTATCATTGTATTTTCCAGACAGTGGTAAAAACTGTTGTGCGACGGGATATAAAATTTTAGGAGGAGAAAGCCATGAAGTGTTCGCTTGAGAGGGAGCTACACTTGCATGCAGGTGAGGAGCTATTAGTTCCTAAGGGTGAGCTTCAAGACGTGGATCAGCCACAGGATGAGGTTCATGGAGTGGAAGATACCACTAATGCAGCGCCAACCATAAGAGTGCGAAAGCGCTTGACAGAAGCTGAGCGAATGGCTCAAGATGCAGAGAAATTTGTAGGACCATCTACAACCCAACACAGGCAGAGACAGTCACCTGATCAATACACTAGATACATGGCTCTTATGAGCAAGTGTGTTGTGACTGAGCCATCCTCTTTCGAGGAAGCTGTGGAGGATCCCGCATGGGTAGACGCCATGGTGGAAGAGTATGATTCTATTGTCAGAAACAATGCATGGGAGATTTTTCCTAGACCGGAAGGGAAATCAGTTGTGGGTTTGAGATGGATCTACAAAGTTAAGCAGGCAGCTGACAGGAGTGTGGAGAAGTACAAGGCAAGATTTGTTGCCCGAGGCTTTTCACAGATAGAGGGGATTGATTATGAGGAGACCTTTGCACCTGTTGCAAGGTATTCTTCCATACAGACGATTCTTGCTCTCTCAGCACAGATGGGGTGGCACATTCATCAGATGGATGTGAAGACTGCGTTCCTCAACTGAGTCATTGAGGGGGAGGTGTACATTGAGTAGCCCAAAGGCTTTGAGGTCTTTAGCAGCAAGTCACATGTGTGAAGGCTCAAGAGAGCGTTGAATGGGTTGAAGCAAGCACCACGTGCTTGGTACACATGGATAGACAACTATTTCACAGGACTTGGATTCTCCAAGAGCGAGGCGGATCCTAACTTATACCAGATTGTGGTGGAGGGTAAGTTGCTTATCATTGTACTGTATGTTGATGATTTGATTCTAATGGGTGATGAGCTGTTGATACTTTCATGCAAGGATGATCTTGCTAAGGAGTTTGAGATGAAGGACTTGGGCCTCCTTCACTATTTCCTAGGATTGGAAATATGGCAGCACAATGGTGGACTATTTGTTTCTCAGGGAAAGTATGCTCGGGAGATACTGGAGAAGTTCAACATGCATGGCTGCAAGCCTGTTGATACTCCTCTTCCTTGAGGTTGGAGGAAGGAGTATTCCACTTCGGGAGAAGAAGTGGATGCCACTGTTTATCGACAGTTGGTGGGGTCGCTAATGTATTTGGTCAATACACGACCCGATATATGCTATGCAGTTGACCAACTTTCACAAGCTATGGTTAAGCCTACCAAGATCTTCTGGAAGGCGAGCAAGCATGTATTGCACTACTTGAGAGGCACATCGGGATATGGATCTTGGTACAGATAGGAGGATGTAGATTGGGTAGGGAGCTCAAGAGGCCGAGTATATGGCAGCAAGGACATCAGGTACCATCATATCAGAGATTGTGTGCAGTGGAGGATCATGTTGCTTTCATACATTCCAACGGAGGATCATGATGCTAATATTCTGACGAAGGCTCTCACCAGGAGCAAATTCAAATACCACCGAGGCAGGATAGGGGTTGCTGATAATCCATATCTTGTCGAGAGGGAGTGTTGAGATTGCAACAAGATGATGGAGCTTAGTGAAAAGAGTCGCCTTCATTAAGTGGGCCCGCAGGTAAATTATGGCGCAAGTTATATTTTTGGATCATAGCAGGGATGATCAATATCATAGCAGGGATGATCACAGCAGGAGTGATCACAACAGGAGTGATCAAAGTCTATTTTTAGACTGGCTGTCAAAAATAGAAAAGTCAAATATTATTGTCTCATAATAATATTTGGACTATAAACTTGATCTTATTCTCTTGGAGCACTTCAGTTTGAGCTACAGATGTGGCACATGCAGCTGATGTGGCACATGCAGCTGTCAGAAGGAAGTACGCTTTATTTGTGGGTTAGTTGAGTTGTTGCATGCATGACTTAAGTTAGAACTCAATCAGTTGAGTTTAGTGGAGTTGATTGTGGAGTTGATGGAGTTGTGTTCAGTTTGACTTTGTTAAACTAGTTGTAATTAGTCTAACTGCAAATAGAATAATGATGAGTTGTTAAGCTAATTATTAACTCATAATGCAACTATAGGATACATCAGTTAACTCAGTTTCATGTCAGTGCATGTTCAATTTAGCAGGGACAGGTGTTAGAGGATCAAATTGCTATCAGTTGTGACTATAGTTGTGCATGAGGATTTGCACAATCAAGGGATTGAGTATGCCAATGAGTATTGCCCAGTGATTGCTCAATATTATAGCCTCTGCTCACGTCTTTCCCAGTGTGAGTGATTCTTTGGAGGTAAATACGAGTTTGGTTAAACCATTCTCATTCATTCTTGAGCAGGTATTGAGCAGTGGAGGCAGGCAAGTAGTGGAATAGATTTGGAGATCAGATCTGAGCTGTATTGTGTGTAACAGGTGGAGCTGGTACTGGATTGCTTGTGATAAGCATTGTACTTTGTAATGTTACATGTTCTCAATCATTAATATACAAATAGTGTGGGGTTTTTAGGTGTAAGCTTTCCCCGGGTTACATACTGTGTTAATGTGTGAATGCTCTTGATGTTTTATTGTTATTGATGCTACTATATTGATGATCAACGTAGAGGAGCTTATGTATTTTGTATGTATTCTGAAATAGTACATGATCAGGATAATCTCCATTGAATATGTGTTAAATTATTCAAAATTTCTACAAACTGCGAGCAACTCAGGAGAGGATTCAGGGAAGCAATTCAACAGTAGTGGTCACCGAACAGTGTGTGGAGGAAGTCTAGCAGGTAGCCGCTCAGTGCGCTGCCAAACTTGCAGCGATCCAAATAGAGCTAGGAGGTCTTCACGCTAAGATATATACACTTGCAGAGTTACTCGAGGGTGAGTCACGATGTTTGTGTTGGGGGCCTGTTGGGCACGGGATCCTCCAAGGTAATTTTTTGGGCTTAGAGCCCAGATTTTCGTCAAATTTTGTACTTCCAATGTAAAGACTCTACATTTTGTTGGTGTGGAGCACGAAGTTGTTAAAAAGTCATAGGGTTGTCTGCCCTTATCTTGATAATGTAATGTCAGTCGTAGAAGATCTACCCATGGTCCGCGGACCATGGGATTGTATAAATAGAGCGAAGCTCTAAGTAGTTAAAACAATCAATCAAAAAATGGAATCAATGATGAAGAGTTGAGTCATATCTGTGAAGTGCGAGTCTAAGTTTTGGGTCATAGTGTAGGTAGAGGCTCTGCAACTAAGTGTGCAAAGGTCTAGTAGTCCAAAGATGAGTGCGCAGACCCCTACAGCTGAGCGCGTATGGCGAGTCGAGTCTGTAGTTATCTGGAAATATTAATAAAGAGAAATTTTCTTTGATTTCTATGTATTTATTTCCTATTTATGCATCTGTTAGGTTGGGTATGAATTTCACTTCTAAGGCTTATATGATGCGCGAATGTGTATACTTGTATTGGTTGAGTGAACCCAAGGAAGGGCATCTATTTACATGAAGATCTGTTAATAAAATAAGTAAGATACTTAGTGTACTTTAGTATATATCACAGTTCGTTGCCCTAGCAGCGCGAAAGGACTTCAGCCCCTGGTTAGGGTTGCGGGAAGGCTAATTGTCACACTTCGTGAGGGTACTGAAGGGTGGAACAAAGTGTGAAGCAACCTGTATGAAGGCAGGCATAGTTGGAATAAATTGACATCACAACCATCTCAAGGGTGCAGAAAATTGGTTCCAGCATCTCCCCATATTGCTTCGGGTGAGTCTTCAGTTCGCGCTCCACGAGCTGATGCCAAAAGGGCCAGTAGTGTAGGGATTTTTTTGGCTAACTAATGATGAACCTGGGTCATGCCCCCATAAGCCAACAACTTCATCTGCATTAATCATTTGTCTAATGTATTCCAGTGCAAAGATCCTCATGGGGAGGAACCCTGGTAGCTTTTATGGGGCTAACTCATAGCCATACACTTTTAACTCAATGTAATTTTGGTACAAGTACCAATCACCTATTCTCACGTGGTCTGACAGTTGTATGATTCTTCTTATCTCCTCACTGATCTTAGGTTCTGCAGTCCCGCTGAGGAGGCTCATTGCTGGGTGAACAAAATCTCCACAAATGTCTTGTACGTAAAATATTTTTGGTCTTTCATCACCAATGTTGTCTAGAAAATCACTGATTGGGGTTCACCTTCTTCATTAATTTTTCGCACCAAAAATTAGAACATGTCTGCCTGAAAATACACAAACATATATACCAATATTGAGGAATAATAAAACACTTCATCTGTGAAGAAATTGATAAGCTTCTCATGGATGGAATCTACTATAAATTGGTTGAAACTAAAGAGGATTGAGGGCTTGGATTCTATTGACAAAATAGATAAGAAATTTATGATAGATTCTTCAAGCCATTGATCTGAATAATAGCCAAGTAAATAGGAAAGAACAGTGACAATGTGTCTAGTTCTGTCAGGGAAAACAGAGGAGGAATAAGGAGGATTCTTGCTTGGCAGAGGTGTGTTCTCAGTCATGAAAAGTTCTAATGTTCTTGCTCTCTTAGAAAAATCAAGCTTTTGATACATTTCAGTGAGGACCTCATGGGAAAAGGGAGTAGTTCCTTCAATAATCGGGGCTTGCATCATCTGTATAATTGACTTGGCATCAATTGTAAACAAAATATGTCCTGTTGGGGGCATCATTGCCCTTTTCTGTGGATTATAACATAAATGACATTTCTTGATCAGTTTTGGACAACTATGTGTTTTAGGAAAAATATAAAAAGGCATATTAGTGTCCCAGAGGCCCATGTCATCCATCTCCTCTACAAATTTGTCCTCCCACCAGCAATATATGTCAAACAAATGAAACTCTAAGAGTGTTTCGTGGATCTTGAAATCCCTGTCTGCAAGTGGTAGGTGATCCAAATCCAGTGGTGGCTCCACCATTGGATCCTTTTTATTTGGTGCCATGGTTTTCCTCTGTGAAACTGTTCTTTGAAAGTTGTCCTGTGATGAATTTGTAATAGAAGGGGATAAGAAGAAATGGGAATTTAGTGAGGGAGAAAGAAAAGGGATTAAATCAGAATCAGGATTTGAGAAAGGGAAATTGTTATCACTGTAGAAAATAAGCCCTCCTGCAACTACACTGTTTTTCGTTGTCTACATTACATGATCTCTGTGTATGACTGAACGTAATTTGCACCTGATAGCATAAAACAACAGTTAAAATTTGAAAAATAGTGTGAACTGGTGCTTTTATGGATTTGGAATGATGCAGTTGGATTGGTTTGACTTGGCAAGGGTATGTTGGCTAACGATCCAACCCATTGATTACTCAACAATGAGAATGGAGGTGATAGGGCAGATGGGATGAGTTTGCGTCATGAGGTGGTGGGAGCGACAACGGTCATATGGCAGAGTGGTTTGAGTATCGGGGTAAACCACTTTTTTGGGGGGGGGCTTGAGAGTGGTAAGTGGTATGAGAGGGGGGGGTGTGAACTTGTGAGGGCGCAACACGTAAGCAGTTGGAAACCGCTGACTTTAGACCCCCCTGGGATTAACTTTCAGAGGGTGAGGGGGGGGGGGGGGGGGGGGGGGGGCGAAAAAGAACGAGGGTTGTTGGATCAGACGGAATGACCTGGGATGCAGTGATATATGGTCGGTAGATTAGATGGGATGTGACATGTGAGCACGTGGTGGGGTAGGGAATAAATGAGGGATGCGACTATAGGCAAATATGGGTATAGAGTAAAGTTAGGGGGCAGTGATATTAAAACAATATAAGACCCATATTTTTTTATTTCTTCCCCTGAATTTAGAAAAACAATGGGGTATTTCTTCCAAACTTAGGAAAACATTGGGGTATGTCTTCCAATCTTTAAAAGAAATTTCTGTGTCTTTCTATTTCCTTGAATTTTCTTCAGTCTACCTACGCTTATTCCCCTAATCTAGCATTTTTTCATTTTTTTTTATTTGCAGGGTGCACTTGGACTTGCAAACCCTTTCTCTTTTTATCTCTTTCTTCTTTTTAAATTCTAACCTACTCTATCACTTATTTCTCCCCTTGGTCCAGATTAAACAGTTGGACCAATTTTATTTCTTCCTACCTACTGATTTGCCAAGATTAAAATGTTTGGCAGATCTTTATTTTCTAACCTATCAACATAAATTGAAATTTGTTCAATCATGCTTAGACTGTATGATTGGAACAACATTTGGGGTTTTATTTTTCTTCTTTTTATATACCCTCTTTTCATTTCTTTTCTTTTCTCTCTTTTTATTTTGTGAAATCAATTGAATATTGGAATCTATGAACAATTTGAAATCTGCAAACTGTGAAATACTCAATCACTTTGAGATCCTATAAATTATAGGGCCCTAACAGTGGCTCCAGCTGGGGATGGAACTTTTAAGCTTGAAGTGTCAAGAACACATGACCAGTAGCCTTCAATTCTTCAATTCTTCTTTGTCTTCAATCTGATTTCTTTTTGTCTAATGAACTAACCAACTAAAAATATGAAAATTGTGATATTTACAATGGAATGAGGGAATCTGTGTGCTCATGAAAAGTAATTTTTCAGTGTGCTTCCATTGATAGGACCTCCTGACAATTTCGTTCCATCTAACTCCTTGTGAAAAAATGCATTATTTCCTCTAAAAGCAGAAATGATATATGGGCCTTTCCAAAGATTTTCAAATTTACCATGTTTCCCTTTGTCTTCTCTTCTTGAGTCCCATTTTAACACTTTGTCTCCCATGTTGAAATCATCAAATTTGGTTCTTTTGTAAAAAATCTTCTTTATATTTTCCTGGACAACTTGAGTTGTATTTTATACCTCTTCTCTAGACAGTTGCAATTGGATTGTCTGATATATTGTTCTTTGAATATCATTTGGGTCACTGTGTACCTCCTAAATAATCCTCATAACTAGAACTCCCATGGAAGAAGGGAAAACTGCATCTATTCCATAAACTAGTTGAAATGGGGACATGCCAATGGATTTCTTTGTAGCCAATCTATCAACCCATAATGCATAGATCAATTTGTTATGCCATGGCTTCTTATTATCCTCCAGTATCTTCTTAATGATTTTTACCAAAATTTTGTTGGAGGATTCAACCAACCCATTACCTTGAGGATAATAACTTGTTGAATGACCCAAAGAAATATGGTACTTATGATAGAAATCCACCATCTTTTTTTATTTGAAAACTGCAGTATTATCAGTGATCAGTTTCGTAGGACAACCAAATCTAGAAAGAATATTGGTTTCAAGGAATTTTATTATAATAGAATCAGTGGAAGTTCTTGAAGGATTGGCTTCTATCCATTTGGTAAAGTAGTATGTGGTAGTTAGGATCCATTTGTGTTGAGCAGAGGATGAAGGATGAATTTCACCAATGAAATCCAATCCCCACTGTTGGAAAGGACTTTCAACATAGATGGGTTTTAGGGGAAAAGGTAGTAATTTTCTCTTTCCTTCAAAGATTTGGCATTTATGGCAGGAAGTCACCATCTTATGGATGTCTGGGAAAAGTGTAGGCCAATAATGACCACCTCTAAGGATTTTACTAGCAGTTGTTTTCTAATAAAGATGGCCTCCACAATCACCTTCATGGAATTCCTACATAACTTTGTCAGCATCATCCTTTAACAAACATTTGAGTAAGACACTTCCAACATCTTTCTAATATAATATACCATCAATAATGCAAAATTTGACTGCTTTCAATTTAAGAAATCTAGCTTTTGTTTTAGATAATCCAGGAGGAGCATTTAAATTGAAAATAACATATAAGAGGTCTGCATACCAAGGGAGAATTCAGATATGCCTCATCTATTGGTGGAGTCGCCAGTTCCTCAAGATCCTCCAACGAAAAGACCATGTTGATGTCTAATGCATTGAAATTTGATTTAGCCATCAATTTGGCTAATCCCTATCCTTTGATCAACTTGGTGGGCTTGATTTCTATATCATATTCCAATATCACAGCTATCCATTTGCCTCTTTTCCCATATGGTCTATTTTGAGTGAGAATATCTTTGACCGCTACATTAGGCGGCACATAAGCAATGATATGAGAATGTAAAATGTAAACCCTAAAATCATTTATTTCTTTGACTAGTGAAAATGCTTGTTTCTCCATGATATTGTACTTCAGAGAAGCATCTCGCAGATATTTTCTAAAGAATGCTATTGGTTGTTCATGTCCTTCATTGATTTTTTGTAATAACACAACAACAATAGTATGTTCAGATGCAAAAGAAAAGATTATAAAGTCTTTGGTGAAATCTGGGCTGATTAAAACTGGTTCTTTTGTTAATGCATGTTTGACTAGATCAAAAGATTGTTTGGATTCAATATTCCATTTGATTTTTGTGTCTTTTTTGAGCATATTTGTTATATTCTTGAGTAGTTCAACAAGATTTGGTATGAATCTTCTTAAAAAATTGATCTTTCCAATAAAATACTGAAGTTCTTTCATGTTTCTTGGATGACTGATTTTTAGGATGCCTTCAATCCTATTGGGGTCAATTTTGATTCCATCTTTGGAGATGATATGGCCTAAAAGCTTTCCTTCTTCAATACCAAACAATGATTTCTTAGGATTGAGTGAAATACCAAACTTTCTTCATTTTTCAAATACTTTCCTTAGATGTGCCAGGTGTTCTTCATCAGTCTTTGAAAATACAGTGATGTCATCAAGATAAATCACAATGAAATGTCCAATCCCTTCTGAAAAAGAAATTTCCATTTCTCTCTGGAAAGTAGCACCTGCATTCATTAATCCAAAAGGAATTTTAACATACATGAAAGTTCCCCAAGGAGTAGTAAAAGTAGGTTTATCTTGATCATCAGGGTGCACCAAAACTTGATTGTAGCCTGAAAAACCATCTAGCAAGGAAATCCTACTAGAACCCACTACCCTTTGTAATATGTGATTCATCTTTGATAAGGGATAGTTGTCCTTAAGGGAAACCTTGTTCACATTCCTAAAGTCAATGCACAGTCTTATCTCACCACTTTTCTTTCTTGTAGGCACAATATTGGATACCCATTTAAAACATCTAATGGGGCCTATGATCTTAGCCTCATACATTTTCTTGATTTCCTTTTTCACCAAAGGCATTAGGACATGTTTTATCCTACACAATTTCTATTTGAATGGTTTTTTATCTTCTCTGATAGGAATTTTTTGTTGTATAATGCTAGTATCATAGGCTTTTAAATCCTCATAACTCCATGCAAATACATCTATGAATTCTTTGAACAAAGCTATATATTTTCTTTTAGCCATGAGAGGTAGTGATTTTGACATTTTCATAATTTTGGGTTTTTTCTCACTGCCTATGTTGCATTCTTCAATTTTTGTTCCGGTTGGTTCCATTTTTGGATTTCTAGCAACATCATTAAAGTTAAAAAACTCTTCCAAATGGGCAAGCCCTCTAGGTAAAACATTATCTTTGAGTTGTAGTATTTTGAATTATTCCTTTTCTGGATCTTTATGTATTTCAGTTTTATGCACAGTCTTATTTACATAATTTTTTTCATTAGAAATAGGAGGTTTCTCTATATCAACATGTTTATCAGTTTGAAGGTCTAGTTCATCCTCCATATCTATGGTACTATCCTCAAATTCATACTTTGATCGCAGAAAACTCTCAATCTATTTATCACCTCCAAAAACTTGCCAATCTCTCATGTTATCAGGCACTGCAGGACGATGCTTCACTTCAACTGTGTATTGTTTATTTTAATGAGGTGATTTTCAAGTGCTGGATTAAAAAGCTAATCCATTTTCTAGGGAATTTTTGAGCCTAGGGATCACAACAAGGTCATACTTTTCAAAGGTTTTAAGAAAATCAATCACAACATTCCCATATTCTCTCAATCTATGGTGTTTTGCTGAGTATTGTCCTTTAATTTGTTGATGATGAGTTTAGAGTCTCCCTGGATGGAAATGATTTTAGCACCTACTTTTTTAAGTAATTTCAAGCCTATTAATAATGCCTCATATTCTATTATGTTGTTTGTACACATAAAATTTAGTTGATAAGAATGACCTTTAGCATGACTAGTTTTTGAATTATATAGCCAAACTCCTGCTCCTTCTCCTGTTTTACCCCATGAGCCATCAAAAGTCATATTCCATAGGGCTTTTGTTTCAGGATCATGTTGGATAATGGGTGTTTGATCGTCAAGTCCTTCATTGAGATCACTTTCTACCTACTTGACCTGTGTATCTATGTCTCCATCATTGTCATTCTACAATGTAAAGTGTTGTGGGGAAAAATGCCTATGCAGGACGATCCTATCCACCTAAGGTGTGACAGTGCCTTAGAAACAAACGAGTACATCTATTCTGGTTTCTTCCTTTATGAAATGTGCAAGAAGAGAGATCAATAGACTTACTGGTGTCTTCCGTTTGTCCCTCGATCCGGTCTCTCTTCTCTTTGGGTGTTCACAGCTACTTGCCTTCTTGCTTGTCCAGCTTCAACTTCCTGCAAGATCACAAGAGAACAGCTACTTGCGACAAGAGAAGAACACTACACAAAGACAGATATTCACATTCATAACTAGTTTAGGATTAGAAATAAACCAAATACACTAATACATTCATACATCAAAATACATCAGCATATAGGAGAAACCAAGATAGCTTTATTGATGAATAACAAGGTTCAGGAAGAGATACAACCCAGAGGGCTCCAATCCAACATCTCCTTCCCAGCAAATGGAATTCCTATCTTCACCCCTTTCAAAGCATTAAGCACCCAATGATTCCAGTCTCAAACCAACAACAATTCTTTGCAATAACAAAATTCCAGCCCCTAGATCTCATGGAGGAGAGATCCATATATAGATGTTTGGAGAGAGGATGAGTCAGCTTGAGATCTGACTAGTGTCCTCTCCCTCTGTCAGTTCTTGAGTCCACTTGGAGGTTCTTGCTTCCACTTGGAGATTTGGAACCTCTTACTCATCACCAGTCGAATTCCCTGAGGCAAGTGTCATTTTGGAAGCTTCCTGGGTTTTGACACCTTGAGAAATGAGCCTGCCACTTGTCCATTCTCGTTCAGCACAGGTAGCTAGTGTTCCAGTTGACATTCAACGCAGGTAGCCAGTGTTGGCTTTGACATTCAGCGCAAACAGCTAGTGTAGCCACTGAAATGATCCTGAATTGACTTGTTTTTGAGCAGTTTCTGGTGGAGAACTTTTGTGAATTGCTGTGGTTTGTTAGGCTTGTTCCTCTAGGGGTAGGAACAACATGTTTAGGGACTTTGGATCCCTTAGATTATGGACATTTCATGCTCAATGCTGTAAGGCACAAAAATGTCTATAACAGTTGCCCCCTAAAGTATGAGGCTGTTTATCGGGTGAAATTCTTTATCAGGGGGATCTGAAGTTCATCCAATGCTGAGAGGAGACCTGTAATAAGATACAATACAATACATTATTTTTCATACTGCTTTCATGATCTAGCTGAGGTGGGCATTCCCATGCTCAACTTTATAAATTCATTTTTCTGTACATAGAACAGACAATCGTCTGGTGGTAGACTGATAATTTTGATGAAATTATCATCCTTTGAGTAGGATGATTATCTGCTGCAATGATGTACATGTCAATGTCTTTATCTTTCCTAAATATATATCGCAGCCCGGATGGATAAGACTAGATCCGGGGTCTTCAAACTCGTTCGATCTTCACTCTATACAAGTCGATCCATGTGAGAAATGTTCTGAAGTCGAACATGGAAAGACATCGCTTGATTACCGGTCAATGATGTAAACCGTTAACAAGCGCGAGAGGAATCACCGATAATGATAATGACCCTCAAGGTACTGCAGTACAATTCACGTGGTGTGAATAAAGGACTTGGCGTCGAACACCACGCAAAATCTTTCGGTCGAAGGTCATTGATGTATACCTGTCGCCGGAAGTGAGAAACTTGCTATTGTGGCATGCAAGCTTCAAAGTACTGAAGGGGTTGTTCCTAGATCAACTTCTTG
The DNA here is from genome assembly GCA_031772625.1 of Pinus tabuliformis. Lineage (NCBI taxonomy): Eukaryota > Viridiplantae > Streptophyta > Pinopsida > Pinales > Pinaceae > Pinus > Pinus tabuliformis. The sequence goes on from CM062816.1 coordinate 1,235,911,525, forward strand.
GATAATGAGTTGATGTCGACAAGAAGTGATCCGTCAAAGGAGGGCCTTAATGAATCCCACATCAGTGACACGGAACGGAGCTAATGATTTTAATGGAGGTGAAAACGATCTGTGACATATGATTCAGGGTGGCGGTCATGAAAGGATGAAGGATAATGTATAGCAGTGGATGGGACACGGTTGACTTTTCTGAACGACTTCTCTTGAACATATGGCGACACTGATGCAATGGATTGGTAGCATTACCCCAAATGTGGATGGTATGGTGAGACCATGGATGTGACTAGTGAATGAAACAACCCAACCCGATTGTGGTACGGAGGAAAAGTGTCATGTTCAAGAGCGACTTGCTACCATCAAAGTTTTCTTTAGTTTCTCCCAATTTTTCCCCAGTCATTGCTGACCAGTACCTCTTTATTTTTGTCAAGCTTGAGGAGGATAACATATGCTTGTTCTATAACCTGCCCTTCGGGCAAGCCCATCGCTATGTTTTAACGAGCCTAGCGATAGTGAAACTCGTTCTCGTCTAAAGACAAGTTTGTCGCTATTTAATGATTTTAACGAGTCTAACGACAAGGATAACTCGGTCCTTTTCATTTTTAGAGAGTCTGAAAAGGTACATAAAGTTAACTCCAAAAGTCCTTTTTCGTCATCTAATCCCTTAAGTCCGAAAAAGTATAAAACAATACAGAAGGGATGAGTTTTCGATAGTTTTAACGAGCCGAATAAAACAAGCGCTCGATCTTTTTGTGCAATAATCCCTCAGGTCCAAAAAGATTAAAATCTAGAGGAGGGATAGCTCTTCCTGTCCCTTTAACGGGTTGGAAGGCCAAGGACTCGGAAACCTTTTCATATTTTACGAGTCAGTTGAAAAGAGCTTAAAGAAGACTCGTCTTTTGAGGAACGAGTGATAAACAGGGTTAGCAGCTGATTCCAGGTACAGGTTGGAATTTTCCAATCACGGCAGTGTCACAAGGATGGCTAGGTGAAATCACTCTTCGCAGCTGTTCCTCAAAATGGGTAAACAAACATATGGAGGTGAACGATCGGCCAAATGAAAAGTGGAGGTGACGGTGCAAACACGACCAAGGCTTTAATGGCTGATGATGTTACATTCACAACGGTTATTTACCGGGTAGGTTCATTTTTTATTCTAAAATGAGCTTAAACGCTGGTGGAAACACTTGCTCATTGCTTATGTTTATTTTTTAACGAGCATGAAGTCCGCGTTAAAACTGCTCGGATCTTGCGTTTATTTTTTAACGAGCATGAACTTTGTGCTAAAACTGCTCGATATCATATGGTCAAATTTTTTATTTTTACCATGACTAGCTTTGCCCTTTTCAAAGATAGTACTGTATCCTCAATTGCTGCATCAAACTAGTTAGAAATGAATAACATTTGCTTGAAAATGAGATTATAACCCTAATATTTCGCTTTGAACTACGTAAAAAGCCATTAAAAGGTGTTTTTACCTCTCATTTTACCATTTCATTTGAACTTGGTTTGTTGGAGCTTTGGAGGTGCCTCTTCCCCCTTGATTTTCACCAGCTGATTCCGGGAGATTCTGCGGACGATTTTCGGCGCCGTCTGGACCAGGTAGGAGCTAAACTCTAGCTCTTTCTTTTCATGGTTTCCTTTTTCCATTCTGTGCCTGTTTTCCTATTCCCATGAGCCCCTGGGGTTTTGCTAGGGTGCTCTGCCATCAGCGCAGGCAGTCCATTCGAAACCTGCGTTGAATGTCAAGCTGCATGAAGGCAGTTTGACCTTCAACGCAGGTAGGACACTAGCCAGTTGCATTGAGCATAGAAAAACAGTCCTGTTGCACAGTTTTTGATGAAATTTTGCCAGTTTCTCATCAAATCTAGGATCTTACTCTTTCTCTTGTTTGTTTTGTAGGGACTTTTGAGAAAAATGACCCTCACATGGCGAGAACGAGAACATGAAGAAGAGGACATGATTGCCCTCCATGACCCTGTCACGGTGAACGCGCTGCGGAACTGTGGCCTGCTGAAGTTCTTCCGTATCTCTAGTATGAGAGCACAGATCTCTTTACTGCAGTATATGCTTGATGCTTGGGATCCTATTAACCAAGTATTTCAGATCAGGAGCAAATCCATCCCTTTGACCGTGGTAGACATTTACTTCTTGACTGGTTTGTCGAGGCGGGGTGCCCCCATTTCTTTGTCAGGTTCGGCCCGAGGGAATGACTCTGTGAGAGATTATGTCTGCCAGTATTGCAGGGAAGGATCCCAGCCGAGTAGAGACGGCAAGGTTGTTATCCGTGAGATTACTGACAGGTCTCTCAGGTCCATTCTGTATACTATTGGTAGGATGGCCGGTAGCGCATCTTTACATGTTGCCAACAGATCTTATGTGCAGCACGCCTTGGAGTGTCTCTAACCGAAAGTATTCAACTGGTGTGATGCAGTACTTCTTCAGATGAAAAGTCAGTTAAACAAGGTAAAGGACGGGAAGCTGAAGAACTTTGGATTTGGTTCTATTCTGACTGCCTTTGCCTTGGAGAAAATACCACTGATGCAGCCTCAGTATATCGCACTCGACTTGCCCTCTCCTACCGAGCCACGCATGCAGAGATGGGTTGATCACATGTCTAGGCATGCTGGTCAATCTCAGATTTCTTTCACTGATACCTTCTTCAGGTGGTTCGAGCGTCAGGAGATGGTCTATTCCGAGTATCCATATGTTGGTATGGATTTCCGAGGTGATCCGGACTTGGTACTGCCGGATGGCGAACAGTGGGGCGCTATTGGTAAAGTCTTCGACCATATTACTGTTTACTGTTCTTATTTATAATGTCCTTGTGCTTTATCCTATCAAGACTTTAATCAAACTCATGTGTGCATGCAGATGTTGGTCTTGTTCGTCCAGCAGTTCGCCCGAGATCGCCAGTTGCTGCCCTAGCAGGGGAGACTGCTGGGAGAGTTATTCTCCGCGACCTTGATGTAGCCGAGACCCTTACAGCTGTGCAGGAGCAGGTTGAGAGCCTTACTCTCGGCATTCCCGATGTGAGGATTGATGAGTTACCTTTACAGTTACTGGCGTGCCTAGACGATGGACTCGTCTCTTGCGCATGATTGCACAGGCCGTGACGTGCTATCATGAGCATCACTAGGCTAGGGTGACCCCTAGCATTTTTGAGTTTTTGGGTCATATGACCGATTTTGTCTTGGTTACAGAACATTATGTATGAACGATAAACAGCTTATATATATATTTTGATTTTCGAGTTTTATTCTGGTTGAGTTATATAATCCATATGTACAACATTGATGATGTGTCTCTTTTTATAAATGTCGCAAATGTCTATCTAACACATAGTTTGCTAATGAGTCGGTTAATGTGTTTAAGTTTCTGGAAATATGCTGGTATTGAATTGAATCAAATTGTCTTTCCAAAATCTTAACCCTTAGGAACATGCGATAAATAGCTGGATTGCGAACGGAATATATACCATTGAGTTGTAGTATTACGAGCTGTGAGTCTAGCTTGACAATTAGTCGGCGTATACCATGGGTGATGGCATCAGAGAGTAGTTCTATCAACGCGCTATACTCAGCGATGTTATTCGTTGATTGCCCAATACACACACCTCTGAAACTTACTAACTCGCCGCTTGGATCAAAAATGGCCCAGGCTGCGGAGGATAGGTTCCGCGAACTACGAATCGCTCCGTCGGCATATCCAACACATGTCTCCAGAAGGTTTGACATCTGCAATAAATGTAAAAAGGTGGATCACTCGACCAAAACAAATACTTTAGCGAAAACAAAATACAACAAAAGCATACAGGTTACTATTTAAGCATAGTAACGCTTGAGGTACAACCCATTCCGGGGTTGTGCCAGTGGAATTCCGTCATAATCCATTAACTCGTAGGCTCCTTTTGCTAACACTCGTTTAACAATATAGGGGCCCATCCATAAAGAATTAAATTTACCTGCTCCCAATTTATCGGATTCTTGGTCATAAAGCAAGACCAAGTCACCTTCTGAGAAGACACGGGGTTTGACATTTTTGTCGAACTGCGCCTTGACTCATTTCTTATGGGCTTCGTTAGCCAAAGCGGCGTCACGACGGGTTTCATCCAATTGGATTAATTCCAAGAAACGAGCCTCTTCTTCCGAAGTTCCAGGGAGGAGATCAATTGCGAGTTTAAGCGACGAAATTTCACACTGGATTGGCAAGACTGCTTCCAGGCCATACACCAGTTGGAAAGGTGTGAACCCGGTCGCGTTCTTTACCGATGTTCGGTAAGCCCACAAGGCTGAGTACAGGATTAGGTGCCACCTTCTTTTGTGAACCCCGATCATCCTTTGCAACATACGCTTCAGGACCTTGTTGATTGCTTCAACTTGTCCGTTGGCTTGCGGATAATACGGGGTAGAGTTGTCGTGAGATAGCCCTAGCTTGGCAGCTAATTCAACCATCATGTGATTGCGAAAATGCGATCCATGATCTGTAACTATAGCCTGTGGTACACCGAACCTGGCGACTACATGATTGAAAAAGAAAAGGGCAGCTGTTTCACCAGTGTTATCTAATGTAGGCATCGCCTCGGCCCATTTGGTAAAATAGTCAACAGCGACTATAATATACCCATGCCCCCCGGTCGAGGTGGGGTTACATTGCATGAAATCGATGCCCCATTTGGCGAAAGGACCAACAGCAACTATTGCCTGTAAAGGTGCGGGTGGTCTTCTGGTTTTGCTATCGAAAATTTGACAAGCATGGCAACTTCTGACTGCGGTTATGCAATCTTTGAACATGGTTGGCCAGAAGTATCCTGCTCGTAAGATTTTCTGTGCTGTAGCATATCCAGATTGATGCCCCCCACACGCTCCTGAATGACACTCATTCAGGACTTTTTCGGCCTCTTCATGGGTGAGGCACCTCCTTAGAACTGTATCGATACCACGACGGTAAAGCGTATCACCGACGATCATGTAGTCTTTCGCTTGGTATCGTATACGTTTCTGTTCTGAGTGAGAGGTGTCAGGCCTGAATTTTTGGGTTTGGAGATATATTATTATATCTCCATACCACTCATCGCTTGCAGATATTAGAAACAAACTTTCGTCCACGATTGACTCTTCTGATGTTTCATCGTTGGACGACGATGGGAGATCGCACAATAATTCTGCGAAAACTAAAGCTTTCTTTGATTTGGATTTTACAAATTCCAGATCAAACTCTTGAAGGATCGCTATCCATTTTGAATATTTTCCCCCCAGCAACTGTCGCGACAATATATAATTCATGGGGTTGCAATCTGATAGAATGGTAGTTTTCCGAAAGAGGACATAATGTCGAAATCTTTGTATCGCTTGAACAGCAGCGAGTGCTAGCTTTTCAACATAAGAATATTTGCTTTCTGTATCATTCAAGTTTTTACTTAAATAATATATAGGATGTTCAATTCCATCGACTTCTTGAACTAAAACCATCGCAATGGTCGTATCTACTGCAGCCAGATACAGGTTAAAATCTCTTTGATAGTCCGGGGCATACATTAATGATGCTTTTACTAGAGAATCTTTCAGAGCATCAAAAGAATCTTGCGCCACCTGATCCCAGACAAAAGGTACATCCTTTTTCAAAAGACGAGTATAACCTTTAGCAAGTTCTGCGTAATTTGGAATGAACCTCCTCAGAAAGTTTGCTTTCCCTTGGAGTTTCTTGAATCTGAAGCAAATTTGAAGGTGGAGGCAAATTAATGATTGCCTGAACCTTGCAAGGGTCGAGCCGAATCCCATCCTTAGAGACTACAAAGCCAAGTAAACGACCAGAACCGACGCAAAACACACATTTGTGTGGATTGAGTGTTATCTTGTAGTGTCGGCAACGTAGAAATATCGCTCTTAAATGCCGCGGATGATCAGTCCGGTTTCGCGAATGAGCCGGAAGGTCGTCGAGATAAGGTTGATCGATGTTCTTGATGTCATGGAAGGCATAATTCATTGCCCTCTGAAACGTCGCCCCTGCGTTCTTTAAACCAAATGGTAATTTTCGATAAGCGAATGTGCCCCACGGACAGATGAATACAGTCTTTGACTGGTCCTGTGGGCGGATATTTATTTGATTATACCCGGAAAATCCATCCATAAATGAAAAGATTTCACATCCGGCGCATTCGTCAATTATCTGGTCGATGAAGGGTGTAGGGTAGTTGTCCTTCGGACAAGCTTGGTTTACATCCCTATAATCGACACACACTCTAATTGTCCCTTGTTTCTTCATGACAAGGACAATATTCGATACCCAATCGGTTAGAGGAACCGGGTAGATGAAGCCAGCATGGAGAAGTTTTTCAACTTCTGCCTTAATGGCAGCGGCTTTCTTGGGGTGCACCTGCCGAAGCCGTTGTCTTACTGGTTTGACATCAGGATACATTTTAATTTCATGTTCAACGATACTCAAGTCAATGCCTGGCATTTCATCATATGACCAAGCAAAGACATCTCTGAACTCGCGAAAAAGAGCGTTATATACTTCCAGTTCTGAAGGAGAACATCCTTTGCCGACATAAATATTCTCTACAACGTTTGTTTTAGTCGAGATATTTATGGCTATAGTCTCTTCAACATTGGATAAGTTTTGCTCGGAATCGACCGTATTTACAGTATTTGATAGGAATTCAAAAACTGAAGGGTGTTAAAGGTCATGCTGAGTATCTTCTTCATATTCCGGAAGAAGGGAACGATGGTGGCAATCATTCCATGGTGCCCCCTCAATCAACATTGATTGTAGGATTCCTTCGTCAGTCCCATGTACTTTCGACCAAGGATCTAACGGGGTACCATATTCTCTAGACCTATCTACCCAAACGCTTGATGAGCGTTGATTTGGGTTCGCCTCCCATGCTCGAAACATTGATTGCTACAATATTTCAATGGGGCTTGGGGGCAAAACCATTGCATGATCCATTTCGACATCGTCTTCTGAGATCTTCGTGGAAGATATCATGTTGCAGGCTCTTACGAATGCTACTTCTCCTATATAGAATGGAGGCGGAAGTGCGAAAGTTCCCATTAATGTGGGGTCTTTCAGTAGGCCTACTCCGATGTCTTGAAGCGAGTGGTTGCTTCCATGGATCATGGGAATGCTTCCTGTAACTTGTGAACCATTAGGGAGGAAGTCTTGTTGGTCGACGATCGTAATCCCTCCTTGAAAAGGGAATGCGATCTTCCTAAAATAAGTCGACACTACAGCTGCCATGGCATATATCCACGGTCTTCCCAGTAGGATGTTGTAGTCCAGATTCCCATCGATGACTTCAACATCTATTTCTACTGTTTTTCCTCCCAGTTCAACTTTCAAGTTATTAAGGATACCGCACGGGGTATATGTCCTTCCGTCGAATGCTTTTAATGTCGTCGAAGATCGTGACAAGGTTGGAGATCCTAAAGTTTTCCAGCAACTCATCGACATAATACATGTAGATGCCCCCTCATCAATAATTGTTCGGTGAACAGTTTTGTTGAGGGCTTTCACTTGAATAAGGAAAGCTAGTTGAGCTGGTAACTGAGGATCGTATCCTTTGTGATCAAAGGATACAAGATTGGAATCCTTAGGATCAACCCCACCAATAGCCGATAACAACGCCTGCCTTTGGGATGGGCAATTTTGTAGTACTTCAAGAGTCGACATAGCGGATGGCGATTGGGCCAAATCTTCCACTATGTTATAATGCTGCGCCGCTCTGGCGCGAGGATTAAATGTCGACTTGTGTACTACTCCCTTTGGCGGTTTTATTGTTAATTCAGGAATGATGGGCGATACAACTTCTATCGAAGTTGTTGTCGAACTACTTGGTTGATCTTTACCTTTGCCGTTCGACAGCTGCGGATTCCCGTAATATTTGTTCCTTGTCGAAATCAAAGCATCATTCTGCTGTTTTGAAACCGACAACATAAGCACTTGCGACGGGGAAGCATTTCCACTATCAACCAGATTTTGACCTGGGTTTGGGAACGGATCAGTTAACACAGCTGAGGTCTGCGAACTTTTGAAGAACCTTCTAAGCTCAGCTTTGTATGGACAGTCGGATGTCCAATGATCCTCGTCACATATCATGCATGGAATTTTTGGTTTCCCTTTCCTAGGAGGGTTTGAAGAAGTTTTTTCAGGGGATGACCCACCCTGTTTCTTCTTCTTCCCTTTGTTTTGCTTCTTCTTGCTTCCTGGTTGATTGGTTTCTTTGCCTTTATCTGCTGATACGACATTTACTTCCGAAGCAAGAATTTCATATTTTACATTTTGATCCGAATTCTTACGGGCTTTCTTATACGAAGCCTTTGTCGATTTCGCGTTTGCCGTGCCAATCACACCATCACCGGCATGAGAGTCACTATTTGATTTAGGAGGAGGAGGAATTGTGAATTCCGGTCTAGGGGCGTCAGGTATTTTGTCGTAGAGCGTGCCAGACTGAGTATAAACTAAGTCTAGATATTGTGCACGAGCAATAACTTGCTCCTCTGTTACGACCCCCCCCTTTGCCACATCTTCTGTTATAGCAGGAAGTAACGACTTTATAAACCATTCAGCTAACAGCTGATCGGGAACGTATGTTTTCACCATCCTACGACGACGACGCCATTCATGTATATGAACAGATATATGAGTGGCAGTTGTCTGCTTGAAGTTGGTTAATATTTCGGTTCCTGTTTCATACCTTATCGGTAATTGAAAATGGGTTAAGAAAGTCGTGGCTAGGGAGCTGAAATTATCGAATGAGGCTCTGGGTAATTCAATATACCATTTTGCCGCTGGACCCGTTAACGTCCTCTGGAAAAGGCGAAGCCTTATCGAATCATCATTCAGGGTGTTCGATGAACACCACAGATGAAAAGTCATCACGTGATTCGATGGGTCTTCACCTGGATTTCCATTGAATTTAGGAATGTCAGATGGAAGTTTGTGAGGAATCGCTGGCCACCAAGGGGCGTAAGCAATCAGATCGTTGGTTAACCGGTGTAGATCGGGTAACTCTAAAGTTGCCACGAATGGTAACTGTTGATTCAGGTTAGGTGAAGCATACCCAGGGTACGATGGGATCGCCTGAGCAGTGGGCCTTTGCATACCAGCATAATGTAATTGATGTTGGTATGACTGATACGGTTGGTGGACTTGACCACTGTAAAGCGGTTGGTTTTGACCGTTTTGAATATACGGTTGTCCACTATTCGCAAATATCTGCTGCTCAGAACCTTGGTACACTTGCTGGAATTGTGGTTGTTGGTATTGCACCAGCCATGGTTGTGAAGCCATGTTCTGTTGTGCTATACTAACTGTTGGACCAAGGTGTGGGGTAATTGTACCCGTTTGGACCTGTGTCGCCCCACCAGTTGGCGATTGTGGTTGTGTCCCAGGGTCAAGGGGTTGTTGCATTACAACCTGAGAAATCTGAGGCTGACATACAACAGGCATCGCTTGAACTTGTGACACTGTTACAATAGCCGGTGTGGTCGGGATGTTCGACATAGGTACACACTGTTGCATGGAATATACAACCCTTGGTTGTTGAGGTAGCATAGGTACCCAACCACTTGATGTAACTCCAGTATAACCTGAATACTGTTGTGAACTCCCGTATGGATAACCTCCCAAAGGGGGTAATGAAAGGGCATACTGCCCCCCATACGGTAGCAATCCGGAACTCAAGGGGATTGTTTGTCCTTGTGGACTGGATTGCCCAAATTGACCTCCAAAGGGATCAATCTGGCGAGTCTCAACATAAGAGTTGCCGGATATTATTCCGGATGAACAAACTGGAACAGACCACACTGTCGAAATAGTCCCTTGGTGGACTCCTTCTAGCGGTTGTGAGCTAGTCGGGACAGATGGTATGCCGGCAAACATTGTCGGAGTGACGACAGGGGCTTCTGCTGTTGCTGTGTCATTTGACACAGTCCTGGATGTTGACGGTTGTTCAGAAGTTTTGAGTCTATCCAATATATTGCCTAGTGATTCTACAGGAACTTCCACTTGTGGTGGACTAACTTCTGATGAAGGAAACAGAGTGACCCCGACTCCAAAATGGGTTGGAGTACTTGCTTGCGGGTCCTCTACAATTTCCTCTATCGCAATCAAACCTGGTGGAAGAGGAAGACCGTCAGGTCCGTAAAATATTTCTGGTGCCGAAGAAGGGGTTGACTCGATAGCGACAGTTGTTTGAGGAGCAAGACTCTCTAAACCGGTTACAGATGGAACTGGTTCAGTAACGCAAGTATTTGCTCCCAGACTAGGATCAGTGTTACTGTCCCTCTGTGGCTGTTGAACTTCTTCTATAGAGGCAGGGTTTCCAGAAATGTTTGGAGTAACCGGAATCTCAGATGTTGTTGGAACACTTGTTCTAACTTTGATAGGAGATTTCGAACCGGTTAAACGAGTTCGCTTTGTCCGTACTGTTTTCGATTCCGGAGACAAAGACGGTTGACTCGTAAGCCTCCGCGAATGATGGGGTTTCAATTGACTTTCTTCCACGATTGCGGATTACTCGATCAACCAAAATACAAAAAAGGGGAAAGTGTGTTTCCGAATTAAATGAATTTTTTAGACGCTTTTAGACACAACTTGCTTTTTCAGTTTTAAAGAGTCGAGAAAAAGCTAAAGATGACTCTAGTCTCCTTCGATGTTTTAACGAGCCCGAAGTGACAAATGCTCGGATGGACTTTTTCTGTTATAGGGTCTGAAAAAGGCCAAAAGGAACTGCTCTGGAGTTCTAGGCAGAGGGTGTGCCAAACTTTTCGCAAAACCGCAGAATACTTTTTAGGGTACGGGCGGTCGATCTTCCTGAATGATGTGTTCAGTGCATTGCGATCAGTAGGGCGGCCGACACGACTTCCTAAGGATAAAGGTCTTAGGCCTATAGGGGTCTCCCAATATATACGCAACGGTACGTGGGAGCACAATCCGTACTGGTGCTATCGTCCCTCAGGAGGAATCACCCACCATCCATGAGATCGACAGTCACCAGGCTTAATGACGCCGGAACACGTCTCTAGCCTAGACCTCTATGTTGTGCGTTATGTTGCAAAGCGTTGTTAAGTTCATTCAATTTATTTTAGGTTGATCTTTTTAAAGTTTGCCTTTCAAGGTTCACCACGAGATGTATGATACAAATTCCTAAATGCAGTCTAAAGATGATAAGCAAGCTTTATATCTTTTCAACTTTGAAAATCCTAGCTACTAAGGGAAAAGAAAGACACCATCTTTTCTCAAAGAGCAATCAGCACACTCTAATGCACTTTTCCTAAATCCAACATGCAAACTATCAAATGCAAATGCACAATGCAGGTGTTTGTTTTCCGCTTTCTTAGTATTGATGCCTACAAAGAAAGCTTTTTTGTACAACTTTGAATTCGCTTTTAAATGATCAATCCAAACAAGTTTACTTTTTTCGAAATCAGAGAGGGTAGAAGAGATTACAACACTTAACGATTTTCGAAATAAAGACTTGTTTCGACACTTAAAAGAGACAAATTCAAACCAATAAGCAAAAGTAAATGTATAATCAATCTGCAAACAGCCAATGAACTCTCTTCTAAGATCACAATCAACAGATCTGAATCAAGGACTACAGGATGACTATTTCACTCATGCAAAGGAAAACTGTAAATGACGCCACAAACACATAAAAACACTCACAGTCTTTTTGTACAAAAGGAGGCGGAATCGAAGCAGAGAAAAGGAGTTATCAGACTGGTACCTATGCTGGTTACAGGCTGCAAAAATCAGAGATCAAAACAAGGAAAAACAGAGCAGAGAACCCCAGCTGCACAAGGACAAACTGGTTCAGCGCAACCTCAACACAGGGGTTTTGACATTCAGCGCAAACAGCTAGTGTAGCCACTGAAATGATCTGAATTGACTTGTTTTTGAGCAGTTTCTGGTGGAGAACTTTTGTGAATTGTTGTGGTTTGTTAGCCTTGTTCCTCTAGGGGTAGGAACAACATGTTTAGGGACTTTGGATCCCTTATATTATGGACATTTCATGCTCAATGCTGTAAGGCACAAAAATGTCTATAACATGAAGGAATCAAGATCAGTATGGAGAGAGTAGAGGGGATAGTTTTTTGGCCTTTCTTGGCTACTCACCATGTATTTCATTAGGGTTTCTCTATAAAGTCCCCTTGGTTGGCCAAATACTGGTATTGTGGCATATGTCATATCCATTTGTAATGTTCCTTGTAACTTAGCTCCCCGAGATCTTGATAATAGCATACCATACTTAGGAGGAATGTCAGCTACTACTATATCGATCACTAAACTTTTTGTTGGTATCTAGGCTAGCTTAACACAAAGGTCCTTAATGAGACCTAGACATATAAACTTGCTAGAATCAAATGAATATAGATATTTGTATGGTTTAGTGACTTCAAGTCCAAGTTTCTCCATAACAATCTTTGGCATGAGATTATGTGATTCACCTGAATCCAACATTGCATTATGAAGGATCTTGTCATGAATATTAAGGCTGATATAGAAGGGAGGAAAACCCCCTTCTTGGGGCTTGCCATCAACCTCTAGCCCAAACAACAATTTAGGCTGGTCATCATTCAAATTCATTGTATCAATGTTTTCTCCTACATTGAGTGCTTTTAGAACCTGGGACCTATACACATTTTTATTTACCAGTTCAGTAAGGGGAATAAAGATCTTAAGTTTAGCAATTTCATTCAAAATGCTGAAGGGTGATTTCGGTCATAACCTTTTTCATGAGTTTTGTTTTCTAACTTGTAATAGGCATTCTAGATTGGACAACTTTTGTTGAGACATCAATTGTTTTCTTAGCAATATTTTCTAGGTTTCTCCTTTCTAGATTATTTTCGTTTTTCTTAGAGCTTTCAACTATCTTCTTGGGTTCAGGCTCTAAAGTTTTCTTGGCAGAGCTATTAGAATCCTTTATATTTGAGTTATCATTGTTTTTCTTACTCCTGAGATTATATTCTTTGTGGAATTCTAGGATGGCATTCTCAAACCCAAGTTTATAGTCATTAGATTCTTCAGATTCCAGTTCTATTTGAGTTAATAAAAACAATTCATGTTCTTCTTGTGTAAGAAAAACAGAACTATCTCCATTGGTTCCCATTAAATTAATCTAATTTTCCTCAACTTCTTCAACTACACTTACACCTTCATCAACATAATTTTCTTGAAATGGTGGCCTAATTTGTTGATCTGAGCTTCTTTGATCTCTTTGTTTGATTTGTGGAGTGTTTCTCCTAGGGTTTGGATTTCGGTTCTGTTGGACAGGTGGATTCTCCCTAGGAACATTCCTATCATTTATACTTATTCTGATAGCATTCTTTCCATATTCCTTACTAAGGAATCAATTTTGGCTTCTACTACAGAAGTTGAAGCTTGTTCCTTAAAAGTCACTTGTCTTTCAGTTCTCATCTTAGTTCTTTTAGCTTGTAAATTGACCTCTACACTCACACCATCTCTTTGAATTGCTTCTAGTGTTGGAGAATTTCTTTCCCTGAGCTGGTAAGAGATATCTGTATCAAAACCATCTGGAAAATTTATCAAGGCTAAATCTTGGGGTGATTTAATATTTACAGGTATTGCATTATGGGTATTTTTGAATCTAGTACAATAATCCTGTACACTTTCACCTACCTCCCTTTTAATATTTTCATATTCTGATAAAATCTGTAAAGGGTTCTTCTTGACTTCCCATCTATTAAGGAAGGTTTCATGGAATGCAGGGAGATCATTTATACTATTTGCAGGCAAAGACTTAAACCATTTTCTGACTTCCCCTCCTGAACTTTGAGCGAACATTCTGAGCTTAATACTTTCATCATATACCTGTCGCAGGTCAAAACAATCATTCATTTTGTCCACATGTTGTTGGGATGTTAAAGGACCTATCCCATCAAATAGTATGATTTTGGAATGATATTCATGTGGAATATTAGCCAAGGGGGCTGGTAATACCAAAGAGGCATACCTGGCAGCCATGATTAGTGGTGGTGGAGGAGGACCACTTGAAGGAGTTTGAATGGTGGATGAAGGAAGTTGAACAATGGATGAAGTTGGACTAGTACTAGGTGGGAATGAGAGTAAAGGAATTTGAGCAACCTTATGTTGAAGGATGAAAGAAGGGGTAGGAATTATGGAGGTAGTAGGACTGGGTGACTAAATATATGCAGGTTGAGATGTGAAGGAGGAAGTTGCTAGGTTTAAAGCAGTTAATTCTACTGATTGTTGAAGGTAAGCATCATCAATTTCTGAGGTGAGATCTGTCACTAGATCTTGAAGTGTGTCAAAATGTTGTAAGAGTTGAAGATCTGATTTAGTTTGTGAAGAAAGTTCTCTCACTGGGATTTTGGGTAAGATTGACGGATCAAAGATAATATGATCTTTCCAATTCTCTGATTTAGTCCTGAATAAGCCTTGTTCAAAGTGTAAATCAAATTGGATATCTTGGAAGGTACCAAATTTTTCAGCGAGTGAGTTCACTCTGTGAAGAAATCTACTGCTTGTCTGACTCTCAGTTCTAGGAGTTTTCCTTAAGATCTTTTTAGGATTATCTACTATGGTAGGACGATTGGAATCTAAATGGGATCGAGTAGAGATTCTTTTAGGAGCCAATGTTCATATCTAAACATAGACCAACTGAATATTCAAAATAGAAAAGGAACCAATCTTAGAAATAAACTTATCATACAAAGCTATTTAATTGGGTACTTTGAATTTGAATGAAAGATAAATTTTCCAATTCTCCCCAGTATGGTCACCACTATGTTATCGCTTTCTGATTTTTAATATTGGCAAAACAAAGTCACAAAAGATACATCAAACCAATTATGAGTCAAGGACCTAGCCTTCCTAGACTCAGAGAGGGCTCTCTCTGTATATTTATGATTTAACTGTGATTTTAGTGTTTAATGTATTAGGATAGACATTAAAAATAAAGAGATTGTTTGATTGATTTTTTGTTTGTTCATTTGGTTGGGGAAGATAATCCTTGAATATTTTCCATTGGGCTAGGGAGACATAGTTTGGGTGGTCACATCAATTTTCCAGAGCATTTACAAGGAAAGCTAACCATCTTTACTAGATCTTAGAAGCAGTGTGAGAAATGGGATGACAGAAAAATGATATCAGTCAGGATTAAAACACATTCAAGTAATTTTTAATCATACTTCAGAGGAAAACATTAAGATTGTAAACAAAAATACTAGTAAGGTGCTCCAACAACATATCTTAAACTATAATTTCTTCTTTACAATAAGAATTGAAGATGCATGAATGTATAAACAAATGATATATTCAACATGGAAAGAAAAACATCACCAGGTAAAAGAAGGTCAAGTATCTTGCAAATGGTCCTTTTTATTGATGCTCCAACTTGAAAATTACAATGCTCCAAACAAAAAAGGTAATTTCTGTGACTTGGTTCCAACCCCTTAATACTCCCAATACATAGAGTATTTAAACAAAAAATTACAACGATTTGCCTTGTACACTTGGCAATCTATTATTTATTACAATGAAAGGAAAAATGAATAATGTAACCACAAAGTGGCCACACTAAGAAAACTGGGATAGGTGGTCCTGTTTTTTGGGCATGTTGTTTCTTGAAACATTAATTTTACTGTAGTGGTTCTATTGATGTAGCTGGTGCTGACTTAGGTCTGTGTTGGAACTTTAATCATCCTTGTCTCATTCCTCCTGATAATCACATAGCCCACTCCACACTTCCTCATTTGGAACTTTGATTTTAGTTAATCTTCTGTATATTTCATCAGCCTCAGTGTATTTAGAAATTGTTGGTTTGACCCGAAATACGTGCTTTAGTTCATGCTCAATGTAAATTAAATTTTTGATAGCTTCCATCAATGCCTTTCTGGTTATGCTGCCTTTGATGTTGGAAATATTTGCAGCATTTGTGGCTATGCCCTGGATTTTCTTGACCTAATCCCCTTTGTCCATGAGTTTTTCATTTATGGAAAACAGAGATGGGAGGCCTTTTTGATGTAAAGGCTACATTTTTTTAAAGAACCGATTGACCGTCAGTTTTAGAACTTGACATTTTTCCTCTAGATGCACATTTAAGATCTTCTTTGTCGGCACCTCCTTGACTTGTAGTATAGTCTTAGTTCTATCTACCACTCCCAACTCTTCTAGCTCATACTTGTTCCTTGCATTCAAAAATTTGATTATCATGTTAGTTGTTGCTAACATGTCTCCCAATTCTACATTGGTAGCTGAAACAACGTCTTTAGCCTTGTCCACTAATTCTTTCTGCTCAAATATAATTTGGATGTTAGGCCAAATTTCATTCATACCATTGATTATATTGTGCCAAATAATCTCCTTAACTCTCCCTAGAGTGCTTCCAATTGATGATTCCTTCTCCGATTTTTGTAGTGCTTCAATTAATGCCTTTTCCCTTTGAATTTCCACCAAGTGATTGATTTATGCTCTTTTGATTTGATCTTGCAGCACACTGACTTAGGTTTCCAGTCTTTTTATCTCCTCAAATTGTAGATTCATGCCTCCCAATGATCTGGCTAGCTGTTCTATACAACTTCTTGCTCCTGTGGCTGTACTTGCTGGAGTGGTTATGGGAGGGGTTGTTAGAGGAAGGGCCTCCATTGTTGTGCTCACCATCTGTGCTACCTTTTATTTCTCTTGCACCATTTTTTCCATCTCTACTTCCATTTGTTTGATCCAGAGAGACTGCTCTACTATTAATTACATCAAATCAGCCTTTTAGCTTTTTGTCTCCTGTATCTCCTTGGTCAGTGGATCATGTGTAGCATGCATCTTGAGTTGCTTCTTCAAAGCCACAATATCTATTTCTTTTTTATTTATTACTACTTCAACTGATTTTATATCTGAGAGATCATACCCAATCTTCACTACCAAGTCTTACAAAGACTTAATTTTATTGTCCTTTGACTGTGATGAAATCATTTCCATCTTCAACTGGGATTGAGCATTTGATAGAGCCACCTGCATTTTGAACAAGTTCATAGAACTGTTGGTTAGAGTGGATGAAATCATTTCACCTGTTTTCTTGTGCATTTCCAGCTGATCAATTGGATGGACATTTTTAGCACCAAACTCAAAAGAAGTTTGCTTGTAATCTGCTGGGGTTTTTGGCTCTGCTGTTTGTGCTTCCAAAAATTCCATATGAATTTTTCCCTTTTCTAAATCAGAGGGAAAGAGAATTCTGCCTTGTGCAGTTGCACTTTGCTTCCAAAACTGAGCATAGGTGCTCTTTTTCAGTATTTCATTTCTGATTTTGATCTCTCTGAATGTATCAAAGACTGTCTCTTCTTTTTCTCCAGTCACATTTATATTAGATGAGGACACTTGAAGCAACTGTTGCCTTTTTGAAATCAGAGTGGCAAGAAAATATTTCCCTCCAGCTAGGGATGAATATGGAATGTCAATTATGATGATCACTATTTGCTGTGGTGATCCTTTGTCTATGTCCATTTGTTTTCTAGGCTTCTTCCTATATTTCATCCTGATTTCCTTCATAGAAGTATCAGTCCCTAGTGACTGATCTTCTCTAGACCTTTTCCCTGTTATTCCTTGTTCTTGTTCTTTTCATTTTTCAGTCTTATCTTCAGTATTTTTTTTTCTCTACTATCTTGGAGCCTGTGTACTAGAAGAAGAGATCACTTGTTCTTCGGCCTCTTGCAATGAATCAAGCATCCACTCAATCTGATTCATGTATTTTTCAATCTTAGGCCTTTGAGTGTGGGTATATGTTATTGACTTGTTTTCTATCCTCTTCTTGGAAATGATACCCCATGGGTCATAAGACGATGTGAAACTGTGGGTAAAATTCATTTCCTTCCATCTTCTATCCACCTCCTCCCTTGCTTCTCTGTTGTTACAAATGAAGGGACCAATTTGAGATTTTATCTTGAACTGGGATTTTTTCTTAGTTGATATAAAATGCACTTCATCTGCATTAATCATTTGTCTAATGTATTCCAATGCAAATCATCCTCATGGGGAGGAATTTTGGTAGCTTGTATGGGGCCAACTCACAACCACGCACTCTTAATTCAGTGTAATTTTGGTAAAAGTACTGATCACCTGTTTTGGCTTGGTCTGATAGTTGCATGATTCTTCTTATCTCCTCACTGATCCTAGGTTCTGTAGTCCCATTGAGGAGGCTCATTGCTGGGTGAACAACCCACATGGGCTTCACTCAATGAACCTCCGATATAGCATGTGTGTTCATGGAATACTAAACAATACCCTTAATTTGACTACATATTGGAAAATGCCTTCAAAAATCACAATATTTAACCCCCTACCACATAAACCCAATACACCTTCCCAATTCAAAAATCCCCTACTTTTACTAGATATTGCAAGTATCCATTTTTTCATTAACATTTTTTATTCCACTTTATGTTTTTCAATAACTTTCAGCTTCATTTTTTATACCCACCAATATAAAAACCCTTTTACCCCATATTATATGTTCAATATATTATGCCATTTTTTACTCAATATATATCACCCAATATGAATGCATGTGGTATGTTATTTCTCCCCCAGTGAAGCCCCTGCAGAAAAAACATCTCCACAAATGTCCTTAGCTGAAATCTTTTTGGTCTTTCATCACCAATGTTGTCCAAAACATCACTGATTGGGGTTCACCTTCTTCATTCATTTTGCTCACCGAAAATTGGAATTTGTCTACCTAAAAATACACAAAAATACATACCAATATTGAGGAATAATGAAACACTTCATCTATGAAGAAATTGACAAGCTTCTCATGGATGGCATCTGCTAAAAATTGGCTGAAATTGAAGAGGATAGAGGGCTTGGATTCTATTGACAAAATAGACAAGAAAGTTATGATAGCTTCATCAAGCCATTGATCTGAATAATAGCCAAGTAAATAGGAAAGAACCATGAGAATGTGTATAGTTCTGTCAGGGAAAATAGAGGAGGAATAAGGAGGATTCTTACTTGGCAGTGGTGTGTTCTCAGTCATGAAAAGTTCTAATGTTCTTTCTCTCTTAGAAAAATCAAGCTTTTGATACATTTCAGTGACGACCTCATGGGAAAAGGGAGTAGTTCCTTTAATAACCCGGGGCCTGCATCATCTGTATAATTGACTTGGCATCAATTGTAAAAAAAATATGTCCTATTGGGGCCATCACTAGCCTTTGCTGTGGATTATAACATAAATGACATTTCCTAATCAGTTATGGACAACTGTGTGTTTTAGGAAAAATATAAAAAGGCAAATCAGTGTCCTAGAGGCCTATGTCATTCATCTCCTCTACAAATTTTTCCTCCCACCATCAATATATGTCAAGAAAATCAAAATTTGAGAGTTTTTCATGAATCTTGAAATCTCTATCTGCAAGTGGTAGGTGATCCAAATCCAATGGTGGGTGCACCATTGGATTAAACACTCCTGGTTCCTTTTTCTTTGGTGCTATGGCTTTCTTCTCTGAAACTGTGCTTTGAAAGTTGTCCTATGATGAATTTGTAATAGAAGGTGTTGTTGGGAAAAGTATCTATTAAGAATGCCCCTATCCCACTCTAAGGTGTGACAATGCCTTAGCAACAAACAAGGAAAACTACTTGAGTATTCTTCTTTATGAAATGTAAACGAAGAAGAAGGATAAACTAACCTGTGTCCTAGTTTGTTGATCCAATCGCTCCTCTCTTCAATAGCTCCCAGCTCCCTGCTCCCTTACCGGCCCAGCTTCACCAAATTCCTGCAAGATCACAGAAGAGAGAAACTACACGAAGATATAGATTTACATTCATAAAAATCTTAGGATCAGATTAAGCTAAACATGCAAATATAACAAAACATCATTGATACACAGCATGTAGGAGAAACTCAAATAGTTTTATTGATATGATAAGAAAGTCCAAGAGGAGATACAACCAAGTGAGTCCCGATCCAGCATCTACCTCCTAGCAAAGGAATCCCTTCCTCACCTCCAACAAAGCATAAATCACCCAATGCACTAATCTCAATCTCAAACCAACAACAATTCTCTGCAAAGTGCAAAATTCCAGCCTCTGGATCTCTGGGATGAGGGATCCATATATAGATGTAAGCAGAGAGGATGAGTCAGCTTATGTTTTGACTTGTGGCTTCTCTCTGTCAGTTCTTGCTTCCACTTGGAGACTGAGATCCTCTTACTCATCACTGGTCGAATTCAGTGAGGCAAGTGTCATTGGAGAAGATTCTGGAAGCTTCCATTGTCTCTCCACCTCGTTGAATGACTCTGCCACTTGTCATTTCCCGCTCAAAGCACTTGGGTAGTGCATTCAAGTGCATTGCAACGCACCTAGCCAGTGTATTTGGGTGCTTTGCAACGCAGGCAGCTAGTGGAGCATTTGAATTGATCCTGATTTGACTAGTTATGAGTAGTTTTTGGTGGAGAACTTCTGGGAGAAGCTGTCATTGGTTGACCTTGTTCCTTTAGGGGCAGGAACAACACTTTCAGGGACTTTGGATCCCTTGGATTATGGACTTTTCATGCTCAAAGCTGTAAGGCACAAAAATGTCTATAACAGTTGCCCCCTAAAGTATGAGGCCGTTTATCGGGTTAAATGCTTTATTAGGAGGATCCGAAGTTCTTTCAATGCTGGGAGGAGACCTGTAATACGATACAATACAATACATTATTTTTCATACTGTTTTCATGATCTAGCTGAGGCGGGCATTCCCATGCTCAGCTTTATAAATTCATTTTTATGTACATAGGACAGACAATCGTCTGATGGTAGATTGATGATTCTGATGAAATCATCATCCTTTTGGTAGGATGATTATCTATTCTGCAATGCTGTACATGTCAATGTCTTTATTTTTCCTGAATATATATCGCAGCCCAGATGGATGAAACTAGATCCGGGGTCTTCAATCTCGTCCGATCTTCACTCTAAGTACAAGTCGATCCATGTGAGAAATGTTTTGAAGTCGAACATGGAAAGACATCGCTTGATTACCAGTCAATGATGTAAACTGTTAACAAGCGCGAGAGGAATCACCGATAATGATAATGACCCTCAAGGTACTGCAGTACAATTCACGTGGTGTGAATAAAGGACTTGGCGTCGAACACCACGCAAAATCTTTCGGTCGAAGGTCATTGATGTATACCTGTCGCCGGAAGTGAGAAACTTGCCATTGAGGCATGCAAGCTTCAAAGTAATGAAGGGGGATGTTCCTAGATCAACTTCTTGGATAATGAGCTGATGTCGACAAGAAGCGATCCGTCAAAGGAGGGCCTTAATGAATCCCACATCAATGACACAGAACGGAGCAAATGATTTTGATGGAGGTGAAAACGATCCGATGATATATGGTTCAGGGTGGCGGTCATGAAAGAATGAAGTATAATGTATGGCAGTGGATGGGACACGGGTGACTTCTCTGGATGACTTCTCTTGAACATATCGGCAACACTTATATGATGGATTGGTAGCATTTACCCCAAAGGTGGATGGTATGGCGAGACCATGGTGAATGAAACAACCCAACCCGACTCAGGCACGAAGTGGAAGTGTCATGTTCAAGAGCGACTTGCTACCAATAAAGGTTCTTTGAGTTTCTTCCCAATTTTTCCCCAGTCATTGCTGACCAGTACCTCTTTATTTTTGTCAAGCTTGAGGAGGATAACATATGCTTGTTCTATAATTTTCCCTTCAGGCAAACCCATCGCTATGTTTTAACGAGCCTAGCGATAGTGAAACTCGTTCTCGTCTAAAGACAAGTTTGTCGCTATTAATCTTTTTAACGAGTCTAACGACAAAGATAACTCGGTCCTTTTCATTTTTAGAGAGTCTGAAAAGGTACGTAAAGTTAACTCCGGAATTCCTTTTTCATCATCTAATCCCTTAAGTCCGAAAAAGTATAAAACAATACAGAAGGGATGAATTTTCGATAGTTTTAACGAGCTGAACAAAACAAGCGCTCGATCTTTTTGTGAAATAATCCCTCAGGTCCAAAAAGATTAAAATCTAGAGGAGGGATAGCACTTCCTGTCGCTTTAACGAGCTGGAAGGCCAAAACTCGGCAATCTTTTCATATTTTACGAGTCAGATGAAAAGAGCTTAAAGAAGACTCGTCTTTTGAGGAACGAGTGATAAAATGGGTAGCAGCTGATTCCAGGTAAGGGTTGGAATTTTCCAAGCACGGCAGTGTCACAAGGATGGCTAGTGAAATCACTCTTCGCAGCTGTTCCTCAAAATGGGTAAACAATCAAATGGAGGTGAATGATCGGCCAATGGAAAAGTGGAGGCGACAGTGCAAACATGACCAAGGCTTTAATGGCTGATAATGTTACATTCACGGTGGTTATTTACCGGAGGATAGTTCATTTTTTAACGAGCTTAAACGCGGGCTGAAACACTTGCTCGATCTTATGTTTATTTTTTAACAAGCATGAACTATGTGCTAAAACTGCTCGATGATAAGTTTGTATGCCCCCAGCATAATAACACAAAACGAGGTGCATGCCCCCCAAGCTTCATTGCATTCAACTCGGTGGTTGGAATGAAGGTTTACCTTTGAGATTTGAAAAGGGGATTTGTTTCATTTTTTAATGAGGTTGACATAGTAAAAGAACTATCCTCATGAATCCTTGTTTCATTTTTTAACGAGGTTGACACGAGATAAGAACCGTCCTCGGAGTCCAAGTCCATCAGATATAGAAGGTTTCATATTCCACTGTGGCCACTTCCGCCAGATTACTCGGAGGCGGTAGGGCAAAAGTACCCATTAAGGCAGGGTCTTTTAGGAGACCTACTCCGATATTTTGGAGCGAATGATTGCTTCCATGGATCTTTGGAATGCTTCCAGTAACTTGAGAACCATTGGGGAGGAGGTTTTGCTGATCGACGATTGTAATCCCTCCTTGAGAGGGAAATGCAATCTTTCTGAAATAGGTCGACACAACAGCTACCATGGCATATATCCATGGCCTTCCTAGTAGGATGTTGTAATCAAGATTCCCATCTATGACTTCAACATCTATTTCTATTGTTTTTCCTCCTAGTTCAACTTTCAAGTTATTTAGGATACCATATGGGGTATATGTCCTTCCGTCGAATGCTTTTAATGTCGTCGAAGATCGCGACAAGGTTGGAGATCCTAAAGTTTTCCAGCAACTCATCGACATAATACATGTAGATGCCCCTTCATCAATAATTGCTCGATGAATAGTTTTGTTGAGGGCTTTCACTTGAATAAGGAAAGCTAGTTGGGCTGGTAACTGAGGATCGTATCCTTTGTGGTCAAAGGATACAAGATTGGAATCCTTAGGATCAACCCCACCAATGGCTGATAACAAAGCCTGCTTTTGGGATGGGCAATTTTGTAGTACTTCAAGAGTCGACATAGCGGATGGCGATTGGGCCAAATCTTCCACTATGTTATAATGCTGCGCCGCTCTAGCGCGAGGATTAAATGTCGACTTGTGTACTATTCCTTTTGGCGGTTTTATTGTCAATTCAGGGATGGTGGGTGGTACAACTTCTGTCGAAGTTGTTGTCGAACTACTTGGCTGATCTTTATCCTTGTTGTTCGACAGGTGAGGATTCCCGTAATCTTTGTTCCTTGTCGAAATCAAAGCATCATTTTGCTTCTTCGAAATCGACAACATTAGTACTTGAGACGGGGAAGCATTTCCACTATCAACCAGATTTGTTCCTGGATTCGGAAATGGATCAGTTAACACGGCTGAGGTTTTCGAACTCTTAAAGAATCTTTTAAGCTCAGCTTTGTACGGACATTGTGAGGTCCAATGATCCTCATCACATATCTGACACCCTGAGGGGGGTTTCCTATTTCCAGGAGGGTTTGAAGAAGTTTTTTCAGGAGATGACTCACCCTGTTTCTTCTTCTTCCCTTTGCCTTGTTTCTTCTTGCTTCCTGGTTGTTTGGTTTCTTTGCCCTTATCTGTCGATACGGCATTTACTTCCGAAGCAAGAATTTCGTCTTTTGCATTTTGATCTGAAATCTTACGGGCTTTCTTGGACGTAGCCTTTGTCGATTTCGCGTTTGTCGTGCCAATCACACCATCACCGGCGTGAGAGTCATTGTTTGATTTAGGAGGAGGAGGAATTGAGAATTCCGGTCTAGGGGCGTCAGGTATTTTGTCATAGAGCGTGCCAGACTGAGTATAGACCAAGTCGAGATATTGCGCACGAGTGATGACTTGCTCTTCCGTTACGACTCCCCCCTTTGCCACATCTTCCGTGATGGCAGGAAGTAAGGATTTGATAAACCATTCAGCTAATAGCTGATCGGAACGTACATTTTTACCATCCTACGACGACCACTCATGTATATGATCAGATATGTGAGTGGCCGTTGTCTGTTTGAAGTTGGTTAGGAGTTCCGTTCCCGTTTCATACCTTATCGGTAATTGAAAATTAGTTAAGAAAGTCGTGGCTAGGGTACTAAAGTTGTCGAACGAAGCTCTAGGCAATTCGATATACCATTTTTCCGCTGGACCCGTTAACGTCCTCTGAAAAAGGCGAAGCCTTATCGAATCATCGTTTAGGGTGTTTGATGAACACCATAGATGAAATTTCATCACGTGATTCGATGGATCTTCACCTGGATTTCCATTAAATTTAGGAATATCTGATGGAAGTTTATGAGGGATCACTGGCCACCAAGGGGCGTAAGCAATTGGATCGTTTGTTAACCGGTGTAAATCAGATAACTCTAAAGTTGCCATGAATGGTAACTGTTGATTCAGGTTAGGTGAAGCATACCCAGGATATGATGGAATTTCCTGAGCAGTTGGCCTTTGCATACCAGCATAATGTAGTTGATGCTGGTACGACTGATACGGTTGGTGGACATGACCATTGTAAAGTGGTTGATTTTGACCGTTTTGAATGTACGACTGTCCACTGTTCGCAAAGATCTGCTGCTCAGAACCCTGGTATACTTGTTGGAATTGTGGTTGCTGGTATTGCACCAGCCACGGTTGTGAAGCCATGTTCTGTTGCACTATACTAACCGTTGGACCAAGGTGTGGGGTAATTGTACCCATTTGGACCTATGTTGCCCCACCAGTCAGCGATTGTGGTTGAGTCACAGGGTCAAGGGGCTGTTGCATTACAACCTGAGAAATCTGAGGTTGACATACAACAGGCAGCGTTTGAACTTGTGACAATGTCACAATAGCTGGTGTAGTCGGGAT
This sequence comes from Pinus tabuliformis, assembly GCA_031772625.1. Taxonomy (NCBI): domain Eukaryota; kingdom Viridiplantae; phylum Streptophyta; class Pinopsida; order Pinales; family Pinaceae; genus Pinus; species Pinus tabuliformis. The sequence continues at coordinate 1,235,936,730 of CM062816.1, forward strand.
GTTCGACATAGGTACACATTGTTGCATAGAATACACAACTCTTGGTTGTTGGGGTAGTATAGGTACCCAAACACTTGATGTAACTCCAGTATAACCTGAATACTGTTGTGAACTCCCGTATGGATATCCTCCCGGAGGGGGTAATGAAAGGGCATACTGCCCCCCATACGGTGGTAATCCGGAACTCAAGGGGATTGGTTGCCCTTGGGGACTGGATTGCCCAAATTGACCTCCAAATGGATCAATTTGGCAAGTCTCAACATAAGAGTTGCCGGATATTATTCCGGAGGAACAAACAGGAACGGACCATACTGTCGAAATAGCCCCTGGATGGACTCCTTCTAGCAGTTGTGAGCTAGTCGGGACAGATGGTACGCCGGCAAACATTGTCGGAGTGACGGCAGGGAGTTCTGCTGTCGCTATGTCAGTCGACACAGTCCTAGATGTTGACGGTTGTTCAGACATTTTGAGTCTATCCAAAAGATTACCTAGCGATTCTACAGGAACTTCCACTGGTGGTAGACTAACTTCTGATGTCGAAGGAAATAGAGTGACCCCGACTCCAAAATGTGTTGGAGTACTTGCTTGCGGATCTTCTACAATTTCCTCTATCACAATCAAACCAGGTGGAAGGGGAAGACCGTCAGGTCCGTAAAATATTTTCGGTGCCGAAGAAGGGGTTGAATCGACAGCGACAGATGTTTGAGGAGCAAGACTCTCCGAACCGGTTGCAGCTGGAACTGGTTCAGTAACACAAGTGTTTTCTCTCAGACTAGGATCAGTATCACTGTCCCTCTGTGGCTGTTGAACTTCTTCTGTAGAGGCAGGGTTTCCAGAAATGTTTGGAGTAACCGGAATCTCGGATGTTGTTGGAATACTTGTTCTAACTTTAATAGGAGATTTCGAACCGGTTAAATGAGTTCGCTTTGCCCGTACTGTTTTCGATTCCGAAGACAAAGACGGTTGACTCGCAAGCCTCCGCGAACGACGGGGTTTCAATTGACTTTCTTCCATGATTGCGGATTACTCGATCAACCAAAATACAGAAAGGGGAAATATGTTTCCGAATTAAATGAATTTTAGACGCTTTTAGACACAACTTGTTTTTTCAGTTTTTAAGAGTCGAGAAAAAACAAAAGATGACTCTAGTCTCCTTCGATTTTTAATGAGCCTGAAGTGACAAGTGCTCAGATGGACCTTTTCTGTTAAGGAGTCTGATAAGGAACGAAAGGGACTGCTCTGGAGATCTAGGTAGAGGATGTGCCAAACCAATCGCAAAACCGCAGAATACTTTTTAAGGTACGGGCGGTCAATCTTCCCAAATGCTGTGTTCAGTGCATTGCGATCAGTAGGGCGGCCGACACGGCTTCCTATGGATAAAGGTTTTATGCCTATAGGGGTCTCCCAATATATACTCGACGGTACGTGGGAGCACAATCCGTACTAGCACTTATCGTCTCACAGTGGAGGAATCTCCCAACCAACAGTGAGGACAACAGTTACCAGGCTTTACGACGCCGAAACACGTCTCTAGCCTAGACCACTATGTTGTGCGTTAAGTTCCAATGCGTTGTTAAGTTCATTCAATTTATTTTAGGTTGATCTTTCTTAGAAGTTTGCCTTTTTGGATCACCACGATATGTAGATATAATTCCTAAATGCAATCTAAAGATGATAAGCAAGCTTTTATCTCTTTTCAACAATGAAAATCCTAGCTACAAGGGGAAAAGAAAGACACAATCTTTTCTCAAAGAGCATAGAGCACACTGTAAATGCACTTTTCCTAAATCAAACCATACAAACTGTAAAAGTGCAAATGCACTTGTGCATGTATTTGTTTTCACTTTCTTAATATTGATGCCTAAAAAGAAAGTTGTTGTACAAATTTGAATTCGATTTCAAGTGAAAACACAAACAAGTTTCTTTTTGAAATCAAAAAGACGATTACGACACTTTATGATTTTGAAGTAAACACTTGTTTCGACACTAGAAATTCACAAATTCAAACCAAAAGACAAAAGTAAAAGCGCAATCAACTGTCAACAACAAACAAATTTACTCCTAAGATCAAAACGACACTTACGACAGGTCTAGATCTAAGGGCGACAGTATGACTAGTTTACTTTTGTAATGGGAAACTGCAAATGATGTAACAAATACACAAAAACAAATAAAGGGGTTTTCAGATAGGTACACACACTGATAACAGGCTGCAAAAATCAGAGATAAAACTGAACAAAATGAAGCAAAGAACCACAGCTGCACAGGGCAAAGGCTGATCAGCACACCTGTTGCACAGAGAAACTGAATTGCAGCGCAGGTAGCCCTCTCGGGACCTGCGTTGAAATGCAGAACCTCTTCACAGAGCCTGCGCTGAAGCAGAAACGAGAATTTTCTCTGGGTTCTGGGTCACGGTTTGCAGTTTAATCTATGGTTTTTGGCCGGATAAAAGCTATCAGTAAGGTACAATTAGAGAGATGATTTAAAGGAGGACTAAGAGCTATCACAAAGGGCAGTTAGAGCATTTGTGGATCAGCTATTCAGATCATAAACAGGCCCAGTGAATGGACTAGAGTAGCAGATCTCTACTTTGCATTTGTAAATGGCAAATGCAATTCGATTCGCCACTCCTAAGTTTATGAGAAGAACAACAATAGAAACACAAATAAACTAACTAGATACGATCCCCAGTGGAGTCGCCATTCTGTTGTTGGGAAAAGTATCTATTCAGAACGCCCCTATCCCACTCTAAGGTGTGACAGTGCCTTAGCAACAAACAAGGAAAACTACTTGAGTATTCTTCTTTATGAAATGTAAACGAAGAGGAAGGATAAACTAACCTGTGTCTTGTGGTAGTTTGTTGATCCAATCGCTCCTCTCTTCAATAGCTCCCAGCTCCCTGCTCCCTTACCGGCCCAGCTTCAACAAATTCCTGCAAGATCACAGAAGAGAGAAACTACATGAAGATATAGATTTACATTCATAAAAAGCTTAGGATCAGATTAAGCTAAACATGCAAATATAACAAAACATCATTGATACACAGCATGTAGGAGAAACTCAAATAGTTTTATTGATATGATAAGAAAGTCCAAGAGGAGATACAACCAAGTGAGTCCCGATCCAGCATCTACCTCCCAGCAAAGGAATCCCTTCCTCACCTCCAACAAAGCATAAATCACCCAATGCACTAATCTCAATCTCAAACCAACATCAATTCTCTGCAAAGTACAAAATTCCAGCCTCTGGATCTCTGGGATGAGGGATCCATATATAGATGTAAGCAGAGAGGATGAGTCAGCTTATGTTTTGACTTGTGGCTTCTCTCTGTCAGTTCTTGCTTCCACTTGGAGACTGAGAGCCTCTTACTCATCACTGGTCGAATTCAGTGAGGCAAGTGTCATTGGAGAAGATTCTGGAAGCTTCCATTGTCTCTCCACCTCGTTGAATGACTCTGCCACTTGTCATTTCCCGCTCAACGCACTTGGGTAGTGCATTCAAGTGCGTTGCAATGCACCTAGCCAGTGTATTTGGGTGCTTTGCAACGCAGGCAGCTAGTGGAGCATCTGAATTGATCCTGATTTGACTAGTTCTGAGTAGTTTTTGGTGGAGAACTTCTGGGAGAAGCTGTCATTGGTTGACCTTGTTCCTTTAGGGGCAGGAACAACACTTTTAGGGACTTTGGATCCCTTGGATTATGGACTTTTCATGCTCAAAGCTGTAAGGCACAAAAATGTCTATAACAGAAGGGGATAAGAAGAAATAAGAATTCAGTGAGGGAGAAAGAAAAGGGATTAATCAAAATTAGGATTCAAGAAAGGGAAATTGTTATAACTGCAGAAAATAAGTCCTCCTGCAACTACACTAATGTTTGTTATCTACACTTTGCACTCTCTATGTATGACTGAATGTATTTTGCACTTGATAGTAGAAAACAACAGTTAAAATTTGAAAAATTGTGTGAACTGGAGGTTTTATGGATTTGGAATGATGTTGTTGGATTTTCTTGACTTGGCGTGGGTTCGTTGGCTAACGGTCCAACCCATTGATTGCTCAACGACGGTAACAAAGGTGATAGGGCGGATGGGATGAGTTTGCATCGTGAGGTGATGCGAGCGACAATGGTCATACGTCGGAGTGGTTTGAGTATCAGGGTAAACCACTTTTCGGGGGAGCTTGAGTGTGGTAAGGGGTATGAGAGCAAGGGGGTACGAAATTGTGAGGGCGTGACATGTAAGCAGTTGGAAACCGTTGACTTTGGACCCCCCCAGATTAACTTTTGGAGGGTGAGGGGGGGCAGAAAAGAATGATGCTCTTTGGATTAGACGGAATGAGCGGTGCTGTAGTGATAGATGGTGGGTAGATTAGATGGGATGTGACATGAGCATGTGGTGGGGTAGGGAATAAATGAGTGGTGCAAACTATAGGCAAATATGGGTATAGAGTAAAGTTAGGGGGTAGTGATATTAAAACAATATAAGAGCCCTATTTTTTTATTTCTTCCCCTGACTTTAGAAAAACAATGGGGTATTTCTTCCAACCTTAGGAAAACATTGAGTTATGTCTTCCAATCTTTAAAAGAAATTGTTGTGTCTTTTTCTTTCCTTGAATTTTCTTCAGTCTATCTACCTTTATTCCCCTAATCTAGCTTTTTTTTCATTTTTTTATTTTATTTGCAGGGTGCACTTGGACTTGCAAAACCTTTCTCTTTTTATCTCTTTCTTATTTTTAAATTCTAACCTACTCTATCACTTATTTCTCCCCTTGGTCCAAATTAAACAGTTGGCCCAATTTTATTTCTTCCTACCTACTAATTTGCCAAGACTAAATTGTTTGGCAGATCTTTATTTTCTAACCTATCAACATAAATTGAAATGTTTTTCAATCATGCTTAGACTATATGATTGGAACAACATTTCTGGTTTTCTTTTTCTTCTTTTTATATACCCTCTTTTCATTTATTTTCTTTTCTCTTTTTTTTTTTTGTGAAATCAATTGAATATTGGAATATATGAACAATCTGAAATCTGCAAAATTTGAAGAACTCAATTACCTTGAGATCCTATAAATTATAGGACCTTAACACACTGCACACATAGAACACGGGTTAATGGATGTGATTTCACAGGGCACTGTAGTGGAAAACACGACCATAACCATACTATAAATTTAGGCCTCGAACTATTACATGCAAGTCTCAATGGGCTCTTTATTGCCGAAAAATATGGGTCCTTGTGGCATGTTAAATGACATGCTACCAAAAGCATATCTATGGGGTTTTCTTGCATTTTTCTAAAAAAACTCCTTGAGGAAGATTTAGAATCTTAACCTTAACCCCAATAGTTCCCACAAACATTGTTGGACCTACTTGTATGGGGTCTGCTTTCCACAATGCTTGTTTAGGCTAAGTAGTTTATGTTAGGAAATTCTACCCCAATGCACTTGTACATTAGATTCAAAACATAATGTATAATATTGAAACTTGTAAGACTGCAAGATCATCCTGCATAGAAAAGACACAAAAAAATAACTTACCATGGAATGGAAACCCAAGCATTGCATCCACTACAATCTCAAAATTGTTGGAAAGTTGTGTTCGTCACTCCTCTAACAATAAGAATGGAACAACAAGTGCTTCTAGATGAGTAACAAGCCCATAATAAAGAGGTTTATTTGTCTATTTTGGATAACAAACAAATGGTGTGTATAAAAAATGATAAATATGGCATGTAGCCACAATTCCATCACCACCACTCTTGTCAGGACCACAAATGATTAGAACCTGACTGTAGTCATCTGGCTTATAAACCTCTGCAATGGAGGTTGCAACACTAAGGCGAACAAGCTCCATCAATTGGTCCACACTAAATCCAATTCCAAGAGGACCCATAAGAAGTTCATCTATGGTAATTGCATCTGCATGCGAAAGATATGATATAGTTTATGGATCATGCATATGCTCTAGAGGATGAACAACAACATCGGTACCCATTGCTTTTGATCCTCTGATTGTTTGACAACTCCTACTTTTGATAAAGGAAATTTTTGGAAATATGTCTTGCACCTCAGACTTCCATTGAATAAAAGTATTTCCCTATTGCCTATGAAAAGCCCATTTGTCTCACAACTTAAGTCCAAAGGTAGAGAAATTTTAAAAATCTAGCTAGCTGCCCAAAATGGCTCTCCATCAACATCAACATGATAATGTATTCAAGGGATTTAAACTAACTATAATGATTTAACCTTCTATTATAGTTATGAAATTCTACCATCAAATATAAAGGTAAGGAATTCTCCCTTGCAAGTTGAGAAAATGCAGCCCAACTGAGCCACTCATAAATTATAAATTTCTTTGAGATGGGTTCTCATGTAGTGAAGATGAGGAGGTTCTATTGCCATATTTTATTTCCTTCTTCACCATAAAGGCTTTCATAGTCCCATATGAAAACAATTTTTCTATGACTACGATGAGTTTGGTCCTCATATTAATTTATGCCTTAACTGTAGTTGAGGATAAGTTCTCTAAAATTCCAAAAATTCCTTCCTTACTTGAAAACCCGGAAGCTCTCAGATCATGTACTTGCAGTAGTGGGGGTGGTACAAATGAACACAGACCAATTGTTGTCACAACAACACCTTGGATGCTAAGATATTTTAGCATTGGAAGAGAAGATAGTGAAGATATGGACTTGAATTTTTATTTGCCTTGGTGTAACTACTTCCTAGTTTTGATGCAAACAAACAGATTATCAAAACAATGTTTTCCTGATATTTTATATTGTGAATGTGTTTTCTATGTGGGGTGTGACCCAGGTTCAGTAGTGAGTTTAGGCAAGCAAATCCCAATACTACTGGCCCTTTTGGAAATAGTCCATGGAGTGCGGATTGAGGTCTCACCAAAAGTAGTATGGGAGGGTGCTGGAACCAGGTTTTTTCACCCTGGGGATGTCTGATATGGGTGATAGGTACGCGATTCAACCTTTGCAATTGCTAGATTACACACACCAGTGGGATCCTTGAGTCTTGGGGTACTGCCTTCACACAGATCCAGTCGTAGTGTGACCAATATAAATTACTCAAGTCTTCCTTAGTTAAGTTCTCTTTGTTAATTACTTATAAATTTTTCATACATAAACATACATACAAGTGCATGCATATAAGTAAACAAATACCAGTAATGCTGAACATCAAAATATATATCTACAAAATAGATGCACAATATGCCGAATCAACCTAGCTTTATTTTCAAGTTCAGTTCAATACGAACCCGACTCCACCCTGCACACTCAGCTGTAGAGCCTTTACCTACTACTACGACCCAACACCTTCAGATCGACTTCTATCCTCTAACCGTGCCTTCGCATATATCTATTACTTCCCAAACACTCAGACCTCTCTTTACACTTAGAGCCTCACTCTATTTATACAATCCCATGGTCCACAGACCATGGGTAGGCCAACACAACTTTACATTCAATTACATTATTTTAGGGCAGACAACCCTATGACTCATCCTAGACTTTCACACTCTGCGCTCACATTTCATGGAGTCTTTACATTATATTGACAAACACTGAGGCTTTAAGCCCCAAAAACATGCTATGGGGGGATCCGCTGCCCAAGAGGCCCCCAACGCAATCATTATGACTCATCCTGAGTCACTCTGTTGGTGCGGAGATCTTTGCACGAGGTCCATCCACCTGTGCCTATGCAGCGTGAAGGTCCGCAATGCCCCGTTCTGCCATCGGCTAGATTTGCTGCATTTCTGCTTCTGAATCATCTATCTAACTTGATTCTCTTCCTTGGTGTTGGCTTCTAGTACTTGTGTTTATATTCCCACACCCTTGTCCGACTTCTCGAGTCACGAAGACTGTGCTTTGGTCGGTTAGTCAGATAGTCGGCCCACCTGTGTAGGGCTTCAGATGACTGCCATTTACCTTTCTTCGGAAGGGTTCTCCATTAGGTTTGACTAGTTGGATCGTGCCTCCGTCTGTAACCTCTTTTACCACATATGGTCCCAACAAGTGCATTCTAAATTTTCCAGGAAATTTTTTGAACTTGCTGTCATACAGTAGCACTAAATCGTTTACCTTGAAGGTGCACAACCTGATATAGTGGTCGTGCCATGCTTTCTCCCACTGTTTTTGTACCTGCCGATGGAATCCTGCCAAAACCCATTCTTCCTTGAGTTCTTCTAAGTGCGTGAGCCTCTCTTCTAAGGCTTTGTGGTCCGACATGCCTGTAAGTTCTGCAATTCGCAAACTGGGGATGATATATTCCATTGGGATGACAACTTCTGTGCCATAGACTAACCTGAAAGGTGTTTGACCCATCAATTTTTTGCACGTGGTTCTGTATTCCCATAATATGATAGGTATGCACAGGTCCCAGTAATTTTGCTACATGTTACATACTTTGGTCAACGCAATCTCCACAATTTTGTTGAATGCTTCTACTGTCCCATTAGATTGCGGATGGTACAGTGTACTTTGCTAATGATACATCTGGAACTCCTCAGTGAGTGTGTTGATGGTTCCATTTAAGAAGTGCATTCTGCAGTAACTCATTAAGATTTTCGGGCAACCAAACCATGTCAACATGTTGTCGAACAAAAATTTTGCAGCCATAGTGGCCGTTTAGTCCTTAACAGGCTGTTCTTTTGCCCATCGAGTCAGTTACTTTGTCGCGGTGATGACGTAGCACACACCCGTCTTTTCCTGAGGTTTGATCGGTTCCACAAAGTTGATTGCCCATTTTTTGAATGGATGTAATGTCATCTGTGGATTGAGTGGCATCTCATCCCTTTGTGATGGTTTTCCAGTCCTTTGACATATGTTGCAAGCTCGATAGTGTGCTTTGGAATCTTGATGCAGGGTTGCCCACCATAGCCCAACGCAAAGAATCTTCTGTGCAGTCGCACATCCTGCATAGTGTCCTCCTGAAACCCCCCCAATGTGCTTCCACGAGGATCTATCCTTGTTTAAATTCAGGTACATATCTTCATAATATCTCATCGTTTCCCATTTTGTAGAGGTGACTTGCGATGACAAAAAAGTCCACCACGCACAACACCAATTCCTTCTTCTGCTGGACTGAAGATTCCTTCGGCGTAGTCCCTGTGGTTAAAAAATGAATTATATCTTCAAAGTGGCCGTTCGAAACGTGCACTGCAAATAGCTATGCATCCGATAGTCCCTCCTCCAAATTTGTTGGCTCCTCGCCTGTCTCAATTTGTGATAAGTGATCTGGTCCTACATTTAGGCGTCCTAGCTTTATGATGACCTCAAAGTCATATTCTTGAAATAGTAACAACCATTTGCATATGCGCCCCCCCAACACAAGCTTGATCACCAGGTATTTCAACATGGAATGATTCATATACATCTTGAAGTGCCCGCCAAGTAAATAGTGTCAGTATTTCTGGAGCGCATACACCATTTCCAACCCTTCGCACTCAGTAGTAGAGTAGTTCTTTTCAGCTTTGGACAGCTGCCGACTCGCGAATGTGATTGGGTGATCCATGTATTCCATGCCTTCCTGCGTAAGTACAACTCTCGTCGCAATACACGACACATCAACATGTACATGAAATTCTATGTCCCATTTTGGGAAGACCAAGATGGGAGCGGATGCCAGTTTCTCCTTGAGAACATCCAAACTTTTCATACAATCATCATTCCAAGAATATGTAGCATCCCTTTTCAATAGTTTTTCCATTGGCACTGTTATTTGTGTATAGCTCTTGATAAACTTTCTATAGTAACCAGTGTGCCCCAAAGTAGCGTGTAGTTGTTTGACACTTCGCGGCGCTTCCAGATTGAGAATAATAGAAATCTTCGCAGGGTACACCATCATCCCTTGTTTGCAAACCACATGGCTGAGCAGGTTTCTAAAGGGAATAAGGAAGGTGCACTTTTTACGATTCAGTGCAATCTGGTGTCATCGGAAAGTATCCAACATCAAACGTAAGCTCACTATATGGTGTTGAACTAACCCAAATACAGTCCAATCATCCAGATAGATCTCCAAGAACTTGTGGATGTATTCCTTGAATGCGGCCACCACTATGCGTGAAAACATCGCTGGCCCATTCTTCATTCCAAAGGGCATAATGGTGTATTGAAAGTAGCCCCATTTAGTTGCGAAGGTTGTCTTGCTCCTATCTTCTAGTGCGATCTTGATCTAATGGTACCCTGAGAAGCCATTCGTTAATGAGTAAGCTTCTTGACTTCCAACATTCTCCAATAATTCATCTGTGAATGGTGTCGAGAATGGATTTTGAACACAAGTGTCGTTAAGCTTCCTGAGGTCCACGCATATTCTAATTTTTCCCTTCTATTTTTTCTCCTGTATTACCATAGGACTCACCTAGTTTGATTCTTCCACTGGTTCAATAATTCTAGCTGTGAGCATTTTGTCTAATTCGTCGCGGATCTTTTCTTTATACTTTGGATTCAAACGGTAAGGTCATTTCTTAACTGGCTTTGCGTCCGGTTTCAGAGTGATCTTCATCATCCCTAAGTCACCAATGATCCCCCTTAAGTCCATGATTTTGGTCAGGAACAAATCTTAATATTTGCGGAGTAACTCGGTGACCTTATCTACTGTAGCATCATCCCAATAGTCCCCATGGATCGCATACTTTGGCTCCACATTTGTGCCAATGTTTACCTTCTTTGTTTTTAGCGCACAGTGATGTCGGGATGCTCAATTGATGGTCCTTGAACCTCGCAATAGCCTTCTGTTTCTGGAATATTAATATTTCAAGGGTTGTCATCATCCTCCTCTACTTCCACGTTATAACATTGTTGGGCACTGCTTAACTGGGTTTTCCATACTGGTTGAAGTACTTCCATTGGTTGTTGTGGTATTTTGAAGATGGTATCTTTTACTGCTTGCAGCGCGTCGTCAACAGTATCCAAGCATTAGTCTGCAAATGTGAATGTTAACAAAAATCTCTAGCGCAAGACATCCCATTCGCCCGTACCATGTTAGAGTTCCATCTTAGTATACCAATTCATGGGTATGACATACAGGTTTTGGTAGAATCAATGTACCCATTCAGGCTGTGGTTCTTCCAATAGGCCTTGGTCCATTTCGTGAGGTGCGTGCGCAGGTCATCTTGTCCATCGTATTTATCTTCTACCCGTAGTTGCGGTTTCCCAAATTGTAGGCACATCATCCTTCTACATCCGCGCCAGTTCTCAAAATTTCCTTGATGTGTTCCCCACCAGCACGCAGGTGTTGCACGCAGTGCCCACTTCAACGCATCGAACCACTATTGTTGCAGTACTGCGCTTTCAAACTTGCTCAAGAATTCATCCACTACTGTCAATCCATCATATGTTGGTAGATCTCAGGCCTGTGTTGTTTGCAACACAGTGATCTAATTATCATGTTGTAATTCAGTGTTGTCACTTCATTCAACCGGTTGTGCCAGCGCTCGACTTCTTCATCTAAATCTGAGGTGTAAGAGCTTGCATGCTCCCACGAGATCCTTCCATCTGCAGTCAGATTCACCCAATCCTAATCTCGCTCCATTATATGGTAAATACAATCTTGCTCATCGTCACTTTCATCGTTGTGCACTGGTTCGGTGTAGCGTGCTCCTTCAGTCGAGTCTAGCGGGACTACTACGCGTAGGGACCTTTTCTCAAATATCATCTTCCGCTTCTTTAGGTTGATGACTACATTCATATCAGTGGCCCAGTATATTCCTAGCAACACAGGATAGGGATGGTTGCTATCAACAGTCTCTATCACTTCAAAATCCGTCTACGTGCTCACACCTTCGATATCAACTCTTACCCCTTGCAACCTCTCCATGGGAAAAATATTCTGTTGGTTCGCCATTCATAATTGAATAGGAGACCACTGAAACATGGGCCTACCCATGCGTTCCCATGTTTTCTTTGGTAACACATTCACGTCCGATCCTAGATCTAGGATGACCTGATCCATTTCGTACTTACCAATCTACGCCATCAATCTCATTTCCCTCCCAGTGTGCAATGCATGCTTTCCCAGTTTCTGGACTATGCATGGTCCCCCTAACCCTACGCACCTGGTGATCAACTCCTGTAGTCCCTTAACAACCTTATTGTCGTGCAATAGTTTCATGCATGTCTTTAGAAAGGTAGTGAGCATGGAAGGATCCATGATTCCATTCTTGTCTTTGGTTGATCCTTACTACCTGAAGTGGAGGCCTCCATGAAGCTCTTCTTATCTTCCATGAATGTCTCCTTTGCGCGTTCTAAGTCAAACTCAGGTTCCTTTGCGGGAGCCTTACGAACTCATGTATCTTCCTTAGGCTGCTTCCGCTTATCTTCCCCTATGGTCGCACCGTTTCTGAGCATCATGTTCACATTTGGGCCTTCTTCGCCTAGTTCACACCTCATCATTTGGATATTATGAGTCGGAGGAGGCTGGAATACCCATTTTTCACGCATCTGTGTGATCAACGTAGGACAATCTATTGTTTCGTGATCGAACTAAGCACAATACGAACAGGATATCCTCGTCGGGTTGGTGCAATCATGGGCACAGTGCCTTGGTGCTCCGCAATTGTAGAAAATCAACTGTCCGCGACCCCTTCCTGGTCCCATTCCACTTCATCCTCGACCTCGCCCCTGAAATCTGGCATGCGCCATCCTCGCAGCTAGGTCAAGGGCTCGTGTTTCTGTTTGCATCATATAGGTTGGAGTCTGATCCATCATTAACTCGTACCTGCGAAAAGTGTGCTCGTCGTGGCCTACTAACTTGCAGAAATTACATAACAACTGTTGGGGAGTCTGTGTATACTTCTGCAACAAATGATAATTATCAGTTGTGTGTTTTCCTCCTATCTGACAGATCGCACACCATAACGTGGGTGTCACACTTGGCCCTGCTTGTGCCTCCAGTCTCAATGGCATTGGCCCCCCTCCTGCCAAGTAGTTCATGAATACTGGATAGTGATCCTTGTCATGGCCCTAGCCTTTACATTTTATGCACCATACTTCCTCGCGCACCTTTGGCCGTGGTGCCCTATCCTGCTTCAAGCTCTGCATTTCCAGGCAAAGATTTTGTAGTTGCGCATGGATTTGTTGAACTCCCAACCTAGGATCTTGTATCGGGGTCTCATGCAACCTCATCGCCATTTCCAATGCTTTAACCTGGGTGGAAAGTTTCTATTGTGACAGTGTCATCCTCAAGTGCGGTGTCAGGGATGCCACAAACCATGCGTGATGTTGTGCATCCATGAGTGTCATATTAGCCTCGCGGATTGTACTCTTCAGCCACTGATCCAGATCCCAGGGGGTCTTGCCTGGGATCATCGTGATCTCTTTAAACCCAATGATTGACTGTGTCTCTAATTTTGGATGGCTAAATTCTCTATTCAACTCATTTTGGATTACTATCCCTGCGTTTGGGTGGTCATTAGAGTGCTTGATATACCATGTCAATTCACAATCCTATAGTGTGCTAACCAATGTAACCTTGTTAATGTTGACATCCGTGACCCCTTGCGCTTCCCACATTGCTCTTACCACGAACTAGAATTGGTCTAGATCTTCATTCCCTACTCCTCTGAATATAGGTAGCTTGATTGCGCTCGCCATTCTGAACTGTGGGGGTGGTAGAGGTGGAGTGGGTGGAGATGGAGGTGAGGGAGGTGAAGTGGGTGGTGGCATGGGTGGAGGTGGTAACTGCGGAATGTGTTGCCTTATCAAACTAACCGCACTTCTCAGAGAGACCCGAGTGAGCTCTTCCTCACTTTATCGCGAAGGTGAAATTAAGGGACTATTTCCTAATTCCCCTTACCTTTGTAGATCTTTCCACTCCGCGTTCTCCCAAACATTAATGTATTCACATAACCTGTTTTTCACATAATAACATCTTAATCCAGGTATTCAAATATTTAATATACTTACCTCATTATCCCTTGAGAAAACATAGTTCTACCTCGCTATAGCTCACGGGTGTGTCCACCACAAACTCAGTGATAAATCCCCCTATTATCTAGTCGAGCCAATGGTCCACAGCTCGCACGATCTTGTCTTCTGATGCCTCTAGTCTGCGCACTAATTCCAGAGTCCACACTATTAGTTGGTTGAGCTTACACCTTCCCTGGATGTCAACTAATCTCGTGATCCACTCATACAGTTTAGAGGGAAAGGATGAAAATAAAATCTCATGGATTTCCATATACACGTAACGATCCAACCACCTTTTCTTAGATACCTGTGGAGTTCTATTTTCCTGTGTCACAAACTTGTGAATCTTCTTGTCCAACCACTCTTCAATTTCCTTATTTTTTGGGTTCCAGTGGCACGACATCAGACATCCCTTAGGCAGATCCCGGTCTCGGCAATGGAAACATTTGTTGGCTACGTGGGGCCTGACCCAGGTTCAGCAGTGAGTTTAGACAAGCAAATCTCAGTACTATCAGCCCTTTCGGCAACAGTCCGCAGAGTGCGGACTGAGGTCTCACCTGAAGTAGTATGGGAGGGTGCTGGAACCACGTTTCCGCACCTTGGGGATGTCTGATATGGGCGATAGGTATGCGATTCAACCTTCGCGCTTGCTAGATTATGCACACCAGCGGGCCCCTTGCGTCATGGGGGACTGCCTTCACGCAGATCTAGCTGTAGTGCGACTAGTACTATTTACCCAAGTATTCCTTAGTTAAGTTATGTTCGTTAATTACTTAGAAAGTTTTCATACATAAACATACATACAAGTGCATGCATATAAATAAACAGATACCAGTAACACCGAACATCAAAATATAGATCTACGAAATATATGCACAATATGCCGAATCAACTTAGCTTTATTTTCAAGTTCAGTTCAATACAGACCCGACTCTGCCCTGCGCACTCAGCTGCAGGGGTCCGCGCACTCAGTTGCAGACTCTACTAGGCCTCTGCTCACTCAACTGCAGAGCCTTTACCTACTACTACCACCCAATACCTTCAGATCCACTTCTATCCTCTAACCGTGCCTTCGCATATATCTATTACCTCCCAAAACTTAGAACTCTCTTTACACTTAGAGCCTCACTCTATTTATACAATCCCATGGTCCGCCAGACCATGGGTAGGCTGACACAAGTTTACATTAAATTACATTATTTTAGGGTGGACAACCCTGTGACTCATCCTAGACTCTCATGCTCCGCGCCCGCATTTCGTGGAGTCTTTACATTATATTGACCAACACTCGAGCTTTAAGCCCCAAAAACATGCTATGGGAGGATCCACTGCCCAGTAGAATGGGTGACTGAAATCTAGGACTCTTGCCCCTCATGAAAAAGGATTTCATTTCAAGGATTTGTTGATATACCAAATGTGTATATTCTAGACCAGGATGTATATGCAGTAGTCATCAAGATTTGACAATGAAGCACTAGTCATGTATTCATGACCCAAATGCAAGAGGTTTCATCCCACATGTCCAAAATGTCATTTTTGATATTTTGATAGATATGCAATATGTATATGTAGTAGGTTGAGTAACTAATGAGCACCAGTATTGCATCAAGAATGTGGCAACTCCTAGGGCTACCAACTTTACTTTATCAACCCGAGGTTCGTACAATCTTGGAGGTGATGGTTCTGCCTTTTGTCACTGTTCAGCTGGCAAGAGACCACTAGGGTTTTCAAGCTAGAATTCTATGGATTCAAAAGAATCTTGATTACTGATGAAAGAAAGAGAAATCTACTCAAGGAGAAAGCTTATCTACCACAATAAGGAAAAGGACTGAAATCCAATGCTAAAAACATACCATTTCCTATTTAACTATTGAGAAACTACGCTTTACAAGAATGCCAAGCTAATATGTATGAAATGCTATTGTCCTAAGAATGGAAGTTCAAAAAATCAAACATCACTATTGTGCATATAAAGGACTGAAAAAAATCTATTTTTTTCTCTTTTTGTTCTTTTTATGGAAAATCAAGTCTGAAAGCTAATCTATTTTGGTGATGTTGCATGTGGCTAAGGGATTCTGGTGGGTGGTTGGAAGGTTTGGGAGACCCTTAGGTGGCCTTGTGTGGCTTCCTGGAGGTTTTCCCTCAATTAGGCCTCAAAATAGGCCACTATAGGAAAACCTACAAGATGTCCTAAAAACCTACAAGATTCCCTGTATTTCTACAAGATACAGCCGAGAGAAAAATGATGGGTGCTGAAGGTGATGGAAGGCCTAGGGAAGGTGGCTGGTGGGTGGAATGGAGTGAGAAAATTCCTAGGATCACTCAGAACTCAAAACCAAGGGTGGGAGATGGTTGGATTTGCTCAACATGCTTGGAGAAGTTTCCATGTAAGATGATGAAATTGGTGAAGGCCTTACTAAAAGTGAGGAATAATAATGGATGGGTGAAGTTGGAAGGAGGTTTATTTCTATGAAATGTTTCTCTACTTCTAAAACACCTGCACTGCATCAAACAATGGTATTTGCCCAAAAATCATGTAAACAAGCAAAATTTCACTAAGCTAGAAAAATAGAGTTTAATGAGCTAGTTTTCTACTTCATGCATGAGGGAAATTGCAGGATAGAATGGAATCATTAATGAGATATAATGTAAGACTGAAAATGGAGGAAATGGTAATTAAATCCTACACTTGCAAACTGATCAAATGCTAGTTCAAGTATAGTAAACTCTAAATTCTATGAGAAAGTAGAAATCTGTCTTTTTGGGGATACATAGGGGTCCTTCCCTCAAATCATTATCGCTTAAGGAAGAAGTGAGGCCAAGACACCTATTGATAGCTTTTTGGTGCTCCTATTCTCCTCTCTAACCTACTGCTGAAGTAAAACACAAGTGGAAGCAAACTAATAAACAAACTAATCAAATCTATAGTACCTACAATGAAATACTTCTAAGGACAATTTCACCATGAATATATGAAACTAATCTAAGCATATAGATACAAGAAGAGAAGGATTTGCTACAAGGGTTGGTCCCTAACCCAATAACTTCAGCCCTCTGAGTTAACTTGGTATTAGATCATGAAACAGCTCATTCTCATTACCAAAACAAAAAATTACATAGCAATGTCTTCCACAAGTATGGAGCTCAAAAATAACTAGTGTTTTTACAGCAAAAAACGAATCCTGATGAGGCTCTAGGCCTATTTATTTATATAATTGAAGTATCCAACGAATTTCTTAAATCTAGGGAGGCTCGGCTCCCAAACTTGAGATGAACCAACTCTTTGACTATCACTTGCTCGACTATCTTTTGATCTTTATGACTTGGATGCTTGTACTCCGAGCTAGTGTGATTGATGGAGGAATATTTGAATGAGGGAGGAGTAAATGAGGAGGATTTACCTCCTACAATCTCTCTTCCTTGTCTCAATTGAGTTTCAGCCTTTAATCTTGCCAAAATTCCTTGATTTTCTCTCACAAACCTGCATTTAATGCACATTAGTCCAATAGGCATAATATCTCACCTTGACTCATCTCATTAAACAAAATATAATCAAAGCATGTAATAAATTGTGAGAAGAGTTGATTTGACTGAGCTAGGAGGTGAATTAAAGTCCATATAGTTACCCAATGATGAGGCTCATCATCACCCCCTACTGAAAGTGTTCCTCATCCTCTGAGCAACTCAATCAATATCCATGTCTTTCATAGCTCTAATGGCTCCCTTGACATCCCATGCTTCTCTTGTGGGTTCTTCTTCTTGTGCATAGAATCCTTCCTTCCTTTCTATCTCCTCCCACTACTTTCTTTCTTCCTCTTCCTTCCTTCCTTCTAACATCCCCAAGAGCAGTGGTGGGTTGAGTCTCAAGCCAATCTAATTGACTTTGAGCCTTTGGATGATTTGTTTGTACATGGGTGTCATGTTCAGTGCTTCTTTCATCCTTTGAGGAGAATGGTACTCTCTGATTTTCAAACTGTATGGCAAAGTATTCCATCTCCTTTGGCAAGCTTGCATGTTGTCATCCCCTAACAGTCTAAACATATCCTCAAAATGTGTAATTTCTTGCTCTTGGGTAGCAAGATACCTGGGTGCAAGTTGAGGATAATTTGCAATTAAATTATGTGTGCTGATGATAGCCATTCGATTTAACTGCTCAACTCTTATCATGAGAGGCTCTGTTTGTTCCCTTTCCAATATCTTCTTCATTTCCGCATCCCTTCCTTCCTCATGGTTCATCCATGATGCAAAATCTATCAATTGCAAATCCCCTAGCTTTGCATTAGGGTCCCATACATTCATATCTTTCAAGACCATGTTATGCAAGTAGAACTCAGACATCTTAGCCCTATCTTCCAATGTGCTTTGATCAGAAAGATCAATGAACTGTCTATAGTCCTAGAATGGAATAGTGCCTCTCTGTGCTAGGGTCTTGATTTGTAACTATAGACGTTGTTCCTTAAGGTATAATGCATAGGAATTAGCTAGCATCCTGCATTGGATTGCTTCCAAAGATAGACTGGCCATGGATGCCAATTGATTCTCTCTTTCTTGTAGCTGTCCTTTCAACCATGAATTTTTTGTCTCCAATTGAGTTTTCATGGCCTCTCTATTGTTGTGGGGGAAAGTATCCAACTTGGAATGACCCTAACCCACTCTAAGGGTGACAGTTCCTTAGCAACAGCTGAAAGCAAAGCTATCTAAAGTTTCTTCTTTATGACATGCAAGAGATAAAAGGAAGAGATCCACTTACCGATGTCTTGCGCAAATGGTCAATCCAATCTCTTCTATTTGCCTCTTGCTCCCAGCTCCAAGTCTTTTCACGGGCCCAGCTACACGAGATCCTGCAAACAAGACAAAGAAAGGAAACTACAAGCAGCATGCATTCATAATCGATTTAAGGATTAGCATAAATCAAATACGCAAGTAAGACAACACATCATTGAAACACATGCGAATAGAAGAACCTCAAATGCTTTATTAATATATGGAAGTAAGGTTCAGGCGGTGATACAACCATGAAAGGTCCAATCCAGCATCACCTTCCCGACGGAGAGAAATCTCTTCTTCACCTCCCTCAAACAATCACCCAATGCTCACAACTGTAAACCAACATCAATTCTTTGCACTAAATTCCGGCCTTAGATCCCATGGGATGAGATCCTTATATAGAGTTTTGGAGTGAAGATAAGTCAGCTTGATGTGTGACTTGTTGTCCTCTTCAACTCCAGTTGTTCTTCAGTTCTTCACTTGGAGTTTCTGTCTTCCACTTGGAGTTTTAGAAGCTCTTAACTCATCATTAGGCGAATCTTATGATCAAGTGTCTTTTTGGAAGCTTCCTGGGCACTGGCACATTGAGAAAAAGATTCCTCCACATGTCCAAGTACGCCCAACGCAGGTAGCCTTTGTTGCACCTGCTATGCAGCGCAGGTAGCCCTTGTTGCACTTGCTATGCAGCGCAGGTAGCCTTTGGAGCAGCTGCTTTGATCTAAAATTGACCTGTTTTTGAGTGTTTTTCAGTGGAGAACTGATTTGTAGTGCTGTGGTTTGCTGACCTTGTTCCTCTAAGGGTAAGAACAACATGTTTAGGGACTTTGGATCCCTTAGATTATTGACATTTCATGCTCTATGCTGTAAGGCACAAAAATGTCTATAACAGTTGCCCCCTAAAGTATGAGGTCGTTTATCGGGTGAAATGCTTTATTAGGAGGATCCGAAGTTCATTCAATCGTCGGGAGGTGACCTGTAACAAAATACAATACAATACATTATCTTTTCATACTTTCTTTTCATGATCTAGCTGATGCGGGCATTTCCCATGCTCAGCTTTATAAATACATTTCTGTACATAAACAGACGATCGTCTGATAATAGACTGATAATTCTCTGCTTTTAATTATCATCCTTCTTAGTAGGATGATCATCTGCTGCACATGTCTATGTTTTTATCTCCTGAATATATATCGCAGCCCGGATGGATGAAACTAGATCTAGGGTCTTCAAACTTGTCCGATCTTCACTCTAGTACAAGTCGATCCATGTGAGAATTTCTTGAAGTCGAACATGGAAAGACATCGCTTGATTACCAGTCAATAATGTAAACTGTTAACAAGCGCGAGAGGAATCACCGATAATGATGATGACCCTCAAGGTACTGCAGCACAATTCACGTGGTGTGAATATAGGATCTGACGTCGAACACCACGCAAAGTCTCCTGGTCGAAGGTCATTAATGTATACCTATCGCCGGGAGTGAGAAACTTGCCATTGAGGCATGCAAGCTTCAAAGTACTGAGGGGGTGTTCCTAGATCAACTTCTTGGATAATGAGCTGATGTCGACAAGAAGTGATCCGTCAAAGGAGGGCCTTAATGAATCCCACATCAGTGACACGGAACGGAGCTAGTGATGATGGTGAAAACGATCTGTGAAATATGATTCAGGGTGGCGGTCATGGAAGGATGAAAGATGATGTACGGTAGTGGATGGGACCCGGTTGACACTTCCTGAATGACATCTCTTGAACATATAACGACACTGATGTGATGGATCGGTAGCATTACCCCATGTATGGATGGTATGGCGAGACCATGGTGAATGGACCGGTGAATGATAATAACCCAACCCGATATTTACGGAGGCAAAAGTGTCATGTTCAAGAGCGACTTGCTACCATTAAGCTTTGAGGTTCTTCCCAATTTTTCCCCAGTCATTTCTGACCAGTACCTCTTTATTTTTGTCAAGCTTGAGGAGGATAACATATGCTTGATCTATAACCTGCCCTTCGGGCAAGCCCATCGCTATGTTTTAACGAGCCTAGCGATAGGGAAACTCGTTCTTGTCTAAAGACAAGTTTGTCGCTATCTAATATTTTTAACGAGCCCAGCGACAAAGACAACTCGGTCCTTTTCATTTTTAGAGAGTCTGAAAAGGGTACATAAAGTAGACTCCAGGGGTCCTTTTTCGTCATCTAATCCCTTAAGTCCGAAAAAGTATAAAATAATACAGAAGGGATGAATGTTCGATATCTTTATCGAGCCGAACTAGACAAGCGCTCGATCTTTTTGTGCAATAATCCCTCAGGTCCAAAAAGATTAAAATCTAGAGGAGGGATAGCTCTTCCGGTCCTTTTAACGAGCTGGAAGGCCAAAACTCGGCAAACTTTTCATTTTTTACGAGTCAGTGAAAAGAGCTCAAAGAAGACTCGTATTTTGAGGAACGAGTGATAAACAGGGATAGCAGCAGATTCCAGGTACAGGTTGGAATTTTCCAATCACGGCAGTATTACAAGGATGGCTAAGTGGGATCACTCTTCGCAGCTGTTCCTCAAAATAGGTAAACAATCAAGTGGATGTGAATGATCGGCCAAATGAAAAGTGGAGGTGACGGTGCACAAACACGACCAAGGCTTTTATGGCTGATGAATTTACGGTCTCAAATGGTTATTTACCGGTTCATTTTTTCCGAATGAGCTTGAACACTGGGGGAAGCCTGCTCACAAGCTTATGTTTATTTTTTAACGAGCATGAATTTCCGCATTAAAACTGCTCGGATCTTGCGTTTATTTTTTAACGAGCATGAACTTTGCCAAAACTGCTCGTTTGATAAGGTCAAATTCATATTTTACCATGACTAGTTTTTTCTTTTCCAGAGATAGTACTGTTTTCATCAATTTGCTGCAACAAACTTGTTAGAAACGGATAACATGAAGTAAAAATATTAATATTTTACTTTGAATTACGTAAAAAGCAAAAAGATGTTTTTACCTCTCATTTTACCATTTCATGTGCATTTGGTTTGTTGGAGCTTTGGAGGTGCCTCTTCCTCTTGATTTTTCACCAGCTGATTTCGGGAGATTCTGTGGACGATTTTCAGCGCCGTTTCCACCAGGTAGGAGCTAAACCCTAGCTCTATCTTTTCATGGTCTTATTTCTCAGTTTTATGCTTGTTTTCCTGCCCCCATGAGCCCCTGGGGTTTCTCTAGGGCGCTCTGCCATCAGCGCAGGTGCCCTATATCGAAACCTGCGTTGGGGTTTTCATTTTCAAAGGCAGTTTGCCTCCCAACGCAGGTGAGACCCTTCCCTACCTGCGTTGGGCGCAGAAAACATCTTGGTTGCACAATTTTTCATGAGATTTTTGCCATTTTCTTTACTCAGTCAGGGATCTTACTCCTCCTCTTGTTTGTTTTGCAGAGTTTATTGGAGCAGAATGACTCTTACGTGGCGAGAACGAGAGCACGAAGAGGAGGACATGATTTCCCTCCATGATCCTGTTACCGTGAGCGCGTTGCGGAACTGTGGCTTGCTAAAATTCTTCCGCATATCTAGCATGAGGGCACAGATACGTTTACTGCAGTACCTGCTTGATGCTTGGGATCCTGTTAACCAAGTGTTCCAGATTAGGGGCAAGTCCATCCCTTTGACCATAGTGGACATTTACTTCTTGACTGGGTTGTCAAGGCGGGGCGTCCCCATTTCCTTGTCCGGTTCGGCCCGAGGGAGTGATTCCGTGAAAGATTATATCCGTCAGTATTGAAGGGAGGGATCCCAGCCGAGCAGAGACGGCAAGATTTCCATCTGTGATGTTACTGACAGGTCTCTCAGGTCTATTCTGTACACGATTTGTAGGATGGCCGGTAGTGCATCCCCTCATGTTGCCAACAGGTCATATGTGCAGCACGCCCTGGAGTGTCTTCAGCCGAAAGTTTTTAACTGGTGTGATGCAGTACTGGTTCAGATGAAAAACCAGTTGACCAAAGTAAAGGACAGGAGACTGAAGAATTTTGGCTTTGGTTCAGTTTTGACTGCCTTCGCTTTGGAGAAGATACCCCTGATGCAACCTCAGTACATTGTCCTCGACTTGCCATCTCCCACTGAGCCACGCATGCAGAGGTGGGTTGACCACATGGCTAGACATGCGGGTCAATCTCGGATTACCTTTACTGATGCCTTCTTTAGGTGGTTCGAGCGGCAGGATATGGCTTTTTCCGAGTATCCATATATTGGCATGGATTTCCGAGGTGATCCGGATTTGGTACTACCGGATGGCGAGCAGTGGGGTGATCTTGGTAAATATTTTGACCTTATCACCGTTTACTGTTTTTATTTATAATGTCCTTGTGCTTTACTCTATCAAGACTCTAATCAAACTCATGTGTGCATGCAGATGTGGGCCCCGTCCGTCCAGCAGTTCGTCCGGGAGTTCCGGCCGCTGCCCCAGCAGGGGAGGCTCCAGGGAGGGCTATTCTCCGTGACCTTGACTTGGCCGAGACTCTTGCTGCTGTGCAGGAACAGGTCGAGGGTCTTACCTTCGGGATTCCGGATGTACGGATTGACGAGTTGCCTCTGCGATTGCAGCGACATACTGCTGGTGTTCCTAGACGATGGTCTCGTCTTCTGCGCATGATCGCACAGGCCGTGGCATGTTATCATGAGCATCACTAGGCTAGGGTGCCCCCCAGCCATTTTTGAGTTTTGGGGTCGTATGACCGATTTTGTCTTGGTTACAGAACATTATATGTAAACCGTAAACAGCTATATATATTTTTGATTTTCGGGGTTTATTCCAGTTTTTATGTGATCCATGTATGAAACATCGATGATGCTTCTCTTTTTATCAATTTTGCAAATGTCTATCTAACACATAGTTTGCTAATGAGTCGGTTAATGTGTTTAAGTTTCTGGAAATGTGTTGATATTGGATAAAATCAAACTGTCTTTCCAAGATTTTAACTCTTAGGAACTTGCGATAAATAGCTGGATTTCGGACAGAGTAGGTACCATTGAGCTGTAGTACCACGAGCTGTGAGTCTAGCCTGACGACTAGCCGGCGTATGCCACGTGTGATGGCATCAGAGAGGAGCTCTATCAACGCGCTATACTCAGCGATATTATTTGTTGATTGACCAATACATACCCCCCTGAAACTCATTAACTCGCCGCTTGGGTTAAAAATGGCCCATGCTGCTGAGGATAGGTTTCTCGAACTACGACTCGCTCCGTCAGCATATCCAACCCATGGTTCCAATGGATTTGACATCTGCAATAAGTGTAAAAAGCGGATTACTTAAACCGGAACAAACGCTTTAGCGAAAACAAAAATGTAACAAAAGCATACAGGTTACTATTAGGCATAGTAACGTTTAAGGTACAACCCGTTGCGGGGTTGCGCCAGTGGAATTCCGTCATAATCTACCAACTCGTAGGCACCTTTTGCTAACACAATTTTAACAATATAAGGGCCCATCCATAAGGACTTGAATTTCCCAGCTCCCAATTTATCGGATTCTTGGTCATAAAGCAAGACCAAATCACCTTCCGAGAAGACACGGGGTTTGACATTTTTGTCGAACTGCGCTTTGACTCGTTTCTTATGGGCTTCGTTGGCCAAGGCGGCATCACGACGAGTTTCATCCAACTGGATTAACTCCAAGAAACGAGCTTCTTCTTCTGAGGTTCCGGGGAGGAGATCAATTGCGAGTTTAAGGGACGAAATTTCACACTGGATTGGTAGGATCGCTTCCAGGCCATACACCAGTTGAAACGGTGTGAACCCAGTGGCATTCCTTACCGATGTTCGGTAGGCCCACAAAGCCGAGTACAGGATCAAATGCCATCTTCTTTTGTGAACCCCCACCATCCTTTGCAGCATGCGCTTCAGGACTTTGTTGATCGCTTCAACTTGTCCGTTAGCTTGCGGATAGTACGGAGTAGAGCTGTCGTGAGACAATCCTAGTTTGGCAGTTAATTCAACCATCATGTGATTGCGGAAATGCGATCCATGATCTGTTACTATGGCCTGTGGCACGCCGAATCTAGCGACCACATGATTAAAAAAGAATAGGGCTGTTGTTTCACCAGTGTTATCCAATGTAGGCATCGCCTCGGCCCATTTGGTAAAATAGTCAACTGCGACTATAATATACCCATGCCCCCCGGTCGAGGTGGGGTTACATTGCATGAAATCGATGCCCCACTTGGCGAAAGGCCCCACAGCTATTATTGGCTGTAAAGGAGCGGGGGGTCTTCTGGTTTTGCTATCAAAAATCTGACATGCATGGCAACTTCTAACTGCGGTTATGCAATCTTTGAACATGGTTGGCCAAAAGTATCCTGCTCGTAAGATTCTTTGTGCTGTAGCATATCCAGATTGATGCCCCCCACAGGTGCCTGAATGACATTCATTCAGGGCTTTTTCGGCCTCCTCATGGGTTAGACACCTTCTCAGGACCGTATCGACACCACGACGGTAAAGCGTATCACCGACGATCATGTAGTCTTTTGCTTGGTATCGAATGCGTTTTTGTTCTGAGTGAGAGGTGTCTGGCCGAAACTTTTGGGTTTGGAGATAAACTATTATATCTCCATACCACTCATCACTTGCTGATATCAGAAACAAACTTTCGTCCACGATCGATTCTTTGGACGTTTCATCGTTGTACGATGACGGGAGATCGCATAATAATTCTGCGAAAACTAAAGCTTTCTTTGATTTGGATTTCACAAATTCCAGATCAAACTCTTGAAGGATAGCT
This sequence comes from Pinus tabuliformis, assembly GCA_031772625.1. Taxonomy (NCBI): domain Eukaryota; kingdom Viridiplantae; phylum Streptophyta; class Pinopsida; order Pinales; family Pinaceae; genus Pinus; species Pinus tabuliformis. Next base: position 1,235,962,175 of record CM062816.1, read on the forward strand.
ATCCACTTTGAATATTTGCCCCCAAGCAACTGTCGCGACAGTATATAAGTCATGGGGTTGCAATCTGACAATACGGTGGTCTTCCTAAAGAGGACATAGTGCCGAAATCTTTGTATCGCTTGAACAACCGCCAATGCTAGCTTTTCAACATGAGAATATTTACTTTCCGTATCATTTAAGTTTTTACTTAAATAATATATAGGGTGTTCAATTCCGTCGACTTCTTGAACTAAAACCATCGCAATGGTCGTATCTGCTGCAGCCAGATACAGGTTAAAATCCCTTAGATAGTCTGGGCGTACATTAATGATGCTTTGACTAGCGCTTCTTTCAAAGCATCAAAGGAAGCTTGTGCAACCTGGTCCCAGACGAAAGGTACATCCTTTTTCAGGAGACGGGTATAACCTTTAGCAAGTTCTGCGTAATTTGGAATGAACCTCCTCAGAAAGTTTGCTTTCCCTTGGAGTTTCTGAATCTGAAGCAAGTTCGAAGGTGGAGGCAAATTAATGATTGCCTGCACCTTGCAAGGGTCGAGACGAATCCCATCCTTGGAGACTATAAAGCCAAGTAAACGACCAGAACCGACGCAAAACACACATTTGTGCGGATTGAGTCTTATCTTGTAGTGTCGGCAACGTAGAAATATCGCTCTTAAATGATGCGGATGATCAGTCCGCTTTTGCGAATGAGCCGGAAGATCGTCGAGATAAGGTTGAACGATGTTCTTGATGTCATGGAAAGCATAATTCATTGCTCTCTGAAACGTCGCCCCTGCGTTCTTTAAACCAAAGGGTAATTTTCGATAAGCGAAGGTGCCCCACGGACAAATAAATGCAGTCTTTGACTGGTCCTGTGGGTGGATATTAATTTGATTATACCCCGAAAATCCGTCCATAAACGAAAAGATTTCACATCCGGCGCATTCATCAATTATCTGGTCGATGAAGGGTGTAGGGTAGTTGTCCTTTGGACAGGCTTGATTTACATCCCTATAATCGACGCACACTCGTATTGTTCCTTGTTTTTTCATAACAGGGACAATATTCGATACCCAATCGGTTAGAGGAACCGGGTAGATGAAACCAGCATGGAGAAGCTTCTCAACTTCTGCTTTAATGGCAACGGCCTTCTTGGGGTGTACTTGCCGAAGCCGTTGTCTGACTGGTTTGACATCAGGATACATCTTAATCTCATGTTCAACGATACTCGAGTCAATGCCTGGCATTTCATCATATGACCAAGCAAAGACATCTCTAAATTCGCGAAAAAGAGCTTTATATATTTCTTGTTCTGAAGGGGAACAACCTTTGCCGATATAAATATTCTCTACAATGTCTGTTTTGGTCGAGATATTTATGGCTATAGTTTCTTCTATATTGGATAGGTTTCTCTCGGAGTCCACCGTATTTACAGTATTCGTTAGGAACTCAAATACTGAAGGGTGATACAGGTCGCCTTGAGTATCTTCCTTAGGAAGGGAACGATGGTGGTTATCATCCCATGGTGCCCCCTCAATCCACATTGATTGCAGGATTCCTTCGTCACTTGCATGCACTCGTGACCAAGGATCCAAAGGGGTACCACATTCTCCTGACCTATCTACCCAAACGCTTGACGAGCATTGATTTGGGCTCGCCTCCCATGCCTGAAACATTGATTGCTACAATATTTCGATTGGGCTCGGGTGCAACACCATTGCCCGATCCATGACGACTTTGTCTTTTGCGACCTTCGTGGAAGATATCATGTTGCAGGTAGCCACCAATGGTACATTTCCTATGTACATATGATTTGGTAGCGAGAAAGTCCCCATCATCGTGGGGTCTTTCAACAGGCCTACTCCTATATCTTGAATTGAATGGTCGCTCTCATGGATCATGGGAATGCTTCCCGTAACTTGTGAACCATTAAGGAGGAAGTTTTGTTGGTCGACGACCGTAATCCCTCCTTCAAACGGGAAAGCGATCTTCCTAAAATAAGTCGACACGACAGCTGCCATGGCATAAATCCATGGTCTTCCCAGTAGGATGTTGTAATCTAGATTTCCATCTATGACTTCAACATCAATCTCTACTGTTTTTCCACCTAGTTCAACTTTCAAGTTACTTAGGATACCGTAAGGGGTATATGTCCTACCGTCGAAAGCCTTTAGTGTTGTCGAAGATCTCGACAAGGTTGGTGACCCTAGCGTTTTCCAGCAGCTCATTGACATAATACATGTCGATGCTCCCTCGTCAATAATTGTTCTGTGAACAGTTTTGTTGAGGGCCTTCACTTGAATCAGGAAAGCTAGCTGAGCTGGTAACTGAGGGTCATACCCTTTGTGATCAAAGGACACAAGATTGGAATCCTTAGGATCAACCCCCCCTATTGCCGATAACAATGCCTGCCTCTGGGATGGACAATTTTGTAGTACTTCTAGAGTCGACATAGCGGATGGCGATTGAGCCAAATCTTCTACTATGTTATAATGCTGCGCCGCTCTGGCACGAGGATTAAACGTCGACTTGTGTACTACACCCTTAGGTGGTTTTATCGTTAATTCTGGCATTATGGGTGGGGCAACTTCTGACGGAGTCGTTGTCGAACTACTAGGTTGATCTTTACCTTTTTCGTTTGACAGTTGCGGATTCCCGTAATCTTTGCTCCTTGTCGAAATCAAAGCATCATTTTGCTGCTTAGAGATCGACAACATCAGCACTTGCGACGGGGAAGCATTTCCACTATCAACCATATTTTGACCTGGATTGGGAAATGGATCAGTCAACACAGCTGGGTTCTTTGGACTTTTAAAGAATCTCTTGAGCTCAGCTTTGTATGGACAATCTGTTGTCTTGTGATCTTCGTCACATATCATACAGGGCCATTTCTTTTTCCCTTTCTCAGGAGAGTTAGAAGAAGTTTTTTCAGGTGAGGGGTCATCCTGTTGCTTCTTCTTCCCTTTGTTTTGCTTCTTCTTGCTTCCTGGTTGATTGGTTTCTTTGCCTTTATCTGCTGATATGGCATTTACTTCCGAAGCAAGAATCTCTTCATGGGCATTTCGATCTGAAGTCTTACGGGCTTTCTGAGGTGAAGCCTTTTTCGACTTCGCGCTTGCAGTGCCAATCACGCCATCTCCGGCATGAGAGTCAATATTCGATTTAGGAGGGGGAGGAATTGAAAATTCAGGTCTGGGGGCATCAGGTATTTTGTCATAGAGCGTGCCAGACTGAGTATATACCAAGTCTAAATATTGAGCACGAGCAATGACTTGCTCCTCTGTTACGACTCCCCCCTTGGCCACATCCTCCGTTATAGCTGGAAGCAGTGACTTTATAAACCATTCAGCTAGTAGCTGATCAGGAACGTATGTTTTCACCATCCTACGACGGTGACGCCACTCATGTATATGATCAGATATGTGAGTAGCTGTCGTCTGTTTGAAGTTGGTCAGTATCTCGGTTCCTGTTTCATACCTGATAGGTAATTGAAAATGGGTTAAGAAAGTCGTGGCTAAGGAACTGAAATTGTCGAAAGAGGCTCTTGGCAATTCTATATACCATTTGGCCGCCGGACCTGTCAATGTCCTCTGGAAGAGGCGAAGTCTTATCGAATCATCGTTCAGAGTGTTCGATGAACACCACAGATGAAAAGTCATGACGTGATTCGACGGGTCTTCACCCGGATTTCCATTGAATTTAGGAATGTCGGAGGGAAGTTTGTGAGGAATCGCTGGCCACCAAGGGGCATAAGCAATCGGATCGTTTTTCAACCGATGTAAATCGGGTAACTCCAAAGTTGCCACGAATGGCAGCTGTTGACTCAGGTTAGGCGAAGCGTACCCAGGATACGACGGAATCGCCTGAGCAGTTGGTCTTTGCATACCAGCATAATGTAATTGATGCAGATATGATTGATACGGTTGATGGACTACTCCACCATAGAGTGGTTGGTTTTGACCGTATTGTAGGTACGGTTGTCCATTGTTCGCAAAAATTTGCTGCTCGGTACCTTGGTACACTTGCTGGAACTGCGGTTGTTGATACTGCACCAACCATGGTTGTGATACCATTGGTTGTTGTGCGATGCTTACCACTGGGCCAAGATGAGGGGTAAGGGTACCCGTTTGTGCTTGTGTCGCCCCGCCAGTCGGCGATTGTGGTTGGGTTGCAGGGTCAAAGGGTTGTTGCATTACAACCTGAGAAAACTGAGGTTGACATGCAACAGGTATCGTTTGAACTTGCGACACAGTCACAATTGCTGGTGTCGTCGGGATGTTCGTCACAGGCATTTGTTGTTGCATAGAATACACAACTCTTGGTTGCTGGGGTAGCATAGGAATCCAACCACTTGTAGTTATTCCATTATAACCTGAATATGGTTGTGAACTCCCGTATGGGTAACCTCCCGGAGGGGGTAATGAAAAGGCATATTGCCCCCCATACGGTGGTGGTCCGGAACCGAGAGGATTTATTACACCTCGAGGACCGGATTGCCCCAACTGATTTCCAAAAGGATCAATCTGTTGAGTTCCAACATAGGAGTTACCGGGCATTATCCCGGGAGAACAAACAGGAACAGACCATACTGTCGTCATGGCCCCCGAAGGGACCCCCTCCAGCTGTTGAGAGTTAGGGACAGATGGTATGCCGGCGAACATTGTCGGAATGACTGCAGGGAGTTTTGCTGTCGCTGTGTCATTTGGCACAGTCCTAGATGTTGACGGTTGTTCAGACATTTTGAGTCTATCCAGTAGATTTCCTAGTGATTCTTCAGGAACTTCTCTGGGTGATAGGCTAGCTTCTGATGCAGTAGGAAGTAGAGTGATCCCTGCTCCAAAATGTGTTGGAGTAGTTGCTTGCGGATCTTCTACAATCTCTTCTATTGCGATCAGACCGGGTGGAAGAGGAAGACCGTCAGGTCCGTAGAATATCTCTGGTGCCGAAGAAGGGGTTGTTTCGACAGCGACAGTTGTTTGAGGAGCAAGACTCTCTGAACCGATCACTGATGGACCTGATTCAGTAACACAAGTATTTGCTTTCAGACTAGGATCAGTGTTACTGTCCTTCTGGGGCTGTTGAACTTCTTCAATAGGGGCAGGGTTTCCAGAAATGTTTGGAGTAACTGGAACCTCAGATGTCGTTGGAACACTTGTTCTAACTTTGACAGGAGATTTGGAACCAGTTGAACGAGGTCGCTTTGCCCGGGTTGTTTTCGATTCCGGGGACAAAGACGTTTGTCTCGTGTTTCTCCGCGAACGACGGTTCATCGATTGACTTTCTTCCACGATTGCGGATTACTTGATCAACCAACAATGCACAGGGTAAAATGTGTTTTCGAATTGAATTAATTTTAGACGCTTTTAAGACACAACTTGCTTTTTCATGTTTTAAGAGTCGAGAAAAAGCTAAAGATGACTCTAGTCTCCTTCGATGTATTAACGAGCCCAAAGTGACAAATGCTCGAATGGACTTTTTCAGTTATAGAGTTTGAAAAAGGCCAAAAGAAACCACTCTGGAGTTCTAGGCAAGGGTGTGCCAAACCTTTCGCGAAACCACAGAATACGTTTTATGGTACGAGTGGTCGATCTTCGTGAATGCTGTGTTCACTGCATCGCGATCAGTAGGGCGGCCGACACGGCTTCCTATGGATAAAGGCTTTGTTCCTATAGGGGTCCCCCAATATACGCGACGGTACGCGGGGGCACAAGTCCGTATTAGTGCTATCGTCCCTCAGGAGGAATCACCCACCTTCGTAGAGATCAACAGTCACTATGTTTAACGACGCCGGTTCACGTCTCTACCTAGACCTCTACTGTGTTTCGTTATGTTTCAAAGCGTTGTTAGATAAATTCAGTTCTTTTTAGGTTGATCTTGCTTAGCAGTTTGCCTTTACGGATCACCACGTGATGTATGATACAACTCCTAAATGCAGTCTAAGAATGATAAGCAAGCTTTTTCAATTCTTTCAACTTATGAAAACCTTAACTACTGAAGGAAAAGAAAGACATCATCTTTTCAAACAGATCATAGAGCACTCACTGATGCACTTTTCCTAAATCGACATGCAAACTGTCAAAATGCACATGCACAATGCAAGTATTTCTTTTCTTCTTCCTTAATGTTGGTGTATTACAAAAAGAAAGCTGTTGTATAATTTCAAATTCGATTTCAAGCGTAAGAAAACAAGTTTTTGTCCAATAATCAAAAGAACACCTTAAGATTCACTCGTTTCAACACAAGAAATACTGAAATTCGAACCATATAACGAAAGCAAATGCTCAAGCAGCTATGAACAGCAATAAACTAGCTCTTAGAATCACAACGACACTTTCTCACAGGTCTAGATCCAAGAGGTCATAGCAAGACTAGTTCACTTTCGCTACGGGAAACTGTGAATGACAGCAAGAAATACAATAAGAACAATCACGGTTTCTTCATACAACTGAGGAGGAATGAAGGCAAAGAGAAGTGGTTTCAGCTGGGTATACAGGTTGACAACAGGCTGCAAAAACAATACTGAAAACTGGGCAACAGACAGTGGGAAATCCCAGCTGCACAAGGCAAAACTGGATCAGCGCAGGTGCTGCACTGTCAATCTGAGATGCAGCACAGGTAGCCCCTTCGGGACCTGCGTTGCAGTGCAGGTAGCCTTTGTTGCAGCTGCACTGATGAGACAACTCTCGTCTCTCTCAGATTACGGCTCACAGTTTGCTCAAAAATAAATGGTTTTTGGCCAAATCAGAGGCTGTCAGTCAAGTATACACTAGAGGATGATTAAAGGAAGATGAACACTATCACAAAGAGCTAAAAAGAGTCCTTGTGGATCAGCTCTTCAAATCGTAAACATGCCCAGCACTGGGCTAGAGTAGTTGCCCTCTACTTTGCATTCGAAGGACTCGAATGCAGTTCGATTCGGTACTCTCTTTGTTCAAGAAATGAATAGCAAGAAACACAAGCTACCAACAAGACACGATCCCCAGTGGAGTCGCCAGTCTGTTGTGGGGGAAAGTATCCAACTCGGAATGACCCTAACCCACTCTAAGGGTGACAGTTCCTTAGCAACAGCTGAAAGCAAAGCTATCTAAAGTTTCTTCTTTATGACATGCAAGAGATAAAAGGAAGAGATCCACTTACCGATGTCTTGCGCAAATGGTCGATCCAATCTCTTCTATTTGCCGCTTGCTCCCAGCTCCAAGTCTTTTCACGGGCCCAGCTACACGAGATCCTGCAAACAAGACAAAGAAAGGAAACTACAAGCAGCATGCATTCATAATCGATTTAAGGATTAGCATAAATCAAATACGCAAGTAAGACAACACATCATTGAAACACATGCGAATAGAAGAACCTCAAATGCTTTATTAATATATGGAAGTAAGGTTCAGGCAGTGATACAACCATGAAAGGTCCAATCCAGCATCACCTTCCCGACGGAGAGAAATCTCTTCTTCACCTCCCTCAAACAATCACCCAATGCTCACAACTGTAAACCAACAGCAATTCTTTGCACTAAATTCCGGCCCTAGATCCCATGGGATGAGATCCTTATATAGAGTTTTGGAGTGAAGATAAGTCAGCTTGATGTGTGACTTGTTGTCCTCTTCAACTCCAGTTGTTCTTCAGTTCTTCACTTGGAGTTTCTGTCTTCCACTTGGAGTTTTAGAAGCTCTTAACTCATCATTAGGCGAATCTTATGATCAAGTGTCTTTTTGGAAGCTTCCTGGGCACTGGCACATTGAGAAAAAGATTCCTCCACATGTCCAAGTACGCCCAACGCAGGTAGCCTTTGTTGCACCTGCTATGCAGCGCAGGTAGCCCTTGTTGCACTTGCTATGCAGCGCAGGTAGCCTTTGGAGTAGCTGCTTTGATCTAAAATTGACCTGTTTTTGAGTGTTTTTCAGTGGAGAACTGATTTGTAGTGCTGTGGTTTGCTGACCTTGTTCCTCTAAGGGTAAGAACAACATGTTTAGGGACTTTGGATCCCTTAGATTATTGACATTTCATGCTCTATGCTGTAAGGCACAAAAATGTCTATAACATCTATCCCTCAGGCTCTTAGTTGTCACACGGAATTGGTCAAGGGTGCGGACACAGCTGACCTTCCTAGAAGTCTAAGACATTCTAATGACAAACAAGACAAAATGGAGTGATCTTTCTCTAAATACACCTTTTACAACATGAAAACTACAAGTGTTTAGGCTTACCTTATTCCAAAACGCTGTTGTTGAGGTCCGTTCTTGACGATCCGGATGAGCTCCTCCTTCAAGTCAATTCCTGCAACCACAAACAATCAAACAATTACCAAGCACTTGCATTTCATATAATAAAACATATATTCAACATGCAGACCAAGGAACACATGAAATAACTCATTAACACAAGCTATTGAGAAAAATAAACCAGTTTGTATTAATAACGAAACAAAGAAACTCTTACAACCTGGCCTTGGTGTTGTGCAAGTTCCTCCCAGGGTCCATCAAGGGTTTTCCTCTACTTTGACAAAGCTCACCCTCTTCCAAGTAGAATCAAGTAAAGACAATCTCTCCTCACAAAGGCTCTAATGGAAGACCTAAATCCTGCAGCATTTACCCAAAGAAAATGTATAGCTCCAACCTCTTCTCCCTCTGGCTCAATGTCTTTATTTATAGTGCTGTAAAGAGGTTATTCAGGTCCACTATCAATGGGATCATCCCCCTCTTGGGTGGGATAGCTCCCTTATTGATGGGATAAGTTCCCCCTTAATAGAGATACATGAACCAACTGGAGGCGCATCCATTTCATCAAACCGACCTCTAGAATGTTCTAGAAGTAACCACAAGTAACTTTTTCAAGATAAAACTCGCGCATTTTGCCTTTTACAGAGGGACGCACCTGTCCCTTAACATACAGAGCGTCCATGGACGCAGATTTTGTGAACATGGTCAGCGTCCCCGCAGGTAAGGCTAGAGAGAACCTGCGACCCCAGAGATAAACATAGTTTTTACAAGACTTTCTCTCTTCTTTGAGTTTGAGATGGATAACAGAGGCATGAGACTTGCCTAAGAGGGTAGCATGACTGTTGATTTGAGCCATACTAACTGTAAGTAGTCAAGGTGACATTTTTTAGTGTAACAGATTGCCCCCTAAAGTGCGAAGCCTGGAATAGAGTAGGGTTTTGTAATTCTAGGAAGGGTGAAGCGCTTTATCATTTCAAGGATTGTCTTGTGGATGGCCTGGTTGGAACCTGCAATTTTCAACACAAAATACATGGATAAGATTATATCATCACTGAGGTAGGCATTCCCATACTCAGATTCAAAACTTTAACTAATGGACTAACTATTCTGATACAGGAATGATCTTGCAGTACATCATTTTTATAGACTTTTGTAGACACAGTATAGACGCAGCCATCTGTTTATGATTAGTCTACATAGATAATGAATACAAAACTCCTCGCAGCCTGGATGGTAGAAACTAGATCCAGGGTCTTTACTTCTACTTCCCGAATTGGTACGATTCTAGCCATGTGATTAAATGATTTGATGTCGAACATGTTAGAAACCACTTGATTACCAGTCGATGATGCAAACTGTTAACAAGCGTGAGAGAAACCACCAGTAATGTCAATGGTCCTCAAAGTACCAAGCACAACCCGTGAAATGTGAATAGATGTTTTGATGTCGAACACTTCACGGAATCCTTTGATCGAAAGTCAATGATGTAAACTGACGTCAAAGGCGAGAAACCTGCCATTGATGCATGCAGACTTCAAGGTACTGTCGATTCCTAAGTCATCTTTCTAGATAATGTGTCGATGTCGATAGAAAGCGACCCGTTGCAGGCAAGCCCACAACACAAAATCATTGTTCAAGTTGAAGAAATGTTGCTGTAAGGACTGACTCAGGGATGGTCAAATGGATGACAAGTATTTTGCAGATGAAAGTTTTTCTTGCAGACCTCTTGAACACATAACGACACAACAGATGGCTTGGTGACGAATAACTCAAAGTTAATCCCTGGAACCCGGTTAAAGACTTTCAAAGTGGTTTGGTCAACTGTGAGGTAAAAGATTTCCCAACCCAGGTGAATGAAAAGTGTCGTGTTCAAGAGCGGTAATAAAGTTTCTTCTGAGACAAAAGGTGACAAATAGGTTCATTCTTCTCTCTTTTCCCCCACCATTTCTGGCAAGTACCTCTTTATTTTTAACAAGCTTGAGGAGGATAACATATGCTTGATTATAAGCTCATCCTTCGGACGAGTCCAACCTAGTTTAAATTCGAACCCTAGGAAGGAGTGGTTCGTTCCTGTTTGTAATTGAACAGGTCCTTTACTGTAAAAGTTTAACGAGCCCAGTATAGGAGAAACTCGGCGTTTTTCAATTTTAGAGAGTCTGAAAAAACTTAAGGAAACTCCACGTTGAACTTTTTCGTAAATTTGTGTCCCTCAAGCCCGAAAAAGTATAAAATAATACCTGGGGGAACCGCTTGATCTTGCGACCAAGGAGTACTTTCATAATAGTGTTGTCGACCTGAAAAGTAAAAAGCGATCAAGGACACGTCGTTTTATTTCCTTATCGAGTTTGAAACGACAAAAACCCGGCAATCTTTTCTTGATTTTACGGTCAGAAAAGAGCTAAAAGGGGACCGTCTTTTAATTCCGTTTTAACGAGTGAAAAAGAAACACTCGGCGATCTTTTCATGTTTTAGGAGTCAGAAAAGGGCTTAAAAGATGACTCTGATATTTTTGTTTGTGAAAAAATTACAATTTCCCTCGAAATCCCTTTGTCCTGCACAAAAGCAACACATTACTCATACCTGTTTAAAATAGGCAAAAATACATTAAAAAACATCTTTTCATGGTAAAAAATGAACTAATTCATCCAAAAAACCTATAAAAAGACCTTTTACCATGTCATTTTTACCGTTTCACTGTTGAGGTTGAAAAAGGAGCTTTTGACAAGAAACTTCCCGTGGTCGCTGCGGAAAATCTGACCGTCGGAATCGAACGCCGTTTCATCCAGGTATTTTACACATCCTACTCTGCATTTCTATCCGTTTAGAATTAATTTTTAGGTTTTAGTTTTATTTTTTGGGGGGTTTTGGTTTTGGAATGCGCTTCTCGGCGGACGCAGGTGCCCTTCGGGTGACCTGCGTCCCCCGACTTTTTCTCATACGGGAAAACGGTCGGGGGACGCAGCCCGCCTTCAGGCCAGCTGCGTCCGGACGCCCTGTGCTACAAAGCTGGGGTGCGTCTTCCGAGAAACGCGCATTTCAAAACCCCAACTCCCCAAAAAACCAAAAATCCTCAAATCAATTTCTAATTGCCTTTTTTGATATGCAGGGCATTAATCATGTTAGACTGGAGAGAGAGAGAGCATGTAGAGGAAGATGAAGCTGCAATAAATCATCAACCTTCTCTGGATGCCCTAAGAGCATGCGGATTATACAAATATTGGACCATACCGGGCATGAGGGGCCAGGTAAGATTCTTGGAATGGCTGGTTGAGCGATGGAACGTTCAAGAACAATGCTTTTACATAGGAGGGCACCAGCTCGAGATAGAGCCCTCGATGTATACTTTCTCACTGGCTTGCCAAACAGAGGTGAGCAACTCAGTCTTGCGGGGACTAGGCCGGGTGGCCAATCCCTTGATAGTCTCCGCGAGGATTGGTGCACATGTGGGGCTCACCATTCAAAAGGCATAGAGATAAAACACATCACTCTACCGGAACTCAAAGTCATAGCATTCACGGTTACCAGAATTTGCGGCGCGGCCGCTTTACACATTGCTTCCGGATCCCAAATGCGGATGGCAATTGACTGTTACCAAGGCACCATTTTCAACTGGTGTGAAGCTGTGTCGGCTCATATGAAGAGCCAACTGACCAAGGCAAAGAACGGACGACTAAAGACTTTTGGATATGGGCCTATAGTCGTGAGCTTTGCCTTGGAGAGAGTTCCAATGCTGATCCCTCAGCAACTCACTGTTGATATCTTGGGTCCTCGGGAGCCAAAGCTGATACGATGGGTTGCGGTGATGGCCCGGCATCCTGACGAGGGCGCGGCAGTGGTTCGATTCTCAGATAGTTATTTTGACTGGTTAGAGGGCCAGCTTTTTGTGATACAGGACTTTCCGTATGCCGGAATGGATTTCAGAGGTGATCCGGACATGGTTCTTCCACAGGGAGAACAATGGGACGACAGAGGTACTTTTATTTTCACAAGTTTTCTAGTTATGTATTTTTTGTATTTTTTATATATATCGTCTCAAAACTAATAGTAAAACTTTTTCAAAATGCAGATGTTGGTCCACAGCGTCCAGCCAACCTCCGGCCTTATGATAGACTACATCCAGCTGCACCGGTACCGGCCCCACAGGATGCGACAGCAGAAGTACTAGCTGAGTTGGAGCATGATCTAGAGCGTCTCACGGCAGATATACCTGAGACTACTATGGACGACATTCCTATCAGGCTTCAGCGTTTCGTAGTCGCGGTCCCTGGACCGTTTAGGAGATTTTTGCGTAAGGTAGCCCGCGCAGTGGTGTCATACAGAGAGCACCACCAGTGATTGACTAGTCACTTTTGTAGTCACATGTGACATTTTGACTTTTTGTACTATCATTTTGCCGATCATAAGGTGTTTTCAACCTATGATCGAAGACGATGTATATATTTTTTTGACACACTTCTATCTATATATATCACTATTACCGGCTTATCTTGTTTAACATGTATGATGAAATGTTTTTAAATTTACTTGCATGATTATTATAAATGTCTGTCCAACACTCGAGAAGCAATTGCATCTGCTAATGTATTCAAAGACCTTGGAATATGTTGATATTCAATGTAATCAAATTCACGTTCCAAGAGACGCACTCTCAAAAACAACCTTAATAACACAGGATTTCTAATGGCATAAACTCTATTAAGCTGTAATACAACAAGTTCAGAATCTAACCTCACTATCAAACGTCGAATTCCAAATGAAATAGATTCGGATAATAATTCAACCACTGCACTGTATTCTGCAATGTTATTCGTTGTTTGACCGAGGCTTACCCCATGCATAGAAACTAACTCGTCAGAGGGCGAATAGATAACCCAAGCTGCGGAAGAGATATTCCGTGTATTACGACAAGCACCATCAGCAAATCCAATGTATGTTTGGAGAGGCGTCGACATCTACAATATCAAGAGTAAAACCAAGATAAGCCAGAATAATGACGAAAAACCACACTCACTAAGCTAAGCACACTGACTAAACTAACACACTTGCTAGCTAGAAAGGAAATCTAACCTATCTAAAAATTTCTCCATACCCATCATTTTAAGCATAATACCTCTTTAGGTAAAGTCCATTTCTGGGTTTACCCAAAGAGTCCCCATCAAAATCAACTAACTCATAAGCCCCTTTTGCTAGCTTTCGCTTTACAATGTAGGGCCCATGCCACATGGGAACGAATTTTCCGGCACCTAGCTTATCGTTAGCTTGATCATATAATAGTACTAGGTCTCCTTCCGAAAAACTTCGAGGGGTTACATTTTTATCGTACTGAGCTTTCATTCGTTTCGCGTGAGTCTCGATAGCTAAAGTAGCGTCACGTCGAGTCTCATCTAATTTAGCCAAGTATAATAACCGTTTCTCCTCTTCGGAAGTAGCTGGAAGTAATTCGACAGCCATTTGAAGTGATGGGATTTCGCATTCAATAGGTAACACAGCTTCTAAGCCATAAACTAGCTGGAAAGGGGTGAAACCTGTTGAATTTTTCACTGAAGTTCGATATGCCCATAGCGCCGAAAATAACATGTTATGCCAATTCGTTCGATGGATACCAATGATCCGTCGAATCATGATGACTAGAACTTTGTTGATTGACTCAACCAAACCGTTGGCTTGCGGATAATAAGGAGTAGAGCTATCGTGGCGCAAACCAAGCTGGCTTGTAAGCTCAGTCATCATGACGTTTCGAAAATGGCTTCCATGGTCAGTAATGATTGCTTGTGGGACACCAAACCTAGTTATGATATGATTGAATACGAAAACTGCAGCTGTCTTGCCGCTTGCGTCGAATGTAGGCATCGCCTCGGCCCATTTTGTAAAATAATCAACCGCGAGGATGATATACGCATGCCCCCCGGCCGAGTGAGGGTTACAAGTAATAAAGTCAATACCCCATTTGGCGAATGGACCAGCGGCAATTATAGGGTGGAGAGGAGCAGGTGGAGCGCGCATCTTTCGATCAAACACTTGACAGTTGTGGCATTTTCTGACGGCAAGGATACAATCTTTAAACATAGACGGCCAGAAATAGCCAGCGCGCAACACCTTCTGAGCTGTGGCATACCCAGACATATGACCGCCACATGCTCCAGAGTGACAATCATTCAAAACTCTCTCAGCCTCTTCGTGAGTTAAACAACGTCGAAAAACTAAGTCTGCCCCCCGGCGATAAAGTGTATCTCCAATAATTCTGTATTGCTGGGATCGAAACCGAATTTTTCGACGGTCTTCCTTGGAAGCTTCAGGCCGAAAGGTTTGGGTTTGGAGATAGATGATTATATCCCCATACCACGGATCTAAAGTGCTAATAAGAAACAAAGATTCGTCCGCAATGGACTCCTCTGCCACAGTCTCTGTGTCAGCACTCGGGAAATCACACATCAATTCCGCAAAAACTAAAGATTTCTTAGACTTGGACTTCTCAAACTCCAAGTCGAACTCTTGCAGGATGACAATCCATTTAGAGTACTTGCCCCCTAGCAGTTGTTTTGTCAAAATATAAATCATAGGGTTGCAATCCGAAATAACCGTAGTTTTGCGAAGAAGAATGTAGTGACGAAAACGCTGGACAGCTTGAACGGCTGCCAGGGCCAATTTCTCCACATGCGAATATTTTAACTCAGTGGGATTTAAGGTCCTACTAAGATAATATATCACATGCTCCGCTCCGAATTCATCTTCTTGAACTAACACCATTCCAATGGTGGAATGCGAAGCTGCGAGGTATAAGAAGTAGTCCTGGTTGTAGTTGGGAGGATGCAATAACGGTGCATGGGTCAACGCGTGTTTTAATGCATCAAAAGATTGTTGGGCAATCTCGTCCCAAAAGAATTGTGCGTTCTGTTTCAACAACCGTGTAAAACCTTTAGTGACCTCGGCGTAGTTTGGGATGAATCGGCGTAAAAAGTTCGCTTTCCCTTGCAAACTTTGGAGTTGGCGCAAACTCGAAGGAGGAGGCAATTTGATGATAGCCTCGACTTTCGAGGGATCGACGCGAATGCCGGCTTTTGAAACAACAAATCCCAGCAATCGACCTGTTTCTATACAGAAAACACACTTGTGGGGATTCAACCGAATTCGATAATGCCTACACCTCATAAAGATTGCTCGTAGGTGGACAAGGTGATCAGCTCGATGTAAAGAATGAGCAGGCAAATCATCGAGATAGGGTTGCACAATGTGCTTGATGTCATGAAATGCATAAGACATCGCCCGTTGAAAAGTAGCGCCGGCATTCTTAAGCCCAAAAGGTAATTTGCAATAAGCAAATGTCCCCCATGGACAAATGAATGCCGTTTTTGGTTGATCGGCAGGTAGAATATTGATTTGATTATAGCCTGAGAAACCATCCATGAAGGAAAACATCTCACTTCCGGCACAATCATCAATTATTTGATCGATATAAGGCGTAGGATAGTTGTCTTTTGGACAAGCTCGATTGATATCCCTATAGTCGATACAGATTCTTATTGTTCCTTGTTTTTTATTGACGGGAACAATATTCGATACCCAATCCGTTAACGGGATCGGATAAATGAAACCTGCTTTCAACAGCTTTTCGACTTCTGCTTTAATTGCAGCCGCTTTTCGAGGGTGAATCTGACGCAACCGTTGCCGAATGGGTTTAGCATCCGGGTAGGTTTTGATTTCATGAACAACAATGGCAGGATCGATTCCTGGCATTTCCTCGTAAGACCAGGCAAACACGTCGCGGAATTCTTGGAATAGGGCCTTGTAAGTTTGGATTTCTTCTTCAGTACATGCGGCACCTATATGAATGTTCTCCTCGATTCCGGGCTTCACTGAAATATCAATGGGAATAGTACGAGAAATATTCCCTAAATTCAGCTCTGAATCAGAATGTTTCGTTGGATCCTGAGCGTCTTTGACATATTCAGCGGTAAAGATAGATGAAAAATCATTTTCAAATGCATCATCCTTAGGTAAAAACGAAGATCTGTGATGGAGATCTTCCCATGGTAGATCATCTACACTTAGGATTTCGCGAAGTTGTTCGTCAGATGACACTTCTTCGGGAAACGTTATCCGTTCTAAGGGTGAGGTGAAAAGTGACTCTTCACTGACCACATTCATTTGGTCGGTTTCGGTTGAATGAAAATCGGTAAAAGACATAAGAGCTTCATAAGCAATCTCATACGGACTCAACGGCATAACATCACCGAGTGAATCTAGCTCAGAGTCAGATGGAACATACCAAGGATCATCATAAATAATGTTTTCTGACGTGATCATATGAATCGTTGCAAACGAAGGATCTGCGTTGAGTGGAGGGAGAGGAAAAGTTCCCAGTAAACCGGAATCCTTAACTAAACCTACACCAATGTCCCTATAAGGGATTGTCGTTTTACCAACATGTTGAATACTCTCTGAAGAGGCTGGGTCGGATGAAAAGTATGTCAGCTGATCAATAGTCACGATCTTACCGTTATGTGGAAACTTAATGACTCTGAAGACCGATGAAACGACCGCTGTCATAGCATATGACCAACTTCGACCCAAAAGAAGGTTGTAGTCTAGAGGGGCATCAACCACTTCCACATCCAGACTAACGGTTTTACCTTCGACCCCTATAGGCAATTCTTGTAGAATACCAAACGGACGGAACCCACGGCCATCAAAGGCCTTAAGGATGGTGGGGGATTGGTTCAACGAAGGAGAACCAAGCGATCTCCAACATTGAATCGACATAATACACGTAGAAGCTCCCTCATCAATCACAGTCCGATGAATAGGCCTGTTTTTGACTATCACTGGAATTTGGAAAGCCATTTGATGGGGGAGACGCGGTGTACTACTTTCTAGATCAAAGATCATTAGGTTCGGGTCCTGAACATCGACAGCTCCGATAGCCGACAAAAGCAATTTTCGTTGCGCTGGACATGATTGCAGCACTTCGAGTGCCGACATTGCTGAAGGTGAAACAGCTAAGTCTTCAACAATGTTGTAATTCTGGGCTGCTCTCGCATGTGGATTGAAAGCAGACCTTCGAAGTACACCCTTGGCGGGCGGCTTAATCACTAAGTCTGGGTTAGGTTTTTCGATCTGTAGTGGATCGGAACCAGGAGCTGAGGTTGATGGGTTAGAGTGAGAAGATTCTGCTTCCTTACCATCAACAGGAGCCTTACTACCATAATCTTGCGATCGAGTCGCAATCCTGACATGAGACATCATCAAAATGGGTTCTTCACTGGCATTCGAAGAAGAACCTATCATCTTATTCTCCTGCTCTGGAAATGGATTTTTTAACACAGCAGGAGTGGGAGAACCTTTGACTATTTTCACTACCTCGGCCCGATGAGGGCAGTCTCTCGTAAAATGATCTTCTTCACAAATGAGACAAGGATATCGAGGTTTGCGCTTTTCGTCATTGGTTTCCGACTTTTCCGTTTTCTCCTTTGGAGCCTTGTCTGCTTTAGCCTTCTTCTTTCCTTTCTTCTTTCCACCGTTTTTTGGTTTGGCCGTAGATGACTCTACAGCGTGAATGTCGGCGGTGAGTTCAGGAGAAGACTCTCCTGTCGGAGAATCAGGCAAAGTGATAATTGGAGTAGTTGAAGCCTTGGAAGACTTCTTCTTGCTCTTCGTAGTCACGATACCAATCATACCATCAGCGGCATGAGATCCCGAAGGAGCAGCAGCGATTTGGTTTGACTTTGGAAGATCCGGAATTTTCTCGTGTAACGTACCCGACTGAGTGTAAACTAAGTCAAGGTATTGTGCCTGAGCAATGACTTGCTCCTCAGTAACTACTCCGGCCTTAGCTACATCTTCAGTAATTCTTGGTAATAATGATTTGACAAACCATTCAGCTAAGATTTGGTCCGGGATAAAAACTTTCACTAATCTCCTTCGACGTCTCCACTCATGAATGTGATCAGAAATGTACGTGGATGTCGATTGTTTTAGCGAAGTTAATAATTCTGTACCATTATCGTATCTGACTGGTAACTGAAAATGAGTTAAGAACGAGGTAGCTAACTGGCTAAAGTTGTAAAAAGAGGCCCGTGGTAACTCAATGTACCACTTGGCTGCGAGACCAATGAGTGTACGCTGGAAAAGACGTAAGCGGATGGAATCATCTGAGATGGAATTTGATGCACACCAGAGGTGGTAAGTCATCACGTGATTAGACGGATCCTCTCCAGACTTACCTTCGAACTTGGGTATATCGCTGGGCAACTTATTTGGCATTGGCGGCCAGAACTGAAGATATTGAATTGGATCGTTCGTTAGGCGCGTCAAGTCGGGTAAATCTAAAGTCGCAATAAACGGTAACTGCCGGTTAGGATCTCTAAAACTCTGAGTCACAATACCAGCCCCAGGAGGAGGATATCCAGGATAACTAGGAACAGGAGTCGCATTTGGGATATTATATCCTCCTGGAAAACCAGGATTAACCGGACCGTACTGGGGTTGCTGAGGTTGTTGATAAGTGTACCCAGGATACGGTTGATACTGGTAAACCGGTTGTTGGGCAGCTTGCCCAGGTTGATACTGTCCCTGGTACGGAGGTTGAACAAATTGAGGTTGAGTAGTAACAACCGTACTTGTACCAGGTTGGCCTGCAGGCATCTGGACTGTGGTTTGAACCGTAGGTCCAGACAACGGTACAGATGTCTGAGGAGTGGTTACAGGGACAGTAGAAACCGGAGCTGCCGATACTCCAGAAGTAAGCATGGTAGATGAAGCGGTAGTTGCTGCAGCCGTGTGAGGTGGAGTAACAGGTGCAATTGGCGGCTGAGTAACTACGGAAGTTACAGGGGTCTGAACACTTGACTGGACAGGTTGCGGTTGCTGGGGTGGACCAGGAACTGCAGGTTGTCCTGCTTGAGGTACCGACTGTATACTTGGTTGCGACATCTGTTGACCCTGTGACGGATCCCATGTTAACATTCCAGGGTATTGACTCGTAACAGGTTGAGGATACTGAGATCCATAGCCGTATTGAGGATAGGGTTGATAACTGTAAGGTGTAGTCCCATATGATTGCCCTTGAGGTGGTTGATAACTTTGACCAGGGTATTGACCCGTAGGTTGATAACCTTGAGGTAAATACGAGTACTGGGGTTGACCTTGACCTTGAGGTTGGTATCCTTGAGGTTGATACCCTTGGGGTTGATACCCTTGGGGTTGCCATCCTTGAGGTTGCCATCCTTGAGGTTGATATTGATACTGAGGTTGACTTTGGGGTACATATTGAGGCTGGGGTTGATACCCTTGAGGTTGCCCCCCAGTCACGAATGAAGTACCTTGAGGTTGCCCCCCAGGCATTAACGAAGGTTGCCCCCCAGGCGGTAATTGGCCACCTTGAGGTTGGTTAATGGGAGTTGAACCTGACATCATATAAACGTCACCTATACTCAATGGTACATTACCACTGTTTCCAACTAATAACCCATGATCAATGGGTTGAGGAGATGCTCCCGCAAAGGTACCAGAAAGTGACTGATACCCAGTAGGAACAGAAGGACCGCCATGTAAAAATGATTCGGGACTTTGCGAAAACACAGATGACTGACCAGACATATTTACAGGAGAATGAATTCCTCTAGGTGGAAAAGGAGTACGAGGTGTAGAAAAACCTACTGAGTTGTCTAAAAAATTGGTTAATGCAAGGTACCAAGATTCACTTCTAGGAGGACTGTAAAAGATGGATTCACGCTCCCTTAGATCAAGGGTAATTAGATCTTCAGAATCAGAAACGCCTATTTCTTCCTCTGGAACAAGTTCTTCTATAGCAATTAATCCAACAGGAAGATTTTCGGTGATAATTCTTTCTATTCTTGGTGAATCAGGAACACTAGGAGTTGGAGTAACAGGTTCGGAAATTTCAGGTTCTTCGCCTGTTTCACTGGCAGATGAAAAACTACCAGCAAGCTCGGAAACTGTAACAGCTTCGGGATTGTAACCTGTTTCTAAACTTTGGTAATCTGGATGGACTACCAAGGAAGATTCTCCTTCTTCAGGTGAACCTACTCTACTGTCACTAGGAGGAGTTACAAGGACCTTTAACCCTTCTAAATTACCTGGGTCGTCTCGAGGAGGGGATCCCCTAAGTCTACGGGATCTTCTCAACAATTCGGCCACAGAAACAACTTCAGGAGACTGGCCCGCAATTCGACGGGACCTTCTCGGTAATTCCGCCACAATTAAAGATTTTTAACTACAACACACGAAAACAAAGTAAAAAATTTCAAATCAAACCACCTAAAGTCTTCTAAAGAACCAAACAAATTTGAAGCACACGCCTAAAGAATCTAGAGCGTCAAAGCACACACAAACAGTATCTTCCGGACCAAAAGCGCTAGTTGGTGATTAGGTCCAACCTCGCAGGATTCAGTACAGAAATGGCGGGTGGAACAGTTACCCCGACAACCTGCTTAATGAATAGACTGGACCAAGTTCCTCCACTTTAACCGTCTCGAAGTGAAGCGAACCCCCCAGAAAATCCAAGTGAGTATAGCCGACGTCTGCTCCAGGTACAGTGGGACCTTCCCTCCACCGTCACCTTGGGTAGAATCCTAGATATTATGGCCACTAAGGTTACCAATCACAACAATTACACCTGGGGGAACAGTCTAAACTCCGACAGCACGCAAGGGCAGAGTAACAAGCTCAATCCCCTTACCGGCTCCTTGACAGTAATCCAAGGTTTACCGATAAGTGACCCCTGGCTCCTCGACAATGGTTAATCCGAGGTTTACCGTTTTAATACGTACTGTCTGGCGTCGTTCCCAACGAGGGAGGAATGATCCCCTCACTGGTTCGGACACGAGCTCGTGCTTCTCCTTTAAGAGGAGCTTTCCCAGAATGTAACTGAAACAATTGGATTTGTTCTACTCAAGATAGACTATCTGTTTGGTTTTGTAGTCTTGGAGAGTTAAGTACTCACCTACTCCAAGACCCTAGCCTAAGCTATGTTGGTGCTTTAGAGCCCTAGAAAATAAAAATTACTAGATTGATTTTAATTTAAGCGTTACTTTTAAGGTTGTTTCTTAAGTCAAAAGGTGATGGAAGTGAAACCAGTGGTGTGTTGACTCGACTCGAAACCACTACAAAATGCACCTAGAATGATTTACCCACTACTTTACTTTTTCGATGAATTGCTTAACTAAAAAGTTGAGAGAATGCAATCTTTATAAAAGCAACTTCTTAATTGAAGACAATCAAAGAAACAATTCGTTTTTCTTTTCCAAGCATAAAAACATAACCTCTCTTTACATGCACGAAAAAACTCTTTTCTTCTTTCAAAAACAAAAAGCTACTTGAAACAAGACTTTTAAAGAAGATGTTTTTGTATTTTTCTTTTAATAAAGCAAATAAATCTAACGTAACCAAAAATCAATCTTAACGACTATTAAAATCTATGAAAATGCACTCATAAGCAAACTAAAAGGTAAATTTACTCTAAGCAATCTTAACGAGGCCAAAACTAACAATGATTATTCTAAGGTGTTTTACTTGATCACAATCAAATCAAGGACTAGCTTATTGCAGAACCAAAAACTAGCCAAAACAAAACTCTAATCTTTTTGTTCTTTTTGTAAAATGGAAATCAATACTTTATAAACAAGCAAATCGAAATTTGACCCAAAACAACTCAAATGGCAAGTTGCTCACACAAGGAGACTTTACGACAGGCCCGACTTCTAAGAAGGTTGACTAACCAGAGAGATCTAAGGCTGGACAACTTTCTACTATCAAAGTCACTACAAAACCTATCCAAAAATCAAAGCCTAGGTCTAAACTTCGTTGAAAACCACTAAAACACTCAAAGCTCACAAAACAAGTTCAGGTGAAAATTCTTGACAGGGTACTAAAGGATCTGGGCAGAAAATACTAAGGAAAATCAAAATCTAAAAGCAATTTAAAGCAAAAATGGAATTTTCTTAAATTTTACAGGAAGACGCAGGCCACCCGTTATCACAGGTGCGGGCCCGCTCTGTGCAAACGGCAACAACGCGTCCAAAGACGCACTGTGCAGTACTCAGAGGGTGCGTCCTTCTGGAAAAATGAAGAAAAACCAAATCTAACTAAATCTAAAGCTAAGCCACCCAAATACTAATTCTCACAGTCAAAAACCAGAAAATAAAAATGATTTTCTCAAAGCAAAGTTCACATAAAGGAAAAGACTCTCTCATTAATGGATTCCCTCAGGCTACTTAGTTCTCTACCCAAACTGGTTTATTTTTCTCAATAGCTTGTGTTAATGAGTTATTTCATGTGTTCCTTGGTCTGCATGTTGAATATATGTTTTATTATATGAAATGCAAGTGCTTGGTAATTGTTTGATTGTTTGTGGTTGCAGGAATTGACTTGAAGGAGGAGCTCATCCGGATCGTCAAGAACGGACCTCAACAACAGCGTTTTGGAATAAGGTAAGCCTAAACACTTGTAGTTTTCATGTTGTAAAAGGTGTATTTAGAGAAAGATCACTCCATTTTGTCTTGTTTGTCATTAGAATGTCTTAGACTTCTAGGAAGGTCAGCTGTGTCCGCAGGTAAGGCTAGAGAGAACCTGCGACCCCAGAGATAAACATAGTTTTTACAAGACTTTCTCTCTTCTTTGAGTTTGAGATGGATAACAGAGGCATGAGACTTGCCTAAGAGGGTAGCATGACTGTTGATTTGAGCCATACTAACTGTAAGTAGTCAAGGTGACATTTTTTAGTGTAACACATCTATCCCTCAGGCTACTTAGTTCTCTACCCATCTCTTTGAGCTTCTCCTCCATGTGACCAATGTCCTCCACTCCCTTGGACTTGGAAATCTACATCCATCTATGTGTTCTGGATCTTTCATTCTCAAGCTCAAAGAATAATGGGATGGAAAATGTTTATGGCATGACCCTGCCCCCTTCAATAAATTTGTAGTAGGAGTCAAAGTTAGGTTGAGGACTAGGTTCCCTTATCTCTGTGTCCTCTCTCTTTGTTTCTTCCTGCATACTTCCTTCCTTATCCAATTTCTGAGTTTCCTGTAGGTTTAACAGAGTTTCCTGTAGGATTGCCTATGCTTCCTGTAGGTCCTGCTATGTATCCTGTAGGATGTCTTTTCCCTTGGATGAGGTAGATCTACTCACAAGCCTTTTCTCCTAAGTGATAGGAGACTTAGGGGAGGTTTGTGCTGAGGATCCTTCTCCTTGAGTTTTTGTAAGAAGATCCATCTTCTTCTGCTGTTTAGGTGAGTCCTCAATAACAATGGGAACCTTGGTTGGAGTTTGAGGTTTTCCCCACCTTATCCTTGTACTTCTTCTTGTTCTGAAGTATAAGGGGGTTTGCCTTTGTCTCTTTCCTTTTTATTTTATAGGGGTGCTAAGAGCAGTGAAGGCAGCTGCTGCCTCTTTCTCGGTGGGTTCTAGAGACACCCTAGATGACTCCTCCTTGTCCTCTACCTCCTCTTTTCCATTGCCATTTTCACCTTTGTCTTTCCCCTCTTCTTCTTCCTCTAGATCCTCATCTCATTTACTAGTTTCCTCCTTGACATATTCCTTTGTTTCTTCATCACCTTCCTTCTCTTTCTCTTCCTCTTCCTCCTCATCTATTTCCTCTTCATCCCTCTCTACTTCTTATTCATCTGTTTTAGTCTCTTCTTCATCCTTTTCACTAACAGTAGGGCTTCTATCATATGTGAGGGCCTTGATATCCACCTCTGCTAGCATTTCTATGGAAATTTCCCAAGTGATAGCAATTCTAAGGTTTTGGAGGGCATCTTCTATGATGATTCTAATTAACCCATGGTGGGCTAGTTGTTGGTAGTTTCCTTCTTGCACCTTCATGCTTGTATCTATCAGTGATTGCAAAAGGAAGTATGGTATGTTGAGCTTATGGTAAGGAGGTGTTTTTGCTCCAAACCTCAATTCTTCAAGAAGCCAAAAGTGATATCCATATACCACACTATACCTACCTTCACATGATATGTATTTTATAAGATGGTAGCTTACCTCATTCTAGGGGTGTGGTAGGATTTCTCTCCTCACTCCTTTTTTGTCTTCACTGGGCTCCTCTCCCTCTAGAAAGAATTTCCTCTTTGCAGTTTGGCTACCTCCCTTGTCTTCCTTTATCCAAAGCGCTCCTAATGGAAGTGTGGTAATTCTGCTTATGAGTTCAGGGCTGAGATCTATGGAGAGGTCTCTCACCACAATAGTGGCATGGATCCTAGTTAGTGGAATGAGGAAGAGAGAAAAATCCCTAGCTACTTCATCATCATAGCCCCTCAATTTCTCAAAGTACCCGATCCAATTATGCCTTGTGAATATTTCTAGCACAGGAGGGTGAAGGTGAATCCTTACATTGTTAATGGGCTCCCTTATATTAAACCCCCCTGTCATTTTGCCTCGTGAATTTGAGGAGTAGAGATACAAAATTTTAATGGAGGAAATGGGATTGAAATTTTTGTGGATACAATTCCCTTATATAGCTATCAATTTCATCAAAATAAGAGATTTTTCCATTCTTTTTACTTGGAAAAATGGGAGGAAATGTAGAGCCTACCTCCTCATAGTGCTTGATGTAGCCAAATCCTATGTTTTCCCCTCTGAAATTGCTCTTTGCTGATCCTGTAGACTGCCTGACTATGTCCTATAGGATTCCTATGTGATCCTGTAGGATTTCCTATAGGATCTTATAGGAAGTCCTGCACAGGAAAAAATGAAGTTTTTTCTTTTGTAGGTTGCTTGGGGATGAGAGCGACTCTGCTAAAGTGAGCCTCGAGAAGATGAATGCATGAGTTCATGGGGATCAACATTTATTTCCTCTTATGGTCGATTTGAGTGAGGTGTTGTCTTGGAAGCTGATGTAAGAATTTATATTTTTGGACCATTGGTCCCCACAACCACACCATCATTCTTTTCACCTCATAATCAGCTCCCACTTCAGGCATCATAGTCTTAACTACTTTCGACCTCATCCTCCTTTTCTTTGACTTGACTGTTGCCACGTGTGTGAGGACTAACTGTTTTGTCCTCGCTGACTGAACGAAGGTGGCCAAGTTAACTAGCCATATTTCTCTTATAAACCAACTTGTTCACAAATTTTACATCTTTTGATTACATTATGCAAGTGAGAGAGTGAAGCGAGACACTTACCTATGATAAAAATACCTTGCTTTAGTTTGTTGAAGAAATGAGGTTTCTATTGTATGTTCGCTGCATGTGTTCTCTCCTTCTTTTTCTTTTTTCTTTTATTGTCCTTTGATGACTTCCTTGATGTGCAGGTACCTAGTGTTGAAGATGATGGTGCTACTACTACTCTGTAGCTTCTTCTACCCTTGGATATCCATTCTGGAAACTTGTTGCAGCTTATGATTTGTATTCTGTGGGATAGGCTGCTACAGGATTTCCAACAGGATGTCTTATAGCTGCTTCTCCCTCAGAATTTTTAATCATTTCGAATGCTAGAACTTGAGAATGATGAACATGGATAAAGAGGAGGTCTTGGGGTGTGTGAATAATGAGAAATAATCTTCAGGTGATGTTCCCCTTTGCTCTCTATCACATTTTTTCTCTATGTTTCTTTTCTTGAAGACTGCAATGTTTTTTTTGAAAATTGATTTTTTTAATGATGAATGCAGGGGTGATCAAGGTGGAGAGAGGTATGGTAATGAAGTCGAGATGTAGGAATTTTATTTTTTGACATGTGTAGGTCATTTCCTTGCCCTAGGGTTACTTCCTTTAGGATTCCCAGGCCACTATAATTCCTTGTAGGTTTTCAGGGGATCTTGTAGGTTTACAGGGAATCCTGTAGAAAACAAAGTACCCTTGCAAGCTAAGGAAAATGAGTGAAACAAATGAAAGGAATGGTGGAATGATGAATGATAATGAATGTAGAAATGAAAAATGAGTGGAATAGGTCCCTTTTGATTCTCCTTTGCTCTCTGATTGTCCTCTTGCTGACCTGCAAACGATTTTTCATGATTTTTCATTTCTCTTTTTATTTTTTATTTTGAAAACAATTAGTGTGCCTCCAAGAGGTTTTCATACTAGCTTCTTGCCCTGGGCGCCTCAAGGGAGGTTTTCACCCAGAGATATTTTTATTTTTCCTTCTTTTTTTTTTGACACCATTGGGTTTCCCCAAGAGGTTTTCAACCCAATAGTGGGACTCAGGTGCCTCATGGAGGTTTTCACTTGAGTCTCCTTTTTTATTTTTCTTTTTCTTAGTGACTTGATGAGGCAGGAGTTGAGGCTTTCTCCAACACCATCACTGTTTTATTGATACCATCAATGAACTCTTGCTTTGACAATGGCCTTTTGTAAACTTTCAATCTTTTCCCATTAACAAGTAAAGGAATGGCCTCTGCATGTATGGTTCTGAATTGCACTGAACCATTAGCATGACATCTCTCTATAACATAAGGCCCTAACCATCTTGCCCTTAACTGTCCCTTAAAGTATTTATATCTCGAGTCATATAACAAAGCCAAATCACCTTCTTAAAATTCCTTATCCTTGATTTTCTTATCATGCTGGATCTTCCTCTGAATTTGAGTTACCTCTGTGTGTAAGAGGGCCTGCATTCTAAACTCATCTAAACCATTCAACTGGAGCAATATCTCTTTTTGTGCACTGTTGAGATCTAGATCTAGTTGGGATGCCATCCTCAATGTATTATACTCAAACTCAATGGACACCAGGGTCCTTTTCCCATAGACCAACTCATAGGGTGTGAATCCAGTGGTGGTCTTACAGGTGGTATTATAGTCCCAGGTGGCCTCAACCAGTCTATTTTCCCAATCTTTCCTAGTGTTTCTAACCACTTTGTTCAGGATGCCCTCCAACACTCTGTTGGTCACCTACACTTTCCCATTAGCTTGTGGGTGATAGGGAGTGGAGGTTCTATGCTTGATCTTGTGTTGGCTTAACAAGTCTTCCATCATGTTGGAGGTAAACTGGCTGCCTTAATCAGTGACCAATTCTATAGGGTACCAAAACTTGTAAAATGAATTCTCCTTTAAGAACTATGCCACCTTCTCCTCTATTGTTGCCTTGATTTCCTTGGTTCAGCCCACTTTGTCAGATAGTTAGTGCATACAATGATATATTGTGTTTGCTTGGAAGGAGGGTCAATAGTTCCAATGAAGTCCATGCCCCAATTGTCAAATGGCTCGAAAGGCACTTGAGGTTGCAGAGGCATTTCATCTCTTGGAGTAGGCTTTCCCATCCTTTGGCACCGATCACACTAACTAGTATATCTTTTCACATCATGATGAAGAGTGGGCCAATAATAATGATCTTATAACACTTTAAACGATGTCCTCTTTGCTACACAGTGACCTCCACAAGGCCCATCATGACAGGTCAGAAGGATGTCAAAGACTTCCTCCTCCCTGACACACCTCTTCCTCACAATCTTTCTTTTCTCTTTGGAGGAAAAATTCGGTGGGAACTGTGCATATACCAAACAATTTTCTACACCAAAAAACCATTCAAAGAGATATAATGGTGAATAAGTGCTCATCTAGTAACTGATCATCAACCATTGCCTCCTCACCTACAGGAAAAGTTAATCTGGACAAAAAATCTGAAACAACATTTTCCTTGGTAGGCTTATCAACAATAGTTAGATCCAACTGTGGTAATAAATGTAACCATCTAATAATTCAGGCATTCACATCAGGTTTATTCATTAAATATTTGATTGCAGCATGGTTAGTATGTACAAATGTTTGATATCCTGTAATAAAATGCCTAAATTAGTTTAGTTCGGCCTTTGACAAATTCTTACTGATAAAGTAAATGAAATAAGGAAATTTTTCATATATCTGGCCTAGGGTTGCTCCTATGGCTTTATGTGAGGTATCAGCATGTATATGAAAAGGAAGGGCCCAATTTGGGCCTCTAAGAATTGGTGCAGTGGTTAACTTGTCCTTTAGGGTGTCCTGGGCCTCTTGACAGCTTTTTGACCATACAAACTTAGAGTCTTTGGCCAACAACCCAAATAAAGGAGAAGCCAACTTGCTGAAGTCTTTTATAAATCTTAAGTAGTATCCAGCTAACCCTAGGAAACTTCTAACATCTCTCTAATTTTTTGGAGGTGGGACCCTTTGGATGATAGCTATTTTGTTTGGGTGCACCTTCGGTCCTTGCTGAGCTATTGAATCACCTAACACAGTCCCTACAATCATCAAGAATTCACATTTTTTGGGACTGAGAGATAAGTTCATTTCAATGCATTTGTGCAACACCTTACCTAAGTTGGACAAAGCCTCTTGGAAATCACATCCATAAGGTGTAAAATCATCCATATAAATCTCTACCGAATAATGGACTAATCCGACAAAGATACTCAGGATTGCTCTCTGGAAAGTGGCAGGAGCATTGCATAGGCCAAAAGGAAGGACCCTATAGGCAAAAGTACCCCAAGGACAAGTGAAGGTGGTTTTATCCTGGCCTTCCAGGCTGATTTGGATTTGATTGTACCCACTGAATCCATCTAAGAAAGAGCAAAATGTTTTCCTTTCTAGGCCATCTAGCACTTGGTTGATGAAAGGTAGAGGGAAATGGTCCTTCTTTTGGGCTTTGCTTAACTCCCTGTAATCGACACAAATCCTCCACTTACCATTTTTCTTTGGAACCAACACCAAAGGAGAGACCCACTCACAGTCTTAGATAGGGTAAATGAATCCTACATCTAGCAGCATTTGCAGTTCTTCTTTGACTATATCTTTAAGAGCTGGATTCATTCTCCTTTCGGGTTTTCGAACTAGCTTGCAACCTTCTTTGATGTAAATGTGGTGAGTACGCACCGATGGGTGCACTCCTTTCATTTCTTTATTACTCCAAGAAAAGGCATCTAGATGTTCCTTTAGCAGGTTGCACAACTTTTCTTCTTGGTGAACAAAAAGAGATGGGTTGATTTTCAAAGCTCTCTTAGGGCCGAATTCTATGGTTTTGACACGGATAGGGTTGGAATCGGCTAAGCATAGATCAATTTGATGGTTGTTTTGGGTTTCCTTTACTACTTCTAAGGACAATGTACTCGGAGTTGGACTTTGGAGTTTTTGTTCAATCAAATCATCTTCATCACGTTGTCTCCTTCCCATGGTTGTTTCTAAGGTATAGAGTTGGGTGAAATAAAATTCATCTTCTTCCTCCTCTTCCAGCCACAAAGGTAAGTCATGTTCTAGAGATGGCTGAGAAGGAGGGTATAGGACTAATTTCTTGGACATATGCCCATTTTTTATGGTCATATTTCTAGCCCTACAGCTAATGTAGGCATCGACAATGGCTAACCAGGGCCTCCCAAGGATGAGTCCCAATGGTGCCATTGATGTGCACATCTACTATAGGGCTTCCAGGGTCCAAATACTTTGGACAGATTACCTACCCCAGCATTATGTCAGACAACTGTCCAATGACATTAATGGTAGGGGCATCTCTTCTTTGCCTCCCTAGATGCTTGAATCACTTCTCCTGGAAGATATCCCCTCCTACTAACAAGTTTAGGGCATCCAAAATATCTTCCCTTACTCCTCTAAGCAGGACCAACTTCAGTGACTCAGGGTCAAGTGTGCACCTGACCCTTTTGTAGCTAATCTAGAATCTTTCTTCATAATCCTCTAGGGATTCATCATGCCCTAAGGTCATCCTAAAAATTTCCTTTAGTGTCTTTAGAACTACAGTAGTCTCGATACTTGTTGTCGAAGGCTCGCTGCATCTGAGCCCAAGTTGTGATGCTATCCCCAAGTAAGCCCATGAACCAATGCAAAGTTGCATCCTTGAGAGTGGATGGAAATTGTTTCAACTTATTCCCATCATTGGTGTAGTCATAGGTTCAGCATATTACAACAAACTCAAATAAGAAAGTGTCTGGATCTTCTGATGTTAGGCCATGGAAATGAGGAAGGGAAGAGGGGCTTATATTTTTCATCTTAGGATCCCCATTGGTTTACTTGATGGGGAAGGTACCCTCACCACTTTCTCTATTTCCTTTGTCATTTCAATTTTCAGCCATTGGTTCAGTAGGAATGGGTTCTTCTTTTTCTTCTTCCCCTACAGGTTCTTCAAATATGTCTGGTTGCTCACCTAAGGGTTCCTCTAGTTCACAACCACTAAAGAAGAGGGAAGGTTGGCTTTTTGAAGTAGTGGGGGAATTTGAAAAAAAATTCCCTAAGTTATCCATATTCCTATGAGGCATGAAAAAAATGTTTTTGTTGTGTTTTGTGTTATTTTCAAACTTTGAAAGTAATTGCAGAATTGAAATTGCAGACTGAATGAAAAATACTGACTAAATGAAAAATGAACTGCTTCATTGAAATATTACTTGTAGAATGGAAAGGAAAGGAAGAAAACTAAATTACTTTTGCAGAAATGAAACTCCTAATATTAGAAACAAGAAATGGAAGAAAGAAAGCAGTAATCACATATTACTTAGAAACCTCCCCTACACCAGTGCCAAAAAGTGATGAGCACCATTATTGCAACAAGAATGCTACAACTCCTGGGGCTAGCAACTTTACTTTATCAACCTGTTGATGCCCCGAAAATCGTTGTATCAACATTGGGGGATAACCACCCGGTCCGGACCTTAGTACAGCTCCTTTTCCGTTTGGAATGGTGGCTCTGACTGGGGATAATGGGACCAGTTTCCTAGAAATGGATAAACGGGATGAATGAATGATTGGTTGACTAATCTAATGATAGGCGAATAACTTAACCTATCGGCGAAATAAAAGAACTACTACTAATCCCGGGAACTATTGTACTTTTAAAGTGTAGCGCTTGATGATCTATGTTTATAAACAGGCATGTAGATGACTCTATTCAATAAACATGGACTTTTATTCTTTCAAGAATTACTTTGCTTAAATCGTTAAACAAAGGGATTAGCGCAATATTGCTACACTTTATATATCATCGATACATATATGATCAAAGGAAAAGCATCCCATAAACATCCAATAGTGGAGGGAATAGAGAAATGCTGTTAAAACACATACATATATTCGATAATAGCAAAGGCAATCAAATAACAATTCATATGAAAAGAATGAATTCAGACATAGATAATAGTACCATATGAACTGCTAGTCACTCCCAATATTAATCGCTATTTGAAATTCTTCTTCCAACGTAGAAATACTTTCAAACAAAGACAGTAGTGCACATTTGCATAAAAGCTTCCTTGTCAAAATTCGAATAACTGGTCCAGCTTTATAAAAGAATATGGCTGAAGCACAATAGTGCAACTTCAGTCTTTAAGTCAAGTACAAAACTTTACGACCCTTTCCAAAACAATGAAAGGGTCTATAAATACTTAATTAAGCTAACTATTTATGAAATGGAAATCCTACTTAATTGGTATCAATTGATTTTGATCATATTTTCCTCAGCAACCTGGCAGTCGGCAGCATGAATCATCAAGTAGGTTGTTTGCCTTTGAATCCGAGCTGACTTATCGCAAGCATCGGCTCCACTTCGGGCAGTCTGTTGAGGCGAGAGCTAAGCTGGGCGGCATAGGTGGCATCCTGAATATCGGGGATAATATACCCGATTGCATCTGTAAGGCACTTGAGGGCGACTCTTTGAGTGTGTGGTTTTACCAAGAAGAACCAATAGGTGTCCCATGTTAAACTGTTAATTCCAGCAATTAATCTCCCCTTTTCCTCTAGATCTGGATAACATGAATGCTCCAATGCTTTCATCGCTGTCAATTTTCCTGGCGTGCATTGGGAAATCATATTTGACAAGTAGAGAGTGTTATTAACCAATTCAACCAAATTGCTTGTAGTTGATTTGCACCTTGAAATTGCCCTCTCTGCTTTCATTAACTGGGACTGCCATTCTGTAAACAATATATCTTTATGTGACTCTAAAATTCTTGGTAAATTCGCCGCTTGTCCCTGATCAGTATCCTGCCAGTCAAGAAATGTAGCTATCGCTTCTTCAGCTTCATCCAATTCCGTTCTAGCCTTTTCTATTTTCTCACTTATTGATGCCATCAATTCACATAGTGGCTCCGCTTGGGCGATTTGTTGACATAGAAGCTTGATTTGGGCTATTAATGCCGTATTTATCTGTAGTGCTTCTACTCTGAATTAAGTTATTTGTGGAACGCCCTTTGTCTTCTCAAGCTGTGCTGATAGTTGAGCAATCTGCTCATCTTTTGTTTTTAGCATTTGCTCATTTGCTGCCCTCAGTTATGCCAAAGCCTCTGACAACTCTTTCTGCTTCCAGATTGCACTGTGATCAATCCTTTGTTTCTCTGCATGCAATTGTTGAGTTAATTGATTATTTACTTGCTGTTGTGTCAACAATTGTTGTTCTGCCTGCTCCGCTTTCTGCTGTGCTACTGTTAGCTGTGCCTGTAATAAGAAGATTTCCTAGTCTTTTTTTTTTCAATAAAAGACTCACCTCCGATGCTTTGTCTATTGTTGCTACCGAATAGGCTCCAGCATATTGTGATAGTTTTGTCAGGTCATCAGAGGGGTCAAATTCCTCCTTCCAAACCACATTGCCCGTGACCGTCTGTTCTGGGAAAAGGGAAGGTTGACCAATCCTTCTTCTCTTCCTCTGTCGTTTTACTACAGCTTTATGCCTTGGGCTATAGAAGACATCCAAGGGAGGAATCTCTTCTACCTGCAAAATGATTTGATCTGAGGGGTCCTTTGGTATTATTTCTACTTCCTTCGAACTGGGTAGGCCGCTGGTTCCACTTGGAACCTGTTGTGAAGTGGTTTCCTGTGTGTCTGCTGCTTTCGAAGTTTCGGTGTCCTTTTAACATTCCAGACTGTTGATAATAGAATCAAATTGCTGCCATTC
This sequence comes from Pinus tabuliformis, assembly GCA_031772625.1. Taxonomy (NCBI): domain Eukaryota; kingdom Viridiplantae; phylum Streptophyta; class Pinopsida; order Pinales; family Pinaceae; genus Pinus; species Pinus tabuliformis. The sequence goes on from CM062816.1 coordinate 1,235,995,194, forward strand.
CTGGAGCAGTTTTGGATCAATATGAGTATCCACATTTACTTCAATGTTGCTCTGTTTCTGCTCTTTAGTCTGGGTCTCCTCCCGCACTTTCTCCTGCTCTTTAGTCTGAGTTTCCTCTTGCGGTTTTTCTTGTTCTTTTGTTGTAACCGGAGGTTCCTTTGACTATTCCCGTTCAGGCTCGCTTGATGATGTTGTTGGGGTTGTTGCTAACATATCTAGAGGCAGAGTTTGCAACCTCTGTTCTCTAAGTCTGTTGAATCAATCAACCCTTCATCTTGATATTTCATTCTGGCAAATGCCTTAACTTGCATTATTGACTCGGCTGAGGAGAACAGGTCATTGAACATATCTTCTTTATGATCAAACTTTGCCAATTTGGCATGTTCAAGTGCATTATAGGCGACTTTGTTGGGATCAAATTGCCTATTAGGGAGAGTTGCTAGAGTTAATGATTTTATCTTTGTAGCTTCTTTCTCTGCATGTTTGAAATCATGCAACGTGTAGACACCGCATCTCCAAGGAAAAGAGGGCCAGCCCTGCTTCTTATTTTTCTTGAGAGTCTGTGTAACTCCCTCGGCAATGATCTGATAGGCTATTTCCCTCGCCAGCAGTTTATCAGGTATGTACAAGGGAAGGACATGAGGTTCGGCTTGGCTACCGAAAACTCTTATATAAGTGAACTTTTCCTCCCCGAACCATCTTCCTACTGATGTTAAGTCAATCCCGGCTTGGTAGGAAATCTTGGGAGTAGGTTTATCAAAAATAGAGTAATGAATGGGTAACATAAAGCCATTGCAGACTCGGTATAAATGGTGCTTATAAGAAGATTTCCACAATTTTTGATGGTATATGTGAATAGGCATGGGGTCATGTGATGTCCACCTCCAGCCGAGCACAGGAAATTCAGAATTAAAACACAAGGTATCTAAAATATAGGCATTGTAGTAGAATGGGGGAATTAACCTTTCAGTAACGCGGGTCTTATTTCTAAACTCAAAAACAACTGTTGCTAGTTTATCTGACAGTATAGTTGCCCAATCCATTATTTCACTGTTACACGCCGCTTCCATCAAGGGAACCATTTCTATAGTGAAATTAGCAGAATCGTGCAACCCCCACAATCTACACATCATTATCCCAGCATAACAATAAGGAGAGCATAGGGAATCAACAGAATACTTACCGGAAGATTCATGCTTGTGTTTTGCCGGATTTTGTCTCCAATCTCGGATGGGTTTGGATTCAATTTCGTTTTCTCTTCGGAATTTCTCCAAAAATGCCTTGTTGTACTTCTTCTCTGGCTCAGGCAAATGATACATTTGCCTTAAATCATCAGCCTTGAATGAACCGAAAATTCTCCCGTCTCTGGTGCAGAAGGTTCTTTCCATGATTGGGATTTCCTCAATTTCCCACCGCACTACATCCGTATATGGGAGAATTTGTTCCCGATTTGCAATCCGATGAAGGAAGGAGTCGGCTAAGTCCTTTAAAGTACCATCAGATTTCCGAGTTGAATCTGCAGAGGCTTGTACTGTTGTCACTTCAGGTTCTTCGACTTCAATCAAATTATAGGTACTTTTCCAAATAGTTTTGCCGAGACCAGAACATGTAGTATCAGATATCAATCCTTTCTTTTTATTTGTTGGATCAGCGATGGCTTGTCCTGTGGCTGGCGCAGTGGAAGCGACTGTGGTTTTCTTAGACTTCTTCCCCATTCTGCTTGAGTTGTCTGCTTTGGAAGAATTCTGCACAGGCATGAAAATAAGCGTAACACAGAGAATTGGTAGTGAAAATCGAATATGAGAGAGATATATTGATCAATGCATGATGAGAGATTAACTTTAAAGTGGCTGCGGATACAATCTATGGGAAGATTTTAGGACTTACTATTACATTGAATGGCCATTTAAAATCTGCCAATCCTATAAATGCCCATCATATCATTAATTGGCCGAATGATTTGTTTAAGCGTGCCTTGGATGTTTTGGCGGTTGAGTGCAGGTAAATCATTGTTCGACAGATCAAGCTTTTAATATGAATTGATCGTAATATCCCTTTGTTTTAACGGTTTTTTTGAAATTTGCGCTTTTGGCTTTATCGCAATCGGGCGTCGGGGAAAACTTAACTCCTTATATTGACACCTTTTGAAATCCCCGATCGCCGATAGCGATATCGCATCGTATCGGGAGTATGGGCACTCTATGAAAACATGCATAGCATATCGCCGATCGCCAATAGCGATATCGCATCGCATCGGGTGTATTACCTGGGGTGCTTTAAGAACATGCATAGTATATTGCCGATCGCCGATAGCGATATCGCATCGCATCGGGGTGAAAGGAACATTATCGCATTGGGGAAAACCAATGGGCCGTTAAAGTATGCTTCCTATGTCATTGCGATATGCAATCTTGCGATCGCTTTATCGCAATGATAAAAGATTGATTATTTATATTATAAGATCAAAATTGGTTTATCGAAAAGGTTTTTTATAATGTTTTCATTTTGTTTCCGGACCTTTTTTGAATAATACAATGTTGATACCAATCAAAACTAAAAGGGACCCATTTCATATGATAGTTTTTTTTGAATAAATAATGATATGAAATGGGGGGTTGTTGTAGAGCACAACAATTGGCGATTCGCTGGAAGAAACAGTTATCTCTGAAAAGTATGGAAATACTTAAACTTTTTCAAAATAGAGTTCTCATTAAAGGGGAAAATTCTAATATAACTAGGTATATATGCATTCTAAATAAAATGAATCTATCTTTGTTAATTTCCTCTCTTGTTTAAAATTAGATACATTCTAAGTTTTAAATTGGCCTTTATTGGTTTATAATGATAAAACAGAGAACCTTTCCAAATCAGCTTTTTAAAATTGACTCCTTTGTTATAGGTAGAGCCTCTGCTGCCAGCAAATGTTCATAGTTTCGACAGGGATACCTTTAAACCATATTATTGTCCATTGTCCCATCCATTTAAGAGTGTGATTAAAAGAATGAATTCAAAACATGTTTTCATATTTTGTATTTCCTTTCTTTTTCTGTTATTGCTAAGATAAAAAGCCATTGTCCTGGTTTGGTGGCCAGCTATTGACAATGCCATTCACTGGTAGTAATCTAACCGAACAAGCTGGCTCGTGATGAGACCCCTTGTCTTATAATTCTAAGCCATTACCCTGTTTTGCTATGCAGTATTGGTAATGTCGGTTAAACTATTTCCCTATGAACATGGTAAGCAGGCTTGTAATAAGACCTCTTATCTTTAATATCAGATATTTTAGAATTACACTCTGAGTAACCATAAACTTTGGTGAATGGGATGGACAATTTTCTCCTTAAGATTAAATGGATGACAAGGTAAGAGTTAAAGATGCTGAAGTTGGATTAGTTTCTGTTTTGTTATTGATAACCCTTTTGTGGCCAATCTGAAAACATAAAATGATTTACAATACTTCTAAACTTTGAGAAAGGTTCACAAAAATTGAAGTGTGGTTTTGGAATGCAATTATACCTAGTTTCCTAGAAATTATCCCTCTTATGTAAGACTTCTATTATTTAAAAGTAAATATCCACACTACTTCTGTTGAGAAACTTTTAAGTACAGCAAAGGTCAATGGAAGATACCTTACAACTTTATTTTCTAATGGTCCTACAAACTACAAAACTCTATTAAACTAAAAAGGAGAAGGGGTTACATCCTCAATTAAAGAATTTCTTTAAGATAAGGCCATTAACAGGGAGAGAATCTCTCAAACCTAATAAATCTTGTAATATAAAGGTCGAATGGCCTATCTTCTCACAGATCTGAAATGGCCCAAGCCACATCTTCTGGAACTTGGTGTGTTTTCCCTTGTCCTCATGGGCTTTGTCCCATTTCAGAACTAAATCACCGACTTGAAATTGTTTTGAACCGGATGAGAGTCTATCAAAGGATGACTTGATGATTTGCTGATGTTTTACATGAATAACCTTGGCTTTTTCCCTTTCCTCTTCTAATTTTAGAATTTGGTCATGTCTAAGTTGAATAGAAGAAGAAGGGCTTTCCTCAATAAACTGAACTAAGGCTAGGGAAGGAAGGACAAGATTTGTTGGTAACACTGCTTCTTTTCCATACACAAGGTTAAATGGAGAAGATCCTATGGAAGCCTTCTGTGTTATCCTATCAGCCCATAGTGCGAATATTAAGGATTTGTGCCATGTTTTATGGTTCTGTTCGATAGTTCGCTTAATAATTTTAATCAGATTTTTATTTGTAGACTCTGCTAAACCATTACCCTGAGGATAGTAATTAGCAGAATATTTTAATTTAAATCCTCTTTTAATAGCGAAATCAAACATAGCATTGCCTAAAAAGTAAGATGCATTATAAAAAACAAGAGCATTTGGGACACCAAACCTGGTAATGATGAATTGATCTATGAATTCAATGATTGCCTCAGAATTTGTTGTCTTCAAAGGAATTGCTTCAACCCACTTAGTAAAATAATCAGTAGCAGTAAGGATATACTTATGCTGTTTGGAAGAATGCGGAGTAATTTCCCCAATGATGTCCAATCCCCATTGCTCAAATGGTTGTTCAATGTTGACCGGCTGCAAAGGAAAAGCTGATTTTCTTTGTCTTCCACTAGAAGTTTGACAATTTTGGCATTTCCTTACATATTCATGAGCATCTCTAAACAGAGTGGGCCAATAATAGCCAGCATGAATGATTTTATGGGCTGTTGTGTCAGCTCCAAAATGTCCTCCTGCTGGTCCATCATGTAATTCCTGCAAAACCTTTTGTGCTTCAGGTTTTTCTAGGCATCTTAATAAGATTGAATCATAATTTTGCCTAAAAAGCACATCATCAATAATTGTGAAATTTTTTGCTTTTAATCTAATGGCCCTTTTGTTTTTGTAAGACACGTTAGGAGGTGCATATCCATTTTTCAAATAAAAGATTAAGTCAGCATATTGTGACTCAGAATCAGTAATACTTATCTGGTTGATTTCTTCGGTTTGATCTGTATCACCTGATTCTGGAATGTTGGATGCTCCTGCCAATAACCTGCAAAAACCTTGGCCTCTAACAATCTTTGCTGGTTTAATTTCTAAGTCATATTCTTGAAGTGTTGTAACCCAATTTGCCCTTTTTTAACCTAGTTCCCTTTGGATCAATATTTGCCTTACTGCAGGAAAAGGAACTATAACTTTTGTGTGGGTTTTTAAAAGGAAGGGTCTATAATGTTTGACAACTTTATATACAACAAATGCTTGTTTTTCTACTTCGGAGTAATTCAATTCAGTACCTTGAAGATTTGAACTATAAAATGAAATGGGTGCTTCCAAATTGTGATCATTAAGCTGTGTGAGTACTGTTGCATAAGACAAGTTGGATGCGATAGTATACAATGTAAAATGATTAGAAAAATTAGGAGTATTTAAGGTTGGGGCATTGATTATTGATTGTTTGATTAAATCAAACGCTTCCTTTTCTGCTGATCCCCACTTAAAGACTGAATTTTTCTTAATCATAGTTTGAAGTGGCAAAATAATTTGAGAAAAATCTGGAACAAATCTTTTGACAAAATTGATTTGACCTAAAAATGACTGCATGGAGTTTTTATTATGAGGGAAAGGGATTTCAGAGATTTCTTTGATCCTGTCAGGATCAATATAAATGCCATATTTAGACACAATAAATCCTAAGAGCTTTCCTTGGTCAAGAGCGAAGAAATATTTTTTAGGGTTAAGAGAAATACCATATCTTTTGCAGCGTTGAAAGATTTGATTTAAATCATGCAAATGATTGGACTTCTCCTTAGAAAATACAGTAATATCGTCTAGATAGACGACTACTGTTCTATTAATCAACCCTTTAAAAGCTATATCCATCGCTCTTTGGAACATCGCTCCTGCATTAATAAGTCCGAAAGGCATTTTCTGATACGCATATGTTCCCCATTTTGTTCTGAATGTGGTTTTAAGCTGGTCATCAGGATGGACCAAAACTTGGTTATATCCTGAGAAATCGTCTAGAAAGGACATTAACTCAGAGCCTGCTACTGATTGGAGTATTTGCTCCATAGTAGGTAATGGGAAATTATCTTTTAAGCTCGCCTTGTTCAAAGTTTCTGAAATCGATACAAATCCTAATGTCGCATTTTTCTTTCTGACTGGCACCATATTGGAGACCCAGTTTGAGTGCCGAACGGGAAAAATAATCTTAGCTTTCAAGAGTTTGTTAAGTTCAGATTTTATTTGACTCTCTAAGTTCGGATGTATTTTCCTCAACTTCTGCTGAATTGGTTTCTGATCGGGAAGCATTGGAATGGTATGCTAGATGATAGATGTATCATATGTCTTTAAATCATCATATTTCCAAGCAAAAACCTGTTTATTTTTCCTTAACAGTCTAATGAATGCCTCCTTCTCTTCCAAGGAAAGTCCTAATCCTAAATTAATGTTTTGAGGAGTTTGCTCAGTGCCAAGGTTTATCAACTCAAACCTTAGGGTAGAACTTTGGAGCTTTGCATTAGTCACAGGTTTAAACCTGTCTTTAATATCATAAAGTTCCTCAAGCTTTACCACAAGCTTAGGGATTGAATTTTCCTCAGGTTTACCTCTTATTTGAAGGTCATGCTCGTTTTCCTCGATGATTTGATAATCATAGGACTTTTCGGAAGTTAAGAACTGTAAAAATTCTTCATCATGGTTGAATACTCTCCAATTAGTGACATTGTCAGGAATTGATGGCCTAAAAAGCAATTCTACTGAAAATCTATCTGGGCTGTAGTCTTCGGAAGATAGGAGCTTGGAAGCAACATTGGCTAGCAGGTCAGCTGCCGAATTTTGAGACCTGGGAATAGAAGAAATATTGAATGCCAAAAAATGGGAGGTAAGTTCCCGTGTCAGTGATTGATAATGCTTGAGATGGGTGGAAAGACAATGAATTGTATTTCTTACCTGTTTGATAATAATTTTAGCATCTCCGAACACTTTCAAATATTGGACCTTGAGGCCAATGGCTTTATATAGTCCTTGGACTAAGGCTTCATACTCTGCTGTGTTATTTGTGCAGTCAAATTCTAACCTACAGGACAACATTGTTTTTTCCCCTTGTGGGCTAATCAAAATACATCCTGCTCCTGAGCCCTCACTAGATTTGGACCCATCGAAATATAATGACCAAAATAAAGAAGTATTAACAATTTTATTTACAGTTTTCTCAGTACCATTGAAACATCTTGACCTATCTGTTTGTGAAAAATTTTCAATCTGAGATGTAAAATGGTTTACTGATAAAGGGGATGGTTGGGCAGCGAAGTTGCCAAAGAATGACTCTGATGAATAATTCCCCAAAATGTTGTTATTAAATGCTATTGGTTGGTTTTCTTGCTCAAACTCAGTAACTGTATGGGTCATATGTTTTTCTCGATTGATCCTTATTTGATTTGGCTTACCCTTATAGGGAAGCCACATATGTGACCAATTAGTAGAAATATACCCATGTAGTTTCTCAGACCAATCCCTACTCAAGATTAAACCATAAAATTCAGGGATATCGGCTATTAGGATATCAATCCTTTGTACTATTCTGGGATCAGCAGATAACCTGATAGTACGGAATTAATCTCTCCCAAAACCTGTACTTTAGTCCTGTCCAACTGTACAATATGAATAGCAGACTTCTGGGGTTCAATGTTCAGTTTGGAACAAACCGAAGCTGGAATTATGTTAGAAGATGCCCCTGAGTCAATCAAGCAGTTGTGCAGGTTTCTATTGCACATCTCATAGGCTAGAAGGAAAGGTGGAGTATGAGAGTTTGATCTATCTCCTATTAGGACTGCATCAGTAGCTTCAACCATACCAGAAGGTGGTTGACCTGTATCGTTTGCAGCTTTAGCACTGGGAAGAGGTGAAGTAGGAACAACATTTAATTCTTTAAGAAGTAATTTTTGCTGATGTTTTAATTTGCTAAGTTCAAACATGGTAATGTCTGCCTTAGTTTTCTTCATATCATCAACAATATTGTAATCCATTGAATCAGATACTACCAAAGTTTTAGATGTTAAACGAGTATTTGAGGTTGAAGGTTGGTTTTGAGGAACTGCTGCAGGTGGTTTCTTTGTAGATACTTTTTCCTTTGTTGTAGCAGCACCTGCACTCCTTTTCTTTGAAGTTGCCTGAACAGGTTCGGAGGTACTTTTACTCCTAGTAGTGACAGGAAACGCTTCTTCTTCATTATCTGTATCGGAGTTAGGCAGTATGAAATCCCACATTCCATGACATTCAACAACTTTCTCTTCTTCATCAGTAGGTGTAGTTGTTTCTTCTTCTCCTTCTTCAAGATCTGAATCTGAATTTGATATAACATTTGGTGGTTTTGATTCAGTTTTCTTATAATTTCTAAAGGGTCTTTTGGTCGAGGTTTCGGCTACTTGTTTTTTGATTTCAACCATTTGGTTTGACATAGTCTTGAGGACCTTTTGAAGACCCTCCATGTCATATGGATCTTTTGGGGTTTTCTTCCTTGAATCATCTTTAAAAGAAACTTTTTTGGCTTTTCTGTCTTCCAGAGAAGCTTTCTTTTCTAGAGCATTAATGTGTTTCTCCACAGCAAGTGCTTCTTTCATGTTTTCAACTAAAGTAGGTTTCCCAACCCTATCTACAAAAATAGTTATATTGGCAGGTAGGGCAGTTATATACCATTCGCTTCGGATTTTCTCACTTGGTTTGGAGGCCGTTGGGATTTTATTCAAGAGTTTATTGAATCGGGCATTAAATTCCTTAATTGGTTCCCTATGCTCTATCCTAAGATTGGAGAGATCGTTTATTAGTGTAGCCAAAGACCTATCATCTCCATACTTAGTAAGAAACTATTCTTGGCAAGTGTTCCAACTGGTAATGGAACCAGAAGGTAAAGAAAAATACCAGGATGCTGCTGATCCTTGCAAAGTATAAGGGAAAAGTCTAACAACAACATCTTGTTTTGTTACTCCTTTCAAGTTGACTGCCAACATGAATTTATTAATATGTTCCTCACCTTGCGTCCCATCATCTGGGTTAAACTTGGGTGGCCATTTTTTAGGAGCATCAGGTAATGCATGCAATGGTGCAGGCATGTTGACTGCACCAGGCCTGGTCCATGGATTTGCCATTATAACAGCAGTAGTAGATGATACTACTGTTGAAATTCCAAATGTCTGGGAAGGAAATGATATTGCAGAGTGAGCAGGTTGGGATGTTAAAGTTCCTAATCCCTGATGAACAACAATATGTAATGGGGGAGTGGATGGTTGACTTCGCACAGGGGAAGGTGAGATGGAGGATGTGGATGAAAGCTCTTCACTGTCAGATCCTTCAGTATATTTCTTCGCCTTTTTCCTTTTGGGTAAATGGAACTTAGTGGGTTCAATACTGAGCTTTTCGCTCTGAAGTCTGGTGAGAGGGTGAGGTAAATTAAACTGCGAAGTCGCACTGCTTTATGATACCTCAGATTTCTCTGGTGAAATCGAGAAGCTCTTAAGTTTGTGGATAAGAGACTGGACTTCAGGGGATTCAAGACTTAATTGTTCTGGAGTATGATGGGCTTGAGCAGTGGAAGTTGATTCCTCTTCTTCTTGTTTGGATACTGGAGAACCAGCATGCAATTGGGAAGTACGAGGTGATACGGAGGAAGAATTACTCTTAGAATGGCCTGCAGATTTGGGTTTGCTTGCCATTCACAGTTGGGCCCTCCTTCTAGCGCCAAAAATGTTGATGCCCCAAAAATCGTTGTATAAACATTGGGGGATAACCACCCGGTCCGGACCTTAGTACAGCTCCTTTTCCGTTTGGAATGGTGGCTCCGACTAGGGATAATGGGACCAGTTTCCCAGAAATGGATAAATGGGATGAATGAATGATTGGTTGACTAATCTAATGATAGGTGAATAACTTAATCTATCGGCGAAATGAAAGAACTACTACTAATCCCGGGAACTATTGTACTTTTAAAGTGTAGCGCTTGATGATCTATGTTTATAAACAGGCATGTAGATGACTCTATTTAATAAACATGGACTTTTATTCTTTCAAGAATTACTTTGCTTAAATTGTTAAACAAAGGGATTAGCGCAATATTACTACACTTTATATATCATCGATACATATATATGATCAAAGGAAAAGCATCCCATAAACATCCAATAGTGGAGGGAATAAAGAAATGTTGTTAAAACACATACATATATTCGATAATAGCAAAGGCAATCAAATAACAATTCATATGAAAAGAATGAATTCAGACATAGATAATAGTACCATATGAACTGCTAGTCACTCCCAATATCAATCGCTATTTGAAATTCTTCTTCCAACGTAGAAATACTTTCAAACAAAGACAATAGTGCACATTTGCATAAAAGCTTCCTTGTCAAAATTCGAATAACTGGTCCAGCTTTATAAAAGAATATGGTTGAAGCACAATAGTGCAACTTCAGTCTTTAAGTCAAGTACAAAACTTTATGACCCTTTCCAAAACAATGAAGGGGTTTATAAATACTTAATTAAGCTAACTATTTATGAAACTGAAATCCTACTTAATTGGTATCAATTGATTTTGATCATATTTTCCTCAGCAACCTGGCAGTCGGCGGCATGAATCATCAAGTAGGTTGTTTGCCTTTGAATCTGAGCTGACTTATCGCAAGCATCGGCTCCACTTCGGGCGGTCTGTTGAGGTGAGAGCTAAGCTGGGCATCATAGGTGGAATCCTGAATATCGGGGATAATATACCCGATTGCATCTGTAAGGCACTTGAGGGCAGATCTTTGAGTGTGTGGTTTTACCAAGAAGAACCAATAGGTGTCCCATGTTAAACTGTTAATTCCAGCAATTAATCTCCCCTTTTCCTCTAGATCTCGATAACATGACTGCTCCAATGTTTTCATCGCTGTCAATTTTCCTGGTGTGCATTGGGAAATCATATTTGACAAGTAGAGAGTGTTATTAACCAATTCAACCAAATTGCTTGTAGTTGATTTGCACCTTGAAATTGCCCTCTCTGCTTTCATTAACTGGGACTGCCATTCTATAAGCAATATATCTTTATGTGACTCTAAAATTCTTGGTAAATTCACCGCTTGACCCTGATCAGTATCCTGCCAGTCAAGAAATGCAGCTATCATTTCTTCAGCTTGATCCAATTCCGTTCTAGCCTTTTCTATTTTCTCACTTATTGATGCCGTCAATTCACATAGTGGCTCCGCCTGGGTGATTTGTTGACATAGAAGCTTGATTTGGGCTATTAATGTCGTATTTATCTGTAGTGCTTCTACTTTGAATTCAGTTATTTGTGGAATGCCCTTTGTCTTCTCAAGTTGTGCTAATAGTTGAGCAATTTGCTCATCTTTTGTTTTTAGCATTTTCTCATTTGTTGCCCTCAGTTGTGCCAAAGCCTCTGACAACTCTTTCTGCTTCTGGATTGCGCTGTGATCAATCCTTGGTTTCTCTGCCTGCAATTGTTGAGTTAATTGATTATTTACTTGCTGTTGTGTCAACAATTGTTGTTCTTCCTGCTCCGCTTTCTGCCGTGCTACTGTTAGCTGTGCTTGTAATAAGAAGATTTCCTGGTCTTTTGTTTTCAATAAAAGACTCACCTCCGATGCTTTGTCTATTGTTGCTGCCGAATAGGCTCCAGCATATTGTGATAGTTTTGTCAGGTCATCAGAGGGGTCAAATTCCTCCTTCCAAACCACATTACCCGTGACCGTCTGTTCTGGGAAAAGGGAAGGCTGATCAGTCCTTCTTCTCTTCCTCTGTCGTTTTACTACAGCTTTATGCCTTGTGCTATAGAAGACATCCAAGGGAGGAATCTCTTCTACATGCAAAATGATTTGATCAGAGGGGTCCTTTGGTATTATTTCTACTTCCTTCGAACTGGGTAGGCCGCTGGTTCCACTTGGAACCTGTTGTGAAGTGGTTTCTTGTGTGTCTGCTGCTTTTGAAGTTTCAGTGTCCTTTGAACATTCCAGACTGCTGATAATAGAATCAAATTGCTACCATTCCTGGAGCAGTTTTGGATCAATATGAGTATCCACATTTACTTCAATGTTGCTCTATTTCTGCTCTTTAGTCTGGGTCTCCTCCCGCACTTTCTCCTGCTCTTTAGTCTGAGTTTCCTCCTGTGGTTTTTCTTGTTCTTTTGTTGTAACCATAGGTTCCTTTGACTATTCCCGTTCAGGCTCACTTGATGATGTTGTTGGGGTTGTTGCTAACATATCTAGAGGCAGAGTTTGCAACCTCTGTTCTCTAAGTCTGTTGAATTCAATCAACCCTTCATCTTGATATTTCATTATGGAAAATGCCTTAACCTGCATTATTGACTCGGCTTAGGAGAACAGGTCATTGAACATATCTTCTTTGTGATCAAACTTTGCCAATTTGGCCTGTTCAAGTGCATTATAGGCGACTTTGTTGGGATCAAATTGCCTATTAGGGAGAGTTGCTAGAGTTAATGATTTTATCTTTGTAGCTTCTTTCTCTGCATGTTTGAAATCATGCAACATGTAGACACCGCATCTCCAAGGAAAAGAGGGCCAGCCCTGCTTCTTATTTTTCTTGAGAGTCTGTGTAACTCCCTCGGCAATGATCTGAAAGGCTATTTCCCTCGCCAACAGTTTATCAGGTATGTACAAGGGAAGGACATGAGGTTCGACTTGGCTACCAAAAACTCTTATATAAGTGAACTTTTCCTCCCCGAACCATCTTCCTACTGATGTTAAGTCAATCCCGGCTTGGTAGGAAATCTTGGGAGCAGGTTTATCAAAAATAGAGTAATGAATGGGTAACATAAAGCCATTGCAGACTTGGTATAAATGGCGCTTATAAGAAGATTTCCACAATTTCTGATGGTATATGTGAATAGGCATGGGGTCTTGTGATGTCCACCTCCAGCCGAGCACAGGAAATTCAGAATTAAAACACAAGGTATCTAAAATATAGGCACTGTAGTAGAATGGGGGAATTAACCTTTCAGTAACGCTGGTCTTATTTCTAAACTCAAGAACAGCTGTTGCTAGTTTATCTGACAGTATAGTTGCCCAATCCATTATTTCGCTTCCATCAAGGGAACCATTTCTATAGTGAAATTAGCGGAATCGTGCAACCCCCACAATCTACACATCATTATACCAGCATAACAATAAGGAGAGCATAGGGAATCAACAGAATACTTACCGGAAGATTCATGCTTGTGTTTTGTCAGATTTTGTCTCCAATCCTGGATGGGATCGGATTCAATTTCGTTTTCTTTTCGGAATTTCTCCAAAAACGCCTTGTTGTACTTCTTCTCTGGCTCAGGAAAATGATACATTTGCCTTAAATCATCAGCCTTGAATGAACTGAAAATTCTCCCGTCTCTGGTGCAGAAGGTTTTGTCCATGATTGGGATTTCCTCAATTGCCCACCGCACTACATCCATATATGGGAGAATTTTTTCTCGAGCTGCTATCCGATGAAGGAAGGATTCGGCTAAGTCCTTTAAATTACCATCAGATTTCCGAGTTGAATCTGCAGAGGCTTGTACTTTTGTCACTTCAGGTTCTTCGGCTTCAATCAAATTATAGGTACTTTGCCAAGTAGTTTTGCCGAGACCAGAACATGTAGTATTAGATATCAATCCTTTCTTTTTATTGGTTGGATCAGTGACGGCTTGTCCTGTGGCTGGCGTAGCGGAAGCGACTATGGTTTTCTTAGACTTCTTCCCCATTCTGCTTGAGTTGTCTGCTTTGGAAGAATTCTGCACAGGCGTGAAAATAAGCGTAACACAGAGTAGTGAAAATCGAATATGAGAGAGATATATTGATCAATGCATGATGAGAGATTAACTTTAAAGTGGTTGCGGATACAATATATGGGAAGATTTTAGGACTTACTATTACATTGAATGGCCGTTTAAAACCTGCCAATCCTATAAATGCCCATCATATCATTAATTGGCCGAATGATTTGTTTAAGCGTGCCTTGGATGTTTTGGCGGTTGAGCGCAGGTAAATCATTGTTCAACAGATCAAGCTTTTAATATGAATTGATCGTAATATCCCTCTGTTTTAACGACTTTTTTGAAATTTGCGCTTTTGGCTTTATCGCAATTGGGCGTCGGGGAAAACTTAACTCCTTATATTGACACCTTTTGAAATCCCCGATCACCGATAGCAATATCGCATCGTATCGAGAGTATGGGCACTCTACGAAAACATGCATAGCATATCGCCGATCGCCAATAGCGATATCGCATCGCATTGGGTGTATTACCTGGGGTGCTTTAAGAACATGCATAGTATATTGCCGATCACCGATAGCGATATCGCATCGCATCGGGGTGAAAGGAACATTTTCACATCGGGGAAAACCAATGGGCCGTTAAAGTATGCTTCCTATGTCATTGCGATATGCGATCTTGTGATCGCTTTATCGCAATGATAAAAGATTGATTATTTATATTATAGCATCAAAATTGGTTTATCGAAAAGGTTTTTTATAATGTTTTCATTTTGTTTCCGGACCTTTTTTGAATAATACAATGTTGATACCAATCAAAACTAAAAGGGACCCATTTCATATGATAGTTTTTTTTGAATAAATAATGATATGAAATGGGGGGTTGTTGTAGAGCACAACACAACCCAGGGTTCGTACAAACTTGGAGGTGATAGTGTTGTATACATAAGTAAAAGTGATGGTTCTGTCTTTTGTCACTATTCAACTGGCGAGAGACCACTAGGGTTTTCAAGCCAAACTTCTATGGATTTAGAAGAAGCTTGATTACTGATGAAAGAAAGAGAAATCTAATCTAGGAGAAGCTTGTCTATTGTAATAAGGAAAAGGACTGAAATCCAATTCTAAAAACACACCATTTCCTAACTAACTGCTAAGAAACTATGCTTTACAAGAATTCCAAGCTAACATGTATGAAATGCTACTGTCCTAAGCATGGAGGTTCACAACATCAAACATCACTATTGTGCATGTAAAGGACTAAAGTAAATTTGTTTTTTTCTCTTTTTGTTCTTTTTATGGAAAAACAAGTGTGAAAGATAATCTCATTTGGTGATGTGGTAGGTGGCTTAGGGATGCTGGTGGATGGTTGGAAGGTTTGGGAGACCCTTAGGTGGCCTTGTGTGGCTTCCTGGTGGTTTTCACTCAATTCAGCCTCAAAAAAGGCCATTACAGGAAAACCTACAGGATGTCCAAAAAACCTACAGGATTCCCTATATTTCTACATGATACAACTGAGAGCAAAACGATGGGTGCTAAAGGTGATGGAAGGCCTAGGGCAGGTGGTTGGTGGGTGGAATGGAGTGAGGAAATGCCTAGGATCATTCAGAACTAAAAACCAAGGTTGGTGTGGAGTACTAAAGAAGGTATGTTTTTAGTGATTATTTTGGCATCTTTTCATTAAAACTTACAAACCCTTTGCATCAAGAACTAGGTGGATAATAGGAAATTATGATAAAGTTTGTAAGATTAATGTGCAAAAGGAAAACACTGACAATTGTAATTTCTTATGCAGGAAGAGGGAAAAACGAAAGACTGCCATCCCAAAGAAAAAGATAAGGCCAAGTTAACCACTGTCCCTTTGGTGGGGAACCACATGCAAACAAGGCAAACCAAATGAGAGCATATCAACCAGGGAAAGGAAATGGAGATATCAGCTTGGTGCAAGAAAGTAAAGGGATAACCGAGAGTCAACAGTTTGGCGAATCCCTTAGGATCCTTTGATCCCGAGGGATCGCTGCTTTAACTATTTTTGCACCTAGATATCTCTGCCTTCACCATTATAAAAAGGGGCAGCACCATTAGCCTGGGGTAGTCTGTGATACTTCTATGTAACTTTTCTTAAATTTAAGACTTTGATCATTGACTCTCATGGAGAAGTGATCCACTGTAATTCTGTTTAATGCATTAATACAAACTTGGTTGCTATTTCATCTTTGATCCTGGAATAACTTCAAGCGGTGTGTCCCTGGAGGCTAAGGGCCTGGCCTTGGTGGAACACTTGCTCCTATACTATTACTTTGGTTTATGCATGGTTTTGCTTATCAGCTCTATTCGGTAATCTGATATGTTCTATTATTTTACATCATAGCTCTGTTACATTTGACTTACTAAGTAATATAATTTCTGAGACAGAACCATTATATTAACTTTGCAACGTATTACTGTTCCTTTAAGTACTGATATAATATTGCTGGTCTTTACAGAATACTGTTTCTATTCAATTACAGAGTATCTGTGTTGTACACTTATCCATTGGTATTACTGAATTCATCTTAGAGATTATATTTCCTTGCGATTGTTGAATCTGTTAACGTTACCGTTCCATTACAATATACAATCGTATTCTTTATAACTAAGATTGATAACTGGATTACCAAGATCAGATTACTATTAAGGTGTGCCATGTGCATGTATGTGTGGCTTTCAAGCGCTATTCTATAGTCCATTATTAATCAGTGTTGTTCTATTTCGTGTGCTGCTCGATTCATCCTTAAAAATAGGGGATTGCCATTTGATTTCTGTAGGACATGATTTTTGCATTTATTCTTGTAGACTAAGGTGTTGTTTCTTATTAGATTCAGTTGCTGTTACAATTCCCTAGTCGTTGTTCCATTCCTTATCTGTTGTTCCATTTCCTGTTATTCGCATTATTATTGTTTCGGTGTGTAGAATAATCTGAGACTGTAGTGGGCATTGACATTTACTGCCTGGCTCCCAAATCGACAATTTGTTCCCTGATTTCCTTTGGTTCCATCAGTTTACAAAGGGATGAGTTACTGCTACTAAACCCTTGACTGATAAATTGCTTAGTTTTCTGAATGTATGGTTTAGTCTTTAAAAGTATTTTGTTGTAAACAAGCATCCGTTTACTCTTGTATTTTTGAGCACTATACTACTAGCATTACTCTGGCACATGATAGCCTCAAACTGAGACACTCTTTGGAATAAAAAAACTTTCCTGGATTGACAAACTAATGTGAGGTAATTAGAGGTGAAAGAGACCTTTTTTATAGCTCGACATTTTTGCGCCGTTGTCGGGGAAAGAGTGTAGCCATTTGTTTCTTTTAAGAGTAGTGTAAGAGCCTGCCAGGGAAGAATTGGGTTTTAAAAACGGAAGGTAAGAACCTATGTTTGCAGCATGTAACAGCCCTGCTCCCCTGCCCGCTTTCCTACAGATTTGCTGCTGTTTTGTTTGGGTGGAACCTAGCAGTTGATTTGTGTGCATGACTAAGAAAAAAAAGCCAAAAAAGAATTCCAAACCTCTACCTAGGCCAGAAAAAGCTAAGGGGCCGGTGACCCTTGGCCAATCAATCTTCATAGACGAAATCTTCAAGAAAGCAAAATCTCAGCCTTCAGTAGGACCCAGAAAAGTTATTTCTAGGCAGCCTACTAGTTCCCTTCAGGCCACAGGATCACCATCTATAGCCTTTGCTGAGGTGCATAGTCAAACCAAAGAGCAGGATTTTCAAGAAATTGAAAATTCTAGCCCAGAACTATTGCAAGGAGGGAATTCTAGCAACCTTTGTGAAGGAAGAGGAGAGACAGGAGAAATTGAGGAACCAAGACCTCCTATTGGGGAAATTCAGCCATTAAGTAGCTCAGATAAGGGAAGTGTTGCAAAAATCATTTATAAAGAGGTTGAAGAAACTAAATCTCCTCAGACATTAGGTAGTCTCATTATTCCAGATAAGGGAAGCGCTATTAAAACCATTCTTGTTAAAACCATTCCCTCTCAACCTAGGAATACCCTCCTAGATATCCCAGAAGGTTATTGGCATATATTTGACTAAATGGCCCAAAACCAACGAAACACCCAAACCTCTACATTGCAATACCCCATCGTGGATATTGCAGCGAATGCACCTATGAAAGCAATTCCTCTTCAGCATATCCCTACATTCCATGGTCTTACATCAGAGGATCTAGATGCATTCCTATTTGAATTCGATGTGCTGTGTAGGGGATATGATTACACCACTGACCCCCAGAAACTGAAATTATTTCCCTCTACATTAAAAGGGGCTGCTTTAAGATGGTTTATGGGATTAGGTGGCAGAGTTATAAATAACTGGGATCAAATGAAAGAATCTTTTCTAAAAAAATATCAAGACTATTGCAGGTCTAGAGAACTAAAAGACGAAATATTCCAGATGGTAGCTAGACCAAATGAAACATTAGAGGAGTATGTGGAATGTTTTCAGTATAATATTCAAAGATCTCCTTATGCATCACTACCTTTACCTGATAATGTGTTAAAAACAACATTAATTAGGGGTATGAAGGAACAATGGGTTGAAACATTAAACATTATGGGAAAAGGAGATATTTATCAAGAAAATTTTACTGACATTATTGATTTATGTATCAGGAGCTCGAGAGGTAGCACAAGACTAAAACTGGCAGAACATGATCTGTTTGCAAGAGATAATAAAATTTCGGCAGAAGGAGTAACGCATGCAGAAATTGGAAATTTATTGGAAAATTTTAAAACTGACATACTAGGGACACTAACAACACAACTTTATATTATGCAGGCCAAACAAAAGCAAGTGTAGGCAGAATAGAATTTGGAAATCTTCTGTCCCCAATGCAGGAAGAAACATAGCCATAAGGAGTGTCCACTTGATGCAGTCCAAATTTGCGCCATTTGCACAAAAGACCACCTTACGAAAAGTTGTCCCTCACTTCCCAGATTAAAATCAGTATACAAGGAAGCAGAAGAAGAGACAGAATCGGTGTATCTGCTCAATTAGTGCCGTCAGTGGCCGCCGCGACAATCTGGTATGTTTTAAGATCCAACTTCTTCTTTTCAGCCTCCACCGTATCATGCTCAATAATATAATATGTGGCAAAATCAACCCCCCTTCCCGAATTGGTCACAACAGTCATTCCATTCATCAACCCCGTGGCTGAATCAAGCAAGCCAATCCAATTGGCTGAATTTTCCCTATGCCCCACCATATTGGCAAAGTAATGCATACCTAGCACAATGGACCCCTCCTACTTCACAAAGTCAAGCCTAGCAGACAAAATGGCAAAGACCGATGCATCAGCCAGTAGGAATCATTCTGCTCCCTCAACCTACACTGCCAGCCTTACAACAAAACCCCCAGTCTAACCTGAGACCACAACTCCCATCCCAACCCAACCCTAACCCAAATAACAGATCGGTCCAATTTGTCCAAATAGTAGAAACACCAGAAATAGGAGCCGGCCTGAGGGAGTTTAATGATCTTCAACTAAGATCTGGGTGTATTATTGAAACAGAGGGAGATAATATAGTCCATGTTGAAAATCAGTTACCCAGAGAACAACCGTCACAAGAAGAGGATGTGAACAAACAACAAACTCATAATCAAGCAACCACACCCTCTCCCCCATTCCTAGAACGATTAATAATACCTCGACCTACACAATATCCTGATTTTGACATTCTGGGAGAATTAAAAAACTTGTACATAAAAATTCCATTCCTCCAAGCCATTCAAGACATCCCGATATATGCAAAGACTATCAAAGAATTATGTGTAAAGAAACCAAGGAGGCATATAACAAAAAATCCAAGAGTCCAAGTAGTTGGCACTCTATCTGACTTATTATCAGGAAAAGAAACACACATTAAATACGAAGACCCCGGAAATCCAATAGTAACCGTACAAATTTATGGTCAAACCTTCCCCAATACCTTAGTTGATATATGAGCTGCAATCAATATCTTAACAACTACTA
This sequence comes from Pinus tabuliformis, assembly GCA_031772625.1. Lineage (NCBI taxonomy): Eukaryota > Viridiplantae > Streptophyta > Pinopsida > Pinales > Pinaceae > Pinus > Pinus tabuliformis. The sequence goes on from CM062816.1 coordinate 1,236,014,951, forward strand.
ATTTCCAAAAGCTAGGCATTACATCTGTAGAACCCACCTCTACTTTACTAGAAATGGCTGACCAATCTATGGTTAGGCCAGAAGGCACACTACATGATGTCATGGTTTCTGTTGACTCCTGAGAATATCCGATCGATTTTCTGATAATAAATCCCAAAAACCAACTTGATGGACATCCATTGATTTTAGGTATACCTTGGCTTGCAATTGCCAATGCTTATATTGGCTGCCGACAAGGCAATATGACCATAACCAGAGGAGCGAATATCAAGAACTTAGCTTTATATCCTCCAACGCAGCCAAGTGTCACAATAATGAAAATTAATAAGCACCCTGCATCATACCTTACTGATAACATTAGATCTCCATTAACTATATAAGAGGACTTGATTTCAAAGACCAAACAGAAGATGATTCCATTAGTAATTTTATTAGTCAAACTGAACTCAGATCCCGCACACAATGTCACATGATAGAGGCAGCGTTCAATAACAAATTAGAAAAAGATCCTCTTAAAGAAACACATGACCAAACAATACCTATTACCTCTGTTGCAAATAGTAAAATTGTGGAAATTGAACTGGGAAAGACCTTAAATATTAATGCCAACCTCACCTCCGAACAAGAAAGGAAGCTCATCCAATTATTAAGGAGATATAAAGAAGCATTTTCATGGGACTACCCTGATATGAAAGGAATTGATCCCCAATTATGTACACACCACATTTACATAGAAAAAGATGTGAGACCTGTTCGCCAGCCCCAAAGGAGACTTAATCCTCATCTAAAATATGTGGTAAAAGTTGAACTTCAAAATCTTTTAGATGTCAATTTCATCTATCCTATCTCCGATAGTAAATGGGTCTCTCCACTTGTGGTGGTACCGAAAAAGAATGGGAAGTGGAGGATTTGTGTGGACTACAGAGAGCTAAATAAAGCAACACAAAAAGACCACTTCCCTCTTCCATTCATTGACCAAGTATTAGACACTTTGGCAGGAAAGAAATTCTTTTCTTTCCTAGATGGCTTCAATGGATACAATCAGATTCAGATTTCCCCTGAAGACCAAGACAAAACCACTTTTACTTGTCGTTGGGGAACATTTGCCTACAGAGTTCTACCTTTTGGCTTATGCAATGCTCCTGCCACATTCCAAAGGGCTATCCTCAGCATTTTTGTAGACTTAATAAATGAAGGACTTGAAGTATACATGGATGACTTTACACCGTATGGTGACGATTTCGATCCAGCATTGGACACACTAGAAAAAGTCCTACAACACTGCATTGCTACCAGGTTTTATTTAAGCCATGAAAAATGCTATATGATGATGACTGAAGGACTTATTCTAGGACACTATATCTTAGTGGCTGGCATTCAGGTAGACCCAGCCAAAATCCAAATAATTTTTCTATTACCCACCCCTACCACTCAAACAGAGGTATGCAATTTTCTTGGATTTTCTGGTTATTATAGAAGGTTTATAGAACATTTTTCACATATTGTTGCACCTCTGTATGCACTAACAGGTAATGTTGATTTTCTTTGGATAGAAAAATGTGAACGTGCTTTCCAGGATCTGAAGAAACTTGTATCCACAACCCTAGTCCTTTGAGGAACAAATTGGGATTTTCCATTCGAAATATCATCAGATGCCTCAGATACAGCCATTGGAGCAGTCCTTGGGCAGGAGGAGGATAAAAAACCATACGCAATTTATTATATTAGCAAAAATTTATCCCCTGCTGAATTGAATTATACTATTACTGAAAAATAATTTCTAGCTATAATACATGTTGTCAATAAGTTCAAGCATTACATTACTAGATATCCTGTTATTTTGTATACAGACCATTCTGCCATAAAATATTTAGCAAACAAGCCTATCAAAAATGGCAGAATAACTAGATGGCTGATTTTATTGCAGGAATTTGATATTACAATCAAGGATTGACCTGGAAAAGAAAATCCTGTAGCTGATTTTCTCTCGCAAATGCCAAAGCCAATGGACGCAGCAACAGTTGAAGATCAATTTCCAGATGAGCATTTGTTTGTTGTTGCTGTTAAAATGCCCTGGTATGTTGATGTTTCCAATTACCTAGCAGTAGGTAAATTACCGAAACATCTAACCCCTAATGAGCGGAAACAGATTGTTCAGCGGAGTGCTCAATTTTCTTGGATTGGGGGCTACCTGTTCCACATAGGGGCAGATATGCATATCAGGAGATGCGTCTGTGAGGATGAAATCTTTGACATTTTAAAAGCCTGCCATGACGGACCATGTGGCGGACATTTTGCCGATCGCAGAATTGGACATAAGGTACTGCAAACAGGGTATTATTGACCCACAATTTTCAAAGATGCAAAGAAATTCGTCTAAGCTTGTGACAATTGCCAGAGAGCAGGACGCCCTGGTCAATCCGATGAGATGCCCTTGAACCTACAGCTAGTCATTGAACCCTTCGAGCAATGGGCCCTTGATTTCTTTGGACCAATTAACCCATCCTCGAACTAGAAAACATATATTTTGGTGGCAATGGAATATGTCACCAAATGGGTTGAAGCAGAGGCATTGCCGAGAGCTACAAAGGATTCTGTCATACATTTCTTGTTCCATATATTTGTGCGTTATGGCCTTCCAAGAGATATAGTTACAGATGGTGGACCATAGTTTGTTGGTAACAAAATAGCTGCAACACTAAAAAACTATCATATCCAGCATAAAATCACTACTCCATACCACCCACAAGCAAATGGTCAGGTAGGAAGCAGCAATAAAATAATAGAAGCAATCCTAACAAAAACCATTTCGTCACATAGACGAGATTGGGCTGCAAGACTACCAGAAGCCTTGTGGGCTTATAGAACAACATGGAGAAGCACCACCAGCTACTCACCTTATTAATTAGTGTTTGGAAAGCAACCCATCTTTCCCATATAATTTGAGATCCAAACATTGCGAACAACACAAGAAGTTGGCTTAGATCTAACCGAGGCACAAATTAATCGATTACAGTATATCAATGATCTGGACGAAATCAGGCTCTCTGCACTTCAAAACACTGCACTAATCCAACAATAGTGAGCTAAATGGCATGATTCTCTCATTAAAAACAAAGTTTTCCGTGAAGGCGACTGGGCACTTTTGTACGATTCCAGGTTTCAGGAGTTTCCCAAGAAACTTCAGAATCGTTGGTTGGGACCATACGAAATCCAGAAGGTACATGACAATGGTATTCTTACTCTAATAACTATTGACGGTTCCGGATATGCCTTCAAGGAAAATGGCCACCGAGTTTGACTTTATCGTAAACCACTCACTCGGGAATCCTTCTGCCAGCAGCTACGCGAAGACTCTGATATGGAAATTTTGGGGGAGGGAGAGAATTCTTCCTCACCTGTGACTCATTAAGTGATTTATCTCTTTTTACACTTTGAACATAATTTCTTTGTTTTGTTGAATCATTTTTGTACATATTTTTGTATCAACACTTGCTGTTACTTTTCGGAGCAGCAGCAATTTTATTATTTTCTGCTATTTCTTTTCTCAAAGGGACAACATTTTCATTCTGGTGTTCCTTTTTCAAAGGAACAACACCTTTTGGATCAACCATTCATTTTGTTTTAACTTTACTGTTATTTTTTTTTACCTTGTGCTTTTGTTGTTCCTTTTCCAAAGGAATGACATTTGTGTTTTCTGCTGTTCCTTTTCCAAAGGAACAACACTTTTGATTTCTGTTGTTCCTTTTCCAAAGGAACAACACTCTTTGATTTCTGTTGTTCCTTTTTTATTTCTGTTGTTCCTTTTCCAAAGGAACAACACTTTTGGTTTTTTCTATTCCTTTTCCAAAGGAACGGCATTTGTGTTTTCTACTGTTCCTTTTCCAAAGGAACAACACTTTTGATTTCTGTTGTTCCTTTTCCAAAGGAACAACACTCTTTGATTTCTGCTGTTCCTTTTACAAAGGAACAACACTTTTTATTTTTGTTGTTCCTTTTCCAAAGGAACAACATTTTTGTTTTTTGTTGTTCCCTTTCCAAAGGAACAACATTTTTTATTTTCGTTGTTACTTTTCCAAAGGAACGACATTTGTGTTTTTTGTTGTTCCTTTTCTAAAGCAACATCATTTTTTATCTTTGCTGTTCCTTTTTCAAAAGGAACACCACTTGTATTCTTTTGCTCTTCCTTTTTGAAATAACAACATCCTCATATTCCTTTTACTTATGCTTGCTCCCCTTGTTGTTCTAAATTAAGGATGCCTACTGTTAATGTTCTTTCAAGTCTTTTGGAACATAGCTATGCACTTATGCAATGGATACAAAATGACAACATACTGAAATCAGTGAATTATAAAATCGCTATTTTTATAATAAATTGCTCTGAATTGGTAAGAGGACAGAGGGAAGGACATACTTACCCATTATCTTTTGTTGTCATTGTTCCACTAATTCTGCTCTGATTGGTTACCTTTATCATGTTGGTTCCTTTTAAATTTTTACAATTCTCTTCGATTATTATTTAGGAATAAGAGCAAAGGGTTTACTTGTTCCTATTGAGACATTAAGACTTCTTCCACCATTCCTACTCTTAAGGAGTGTTGAACCACCCTTTGTGTATAAATGGGAAAGTACTTTATGTAAGAGAAAGAAAAAAGAGCGAAAAATGATGTTTTAATGACTTGTTTATATAAGTTGTCAAATGCGGGATAGGGGGTCTCATCAAGAGCCAGCCTACCATGATCATGAGGAAGAAACTGAAGTGGCATTCCCACTATGGCCACCACACTAGGGATATGGTCCAAAAGTTTTATCAAATAAATAACTCTTGGAACAGGAGGTCTCATCACGAGCCGGCATGCCCACCTTTCGCTCCTTCCTCGTGAATGGAATTATGGCTAACTGGTCACCAAGCCAGCATAATGCCCTACATTTTGACATCGCAAAAAATTTCCTAAGCATACACAAAGGATCATGGTTCCATGGGTGAAACAAACAACTCTGCCAAGGTTATGGACACCTGTCGGCAGCAGAGCTCTGTTAATGGTATTGAAGTCACATTACTTATACACGAATAGGTAATTATTAACATCCTTCTGTCTCTTATACCTTTGTAATAAGTCACATAAGAGTATGTATATTATTTCCTGACCCATTAAACACATGTAAATCTATTATCACCAATCATGACAGAAAAGTTGACAATGACTGCATGAGACTCTGTATGCACAACAGCTGTCCTATCTTCCCAGCCTCGCATCATATCACAATAGTCTCTTACTTGTTAAGCGATCCGACTTTACACCTCGATTTCGGTAACTTGCTACTTTTGTAAACATGGCATATTGCCATACGCTATTCCTTTATGACTCTGTTCCAAGGCAGATCGGCACGCTGCTCCTTTATTTAACAGTCGGAGACGGCCTATCACATTGTGGGGGGGAGGTTAACCTCATTATTCCCTGGTTTACGTGTCAAACCGCTATTCAGGAAAGAGCATACTTGGGAATAGCAGGGCTTAACGGTATACTATTTTTTTCTTTATTTTCGCATGGCTTGCTGTTCCTAAGCCATTTCCGTAGTATGCTTTGCAGCAATTTAGTAAAATTCTTTAAAATTTGAGCAAGTCCTATGCTTTGTTAGTTTCTCTGTGTTTTAACAGTTTGAACAGCTTGCTGTTCCATTGCCATTTTTGAGATTTTATAGGGAAACCAAAAACATGGGAGGAAGATCGATTCAGAGAGAACCACAGGTGTTGACAATCTCTAATGCTGCATGGGAAATCCTGGAAAGAGTAGGATGGTTAACTTATCTCAATCGTTTACAGGAATCCAATGAGACTGTAGCAATAGAATTCTTGCAGAACTTGCAAGAAGATCAATCCATAGTAAGGGGGAGACATATAGCAGTCACCGATGACATAATCACAGAGGTCTCAGGACTACCAGTTGCTGGACCTGTATGGACGTTAAAGAAGGAGAGATTGCAGAAGATCATAGAAACCTTCCAGGAGGAAGGTCAGAAACTGACAATTAGAGGAAAGGGGTTTCTACCAGCAGCATTAGGAGAGTCGTGGGTGGAATTGGTGAAGACTATTCAGAGCTACATCACCTGTGAAGGCAGGAAAGATGTGGTAAGACCACGACACCTTAAAATTTTAGCTGTATTAAAGCAAAAATGCTCTGTAAACTTACCTGCATTTTTAAATTCATTACTTCATGATGTTGCACAGAGCATGAAAAAGGCACATCATGTAGAATCAGTCATAAGTCACCATGGGCTGATACGGTTGATAGTTAGCCATAGCCTTGCCCAGCAGCAGAGCAGCTGGGAAGAGCTAATTGCCATGATAGATGGGGGATTGACCACGCCATCCCCAAAATGTAGGCATGCTACCAGTACATCAGATCACCCATTAAAACGAAGGAAATCAGTTCGATTAGCACGGATTAAAGGGAGGTTAGAAAAATCCCGAGGGGATACCAGACAGCTAGTAGAGGTAGACGATACAAGGGATGAGCAACCCCCATGATTACAAGGAGAAGAAAATAAGAAAGGAATGCAAGGAAATGAGGAAGGAGAAATGGAGGAAGAAACCGAGCAAACTGAGTAGGAGGAGGAAATAGAGCAGCGTGAAGACAGCCCATTAGAGGATGAATTGGCCAAAATTTTGGCCAATATGGGCGAATATGGCCAACCTCTGAGCCCACCAAACCTCCATGTTGAAGAGGAACCAAAAGAACACTCTGCTCAGGATAAAAATGCACCTGAATAATTACATGATGAGGAGGTAGAAAAGGAGATTTAGTCTGTTCATGATGAAAATATGATAGGAGAGGAAAGTGATACAAAGGAAGAACAATCGGTTCCTAGCTAGACTACACCGGAAGAAATTCTGGAAGAAGAGGAGGTGGAAAAAGAAGTCACCCATGAAATAACATAACCAACTAGGGTTATTACCTCTGAGCAACCCAAGTAGAGCAACGGAGAAGCACCCTAAGAAGAAAACCAGGGAATTGATCGAAATAACAGTCTAGGCCCGAATAAACAGGCAGTTATTCCTTCCAAGGAAATAGAATAAATTAAGAGATTACGGAAAGAACAACAAAGACTACTAAATGAGATAGTTCGACTTCGACAATAGATCAGGATTTTGAAAACAAGGAAAAGGGTAAAAAGGACTTCGGGAGGGAAACATGCAACCACTCCAGCAAAACCCCTCAAGACAAAGGTTCAGAGGACCCGAGTCCATCCTACTATCCAAAACCCTGTTGAGAAGCAGTCTGTTATTTCAAACCTCGTTGAGGAGCAGTCTGCTGTTCAAAATCAAAAGGAACAACATTTAACTGTTACCCATGTTGAAAACAAACAGATGATATATTGACCCGTGATAAAGAAATTCGGACATAGGCACAACCCTCAGGGGAAATACGGGCCATGAACATGAGACAACGCAATAGGAAGATTCAAGTAAACCTCTCGGTCTCCACTACCATGTGGGATAGTGATCCGAGGTTGGTAACCCTACGAGAGGGTTTGATGCAAGCACAGTAAGCAGCAGAAAAACTCAAAGAACAAACGGTTCCTCGAGAAAGGTATGAAGGCTTACAGCAACAGCTAAGGAATGTAAATTTATCCGAAAGCCAGGCCTTTGAAGGGTGGCGAAAGGAAGAAGAAAAAGTCACAAAGGTAACCCGTAGGTTAGATATAGTTATCAAACAGATGGATACATTATGCTCCTTGTACACTGATGTCTTAGCATGTAGAGCCCCTGCTAAGAATTATGCCTTGTTTCTAATGGAATGATATTTGCAATTGAAAATAAAACATGTCAAAGCAGGCGCCCCTATACAAATTAATACCATTGATGATTTTATAAATTGTTGTAAGCACTATGGGGTAAAGGTTCAAAGATTACTGTCTGAATTCTATTTGCATAACCTTGTGTTATACTAGGAGACCGAGCAGAACCCTGGCCCTTTTGTTGGGGATATTCATTTGCAGGCATTTACTTCGTTTGGGGTTAATCAAATTAAATGGCTTAAAGCCTATAATGCTTTCCAAAGACAAGAAAACAGATTAGACTTGTGGGTAAGAGTCGAGCCTAGGAATACAGTATAGTTGTGGAGGGAACATAGGAACCTCATGAGGACTCCAGGCGTAATTGAAGCATTAGGACCCATTCATATAGTAATCAATCGGCAGAGAATAGAATACTTTCTCACTATTAAAGACCTTGCCATTGATGCGGCTAAATTTCTATATCAGATCTCTAATCCGAATATCCAACTCAGGCAACCATTTAATTATGAAAATTTTAAGTTAGCTGCCGACTGCTTGCACCTCTATGGTGAAATCATTTTGAGGGCAGGGCCATCCTGGTTAGGATATAGGTTTCGGAGTCCAATTATTTGTCACCCTGCACCTAGATACAAAGCCCTGTATGAGATGCCTGAGGGTCATACAGGCCATTTCTTTGAACATATAGCAATGCATCATGGCTGTAGACCACCACATGAGATCCCATCTCCACCCTACTCTCTCACTGCCTTACATGTCAACTACAATTTTCTCATGAGGGAATGAAAAAGGGTAAGCAGGGGGGTGTGTGGAGTACTAAAGAAAGTATGTTTTTAGTGATTATTTTGGTATCTTTTCATTAAAACTTACAAACCCTTTGCATCAGGAACTAGGTGGATAATAGGAAATTATGATAAAGTTTGTAAGATTAATGTGCAAAATGAAAACACTGACAATTTTCATTTCTTATGCCAGGAAGAGGGAAAAACGAAAGACTGTCGTCCCAAAGAAAAAGATAAGGCCAAGTTAACCATTGTCCCTTTGGCGGGGAACCACATTCAAACAAGGTGAACCAAATCAAAGCATATCAGCCAGGGAAAGGAAATGGGGATATCGGCTCGGCCCAAGAAAGTAAAGGGATAACTGAGAGTCAACAGTTTGGCAAATCCCTCAAGATCCTTTGATCCTGAGGGATTGCTGCTTTAACTATTTTTGCACCTAGATATCTCCGCCTTCGCCATTATAAAAAAGGGGCAGCACTGTTAGCCTGGGGTAGTCTGTCATACTTCTATGTATCTTTTCTTAAATTTAAGACTTTGATCATCGACTCTCGTGGAGAAGTGATCCGCTGTAATTATGTTTAATGCATTAATACGAACTTGGTTGCTATTTCATCTTTGATCCTGGAATAACTTCAAGCGGTTTGTCCCTGGAGGCTAAGGGTCCGGCCCTGGTGGAACACTTGCCCCTGTACTATTACTTTTGGTTTGTGCATGGTTTTTCTTATCAGCTCTATTCAGTAATTTGATATGTTGTGTTATTTTACATCACAGCTCTGTTATGTTTGATTTACTGAGTAATATCATTTCTGAGACAAAACCATTATATTAACTTTGCAACGTATTACTGTTCCTTTAAGTACTGATATAATATTGTCGGTCTTTACAAAATATTGTTGTTGTTCAATTACAGAGTATCTGTGTTGTACACTTATCCATTTGTATTACTGAATTCATCTTAGAGATTATATTTCCTTGCGATTGTTGAATCTGTTAACGTTACCGTTCCATTACAATATACAGTCGTATTCTTTATAGCTAAGATTGATAACTGGATTACCAAGATCAAATTACTATTAAGGTGTGCTGTGTGCATGTATGTGTGGCTTTCAAGCGTTGTTCTATAGTCCATTATTAATCAGTGTTGTTCTATTTCGTGTGCTGCTCGATTCATCCTTAAAAGTAGGCGATTGCCATTTGATTTCTGTTGGACATGATTGTTGCATTTATTCTTGTAGAATAAGGTGTTGTTTCTTATTAAATTCAGCTGCTGTTACAAATCCCTAGTTGTTGTTCCATTCCTTATCTGCTGTTCCATTTCCTGTTATTCGCATTATTATTGCTTCGGTGTGTAGAATGATCTGAGACTGTAGTGGGCATTGACATTTACTGTCTGGCTCCCAGATCGACGATTTGTTCCCTAATTTCCTTTGGTTCCATCAGTTTACAAAGGGATGAGTTACTACTACTGAACCCTTGACTGATAAATTTCTTAGTTTTCTGAATGTATGGTTTAGTCTTTAAAACTAGTTTGTTGTAAACAAGCATCCGTTTACTCTTGTATTTTTGAGCACTATACTACTAGCATTACTCTAGAAAATGATAGCCTCAAACTGAGACACTCTTTGGAATAACAAAACGTTCCTGGATTGAAAAACTAATGTGAGTTAATTAGAGGTGAAAGAGACCCTTTTTACAGCTCGACAGTTGGGAGATGGATGGATTTGATTAACATGTTTGGAGAAGTTTCCATGTAAAATTATGAAATTGGTTAAGGCCTTAGTGAAAGTGAGGAATGATCATGGATGGGTGAATTTGGAAGGAGGTTGCTTGCTATGAAATATTTTTCTACTTTTGAAACACCTACATTGCATCAAACAATGGTATTTGCCCAAAAATCATGTAAACAAGAAGAATTTCACTAAGCTAGAAAAACAGAGTTTAATGAGCTAGCTATCTACTTCATGCATGAGGGAAATTGCAGAATAAAATGGAATCATTGATGAGATCTACTCTAAGAATGAAAATGGAGGAAACAGTAGTTAAATCCTACACTTTCAAACTGATCAAATGCTGGCTCAAGTATAGTAAACTCTAAATTCTATGAGAAAGTAGAAATTTGTCTTTTTAGGGCTGCATAGGGGTCCTTTCCTCAAATCATGATCCCTGAAGGAAGAAGTGAGGCCAAGAAACCTATTGAAAACTTTTTGGTGCTCCTTTTATCCCCTCTAACCTATTGTTGAAGTATAAAGCACAAATGGAAGCAAACCAATAAACAAAATAATCAAATCTATACTACTTGCAATGAAATACTTCCAAGGAAAATTTCCCCATGAATCTATGAAACTAATCTAAGAATACAGATATAATAAGAGGAGTCTTTGCTGCTAGGGTTGGGCCCTAACCCAAGAGCTTCAACCCTCTGAGTTAACTCAGTACTGGATCATGAAAATGCTCATTCTCATTATCAAAACAGAAAATTACATAGCAATGTCTTCCACAAGTCCGGAGCTCAAAAATAACTAGTGTTTTTACAACAAAAATTCAAATCCTAATGAGGCTCTAGGCCTCTTTATTTATACAACTGAAGTATCCAATGACTTCCTTAAATCTAGGGAGGCTCGGCTCCCAAACTCGAGATGAACTAACTCTTTGACTATGACTTGCTCAATTGCCTTTTGATCTTCATGGCTTGGTTGCTTGTACTCTGAGCTAGTGTGATTGATGGAGGAATATTCGAATGAGGGATGATTAAATGAGGAGTATTTACCTCCTACAATCTCTCTTCCTTGTCCCATTTGAGTTTCAGCCTTTAATCTTGCCAAAATTCCTTGATTTTCTCTCACAAACCTGCATTTAATGCACATTAGTCCACTAGGCATAATATCTCACTTTGACTCATCTCATTAAAAAAAATATAATCAAAACATGTAATAAATTGTGAGAACAGTTAAATTGACTAAGCTAGGAAGTGAATTAAGGTCCATATAGTTACCCAGTGATGAGGCTCATCAATAACTATACATGACATATATGTGGTTGTGGACATACAATGAAGTAGTAATTAAGAACATTATGAAAGAGAGGCTACTACAATTTCTAAACAATTATTCAACCTCTTGTTTTGTAGGGAACCAATAGAAAATAAAAATAAAAAGAGTATGAAAAAATGTAAGACTTGATTTAAAGAAAGACTTTCATGAACAAAAGTGTTAGCCTTTTTAGTTGAAGACAATGGACATTTCCATGTGTCATTACAACACAAGAAATTATGAAAAAAAGCTTCGATAATGAGGGAAGTCGTGATAATGCAGCCACTGTGGTCCAGGAATTTGCAATTCTAGTTTCAGACATAGAAAGCCTTCTCAGTTTTGGCATAGAACTAAAGCAGCCTTCAGGCAGGCTAATTATGTAAACATTGAATTCCATATTCATTATGTGAAGTTTCAAAAATTGTCATGTCATGTTTATTTTCCTAGTAGTATTGGTACTCAAGTTCAAAATATGGCATGGAAAGCCTCTATCCAAAAGATCCCTAAGAGCATCTTTGGCAAGAGAAACATATTTTAAATCAGCTGATCAGAGTTTAGGGCCAATACAACGCATCAGAGTCAAGAGTTCTTGACCACTGACAATAATACATCGTGAGGTATGAAGTACATCAACTGCATCTACTTCTAATAAATTTACCAAAGAAAATACTTTAGTTAGAGGAGAAAAATTGATTTCTATGAAGTTGTTGATATTGATCTCCAAGATGCATGCTTCATTCAGAGATTTTAGAAGTTTAGCCTTGGAAAAATCTAACAAGATGGAATCATTTAGAGTAGAGCCAGAGTTCCCGCAACAATCTGTATACTGGGTTTCCAAAATACCAATCTCCATTGCTTGTCCTCGACAGTTGAGAAATCATGGATTCAAGAGTTCTAGAATTAGTCAATTGTGCACCATATAATATCACAACTAAAAATGGCACATCTATTTAAAAACCCTCAATGGATTAGATTATTAGATAAATGAAATACTCAACTGATTATATCACCCAGGGAAATGGAAATATATATGCAGGAAAATTGGAAGATCAAAGTTTAATTTAATTTGTCTAAATGAGTCTTTTGGTATATATGTGTTGGTGTTGTAGCTTTCACTTGGTTATGTTTTAATTCTCTTCATCTCATCATGTGCAACAACCTCAATCATCTTCCATCCTCTCACAGTTCCTTAACATGTTGAGCAATGGAGGTGAATGAAAATTCAAACTATCATAATTGAAAATTAGTGGTGAACACAAGCTCTATCAGTTTTATAAATGACACCACATTTTGTTAAACACATAGCATGCATTCTCTAAATTGCGAAGGTAGGCATAGATTCTCACCAACCTCATTTCAAGACATGTACCTTGATCTTATCTGCATATGGCCAAGAGGGCATAGGCTTGCAAGAGAGAATTGAATTAGATAGGATAATATAAGCTTGTAGTGGCCATGAGACAACTTTTTTTCTAACCATTTTGTCAAACACATGATATAACCGTCAACCGTGACATTCCCTAAATCATTTATGTCTCCAACATTCTTTCAAAAACAATTCTTGTGCCTCCTTTAAATTACCTTTTTCGAGAATATCCAACAACCATTAATGTGTACAAGAAGAAATCTCATTCAGAAATTCTGTCAAACAATTGTTTTTCATTCTATATTCTTTCACGTTTGGTATGTGTATCCCTTATTGCATTACGAAAAAAGATCTCAACTAGAAACCCATTTAATATATGGACCTACATCTCTGCTAACGGTTCTGGAAGATTGGCATATGCCCTAGAAACACTGGTGGAGATAGATTGTTTCCATCAATTACTGTATTCCTCTATGTTCCATGAGATCATTTCTCGTGGAGGCATTAACCCAAGGAGATCCACATCCTCATCGAGAGATCTAGAGAAATATTTTGTCAATCATTTACAGCGAAATGAAATGTTTTTCAATAGTTTATAGATACATTGTACAACTGTCATTTCTACTCTCTATTTTTGGCTCCATCTACTTCTGTCAGGGACTTGAATGTCATGTGATGCATTTCATTGCAAATTTTCTAAAGAAATATTTGTTTTCATTCTATATTACATTTCAGCAAACAGTTCATGGAAGAATACCTTGCAACTTTACATTTGCATTCCATCTTTCACACATGGAAGCCCAAAATGTAATCATGTGTCTAGGTGTAGTTGTAGGTCAAACAATCATAGTGATACCCAATATCAAAACTTCTTACTACTGTGCATATGGAGCAACAGAGACAATGACCATACAATGAAATTTAACAACAGTGGAATTTCTGGCATTTGTATCTTGAAGATACTGTCTCTTTTTTGAGTTTCATAAATTATAGTTGCATATTTTTATTGGTTTCTATTTTTTCTCTCAATTAAACAGTTAAGTAGATGTCATTCCTTGTCCTTTGTTATTCTTTACAGAATTCACATTAGCCATGGACATTTTGAGGCTTTTGTTGATCAACATGTTAGTGGCTCTATTGCATTAGCAGTGGGTCCATCCAATTGGAATGAAGCAATTGATGGTATTGACAATGGATCACCAGATCAGGTTGTTTGTGATATTTCATGATATCCCAATATTATTTTCTCACTCATAGAACATATATACTAAAGCTTAGATACAACTACCTTTCTTTATGGGGCCTTCTTCTGATGACTAATCCTATTCATATAATGTTGTATTCTTTATCCATTAAATATATACCATCTCCTCATGATTCACATTCTAATGGACCTTATGATGGAGAGGACATGGGCTTTTTGTTTAAGACACGTATCTTAGTTTGGTATTTCTATCATCACGTGCGCTATTGAAGGCATGAAGCATGCTTGTTACGAGATGAGTCAAGCTAATAATGCTCATGAAAGAAAAACCATGGATAATCTTGTAAATGATGCAGATCGTCTTGTGTTATGCTTGACAACAAAGGTTTGTGCATTTATAAAATTCTGTGTGGTAGATTAAGTATTTTCACTGCTCAGAATTTGGTTGTTGTTGGTCACATCAAAATAAACATACAAACATAATGTGGGAAAGTTATAATTGATTCATTATTGTATTATATATTCAGGTAGAAAAAACATTCAACTTGGTCCTGTCTGGTGCATCTTCAAGGTCATGTAAATATGTCCTAAACACACTGATGCAGGTAAATTGATTTTCCATTAGATTGTTTCTGCCAACAATTTGTTTTATTTCTTTTGTTGGTTGGATTGGCTATTTGCTCCATTGTTCAATACCCTACTTGACATATGCAGACATTCCAAATAAAAAAGGTTTCCCACAAGGTGAAGACATACACTTTACAAAATCTTATCACTGAGCTTCTTCTATGGCTCCTGGATGAAAGGGTTCCATTAGTGGATGATGGTAGGAAGTTACTGAAAGAACTAAACGTTTTGTTGTAGTGGATCAAAAACCACTTATGAATCTTCGAGCCTTTTGATTTGGATCTCATTTATTATTTTTCTTCTAACTTCTTTCTCTAGCAATTGATGAGAATAAGTTCAGAGCAAGGTTGGGAAAACAACCTGTTTCTAGCATTTTCTATCTTGTTTTCAGTTTATTGTGACTACTTTTTAAATGGTACCCTTTTGGATAATGAAATACCTTAGCTTCCTACTCTAAGGGATGTGATGAGAATAAGCATAAATCATTCAGGTAATTGAGGATACTGGTTGGTATTAAGTATGGAGCTAAAGTTGGGTTGGATAAATCATAGACAAAACCTGTGTTATAATTATGGTGTATGATTACTACATGTGAGGGTAATTGTAGGTAAGATGTCATGGGCAGAAAGGGCACTTGCTTTATAGGGTACATTTTAGTATGTGTTCCATATTTAGAATCTATTATCTTAACTGCTTTTACTATTAAATTACCAGTTGTTGTTAAGCTATGTGCAAATAAGAACTCCAAAAAATATTGAATTGTATGAGAGCGGTTAGGTAAAAGGGTGTTCGCAAGAAGTGGAGAAAACTATAAATGAATTCGTAGTCCATATTTAGTGTTAGTTTGTGATTTTATCTTGTGGCTTTGTTATTTTCATGTCAATATTTCTCTTACTTATTCATTCATAACGAGATCAGGATGTTTTGCATATCTCTTTCTGTTCTTTGCTGCTAGCTGGAGCTCATCTGACTGTGGATTCTATTTGAGCCAATGTTGATTTCCATCTCTTGTTTTTATTTTATCGTAGAGATTTTGTGGTGTATGCTAGAGTTTTTCAATTGATTGTTTTACTTCAAATTTTGATGTATTTTCTTGTATATTTTGGTTGTATCTTATAACATTGACTTGAAATCAAAACCACAGTGTTGGACAAGATTTGGTAACTCCAAGGAGGTTTATTCTTGGTGTGATAGGTTTGGAGTTTGTCCCGTTTGCTGGAATTATTTTGAATTATTATGAGTGGAAAGTGTCCTAGAAGCACATAATTGTTTAACAAGAATATGATATATGTTGGGATGCATTTGTTGTGTTTCAACATATTTCAATTTGTCTCTGCATATCCAAAATCCAATACATTTTTTGGCTGCTTGATTGTTTTATTTTTTGTTTTATAAGTGGTTTGGGCCCTGAGATAACTGCATGCTTTGGCTCAAGAAAATGTGATCATGGGGCATACAAGTAGTAAGTGTGACTCAAGAAAACGCAAAGATTCATATTTTCTTAAAGAAAAAACTCCTTTCATGAGTTGTATTGTTGTTATTTTAGGTTTTTTTTTATTTCGTGGACTTTATATAAATCTCAGCTCGATATGTATACTAAATTGTATGCTTTTGGAGACTCATATAATATTGTGCTTGTTGTGAAGTTTGAGTTTGGCTTCTCAACATTGCCTCTGTTTCCAATTTTTTGTTCAATGATGTCTTTCATTTGTTCACTTCAAGCAGAAGTGATGACAATGATATCTAAGCCCAAAAGGGTAAAGAATAATTGTCGTTTGATGATTTCATCCCTCGCAATATTAACTTTAAAATCTTTCCAATATTTAGTGGTAGTCATTATGTATTGCTTTTCACTGCAGTCTCATACTATTTTCCCTTGTAGTTCTAAAAGTTGAGGAAAATTCAAGGGCAACATCATCATCATCATAAACTCTTCTTGAAATACCCTAGCCATCGACTTCTCTGAAAAATGTTTATAACTCTAATATTATGATAAAATCTACTAGCGTCTGTGGTCTCGCTTCCATTAAAACCTACTCGCATTCCATAGAAGAACACATAAAAGATTGTTTTTGGAAAGAAAGGGGGTTATCCTATTGTTTTATCTTTGTTTTTCCACACATAGAAGGTTGTTTTTGGAAAGAAAGTGAGTTATCCTATTGTTGTATCTATGTTTTTCCTTTCCTTATAAACTTGATTTTATTATCTTATACTTTTGTTTATGGAAATTCTTATAGGAAGGGTTCTAAATTTTGAACAATCAACATATGCATTCTAGCAACAATTGTAGTAGAAGAATCACCAAAAAAGTCAAAGAAGAGGGAAAACAAAATGAAATGACTTTCCATTGTTGTGTTTTTATTCTATTGAGCTTATTGTGCTTCCTATCTGGAGTTTCTTGTAGATCATTGCAATCTTATAGTCATTCATGTAGCTAATTATGTAGAAATAATTATTTTTCTTGTAGCAAATTGACGAGGAGAAGTGAAATGGCATGTAGGCATGGTTGAGAAAAAAGGGTGGTGAAAATGAAATGGATCAACATTGAGAATATAATCATAACCTTTAGTCATCCATTGTCTTTAGTTGTCCTTGCACTTTACTTAATGAACTATTTGGTTAAACTCTATTTTTTCTCATTTATCCTCGATTGGTGATGTGACATTGTGTCACCTTTTGGATGAATATTGTTGATTGTCTCATATGACTATGGTATCTCTACCAATTATGAAAACATTTATATAATTTCCTCCTGTCACTTCTTATGCATAAGACATTAGCCCCATAGTGAATAGTGGTGTGATTTCTACTATGTACAATGTTGCATTTTATATGTTGAAGTTGCTACATGACAACTTGTAGGGGTTCCTATGGAGGTACAAAGTACCATGCAGAAGTTGAGGTACTCCATATTTTCATTTTTTGTTAAGTATAAGTCATGCCTCTAGGATATTCAATTTAAAATCTCCAGGCTTGGATATGAAAATTCCAATGACATGTAGATTTTCCTCAATCATATAGCCTCCTTGTAGAAGTAAAAGGAATTTGTAGAATTTTCTTAATGGTGAGCATTTAGATGGAATTTTTTCTTGAGTGGATAGGGGTTAACAAAGATTTATTAAAAATGAACAAGAATGAATATGGAAAGGAAAGGAAATAAAGTGAGATGGAAGTGAAAATGAAAACTAGTAATGATTAGATAGCTATGGTAATGTATGGAATAGAATAGTTTTGCTACAAAGTGAAAATAAGTGCTTTGATGACCTTGCAATGATTTTTTATTTTTTTTTAATTTCTTTATATCTTTGTACTTTATACTAATGTTATTTATGCTTCTCTATTTCAAGTTTTTCCTATGGTAGGCTCTTCAATTACTTTATAATTTCTTAACATATAAATTAGAAACTATGCATGTCATTATCAATGCCTTATTCATTTGGAACTTGTGAACTATCACACATCGTTTATGTTAATATGATATGTTAAGTGCTAAGGAAATTGTAGTATTAATTAATTAATTTATTATGGAGTGTAGGTGTTATTTTTTTTGTATCCTGGTCTGCACTATGGATATTAGCCAAACTTTGTACTTACAATTTTAACTTATGTTTATTGGTTACATTTCAGGATCATTGTTATTGATTGTTGTATTTTGACATTTTGAATTAATTAATAACGAGAAGCACTCCCAATTAGTTTTCTAGACCCCATAGCTAGTAGGATTCAAACATGTAGCTCATTAGTCATAATTTCATCATGAATACTCACTGTTTTTTACTTTTTGGCATGCAAATCAGTCACAATAGATGTACATGATTCACAAGGTGAGAAATCAATATTTGATGTAATTGCAGATTTTAGGTTTGATAATTATAGGTCATTTATAGGTTATAAATGTCTTGAAAGTTTCACTTCTAATTGAGTATTCAACTAAACATATTGAGTATCTTATATGTAATAGTTTTTCCCTCCAACCACTTTTCATGACTTCCATAACCATTAGATAGGGACTTGCAACTTCGATGCTATTTTGTTTGTTTAGTAAAATATCTACCAAGACTTTACAAAGTTTTATAATTTATTAAAAGTTGTAGAATTTACAATCTATAAATTTTCAAGGACTAATTTTTTAATTTTAATTCTTTAAAGGGTGCAAGCTCAATGGAAGAGCTCCTGCTTTGCAAAAAGGTTGGTGGTTCAATTCCATCATGCCCTAGTATTCATATGGAATGGAGACGATTAGTTTCAGTGACTAAAACTCTTTTGACCGTCACCAATAAGCTTATGGTGACATTTTTTGACCCTCACAAAAATATGAAACGGTGACGGTCAAAGAATTCCATATATATATATATATATATATATATATATATATATATATATATATATATATATATATATATATATATATATATATATATATATATATATATATATATATATATATAGTAACAACAATGAAAGGTCCATCACCATAAATTGTTGTTGTTCATATGAAATGGTGATAGTCAATGAACATCGCATATATATGCATCAATAGTGACGATAATGAAAAGTCAATAAGAAATCGTGTTCATATGAAATGGTGATGGTCACTATCCATCATTATAATCATTATTCATGACATACCCTGAATGTCACCACAACAACTACACTTTTGGTGACGTTCAGTTTTTTGGTGACGGAGGCTAAGATCTATCACCGTTGCTCATATGAAATGGTGACGGTCACTATCCATCATTATAAATCATTATTGGTGAATAACCTTGAATGTCAACACAACACCTATACTTTTTACGATGCCACCTTTGATGACGTTCAGTTTTTGGTGACGAAGGATCTTTTGACCATCACCAATGAGCATATGGTGACATTTTTCAACCCTCACTAATGTCCTTTTTTGTTGTACTGGAATCTTGTGCATGATTCTTCTCTTTTCATACAAGCACACAACTTCTTCAGAAGATTGAGGAGTTTTCTTCTTCCCAAAAGCCTTCTCCTTTTCAACAAAATTATTTTCAAGGGAGTCAAAAGTAATCGCCTTAAGGTTGCCACTTGTTGAAATAACAACAAGAAATGTTAAAAATGAGCCTAGATCCATCTAACTCTAGATCTACCATGTACCTAGAGAGAAAGAGGCCGAGACGGTTGACGCTTTCAAAGGTTGTGATCCTAATCATAAGAAAGAAGTGTTATAAATTATTTCTGACTATGATGGATTGTTTCAGGGATTGAGAGGATTGCCCCCAAAACAAGAAATCCAACATGAGATCCATTTACAATAGGATGCTCCTTTAACGAATATTGGAATGTATAGGATGGATTCTATCTAGTCGGAGGAGATCAAGAAACAGGTGCAGGAATTGATAAATCAAGAGGTCATCAGAACGAGTTCTCCATGCGGCTCACTGATCGTTTTGGTGCCAAAGAAAGACTACACATCAAGAATGGGCATAGACTATAGGGCGCTAAACAAAAATACTCTGAAGAATCGATACCCTCTCCCTCGCATTGATGAATTATTAGATCAGTTGAAAAATGTAGTCTATTTTACAAAACTGGATTTGCGTGGTGGATATCACCAGGTTAGAGTTACAGAACAAGGCATTTGGAATACTGCACACAAAAGCAAGTAGGGGTTGTTTGAATGGATGGTGATGCCATTCACACTGTGAAATTCTCTGACCATATTTATGCGGGTAATAAATGATCTGTTTAAGTATTTTCTTGATAATTTTGTGCTTGTATATCTTAAGGATATTCTTGTTTATAGTAGGACATGGGATGAACATGTATGTCATGTGAAGAAGGTGCATGATGTTCTCAAAAATGAAAATTTGTATGTAAAACTATCAAAGTGTGTGTTTGGGAAGACCTCTTTGGTTTGTTTAGGTCACATAGTCGGTAATGGGCAATTGAAAATAGATCCCTCTAAAGTAGATGCGATTATGAAGTGGCCTGAGCCCTCAAATGTTACAGAGGTATAAAGCTTTTTGGGTGCGGCACAGTATTGGAGAAGGTTAATTTCAAACTTCTCTGTTATTGCAACCCCCTTACATGCATTGACAAGTGTGAAGCAGGCCTTTTAGTGGGGAGGAAATCAACAGAAATCCTTTGACACACTAAAAGAGAAGGTCAACACAGCACCAGTGCTAGCCTTACCAAACCTTCAACAACCTTTTGAGATTGAGACAGATGCCAACAAATATGCCATGGGTGTTGTATTGATGTAGAAAAGGAAGCATGTATGTTACCATTCAAAGACTTTATCCCAGGCCATTGTAAATTATCACATGTATGACAGGGAGTTGTACGCCTTGGTTTAGTGTGTAAAGAAGTGGAAACACTACCTAATTGGCAAGGAAACCATCATCCATACAGATCATCAGCCCTTGCAGTACTTTCAGGCACATACCAAGCATCAAAAAGCCCGTCATTTTAGATGGATGTGATTCCTCCAACAGTTTCATCTGGTAATAAAATATAAGAAGGGCGCCAACAACAAAGTAGCAGATATGCTTTCTCGCCCTCCTATTTTTGCATCTGTAGTTTTATAGAATGCTTCTTTTATCGTTAGAAAGTTATGTTTAACAATATGTTAACAATAATGATTTTAAAAATATTTATGCAAAATTGACTCATGGATTGCAGGTAGACAATTATTATTTGCAGGAAAAAAATTTGTATCACCTTGGAAAATTATGCATACCCATTGATGAAAGGGTACATGTAATCCAAGACGCTCATAGCTCTCTTGTGTGTGGTCATTTTGGGGTTGAAAATTTTTATGTCATTTACAGAGGTTTTGTTTTTGGCCTCATATGAAAAACATTGTGACTCGTTTTGTAAAGGGTTGTGTGTTGTGTTCTATTTCAAAGCCCTCTAATAGAAAAATTGGGCTCTACACACCACTCCATATTTTGAGTCGACCATGGGAAAGTGTGTCCATGTATTTTGTAGGTGGTTTTCCTATGTCTAGGAAATTTCACGACTATTTGTATGTCATCGTGGATCGTTTTAGTAAAATGTGTATTTTAATGCCTTGTAAAAATTAGGTCACTACTGAGCAAACTACTTATCTTTTCTTTTAGCATGTTTGGGTCCATTTTGGGTTGCCCACATCTATTCTGTTAGATTGAGACTCTCACTTTCTTGGAGAGTTTTGGAGTAGCTTATGGAGAATGATGGACACTAAGCTGAAATGAAGTATGACATTTCATCCACAGACCGATGGGCAGACATAGGTCATCAATTGCACCATGGGACACTTGTTACAAGGATATTGTGGAAAACATCCCTAGTTATGGGATGAAAATCTTCCTTATGTGCAACATGCATACAATCGAGCAACACATTCATCCACACAGAGCTCACCATTCGAGACATGTTTTGGTTATCTACCAATGGATCCCTTAGACATGGTATTTGGGAAAGATGAGGATGACAATGGATGAGATGATAGGGACGAAGCACGAATGTTTATTCAGTGGATATAGGCGATTCATCAAGAAGTACACGAGCAGTTGGAGAAGAGTGAGGCTCGGTATAAAGCTCGACATGAGAAGCACCGAGTTGATGATTAGTTTCAAGTTGGGGACAAGGTATGGATCCACATCAACAAGGGTAGAATGAATGGGTAAGGGAAGAAATTGAGACCCATTCAATATGGTCCCTTCACCATATTGGAAAATATTGGAGACAATTCTTTTTGTCTTGACTTGCCCACTTATATGCAAATGTAATCAGTAGTGAATGTTGAAAACGTGAAGCTTTATGAACCTCCATTGATTATGGATACTGAAGAGGTTGCACAGATTCCTGCAATGGACAATTTTGCACCAGAGTATCTAGACAAGTGTCCCGAAGATATCATACTCCACAACAAAACCAGAACTTCACGATGGGGAGATGTGGAGTACATTCATGTTGGCTTCAAAGGAATGCATCCAAGTAAAGCTTGATGGATGGAGAAAGAAAAAGTGAGGGAGAAATTTCATCACTTGCCAATTGACTGAAAAGGCTTTTGGCGGTCCAAAATCTCTTAGTGGGGAGGATTGATCCAGGTGTATCTTAAAAAGTACGAGTGGCATGGTAAAAATGCTCAAAACAAAAAGTGGCAGAAAATAGTTAAACTTAGTGTTAGATCTAAGTTCTTTTCATCCTGATTCCAATGATGAAAATGAAACTCGAATCTAAGCTCATATGAAGAAGTTAGAGCAAGTCAAAGTTTAGGTTTGACTTACTCAGGTTGCAGGAGAAAATGATGTGGCAGAACTCTCAACGAATGGGGAACCGTCAAGTGGCAAGTTGGCATTGGCCTCGTATTTGACTGATTGAAAAAAAGGAAGAGGCCTACGATTAAGGAATCAGCCCTGGCAGGATCAGGTTGCGATTGCGATATCTGAAATCACAAAACGGAGGGAGGTCATCAGTTTTACAAATTGGCCCCAAGAAAGGAAGGTGTGAGGTGATGATTGCAATCACACATCGCAAAGTGAAATGCTTCACATAATCGGCCCTGACAATTAGGGTTGTGATTATGATATCGCAATCGCATAGTGCAAAATGTCGCATTCATAAATAGTAAGACCCGCCAGTTCTACCAATTACGATTTATTGATACTCCCGGATGCGATAACAGTATAGGGCATGGTTTGTAAAACCTGTCATGTCCACCGGTTTTCACATCATAGATCATACTGTGTAGCGGATGTTATGGAGGATTACCCTGGTTCCGACTGATTGTGATTTGATATGGGTATTGACGTTGATAGACTATGACCACCAATGGTAAAGCCGCCGAGTTCAGGAGTATGCCAATTTATTGACATATGAAGTTTAATGTGAAAATGGTCTGTGGACTGTGTCGAGGAAATTTTTTTTCCATGTTTAACAGGTTACTATTTTAGGTCCGAGATTCTCTGTGTGAAACTGCCAGACTGCTAAACTTTTCATCTGTTTAGAACTACCTAGGATTGAGGAGTCAACAACTCAAGGGTATACATGGGACGGTCCACACAGGAAAAGTGGGAGATTGGCATAGAAGTTCAGAAACTATTGTGTACAGCAGCGACTCGACCTGGCAGCACGGAGGTTTCGAGAGGGTGCATAAGCTTCATTTCTCTGAATTGGATGTTCAGATAGGCGATTCTGAATGATTTTTCGCCAGAATTTTAGTGGTACTATCTGTTTCTAAAGTTGGGATCTCCATTCTTTGTCCATCTTCCAGCTTGGAGGTATAAGGATTGTAAATGAATGTTGCTTGTACTTTTATCTCTTTTTATGCCACTTAATGAATGAAGGCCTACCCACTATTAAGTAGGGCCTGGGGACATAGTCCAAATTGGATGAACTCCGTAATCAAATATTTGTGTCAAGGTTTCATGCTTATATTGTTATGTCCACATTGTTTTATGTGATTTTAAGTTCCATGGTTAATAAGCTATGTTACATGTAATTCGGATGCATCTATAAGTAAAAGATATTGAATCAAAGAGGTATGTCTACATTTCAAAGATAAAGTCATGTCATCATAGAGCTATAGATAACATGGTTGAATGCTCTATCTCATGAGCATGATCGGAAGAAGGATCTCTTCCATTAGAATGATGCATGAAGGCATGTAAAAAATATTCCTTGAACTCTTTTAAAATGAAATCAACATAATATGACCTCATATGGAAGATGAGGTAGTTGACAAATTATGATTCCTATAATGAAGGAACTATGTATAAAAGTTCATAGGGAAGAAATAAGTGAAGTGTTGAGCCCAAAAAATACCTCTCTTCCAAGCATTTTATTAAACCCTTTGTCTTCTATTTTCCCATGTCAATGCATCCTAAGCTATCAAAAGTTGTTACATGTTGATTTTAGGAGTGTATTTGAGTGATTTTCAAATTATATCATTCTGTGTGCTATTTGATCTAGATTTTGTTTATCAGCTATGGAATGTAGCCACTTTCTGTAGCTAACTGGCAATTCCACAGCCATTTCCATTGTTTTATAGGTTACTGGTGCCAGGAGGAGGAATGAGACACATGGGCAGCTCAGGAATTGTCCACACATGGATGAGGTCCTATTCACTTAGCCAGATTCAGAAGGAAAGGTCCTGGTCAAAGGGAGGTCAATGGAGAATTCTATGCTAGCTAGAACTCTGTTCTTGCACATAAAAGAAGCCCAAATCCGTTCCTAAACTCGTGGATTCATTTTTTCCACCTGCATGCCATCTACATAACGCAATCCAACATCCACCTCGCATAGATTTACTGCTCATGGCAACCGGGAGGCTGAATCCTCAGATTTTGACCTATTCACATGTCTATCATTGAAGAAATTCCTTTGAGATACAGTTATCCATTTTCTCTATAAATATAAGCGTTTGCAATGTAGATAGGACATTATTGATATTGTTGTTATAGTGTTATTTTGTTGTTCTGTAACTGAGAGACTCATTACTCTGTATTTCATAATACAAACTCTGTTTCCACATGTCTGTTTGAGCTTATTTTGAAGTAACAGCGTGCTAGTCTGAAGCTATGCAGAGGGCCCCACCGTAGCTAAGCTCCTTCTTGTCAGGCCGGGGTAACTCCAGGATGAGCAGGAGAAAAGAACTGATATCTTATTCATTAACTAACACATGTTTATATACAAAAAATAAAACGGATTAGTTCATCTTCTAGATGACTGTCCAGTTCACCCATCCGTTTCGGATTAGGTGTCAACATTCCCCCCCTTAATCTGAAGGGATGTTGGTGAGTCCAAGCATCGTTCTGAATCTTTCAAGCTTTTCTCTTCCAAGCGCTTTGGTGAAGATGTCTGCAATTTCTCGTTTGTGGAACAATGACGGAGATGGATTGTTTTGGCCTCAACATGATGTCGGATCAGATGATATTTAGTATTGATGTGCTTAGTACGATCATGGAACTTTGGGTTCTTGGCCAACTTTATTGCAGATGTGTTATCAATCATGAGTGGAGTTGATTGTATTTGTTTTACTTGCAAATCTTCAAGAATTTTCTTGAGCCACACAATTTCTTTCATTGCTTCAGCTGCTGCCACATATTCTGCTTCTGTTGTGGAATCTGCTGGTACTGATTGTTTGCGTGATCTCCAGGAGACAGCTCCTGATCCAAGACTCATAGCATATCCTGAAGTAGATACCCCAGTTTCTTTGTCTCCATCGAAGTCTGAATCAGAGTATCCAATCAAGTTGAAGTTGTCCACCTGTGTATACTTGATTCCAAGGTCTTGAGTTCCCTTCAAGTACCTTAGAACTATTTTTGCAGCAGACCAATGTCCCTCACAAGGCTTTTGCATGAACCTGGAGAGGATTCCAACAGCAAATGAAATGTCTGGTCTGGTAGTAGTGAGGTAGATGAGACTTCCTACAAGCTGTCTATACTTTGTTGCATCCTCAAATTCCTTTCCTTCAATAGATATGAGCTTCAAGTTTTGTTCCATTGGAGTACAAAGGGGATTGCACTCTGTCATGCCAAATCTGTTTAACAAATCTCCAATGTATTTCTTTTGAGAAAGAAATATGGACTTTGGATGTTGGGTTACTTCAATGCCAAGATAGTAATGAACATAGCCCAAATCAGTCATTTCAAAAAAATTTCCTAATTCTTTCTTTATGGATGCAATATAGCTTTCATTGTTCCCTGTCATTAAAAGATCATCTACATATACCACAAGATATACAACTGTTTTGCCAACTTTCTTGACAAATAAAGTTGCATCATCAAGATCAAAATGTTTGAAGTTGAGTTTCAGAAGATGCTAAGTTAGTTTTTCATACCAGGCTCGTGGTGCTTGTTTGAGGCCATACAAGGACTTCACAAGTTTGCATACTTTGTGTTCATGTCCTTTCACAGCAAATCCTTCAGGCTGGGACATAAAAACATTCTCTTTTAGGTCTCCATTCAAGAATGCAGTTTTTACATCCATTTGATGGACTTTCCAACCGTTCTGAGCAGCTAGTGCAAAGAGTGTCCGGATGGTGGCCCATTTTGCTGTGGGAGCAAAAGTTTCCTCATAATCGACCCCTTCCTTCTGTGCAAAACCTTTTGCCACAAGCCTAGCTTTGTGCTTGTCAAGTGAGCCATCAGCTTTGTACTTGTTCTTGTAGACCCACTTGCAGCCAATTGGTTTGGTTCCAAATGGAGGATCAACCAGCTTCCAAGTGCCATTCTTTATGAGGGCACCATACTCCTTCTGCATCGCTTCTTTCCATTCATCATGAGAAGCAGCTTCTTTGAAGGAAGTTGGTTCAAAATATGTAGACAAGTTCAATTCACAATCATAAGTAACATCCATATCAACAGGTGAATTAGAGTTATCTACATCACCTCCATCTTGTCGGTTTGTATTTCTGGTTCCTGTTTTTCCAATTTCATTAGGATGAACACTTTCAAGTGTCTTTGTCAGCCACTTTGGGGGACCTTTCTGAGATGGTCTAGGCTGTTCTGTTGATTGAGTTGGGACTGAATCAAGATTAAGTCTCCCAATTCTATCAATTACATCACTTAAAGCATCATCCATTGTTGGAGTGTCATGCAGGGGAGATTGTTCTTCAGAAGGAGATTCCACATGTTGATCTAGTATAGGAATCCCCCCTTCAAGATGTGGAATCTGATTATCAAACTCTTGGAATGATTTCGGTTTTGTGAATCTATCCAAGCGATCAAGTTGCCGCTCAACAACACTGTCAGATTTGGATGATTCAAGAAAAATGACATCTCTAGATAAAACAAACTTTTTATTTACTTCATCATAGAGGCGGTATGCTTTAGATGTGTTTGAATACCCCAGGAAGATACACTTACGACTTCTAGCACCAAGTTTGTTTCTATGTACCTTTGGTATTAAAGCATAACAGGTGGAACCAAAAATCCTGAGATGTTTTACCGAAGGAACATGTCCATACCACAATTCATAAGGAGTCTTGTTTCTTATAGCACTAGATGGACATCTATTCTTTATATATGCAGCACATAGAACAACATCAGCCCAAAACATTGTCTTTACATTTTTTAAGAAAAGCATGGATCGTACCATATTCAAAATTGTTCTGTTCATTCTTTCAGCTACACCATTCTGTTGAGGATTATAAGGCACAGTTGTTTGATGTTTAATCCCATGTTGGCGAAGATAGTGTTCAAATTCATTTGATGTATATTCTTTTCCATTATCAGTGCGAATAGACCCAATATGAGATTGTGCATCATTTTCAATCCATTTATGAAAATTCTTGAATGTTTGAAAAGCATCAGATTTGTTCTTCAAAAAATAAACCCAACACATTCTGGTGTAATCATCAATAAATGTCATGATATATTTATTTCCATTTGCAGAAGACACAGGCATTGGACCACATAAATCTGAATGAATGAGTTCAAGCTTCCTATGTGCTCTTGAATGTGAATCATGAAAAGACTGTTTGCTATGCTTTCCTAGAATGCAAGCATCACATTGCTTATGTTTTCTAGGAATTGTAGGCAAACCAGCAACACCATTTTTCTTCAACAAGCGGAGACTATCATAGTTTAAATGTCCAAATCTAGCATGCCATAATAAACTTGATGGAAGTGCACCTTCTTCGTGATGAGAAATATATGAGAAATGTTGTGCATGAGCAGAGGTTCCTTGCAGTTTAAGAAGTCTTTCTTCTTCTATACCCCTCATGACAAGTGAGTGGTGAGATGCCTTTCTTACCTCAAGCTTGCCATCAAACATGTGAATGGAGTGACCTTGCTGGCGGATGTGGACCAGGGACAGCAAGTTTCTCTTGAGCTGTGGGAGATATAGAACATGATCCAGAAGAAAGTCTGGAAGACCAGGCAGTTTAAGCCTGATTGTGCCAAGCCCTGATGGCTTGATTTTTGACTGATCTGCAAAGTATACTGCTCCATCAACATTGTCAGTGAAATCTTCAAAGAAATCTTTCCTATGAGTCATATGACAGGTTGCTCCTGAATCAAGCAACCAGTCATTTTTCGAAGAAGCAAGTGAAGCATTAAACAAATCTTCATTTACTCCAATGTTACATTGTGCCTCAATATAGTGAGCGGATTCAGGTGCTTTACCTTTTTCTGTGTCATCAGTTTTACCTTTCTGCTGATTTCTTCTATGCTCAACCTTGTCCCATGGTAGCTTGCATGTAGAAGCATCATGTGATCCATTTCGTTTGCAGCGAATGCAATGCAGATTTGCCTTTTCTGCTTGAGGATGTGTGCCCCCCCTGCCTCTGAAGTATCTTCCTCTTCCTCTTCGTCCACCTCTTCCTCTTGTAGAATATTGAGCAGGATGATTTTCTTTATGAGCAATGCAAACAGTCTCTTCAGAAGATTCAGGGACTGTTTTCTTTCCAAAGGCTTTCTCTCTTTCAGCAAACTTTTTCACAAGAGAGTCAAAGGTTATATCTTTAAGATTTCCATTTGCTTGTAAAGACTCAAGATAATTGGAGTAGGTAGGATAGAGTGCTTTGAGAAAGGCAATAAGAGAGATATCCAGCTCAACCTTAGTGGATTTAATATCATGCATTATAGACTTTATTTTAGATGCAAGAGCAAGAGGATCATTATTTTTCAGTTCAAGAGTGAAGAGTTTAATCATGAGCTGAACAACTTCAAGTGCAGAATGTGTATCATAGAGTTCTTTCAACTTTTGTAGAGCTTCAAAGGCAGTGGAATAGGATGAAATATGACGACTTACTTCTTCGTTTACAGATGCTGCGATCAATGCATATGCTTTGCTGTTCTTGTTTTCCCAAATGGCGAGTTCTTTGTCTAATGTAGGCTGCACAGGGTCTTTGTCTTCTTCTCCGACACACACTCCTTTCCACAGCTCATTGTAGATGAGGGTGTGTTTTACCATCCGAGACCATTCAGAATAGTTCTCCTTGCCAGTGAGAACTATTCCGACCATAGAGATGATTGAATGCATTCTGTAAAAAACTTCTGCTTGATAAAAAAAAATTCTACAAGTCCCTCTAATGTGTGACAGAAGGCATCAGAATTTCATTGAAATATTATAACACTTTATGCTTCAATACAGCATAAAAAACAAACTATGCAAATGTTCTGACTGATATGACTTTGAATGCTTTTGAAAACTGCTTATATAACCCCTTTGAAAACGGCTTACAATACAAAAACTGCCATCATAAATACATATCAACAGCACACATTATACCGCCATTTTCCATTCTCAAACTTTCGGGACTCATAGTGAGAAAGAATATGGTTATATGCATAAAACTGAATCAAACTGCGCAATATCTGGAGGTGCTTCTGCCTATTTAAATGCGCCAACAAACAATAATCTTTAAAAACTCTTTCAGATAACCAGCGTGCCCAAGAGTAATACAGTGGCATTTAATAAATGGGCATGAATGATGAGCGTGAGAGGATGGCGTAACTCCACATTTGAACAAAGGAAAACTCCAGATTTGAACAAAGGAAAAACTGAGATGAATCAAGGCGCTAAAGCCATCTCACGCTGCGCTCAATTGAATGACTTTTATTTGGAAACCAGCACTTGCACGTTAACTATTTCCTAACAAAACTGTTTATATATAAAAAAAAAAGGCTTGGAGTTAATGGCACCACGACCGTTGAAGAGGTAGTGTTTTGCAAGGGCGCTCACCCAGAAATTCCAAAGAAGTTTGAAGTCTTCAAGCGTCCATCCATCTCAGAGCGGCTTCTCATAAATGTATTTGGCAAACAGCACCGCAAACAACCGGTGTTTGCCGCTGGTCGCCTGGTCTTAAGTGCAGAAGCGGATGCCTTTAAATTGGCCCAAAACGCCCAACCGTTCTCTGCTCATATATTCAACCATGGTGTCCTCAAATTTGGCGGAGAGCCCACACAGAACCTTCGACACCTTCTCAAGAGCAGTGCTTGAATAGACCAAGAAAAAACACTATTGAATTGCGTTTTGGGTATATCAATCGGTGTTTGGGCACAATCTGAGGTTTGGAGACAGTGAGGAAAAAAAAAACGTTTACCATGCAGATGCGCAGAGGCCGACAAGAGATTTCATGAGGCAGCAAAAAACTGATGCGCAGGGATTCAATGAGGTACAGGGAATCACGCAGAGGAACGCTGGATAGAGAACATTATGGAATATGGACAAACACGTTGGCAGTGCTCAGGGCAGAGGAGCGCAGTCTCAAGACAGTGCGCAGTCTCAGGACAGAGGCAGAAATGCTCAGGTATGAGCAGCTCTCAGGACAGCAGGAGTTACAATTATTTCTGGGACCTGTGCTCTGATACCATGTCAGGCCAGGGTAACTCCAGGATGAGCGGGAGAAAAGAACTGATATCTTATTCATTAACTAACACATGTTTATATACAAAAAATAAAACGGATCAGTTCATCTTCTAGATGACTGTCCAGTTCACCCATCCGTTTCGGATTAGGTGTCAACACTTCTTTTGTTTTTGTATAGTTTTCATTTATATTTTCTCTCATTTGAATTGTATATTTCTCATGTTTTTCTTATGATCTTAATCCTTCTAACCTTGTATATGTTTTTGCATCTTGTCATATTTTCTTATTAACATTCATAGGTGCATTTCAGAATAGGTCTTTAAGTCGGTTATGCTTGAGCTTCTTAGTGTAATTTTTACATCAAGTGGTGTTATTGAGACTTACTTCCTCTGCTGAAACTCAGTTTTCAATTCCAGTTGTTTATGCTTTTTAGTTTGTGAGATTTGTTTACTATTCAAGATAGTTTAGATGTCATTTATTTCATGCTATATGTTGATATTTCCGGAGCCTTTAGCTTAACCCCGTTTTAGAAGTTAATTGGCGAAATATTGTGATTATAGATAAAGTAATTAGCTTTGCTTTCATTAGTATGCAATTAGATAATTTAGATGTCATTTCTTTCATGCTATATGATGATATTTCCAGAGCCTTTAGCTTAACCCCGTTTTAGAAGTTAATTGGCGAAATATTGTGATTATAGATGAAGTAATTGACTTTGCTTTCATTAGTGTGCAGTTAGATAATGTAGATGTCATTTCTTTCATGCAATATGATGATATTTCCAGAGCCTTTAGATTAACCCCATTTTAGAAGTTAATTGGCAAAATGTTGTGATTATGGATGAAATCATTGACTAATCATTAGTTTCCATTTGCTTTACTTTTTTTTTTGTTTTGTTTAAGTTGCAGTAGTTTATCAGATTTCAATTTTACAATTAGGATGAACAACAGAGATAGTAATCTCATTTTCAGTACTTCATTTTTAGTTTGGTTTATATACCTGCATATTCACACTGTCATTCAAGTTTTGATTTTGTAGACAACATGTTTTAAGATCTCCTAAGTTCAAAGTTTGGAAATTATCACGAGAATCAAGAGGATAAGCCTTGTCTTCAATTCTACATCCACACTTGATCTTTAAAAAGTATTCTTAAACTTTTGCTTTAACAACAAATTAGGATTTCCATTGCATTAAACCACTTTAGGAGACCAACAGAACAAAACCCCAAAATAAGATAAAATTGAAAACAGTGAGGTAAGAAAAGGGTTGTCTAGCACATACAGTGCACTACACTTTATCAATTTACGACTCCCATATTTATAACTTATGTAGAAATTTAGGACATACTAAATTTACTAAATATTTTGGTGTCGTTGCCGGGGAAGTGTAACTAGGTAGCCTATCTCTTACATTCCAAAAAAAAAGGGGGGGAAATTAATAATTTCTTGAGTATGCTCTCCTCTTGCACCTAGTATGATCTAGAGGATCAGAAAAAGAATTATTAGCCCAATAATTTCTTGAGTATTCTCTCCTCTTTCACCTAGTGTGATTTGGAGGATCAAAAAAAGAATTATTAGCCCAATTAAAATCACCAAAAACAAAAAAATGACATGCATAGAGAAAGAGATTCTAGGGGAAGGTTTATAGCTAGGGGAAAAAGTTTGATTTTTACAACTCCAACTACTTCAAGGAATAGACAAGATACACCTCCATCCCAAACTCATACTCTCAGCCTTAGGATTCTTGGAATTCAAGGTGCAGCAACTGAATTAGAAGATTCTCCCAGTCCTTCTACTAAATCTGTCCTAGGAGAAGAACCCTTCTTCACCTCCATAGGGGAGCCTATTGCAGTTGAAGAAGTAGAATTACCTAGAGAAGAAGAGGAGGTCGAAACTTTCTCTCATTAGCCATTAATAGAAGAGCCAGAAGATTCTAAGGAAACTATCATGGTAGAGGAAGAGCAAGATGGATAATTTTCACTATTTGGAGGATGGGGTAGAGGTAGAGGTAGAGGTAGAGGAAATAATGGAGGAGGTAGAGGCTACAATGGAGGAGGTAGAGGAAATAGGGAAGAAGATAATTCATTTGGATTCCCTATAGTAAATGAAGAGACCCATGTAACAATGAAAAACATTTCACCATCCGTCCTTCCAAAATTTTATGGATTGTGAAGTGAGGATCCTGAAACATTTCTATTTGAGTTTGAAGTCTTTTGCCAAACCTATGACTATCTAGAAGACTCTCAAAAACTCAAATTGTTCCCTTCAACATTGAAAGGGGATGCTCTGAAATGGTTTATAGGATTAGTCACTCAATCTATTAGGACTTGGAATGATATGAGGCAGGCATTTTTGGATACATACTTGGATTATTGTATGCCTACCAATCATAACGATGAGGTATTCAAAATGATGCAAAAAGAAGATGAGAACTTAGAGGATTTGCTTTAGAGGTTTCAATACAACTTAAAGAGAGCAAAGATGAAAAATTTAGATGAGGAAAACTTGAAAGCCCTTTTATTGAAAGCCATTAGAGATGAATGGATAGATATTTTAAACATGATGGGGAAGGGATACATCTCTCAACTTCCATTAAGTGACATAGCAGAACTATGTATCAATCTCTCAAGAGGAAAATCTAAAACTGGGAAAGGGCCTAGAAATCCTTCTCTTATTAGAGAAAACTAGTCTACAACTAGGACAGTAAGTAGGGAAGAAATTGGCAATATGCTTGATGAGTTCAAAACTGACATTCTAGGGAGCCTTAGTGAACAACTAGACACCCTCAAAATTCAAAACAAGCAAAAAACAAAAGCTGATGCCTTAGCCATCTTTTGCCCAAAATGTAGAAAGAAACATGCTCTAAGAGAATGTCCCTTAGATGCAAAAGTTGTACAAACATGTATGATTTGCTCGGAAAGTCATGTGACCAAGGATTGTCCTTCAATCCCAGGTCTTAAAGCTGTCTTTTAGGAGGAAGTAGTTCCAAATTCTGTAGAACCTCTTTGATTTGTTTCAAGAAGACCTTGGCAAGGGCAAAAAATCAAGGATTTAACAATCCAATGAATTTTCAGCCCTCATCAAATTGGAATTCTTGGCAACAACCTTGGCCTCAACCTCAAAATCAGTATCAATCTTAATCATGGGTACAAGGGGTACAAAATCCTTATGGGATATTTGCTCAATATTATCAATATCCTCCATCTTATCAGAGCTATCCTTCCCCACAAAACCAACCACAAAGTCCACAACCACAACTTCCCAATCAAAGCCCTCACCTTTCATTGCCATTTCCACAACAACAACCTCCTCAAAAAAATCAAAATCCTCAACTCTTGCTTCCATTTCAAAAGAAGCCAAATCAACTATTATTCCAACCATTACCAAATCCCAACAAAAAAAAACCCTTAGAATGCTTACATGGTAGAAGGAAAACCATTTCTGACCTACATGATTGTTCCTCTAGATCTTAATGATGTTAAACTTAGATCTGATAGGATTTTAGAAAAGGAAAAACCTTTTATAGATATTCAAGAGCAAGATGCTTCTGAGGAGGATTCTCTGAAAGTCAATAAAAGTTTTGAAGAAGCATCCCTTCAAAACCCAACCATTCAAAAAGAAAAAAGAAAAAAGAGTAAATCCACACAACTCCTAAAGTTGAGCAACCTGTATCTACATCCACACCTCCTTTTCCTGAGAGATTACAAATTGATAGGGGGGTGGAAAAACAAATCTTGTTGCCTGATTATGATTTCCTATATGAATTAAAGAATGTCTATATCAAGATTCCCTTGCTACAATCCATTAGAGAAATTCCTATTCTAGCAAAAACAATAAAGGAGTTGAGTATATAAAGACCAGGTAGGAAACCAAGAGACACAAAAAGAATCCACCTGGTAGGAAAAATAGCAAATATAATGATGGGAAATATTACCATGTAGAAATATGTGGATCTAGGAATTCCAATTGTCAAGACACACATAAATGGAATGGAAATTCCAAATACATTGATTGACTTAGGGGCTGCTATAAACAGTATGAGTAGACAGACTATGGAATAGCTTAAACTTCCTAATCTTCTTTTCACACCTACCTTATTGCAACTTGCAGATAGATCAGTAATCAAACCAGATGGTGTACTAGAAGATATTTTGGTCTCCTTGGATTCTTGGGAATATTTGGTGGATTTCATGATTTTGACTCCCAAGAATAATCTAGGAGGACACCCACTCATCTTAGGAAGACCTTGGCTAGCCACAGCTAATGCTTTTATTAGTTGTAGATCTGGTGACATGTACATTTCTGATGGTAGTTCAACAAAGAAATTTACTTTGTATCCTCCAGCAAAAGCAATTACAGAAGTAGGAGACAATGAATGGGTCGATGATGAAGATGCTATACAACCTATCTTTACTCTCTCTGAAGTTAGTGAGGATAGTCAAATCCTGAAAACATTAGAAAATTTTGAAACATCTTCAGAATATGATCACACACAATTTCTGTTAGATTCTGATATTGAATATTTGTCATCTAGACAAATGTCTCTCTACTCTATGGAAGAGTTTGGCAGTTCTGCTATTGAAATTTTTCTAGGTAGAGCATTGAATATCAACAAAAACATGGGAAAGTTACAACAAGAAGTGCTAACAAAATTCTTCAAAAACATTCTGTTGCATTTGCATGGGAGTATACTAATATGAAAGGTATTGACCCTAAGACTTGCATCCACCATATCTATATTGAGGAAAACAGTGGACCAATCAAACAACCTCAGAGAAGGATGAATCCAAATCTTATGGAGATTGTGAAAGAAGAGCTCCAAAAATTACTCAATGTAAACTTCATTTACCTAATCTCAGATAGCTAATGGGTTTCTCCCTTGGTGATAGTGCCCAAAAAGAATGGTAAATGGAGGGTGTGCATTGATTATAGGGAATTGAATAAAGCAACCTTGAAGGATCACTTTCCTTTGCCCTTTATAGATCAAGTATTAGATACATTAGCAGGAAAAAAGTGCTTTTCATTTTTGGATGGTTTTAGTGGTTTGTTGAGGGCCCCGAAATCGGGTCAACAACAAGGGGGATACCCACCCAGTCCGGAACCTGGTTGGCGGCTCCTTGCCCATTTGGTGTAGCGGGTCCGACTGGGGATAATGGGACCAGCTTCCCAATCCAAAGGATGTGTGTGTGTGTAGATTTTGATGATGCTAATTTAGAGGTAATTTTAAGCTAATTTAATTCTAAACTCTAAACTGACTCTATGCTATTGTAATCTAACAAAAAACAGCACATCTAATCTATACTAACCCTGGGTAGAATTCTTTCATTATGCGATCTAAAAAGATTTCATACAATAACTGGTAATAAAGATCATTCAGCTATCATAAGAATATAAATCAATTAAGATAAACCATTCTGCATAAGAAGTTAGGCAAAACAGTTGTGAACAACATATCGCATAACCGTTTATTCATATGTCAAGCACAAATAAATGACTCCACCGTACAAAAGTGCCAAATGGTAACCCACACATTCATACATTAACATATAAACAACTCAGCTGTATATCACTCTAAGAATATAAACAGAAATTAATCAAGAGATAAAAGTACCATTTATGACTGATTTCACTCACAAACTTCAAGCAATAACGATTTATCTCTACTTACTTCTAACATCTACTAAGAGTACAGAAGTGCAACATCAGTAGCAGACATTAAAATGCAAACATAAATAAATCTCGATCCATCCATTCATCAAAAACCCCCTCCGAGGGTGCAAAAGTGCATGTTCTGAGGACAAGTTTTTTGACAAATTTCCGGACCCTTCTCCAAATGCCATGAGAAGGGTTAAATACTACTAACTAACTAATCTTAATTACACAAATTTAGGAAACGGCTTCAAATGACCGCCCTTTTACTAAAACAAATTTATTTCTAAAAATTGAATCTAATTTCTAACCGTTTCTGTATCTGCTCCTTAGTGCTGTAAGCAATGCAAGGTTCGCCTGGAAAGAGTCGGCTGGTTGTCTTTTTCTTTTGCTCGAGCGATAAAAGTAGAAATAACAAAAGCTGGCACCTCTTTCTGACAAACTAGAAGATATTTTTGAAAATCTTCCTCTGGCTGGGTGTATTTGCTGTGTGTATACTTAGTATAACCCAGATTTCTTTCAAACTGATTGTGTTGTTGCTATTTCGGTTTCCGGCTATGCGAATGACTCAATGAGTTAGGGATTTCGTTGCCTGAACAATCCTCCATATTAAAAATTGCTTCCGTTCTTTTTTCCAGGCTTTTCTGGAGCGTCCTCCCTCTTTAGCGTTTTTCTTTTTGTTTTACCCAGTCTGAGCTCCAGGATCTTTTGCAAACATGCTGCTTTTGTGCGCCTTTGATTTTGAGTCTTGGATAGTCTATTTTCATCAGTGTCTGTTGAGTGATACTCTGGAATCCGTGGCTCTATTGCATGCGGCATCCATTTGCGAAGGCATCTCCTCTCTGTTCTTCAAGTATTGGCGCTTTCCCCTTTTCCTTAGATGTTTCCTGCATATAGATTTATATTAGTTGCTGCCTTGCAGTTTACGCAAAGGAAAAGAGAAATGACGAAAAGATTGACATGAAAGCTTTAAGTTCTAATGAATGCATAATCATGACACTCATAATGACTTGACTCTTCGAAAAATGCAACGCGATCATCCTTGGATACTCAGGCGTGCAATCATTAATTTCCCTTAAGGTGCGCGCTCAATTTTGGGTTTACAGATCATGCCGAAGAAACTTTGCGATGAGTGGTTTCTGCGATTCGCATCGCAGCAATTAATAGTCTCATTCATCGCAGATCGCAAATCGCAAGATCGCAGGTCGCAGATCGCAATTTTTCATTTGATCACTGTGCGCTGCTTATGCGACATTGCGATATGCGACATCGCATATCGGCCATCAGCGATTCCTTATGCTTTCTATTTAAGAGCACTTCCAACATGTGCGATGCGATGAATGTCACATCGCTTCTTTGCAGCTTATTTATGCGCATAGGAAAACGCTTCACTCTCTCTTTGCGATGCGATATAGCTTTTAGGGAGTTAAAAACAAAAATTTTGATAAAAAATATTTTTGGGATTTTTTGTTAAGGGTCCCCCTTTGCTTGA
Source organism: Pinus tabuliformis (assembly GCA_031772625.1). Taxonomy (NCBI): domain Eukaryota; kingdom Viridiplantae; phylum Streptophyta; class Pinopsida; order Pinales; family Pinaceae; genus Pinus; species Pinus tabuliformis. Next base: position 1,236,053,168 of record CM062816.1, read on the forward strand.
TGTTATTGCTAATACCAAACAAAGAGGGGGGTTGTTGGTGACCACAACAATGGCGATTCACTGTGAAGAACCAGTTATCTCTGCTTTCCTATTGACATTTCCACTTCCGAAACAGAAAAAATTTTCATATGTCTAAATTTTGTTATGGACAGATAGAGTAGATTACCCCTTATCCTGTCAATGATACTTTGTCTCAACCTTTCTTTTATTCCAATTGTCTGCTTCCTTAGGCTTAGTTCTTGCATTCATACCAGACATTACTCGGTCCTTTTTAAAGATAAAATAAAGTCTTCTCTGCGTACTGGCTTTAAAATATGCTCATTTGTCGTAGATAGAGCCTCTGCTGCCCGCAAGCGTCCATAGCCTCGACAGGGTTACCATGTTATCCAACAATGATCCTTTTTCCTGCTTGAGGTTATTTACAACATTTCAGAGAAAAATCCCTTTTGACACTTTTTCCTTTTTTATTCTCTAAAGAACAATGTCTTGGTTTGGTGGCCAAATTATGACACAATCATTCACTTGATTTACACTTTTGCTGAACAAGCTGGCTTGTGATGAGACCCCTTGTCTTTTGATTGCAACAATCTTTGAGTCGTTGCCCTGTTTTGATAGACAGTATTGGCAAAGTCAGCAAGTTATAATATCTGTGATCATGATAATCCGGGTCGTGATGAGACCTCTTATTATTTGAGATATAGTGTTTTCTCGGATTGTTTCTCTGAATGTTGCGGTTTCCTTTAGCAGGGAGGAAGTCATTGTTTTTCCTTAAGAAAGCTCTGGACGACAATAATAGAGTTTGAAAACAACAACTTTACAGAGAATATTTATTTTATTATTGATGATACCTTTCATTGTGCTGATATAAAACAATTTTTTACCAAAGGTTGTTTTCATCAATTTTTTTTGAGAGGTTGAAACTAATATCAAATCCAGGTTAAAGTTAACTCTATTTGTCAATAATAAAAGTCAGATTTTTCGAAAAGTTTTGCTATTTGTACAAGTGAAATCAAAATCTGATAGAGAGTTGGTGTGCTCTTTCATGAATCCTTTTCAATGATCATTTACAACCGGTTTTATTTATAAGAAAGAGAAAAACAAAAGAAATGAAACTAAAACTATCCTACAAAAATAGAAGAATGATCTTCTATGGAAAATACATTTTAAGAATCTGTCCATTCACAGGCAAAGAATCTCTTCTACCTGCCAAATCCTGCAACACAAACGTCGATGGGCCTATGACTTCTACAATCTGAAAAGGACCAAGCCACAGCTTCTGAAATTTCGTATGTTTGCCCTTTTCTTCATGAGCCTTATCCCATTTCAAAACTAAATCTCCCATCTGAAAGGTTTTTCTGGTCATTATGCTTGAGTCAAAAGAGGATTTTATTAGCGCTTTGTGGTGATCATGGGTTTTCTTAGCTTGTTCTCGTCATTCTTCTAGTTTGATTATCTCCATTTGTCTCAATTGTAAAGAGGAAGTAGATACTTCATCGATGTGTTGTACTAAAGACAAAGAGGGAATGACTAAGTGAGTTGGAAGAACCAGTTCTTTCCCATAAACTAAATTAAAGGGAGAAGTGCCGATTGAAGTTTTCTTCGTGATTCTATCTGCCCATAAAGCATTTACCAGTGCTTTGTGCCAATTCTTTTGGTTTTGGTCGACTGTTCTTTTGATAATCCTGGTTAGGTTTTTGTTTGTTGATTCAACCAACCCATTACCTTGCGGATAGTAGTTGGCTGAATACTTCAGTTTGAACCCTCTTTTAAGTGCAAACTCAGTCATTATATTTCCAGAAAATTATGATGCATTATCAAACATTAAGGCCGTTGGCAATCCAAACCTAGTGATGATAAATTGATCTATGAATTCAATAATGTTTTCAGAATTAACTGTCTTGAGAGGAACTACTTCTACCCATTTAGTAAAATAATATGTCGCCGTGAGGATATACCTATGCTGCTTAGAAGAGTGAGGAACGATCTCACCTATTATGTCCAAGCCCCATTGGTTGAATGGTTGCTCGATGTTAACCGGCTGTAGTGGCATGGACGATTTCTTTTGTTTCCCTGCAGCAGTTTGGCAGATTTGGCATTTCCTTACGTAATTGTATGAGTCTTTGAACAGCGTGGGCCAATAATATCCTGCACGTAAGATCTTATGCGCAGTAGCTTCTCCAGCATAGTGTCCACCTGCTGGTCCATCGTGGAGTTCCTGCAAAACCTTTTTCGGCTTCAGTTTTCTCAAGACACCTAAGAAGTACAGAATCGTAATTCCTTTTAAACAGAACATCATTTATGAGCTGGTATTATTTATCTTTTAATCTCAGAGCTCTTTTCTTGGTGTGATCCAGATGTGATGGAGCATACCCATTCTTAAGATAATAAATGGTGTCCGCATATAATGATTTTGCGTCGTTTAGGCTTACCTCATACGTGTGTACCTCTTCAGATGAGTTCTCAGGAATTTGCGATGCTCCAGCTAACATCTTGCAGAAGCCTTGACCTCTTACGATGTTTGCTGGCTTGATCTCAAGATCGTATTCTTGTAAAGCGGTAATCCAATTTGCTCTCTTTTCGCCCACATCCTTCTGTACCAACAGGTTTCTTACCACTGGAAACGGTACTACGACTTTGGTATGGGCCTTAAGTAAGAAAGGTCTTAAATATTTGATCGCTTTGAAAACAGCATATGCCTGTTTCTCCACGTCTGAATAATTGAGCTCAGCACCTTGTAAGTTCGAGCTAAAGAATGCGATTGGAGCTTCCGTCTTCTCTTGATTTGTTTGAGTTAAAATCGCAGCATAAGATTTCTCTGAGGCAAAAGTGTATAAGATAAAAGATTCTGAAAATTTTGGGGTAGCTAAATATGGAGCGTTGATGATAGCTTGTTTGATCAAGTTGAATGCTTCGTGCTCATCTTGACTCCATTTAAAATTTGAATTCTTTTTTATCATATTTTGTAAAGGAGAAATAATACGTGAAAAATTCGGGACAAACCTTTTTACAAAATTGATTTTTCCAAGGAAAGATTGCATGGCCTTTTTGTTATGGGGCATGGATATTTCGGAAATTTCTTTGATTCTGTCAGGTTCAATGTGAATACCAGATTTCGACACTATGAATCCAAGCAATTTCCCTTCACTTAATGCGAAAAAAGATTTCTTTGGGTTAAGTGAAATCCCATACCTTAAGCATCTTTGAAAGATTTGTTTCAAATCTTTGAGATGGTCGCTTCGCTTCTTGGAGTACATTGTTATATCATCCAGGTAAATCACTACCGATTTATTGACTAAACCTTTAAATGCGATGTCCATGGCTCTCTGAAAGGTAGCGCCGGCATTGATCAGACCAAATGGCATCTTCCGATATGCGTATGTGCCCCATTTGGTTCGGAATGTGGTTTTCAACTAATCATCGGGATGTACCAGCACTTGATTGTATCCTGAAAATCCATCCAGGAAAGACATTAATTCTGAGCCCGCTACTGCCTGTAGTATTTGCTCCATAGGTGGGAGGGAAAAATTATCTTTCTGACAGGCTTTGTTGAGATTCCAGAAATCAATACAGATTCTAATATCTCCGTTTTTCTTTCTAACGGGCACCATATTGGATACCCATTTGGAGTGTCTGACGGGGAAAATTATTCTGGCTCTCAACAATTTATTTAGCTCAGTCTTTATCTGATTTTCTAAGTTGGGGTGGATTTTTCTGAGCTTCTGCTGGACAGGTTTTTCATTGTCAATCATAGGATAGTGTGTTGAATGATAGAAGTGTTGTATGTCTTCAGCTCATCGTAATTCCATGCAAAAACGCTTTTGTATTGTCTCAGAAGACGGATATATGCTGATTTTTCTTCAGGGGCTAGGCCGTGGCCCAGATTAACGTTTTGCGGCTTCTGATCGGTTCCTAGGTTCACCAATTCATAATTCAGAGTTGAACTGTAGAGTTTAGAATTGGCAGACCTTTTAAAACGAATTTTCAAATCATATAAATCTTCTAACTTAACCACCGATTTAGGTATAGCATTATCAGTGCTATTTTTCTGAATTTGGTGATCATGATGGTCTTCGTCAATTATTTGATTTGAGTAGGATCCTTCAAAAGTGAGGAAATTTACAATGTCAGGATCATCGTTGAATACTCTCCAGTTGGTGATGTTGTCAGGGATGGATGGTCTAAAGATTAATTCTATTGAGAACCTATCGGGACTAAAATCTTCGGAGGGAATAAGTCTAGAGGCTACGTTAGCTAACAGGTCTGTGCTCGCATTTTGGAGTCTTGGGATTGACGAAATATTGAATGCTATGAAATGTGAAGTGAGATCTTGTACTAAAGATTGATAGTGCTTTAAATGACTTGACAGGCAGTGTGTGGTGTTACGCACCTGTTTGACGACAATTTCAGAATCTCCAAAGACTTGAAGATACTTAACATTCAACCCGATTACTTTGTATAGGCCTTGCACCAAGGCTTCGTACTCCGCTGTATTGTTTGTGCAATCGAACTCAAGTCTGCATGTAAGCATGATCTTGTTTCCGTCTGGGCTAATCAGAACGCATCCTGCTCCTGCTCCCTCGTTAGATTTAGAGCCATCAAAATATAATTTCCAAAATAAAGATGTATTTACAGAGTTATCTAAAAAATTAAAACACTTTGAATCATCAGTTTCGGAAAAAATTTCAACTTGGGACAAAATTGAATTTTCTAAGTAAGGTGAGGTGTGAGCATTGAAATTGTTGAGGAAAGAATCTACCGAGTAATTTCCTATGATACTGCTGTTGTATGCTATTGCTTCATTCTCTCCTTCCAATTCAGTCATTATGTACTTTTGGTGCAACTCTCGTTCAACCTTTATTTGATTGGGTTTACTGTTGTAGGGTAACCACATGTGCGACCAGTCGGTTGAGAAATATCCGTGGAGTTTTTCAGACCAATCCCTGCTAAGAATTAAACCATAGAATTCAGGGATATCAGCTACTAGAATGTCGATAACCTGACATACTTTCGGGTTAGACGACAATCTTATGGTCACCTAGTTAAGTTCACCAATCACTTCGACTTGAGATCGATCAAGTTGAACTATGCGCACTGCGGATTTCTGTGGCTGAACATTCAATTTGGCACATATTGATCTGGGTAAAATATTCGTTGAAGCACCAGAATCGACCAAGCAATTGTGCACGTTTTTATTGAAAATTTCATAAGTGAGAAGAAAAGGAGGAGTATGGGATCTTGACCTTCCTCCAATCAAGGCAATGTCATTCGGATCAATCTTATTGATCATGTTGGTTGGAGGTCTTCCCATGTTGTGGGAAGCTACAGCTGTAGGTAAAGATGTAGTAGGCACGGCATGTAATTCTTTCATCATTATTTTCTGTTGATGTTTCAATTTGCTCAATTCGTAAAGAGTGATATTAGCTCTAGTCTTTTTCATGTCATCGATAATGTTATACTCCATTTCATCCGACACTATCAGTGTTCTTGATGGAGGTGCTTGATCTGATTGGACAGGGCTAAATTGGGTCGCTCTAGCAGTTGTTTTCTTTGTTGCGACCTTATCTTTTGTTGCAGGACTTGCGCCCTTCTGTTTAGGGGTAGTTTGGGGAGGATCAAGTTGATTTTTGCTTCGTGTGCTAACCGGAAATGCTTCTTGATCCTCTTCTTGTGGGAGGATGAAATCCCACATTCCTTGTAGTTCCACAACTTCTTCATCATCGGTCTGCCCTTCAGTGATATTCTCTTCTTCTTCTTCTTCTTTAGATTCGACGTTTGAGACAGCATTGGGTGGTTTCACCTCCATGGGAGGATTTCTTTTAAAAGATCTGTAGGGATTTTTTGAAGAATTTTCTGCTACTTGTTTTCTTATGTCAATCATCTCATTCGACATGGCCTTTAACACCTTTTGTAATCCTTCCATATCGAAAGGATCTTTCGTTTGCTTCTTCTTGGTGTCTTCTTTGAAAGAGACTTTCTTAGATTTGCGTTCTTCTATTGCAGATCTCTTTTCTAGGGCAACTACGCGTTTTTCTACTGCTAACGCCTCAGTTAAGTTTTCAACTAAGGTCGTCTTGTTTGCCCTATCTACGAAGATAGCCAAGTTTGATGGTAAGGCCATGATGTACCATTCACATCTTACTTCCTCGCTGGGTTGAGAAGCAGCGGGAATTTTTTGAGGATCTTATTGAACCATAAATTGAAATCTTTAATGGGTTCTCTAGCCTTAGCTTTAAGATTAGATAGGTCATTGATCAATGTCGCTGTTGATCTGTCATCGCCAAACTTGGTGAGGAATTGACTTTGAAAAATGTCCCAACTTGTGATGGACCCGGAAGGTAACGAAAAGTACCATGACCCGGCTGTTCCTTGCATTGTATAAGGAAAAAGTCGGACGACAGCATCTTCGTTAGTAACTCCGTTGAGATTAACAGAAAGCATGAAATTATTGATATGCTCTTCAGCTAGCATGCCTGTTTCTGGATTGAATTTAGGTAGCCATTTCTCAGGATGGGCCGGTATTGGGCTGAGGGGTGGAGGCATTAAAACAGCCCCAGGATTGTTCCATGGAGACTGGGCCATCGTTGAGCTGCTAGTTAATGAAAGTGCAGAAGATAGTCCCTGATGCTGAGAAGATGAAGATATTATGATCTTTGATGATTGAAGAGGAAGGGTTGTGGCAGATGGATGAGTGATTTGGGATGACGATGTGGGTGGTTGACTTCGCGGTGAGGGGGTTGAAATGGACGAAGTAGATGAAAGAGTCTCACGGTCAGACTCTGGTGGTGTTTTCCTTGCTCTTTTCCTAGTAGGGAGAGGGAGTTCACTTGGTTGAATACCGAATTTTTCACTCTTCAATCTGGTCAGGGGATGAGCAGGATTGTACTCCGAAGTCACGCTGCTGTTAGATTTATCAGACCTATGAGAAAAAATAGAGAATCCCTGGAGTTTAAGAATCAAAGTTTGAGTTTCAGGGGGTTCATTGATGAGTTGGTCTGATATATTAGAGTAGGTAGTAGCAGTGGATACTTGAGCGACTTCTAACTCCCGGTTTAACCGTACTGGAGAAGTCGGGGGAGTTGATGAGGGTGATTTACTCTCAGAATGGCATTTAGATTTTGACTTAGTTACCATTCATAGTTCGTGCCCTCCTTCTAGCGCCAAATATGTTGAGGGCCCCGAAATCGGGTCAACAACAAGGGGGATACCCACCCGATCCGGAACCTAGTTGGCGGCTCCTTGCCCGTTTGGTGTAGCGGATCCGACTGGGATAATGGGACCAGCTTCCCAATCCAAAGGATGTGTGTGTGTGTAGATTTTGATGATGCTAATTTAGAGGTAATTTTAAGCTAATTTAATTCTAAACTCTAAACTGACTCTATGCTATTGTAATCTAACAAAAAACAGCACATCTAATCTATACTAACCCGAGGTAGAATTCTTTCATTATGCGATCTAAAAAGATTGCATACAATAACTGGTAATAAAGATCATTCAGCTATCATAAGAATATAAATCAATTAAGATAAACCATTCTGCATAAGAAGTTAGGCAAAACAGTTGTGAACAGCATATCGCATAACAGTTTATTCATATGTCAAGCACAAATAAATGACTCCACCGTACAAAAGTGCGAAATGGTAACCCACACATTCATACATTAACATATAAACAACTCAGTTGTATATCACTCTAAGAATATAAGCAGAAATTAATCAAGAGATAAAAGTACCATTTATGACTGATTTCACTCACAAACTTCAAGCAATAACGATTTATCTCTACTTACTTCTAACATCTACTAAGAGTACAGAAGTGCAACATCAGTAGCATACATTAAAATGCAAACATAAATAAATCTCGATCCATCCATTCATCAAAAACCCCCTCCGAGGGTGCAAAGGTGCATGTTCTGAGGACAAGTTTTTTGACAAATTTCCGAACCCTTCTCCAAATGCCATGAGAAGGGTTAAATACTACTAACTAACTAATCTTAATTACACAAATTTAGGAAACGGCTTCAAATGACCGCCCTTTTACTAAAACAAATTTATTTCTAAAAATTGAATCTAATTTCTAACCGTTTCTGTATCTGCTCCTTAGTGCTGTAAGCAATGCAAGGTTCGCCTGGAAAGAGTCGGTTGGTTGCCTTTTTCTTTTGCTCGAGCGATAAAAGTAGAAATAACAAAAGCTGGCACCTCTTTCTGACAAACTAGAAGATATTTTTGAAAATCTTCCTCTGGCTGGGTGTATTTGCTGTGTGTATACTTAGTATAACCCAGATTTCTTTCAAACTGATTGTGTTGTTACTATTTCGGTTTCCGGCTATGCGGATGACTCAATGAGTTAGGGATTTCGTTGCCTGAACAATCCTCCGTATTAAAAATTGCTTCCGTTCTTTGTTCTAGGCTTTTCTGGAGCGTCCTCCCTCTTTAGCGTTTTTCTTTTTGTTTTACCCAATCTGAGCTCTAGGATCTTTTGCAAACATGCTGCTTTTGTGCGCCTTTGACTTGGAGTCTTGGATAGTCTATTTTCATCAGTGTCTATTGAGTGATACTCTGGAATCTGCGGCTCTGCTGCATGCGGCATCCATTTGCGAAGGCATCTCCTCTCTGTTCTTCAAGTATTGGCACTTTCCCCTTTTCCTTAGATGTTTCCTGCATATAGATTTATATTAGTTGCTGCCTTGCAATTTACGCAAAGGAAAAGAGAAATGACGAAAAGATTGACATGAAAGCTTTAAGTTCTAATGAATGCATAATCATGACACTCATAATGACTTGACTCTTCGAAAAACGCAACGCGATCATCCTTGGATACTCAGGCGTGCAATCATTAATTTCCCTTAAGGTGCACGCTCAATTTTGGGTTTACAGATCATGCCGAATAAACTTTGCGATGAGTGGTTTCTGCGATTCGCATCGCAGCAATTAATAGTCTCATTCATCGCAGATCGCAAATCGCAAGATCGCATTTTGTAAGATCGCAGGTCGCAGATCGCAATTTTTCATTTGATCACTGTGCGCTGCTTATGCGACGTCGCATATCGGCCATCAGCGATTCCTTATGCTTTCTATTTAATAGAACTTCCAACATGTGCGATGCGATGAATGTCGCATCGCTTCTTTGCAGCTTATTATGCGCATAGGAAAACACTTCACTCTCTCTTTGCGATGCGATATAGCTTTTAGGGAGTTAAATACAAAATTTTTGATAAAAAATATTTTTGGGATTTTTTGTTAAGGGTCCCCCTTTGCTTGATGTTATTGCTAATACCAAACAAAGAGGGGGGTTGTTGGTGACCACAACATGGTTATAATCAAATTCAGGTAGCACCTAAAGATCAGGATAAAACCACATTTACTTGTCCATGGGGAACTTTTGCTTACCGAGTGCTTCCTTTTGGATTATGTAATGCACCTGCAACATTCCAAAGAGCAGTATCAGGAATTTTTTCTGATCTAATCCATGATTGTGTAGAGGTATATATGGATGATTGTACAGTCTATGGTAATACATTTGAAGAAGCCTTGGAAAATTTGGAAAAGGTCTTCAAAAGATGTAAAGAAAAAACCTTTCATTAAGTCATGAAAAATTCTTTATGATGTTTACTGAAGGTATTGTTTTGGGACATCATATTTTAGGGGATGGGATTAAAGTAGACAAATCCAAAGTTGAAGTCATCTCCAAGTTACCTATTCCAAATTGTCAAAAAGATGTTAGAAGTTTTCTAGGATTTACTGGATATTATAGAAGATTTATAGAAAAATTTACCAAAATAGCATCTCCACTCTTCAAACTGCTTACAAAAGACTGTGAATTCAAATGGAATCCTGATTGCCAATCAGCATTTGAAGCATTGCAAACAAGAATATATGAAGCACCTATCTTAAGAGGACCGAATTGGAAACTTCCTTTCCATATTTCTACCGATGCTTTAGATACAACTCTAGGAACTGTACTGGGACAAAAAGACTTGATTCCTTATGCCATTTACTATACAAGTAAAAATTTGACTCCCACTGAGTTAAATTATACTGTGCCTGAAAAAGAGTTCTCAGCTATTGTTCATGCAACTAATAAGTTTAGACATTATATAATAGGCTATGAAACTTTTATTCATACTGATCATTCTGCAATTATATATTTGATGAACAAACCTATTACTAATGGCAGAGTTACAAGATGGATCTTACTGTTATAAGAATTCTTTATTACTGTGTTAGATAGACCTGGGAAATAAAACACAGTTGCTGATTTCTTGTCTAGGACTCAGAATATCAAAGAAGACTCTCCTATAGAGAATAAGTTTCCTGGTGAATACTTATTTGCAGTAACTACTAAAACTCCTTGGTTTGCAGATATGTCTAACTATTTGGTTATAGGGAAACTACCTCCACATCTATTTCCTAGAGAAAGAAGAAATATTATTCAGGATAGTTCAAGATATTCATGGATTTCTAACGAATTGTATAAAACAGAGCCAGACTTTGTGAACAAAAGGTGTGTCAGGAAAGATGAAATGCTTGATATTTTCAAGGCATGTCATGATGAACCATGTGGTGGAAACTTTGCTAACAAGAGGACAACTTATAAAATCCTTTCTTTAGGATATTATTGGCCGTCCCTCTTCAAAGATGCAAAACAATATGTCAAAAGGTGTGACAGTTGTCAAAGGGTAGGGAAACCTACCCCCTCAAATGAGATGCCATTATAACCTCAGGTACTCATCAAACCCTTTGAAAAATGGGCTTTAGACTTTATTGGACCTATTAATGCTCCATCCAAGCAAAAAAAGTATATATTTGTATGTATTGATTATGTCACTAAATGGGTAGAAGCCAAAGCATTATTTTTTGCTAATGAAAATACAGTAGTTAATTTTCTTTATGAGGATATTTTTACTCACTTTGGTGTTCCAAGGGAAATTGTGACAAATCAGGGAACTCAATTCACATCCAAAATGATGGAGAAACTTATGGAAGAGTACAAGGTCAAGCATAGGAAATCCACTCCTTATCATCTGCAAGCAAATGGTCAAGTGGAGTCCACAAATAAAGTAATTGAAGGAATCATTACCAAGACTGTGCATCTACATAGAAGAGATTGGGCAGAAAGGCTTCCTGAAGCCTTATGGGCCTACAAAACTACATGGAGGAACACAATGGGACACACTCCTTATGAACTTGTTTATGGGAAGGAAGTTCTGCTCCCCATTGAGTTCCAAGTTAAAACCTTCAAGATGGTAGTTCAGTTGGGAATGGATCTATCAGAAGCTCAAAAGCATAGACTGGAGCAGTTGAATGAACTAGATGAGATTAGACAAGAAGCAGTTTAGAGAACTGATCTAGTTCAGCAGCAAAGAGCTAAGTCGCATGACAAATACATCAAGGACAAAAGGTTTCAAGAAGGAGATTGGGCATTGCTATTTGATTCAAAGTTCAAAGATTTTCAAGGTAAATTTTAGACTCATTGGCTTGGACCATATGAGATTGAATTTTTTTTAGCAATGGAGCAGTAAGAATTAGAACAATTGATGAGCACCAAACTCCTCTCCCTGTGAATGGTCATAGATTGAAGATCTATCAAAAGCCAATCTCAAAGGAGGTGTTTATCAAAATCTTTCAAGATAACTGTGCAATGAGGCTGGTGAAGAAGAATCATTCTTCTCCACCAGCCAAGTCTTTATTTTTTCCATCATCATCTAAAAAAAAGAAGAAAAAAGAAAAAAAAATAATGCATAACCTTGAAAACCAATCACTAATTCGCATTCTTATACAGAAAATACAGGGCGAAAATTAGAAGATTCTAACGCCCTATATTTTCCAAAAAATTTCTCATTTCACTCATAGTTTATTTCTTTCCATTTCATTTCATTTCGCTCCATCTTGCCACCACATACCATCAATAAAATTTCTTTCAGTTTTATTCATATTCACTTTTCCATGTCTCATCCATTGAGTCATTTTCCATTTCCATTCATTCACCAAGCTATATTTTGTTTACAATGTTACATTCTGCAGTTGTTTTCCAATTCCGCAGTTGATTTCCAATTCCGTAGTTGATTTCTGATTCCGCAGCTAATCTGCAATGACATTCAAGTGATTAGCCAAAAAAATATGTAGTTATGGAAGGAGAGGATCTTTGGGGACATCAACACCTATAAAGCACCTACAAAGGCAAGCAATTAAAAGTTAGCAAAAGGAAAGAGGTATGATTCCAAGGTATGGACAAAACCATTTCAAATAGCATTTCAAAAGCATAATTTGTATAGTTTGTAAAATCACAGCTCCTTAATGTGTAATGATTTAACTTGGTGGCTGCCTTAACTCCACCATATCCTTCACAGTAATCCTAACGGTCTCATAATCTATTCCCGAGTTTAACTTGTAATTAGTCATATATCCTCATTACATTTGTTAAAATGGCTAATTATGCAGACACGAGCTGATTCAATATGGCTCTCCTCCACTGACGTTCCACTCCATAGCCTTTTTATGAACTCAAAATCATAAACTCCATTTAGTCTTGCAAATTTTCACGAGTGACACTCTGCCTCCACACTTGCACACCAGGTTTTATAGTCTTCGGTTCATTTTTCGTTTACACAAGTTTCTACTTCGTAAACCCTCTTTCATCTCATGCTTAATATTTTTCCCATTTCGTAACCATTGAATTTCTCCACAGTCTTCTTCCATATCACTGTTCTACTCCCGTAAGACTGTCATTTACAGAGGTGTTTTCACAGTGAAAAAAAAGAGGAATGGCTCTTATTGTGAGAACAGAGCCCGAAGGTGTTAAATTGATGGAAGGATACCTGTAGCTTAAGGGAACATTGAAGAAGGCTAGCTAGTTGAAATTCATCAAGAAGTTTAAAGGCCATCACAAGGAGGTTACAAAAATGTTTGCCAGATCTTTCAATGGTGCAGAAGTTGAAATTGGGGACATAAAATTTCCAGTGACAGAATCATCAATTGCAGCAGCCACAGAACTTACACAAGAGGGAGAGAGATGGTTTAAGAACAAGGATTTTGATGAAAAATTCTAGAGGGTCATTCTTCGTAATCCAAGTATGGACATATCAATCTTTAAATGAGGGATTCCTATTTCAGCCTTAAAAGATAAGTGGAGTAGTCTGCTTTTAATCATTCAGAAATTCATTACATGCGAGGGCAGGTATGGCTCCATGTATATGTATCATATCAGATTATTAATGAATTTCTTGGAGAATGAAACTATCAACCTCCCTTACTTCTTGTTGAATAGTTTAAGAAAAATGTCTGCTACTGTTCAAAAGAACATAGATGATGTAGAACCCCATCTCTACCATCATGGCCTCATCAAGATCTTGATTGAAAATCATTTGAAAGAGAGGGAAGATACATGGGAAAATTTCCTAGTTAGGAACTTTTTCCAAGACCCTCCTGAAGTGCCTGAGGGGAGTTCAGCAAAGAGAAGTAGGAGGAAAAGAACAACTTTAACAATCCAAGATACTCCTACTAGTGTGACAAAGGAAAATAGTGAAGAAGAATTGCCTTCTGAAACATTGACTGAAATTATGAAACAAACAAAACAGAAAGGAAAGAGGAAAATTGAAGACATTTACCAGACTCCTGAGCCTTCTTCAGAGGAAGAGCAAGTGCTTTCTGAAAGATTAGAACAGTCAACTAAAGCAAAACAAAAAGGAAAGGAGAAACAGGTCATAGAAAAAGGAGATATAAGCTCACAAGGTCTAAGAAGAAGCTCTAGATTAAAGGGCAAGTTGAGGAAAACACAAATCAAAGGAGCTCAATTCATAGACCTGGGGGGTGAAACTCCAGATCAATCACCAGAAAACACTCCACTTGATCAAAGTCCACAGTATTCTCCTTCTCCTCAGTTAGACTTTGAAACTAGTCCAAGGAAAACAACTCCAGAAATTGATCAATCCCAGCAGCAGATATATGATTTCATTGAATCATTGGAACAACAGAAAACTACAACAGAACAAGGAACTTCATCCAATCAACCAGGTACAACTCAAGAAACGTTGATTTAGTCATTAAAGAAAGAAATTTATGAGCTAGAAGTCTTAAACAAACATATCCAAAGGGAGAATGAAACCTTAAAAGAGCAAAACAAATTGGACAAAGTTATCCATGACAATACCATGCTGCATTTAGGATTATGGCATAAGAAAAATAGAAAACTGAAGAAGAATAATAGGAGGTTGAGTAGAACCCTCATCAATCTCAAGTACATATGTCTTATGATGAAACCTAGAATGATAGTGACAGTAAGAAAGAAGAAGAACAGGTTGGATGTCTTAGTAGAAGTTTCAGAGCAGATGCATTGAAGGGAGGATTGTTATAATTTTGGTTGCATGAGGACATTCAACATCTTCACAGTGGGGGTGTGATAAGCCCCAAAACTACCTCTCTTCCAAGCATTTTCTTAAAACCTTTCTCTTCTATTTTCCCATGTCAGTGCATCCTAAGCGATCAAAAGTTGTTACATGTTGAATTTAGGAGTGTATTTGAGTGATTTTCAAATTATATCATTGTGTGTGCTATTTGATCTAGGTTTTGTTTATCAACTATGGAATGTAGCCACTTTCCATAGCTAACTGGAAATTCCGTAGCCATTTCCATTTTTTTATAGGTTACAAGTGTCAGGAGGAGGAATGAGACACATGGGCAGCTTAGGAATCGTCCACACATGGATGAGGTTCTATTCACTTAGCAAGATTCGGAAGGAAAGGTCCCAATCAAAGAGAGGTCAATGGAGAATTCTATGCTAGCTAGAACTCTGTTCTTGCACGTAAAAGAAGCCCGAAGCCGTTCCTGAACTTGTGGATTCATTTTTTCCACCTACATGCCATCTACATAATGCAATCCAACATCCACCTCGCATAGATTTACTTCTCATGGCAACCGGGAGGATGAATCCTCGGATTTTGGCATGTTCACGTGTCTATCATTAAAGAAATTCCTCTGAGATATAGTTATCCATTTTCTCTATAAATACAAGTGTTTGAAACGCAGATAGGATGTTTTGGATATTGTTGTTATAGTGTTATTTTGTTGTTCTGTAACCGAGAGACACATTACTCTGTTTTTCATAATACAAACTCCGTTTTCACATGTCTGTTTGAGTGTATTTTGAAGTAAGATCGTGCTAGTCCGAAGCTATGCAGAGGGACCCTGCGTAGCTGAGGTCCTTCTTTTATTTTGTATAGTTTTCATGTATATCTTCTCTCATTCAAATTGTATATTTCTCATGTTTTGCTTATGATCTTAGTCCTTCTAACCTTGTATATGTTTTTGCAGCTTGTCATATTTCTTACTAACATTCATAGGTGCATTTCAGAATAGGTATTTAAGTCTGGTTATGCTCGAACTTCTTAGTGTAATTTTTGCATCAAGTAGTGTTATTAAGACTTACTTCCTCTTCTGAAACTCAGTTTTCAATTTTAGTTGTTTATGCTTTTTACTTTATGATATTTGTTTATTGTTCAAGATAGTTTAGATGTCAGTTCTATCATGCTATATGATGATATTTCCAAAGCTTTTAGCTTAACCCCGTTTTAGAAGTTAATTGGCGAAATATTGTGATTATAGATGAAGTAATTGGCTTTGCTTTCATTAGTGTGCAATTAGATAATTTAGATGTCATTTATTTCATGCTATATGATGATATTTCTAGAGCCTTTAGCTTAACCCCGTTTTAGAAGTTAATTGGCGAAATATTGTGATTATAGATGAAGTAATTGGCTTTGCTTTCATTAGTGTGCAATTAGATAATTTAGATGCCATTTCTTTCATGCCATATGATGATATTTCCGAAGCCTTTAGCTTAACCCCATTTTAGAAGTTAATTGGTGAAATGTTGTGATTATGGATGAAATCACTGACTAATCATTAGTTTCCAGTTTCTTTACTTTTTTTTTTTTAAGTTGCAGCAATTTATTAGATTTCAATTTTGCAATTAGGATGAACATCAGAGATAGTAATCTCATTTTTAGTACTTCATTTTTAGTTTGGTTTATATAGATGCATATTCACACTCTCATTCAAGTTTTGATTTTGTAAACGACATGTTTTAAGATCTCCTAAGTTCAAAGTTTGGAAATTATCACAAGAAGCAAGAGGATAAGCCTTGTCTTCAACTCTACATCCACACTTGATCTTTAAAAAGTATTCTTAAACTTTTGCTTTAACAGTAGATTAGGATTTCCATTGCACTAAACCAATTTAGGAGACTAATAGGACAAAACCCCAAAAAAAGATAAAACTGAAAACAGTGAGGTAAGAAAAGGGTTGTCTAGCACATACAGTGCACTACACTTCATCAGTTTACGACTCCCGGATTGATAACTTATGTAGCAATTTAGGACATACTAAATTGACTAAACATGAAGAAAGGAAGAAGAGTTCGTGAAAGATGAAACTATAGTCATGTAAGATAATATAAGTGATTAACAACCAATAACTAGAAGAATTAGCTGTGAAATTTCCATGGAAGAAGAAGGTATGAAGACCCTAATATGTATACTACAAAAGAAGAATATCGGTAATGAATGTCTTGGAAATGGGTTAATACATGTGCAAGATGTTGATGTTGCAAGAAGTTGATATCATGAAAAAATTCCATCATAAAAAGGTAACTTTTATTTGATGTTCATTTTTTATTTTTGAAAGCATCTGGTTGGGTTACTACAAGGCTACTGAAAGAGGGTTATAGAAGTCACCTACAATTAGTACTCATGAGATTGGATGGAATATCCTAAAAGAAACATGACTTGGAAGAGGTAGTTGTATAAAGGATAGATAGATGCAGACTAGAAGATCACTTTCCAATGAATATAAGGATGATATGACTATCAGTATCGTTGAAAAGAAATTAGTGTAGAAGACAATTGATGCCATATGAAGAAGTAATGATGAATAACACTCCATAATGAATAAAATTAAGTTCATAACATGATGCAGAAAGAGGAGACCTACAAGCAGCAAATAGTACCATAATCTCCACCAAAGAGTAGAGATATATTGTTGGAAGCAAGTCCTTAGCTTAGAAGGAGCTTGGGCAGGTTCCTTATTAAAAGGTAGTTTGGGTATATTCCTTTTATAGGAATGAGTTTATCCTCCCTAGTTGATAGGGAGAGATAGACATGTCATTGTTATATTCATGTTATGAAGAAAGAATGGACAATTAGGTAAGCATATGGTTTTTGATACTCTTTGAAGATGTAGTAGGGCATCCAATAGGTAAGAGCAGTGGAAGAGGAAATTCCTTGAGGATATGTTACTCCAAGACAGGAATTGTCCTAGAAGGACATACCTTGTGAACATCTAGGTGGGGTATGTGCCTTACGAGGTAATGGTGATGGTGTCTATCAGTCATTGTCTCGCCAACATTGTGCTCTGATCTTGTGGAGAGATAGAGTTGTTAATCAAGGTCTTGCTATGTGACAATGATGGTTCGTATAATGAGATGCAATGAGATAAGCTGAAATAATAGATTATGATATGGCTTACCAATCCAACTCTTCTTATGAGAATGTTTAAGTACCTTGTATATATTATGAACACCTCCCTATTTAAGAGGGAGTTTTGAAATATGTAACTAGGTTTGGTCTTCATAATGACATATGTAATCATGATTTTATGTATTTGATGTAAAGAGAAAAAGAAATTCATTATTGTCATTCTTGATGCATGGGTTTCATGCTCAAGGTAAATTTATGTATAGTTCAAGCACCCATTGAGTGATTTTAGTGCTTTTCATTAGGTCAACAAGTAAATCAAGTCATTGTCATGTATGGAAGACCCTTTTAGGCATATTGTGTCATGTCAAGAAAATTATTGTAAGTCATAAAATGTGTCAAAGACCCTACAAGACCTTTTCAAACAAGCAACATCAATTCATCCTTTAAGAAAGAACAAGTTGGCCTACATGTGACAAGTTGGCCTCATGAAAGGGTTTCTCAACCAACTAGAGAGACTATATATAAGAGAGATCAACCATATTTGGAAATGCATATAATCAAGCAACAACAATTTCGATCAACGAATATAAGAAGACAAGAAAGAAGCCTCAACACCTAATAAAGAGAAGAAGAGAGAAATCAAAGTTTTTGATATGTTTTAGGGTTCTATCTCTCACACGTGCGAGGAGCGAGATCATCATCTTACTGTAGAAAGATCAAATTGAAAATATGCTAACTAAAGTTGAGTTTTGGTATCAAGAGAATATACTTTGGAAGTCAAAGTCTTAAGGAGAAGAAATCAAATCAAGCAAAGTAAAGAACGACTCAAATGTGCCCTAAAGATAACCACACTTGCGAAATTATAGTGACTACTGGAGCCTGAAAACTACAGGTCAAAGGAGTCAAAAATGGTTGGGGAAGTTGTTGGGGTCAAAGTTGGTGGAGAAATTGTTGGGGTCAAAGTTGTTGGAGAAGTTGGTGGGGTCAAAGTTGTTTTTGTAAGTTGTAGAAGAGAATCTCATCAAAGGAAGGTTTGACTTGGTATTGGAGGGGCCTTTTTTAATGGTCATAGGTGTTGGGATTCATCATTTGAAGTTCTATAAGAAGAGAATATTTCTTGTGGGTTTTGAGAGGAAAGGTTTTTGGCCCTCGCTGATAACTTACATTTTTTGTCTCCTTGTCTCATTAATCATCATTGTTTGGTAGTTTTTTTTATTATAGAGAACACTAATAATAATTAAGTGAAATAAGAAGCAAATAATGTTAAGTAAATATACATCACAAGCAGTTATCAAAGTAAGCAAAATCACCTAATCTAGTTAGATTTCTCAACAACTCCTGCAATATAAGCCTATAGTCTTCACCATTTTCTAGAATGTGCCTATATGTGATATGGACCATTATGATGACCTTATCTAGGCAATAATATTGGATTTGAATGCCATTTTTTAGTTGAAAGGTGTAGTTCTCTACAAAATCCACCAATGGTACCAAAGAGATATGTGTCTTTACACAATTGAAGATGATTATCTTGCTATCAATCCACATGGACATGCTATGATACTACACATATTATTAATTATTTTCAATGGATTCATTGATGAAACCACATACTCATACATTGTATAAAAAAAATAAAGACATATAAGAATGCATTGTCACAAATACTAATTGATACAATGTTAAAACCCTAACATCAAACTACAATTTGAAAGAAAATATATTATTCATGGGGGCTTCACTGAAAAAGCAATATCATACCACATGCGTTCATATTAGGCCATAAAAAATGAGGAAAAATGAAATAATATATTTAGTATATAATAGAGGGTAAAGGGTTTTTATATGTGTTAGGAAAAATACTAAGGGGCGGGGGGGGAGTTGAATCAATATTTTTAATTCACTTCAACTTTCAATTTCACATTCATAATTATGTACGTGACTATTATGTAGACAACTTGCTTGTGTATGCGCCTTTAATTAATTAGATCTGTGTATATCCATATTACCAATTTTTCATTATTTATGTTAATTGTTTAACTTTAATCGTTGCATCATTATTTCTTTAGTCATTCATTATGTAGTAGCCATGGGCATTAAAGAGTAGATAAATCATCAACACATAAGAAACACATCAACACATATGGACACCAAGATTTTAGGTGGAAACCCAATGTGGGATAAAACCACTGTTGTTGTCATCTTTGTCCTCTTTCTTATTATATAAAGAAATATTCATTATATTTTGTACTAGTGCAGACTCTTACCAACATGAATACACCCACTTGCAGGATGCTACAACCTCCACTCGTTCTATAGAACCCACTGGAAGAGAGCTACAACCCCCCTAATTTCATTTACACTATCCTACCAGAACGAAGCTCCCACCCCCTCAAGGAAGGTTACAACCATAAACACCATATGGACCACATTTCACAATGTTTCATATTGGATCCACCATTAAATCAATCATCAAAACATTTAGGCCACCTTTCATCAAATTTTCATGCTAGACCCACACCCAACAATATGCTCAATACAATATACAAAAATAAATACTAAATATCAGAATATGAATATAATCACCGAATTACCATTGAATACCAATCATTAATAAATTGAATAATTGATGCAACTAAATCACTTAATACTAAACCAATCCCAAGTTACCAATCAACTAATGAAATCAAGACCATCAACCATTCACTGATTAATCAAAATGTTAGTCATCTCAGAAAAAAAGTTAATCGTTACAAACCCTTATCAAATTAACTTCAGAATATATATGCACTTGTTCTGAAGAAAACCCGCGTATATACGCTCTTCTTGTGCACAAAACCTACATACATATTTCAACTCACCCAATACTGAATAGTGACAAGCTGAATCATTGTACCATTGAAACAACCATTGAATAACTGCATACAAGTATTGAACCAATCACATATCACTAAATCATTTATTGAATGCAAATATTGAGTCACTGCAACTGAATCATTGAAAACTGAATCATTTATTAGTATACTAGGCCATATCCAAATCAATCTAATTAACATTTCCAGACACAAACGATCCTCATCAAGAAATCATTGATAGACAACAACAAATAATACTGAATTCATTAATTTTCATCACCAAGTAGAAATTATAAACCCTGGAATAGATGCACGACTGTAGTAAAGAAAACCTTTGTATATACATGATTCTCGTGCATGGGACCTACATACAAATCTTAAATCATTGAATGCAAAACGTATTCTATGTTAAAATCTCTCTACATCAAACACAATCTATGAATACATACTACAATAAATTCATCAAGATGCTAAAGACATTCAAACCCTTTCTTTATCAAGTTCATCAAGATGCCAAATGACAAGTCAGCAAATTATCATCAACCATCAATATAATCATCAATCAGCATCAAACAAATTGTCATCTAAACCCCCTCACACATCACAATGACAACAATCAATTCGAACCAACAAGAATAATTTAGTTTAATCAACCCATATTACTTTAGATAGTATACATGACTATTATGAAGCATATATGTGTATCTATGTGACATTACAGAATAAAAACTACATACAGATCTTAAATTAATGAATCATATCTTCATTGTAGACACAACAAATGTCAAACCTAGATATCTATGCACATATTGTCAAAATCTTTAGTAAAAATATTTAGATCATAATTCCACCATAATCATAGATGTTGCATTGTTAGCTCCACTTAAACATAAGTAAATCAATCAATCATATCCATACTCTTTCAATTACCTTTCATATCTCTTAGATTTGAGCCATCTCCTTGCTCCCTAGTGCATACCTCTTCCATATTAGATCACACATGAATAATCCATTACATTGCACACATAACACCTTGATCTCCTTCTCCTTCCAATAACACAAGAAAATCCTTTGGTAATGTTGTTAGTATTTGTTTACAGGGTCAAATAGACACTAGCGTCACAAAATTATAGTAAATTACCATGGAAAATGCTCATGTTATTTTATGTGCATGCACAAATCAATAATTTCACTTTGAGGATGTATATGCAACTTTTTTGAAGGAAATTCACATATCTACGTGACTTTTCTGAAGTAAAATAGCATATATTTTTAAAAATTCAAATACTTCAATCTATTGCAAATACAACCAATGACTAACCTAGCAAAACTATTCCACATCTTCTACAACACCTGTAAAACCATTCATATCATTTGCAACTAGTTGGGCATAACAAGAGTGTGACATCATATGACAAGTTGACAACATATTTTTCAAGCAGTTTTCCATCAAAGACAACACATTAGCCATAATGCTGACAATATCCCCCTTTGGACTTAATGGCAACCACTTTGGTGTTTGGAAACCACATGCAAACACCAAGTCCCCCCCCCGACATCAATGGAAAAGGGATGAAACATGATGAATGAAATACTCTCCCTTGTTGCGCTAATCATTGTAAGTCAGATCTACTGATATGAACTATGATGTCTTCAAACTGACCATGCTCCCCCTGAGCCTATGTTGGACCCTTCAAAGATATGCAATAAAAGTACAAGATTTGTGACTCAAATACATCGTTATTCATGACATCTCCTATAATCAATGACTCTATGATCAATCACCTAACATAATGGGATAGCTTACATAGCATGGCTTGGTCCCAATAGTCCATACATGACTGAGTTTTAAAATGATTACAACATGGGTCTTTTCATGACCTTTACATCAAGAGACATACATGACATCTATAACCGTAAACAGTAATCTCAAAAATTAAGTAGACTTTGTAGCAAAACCATGATAATCATCATCAACCACCATGCACCACATAGACATCTGTAGCATAATCATCTGACAACAATAACATAAATGACATAATAGAGACATGAACATCCTCATCATCAAGAAGCAATATATCAACAGGTAGATAAGACAATGTAGCATCACTCGCTTCAATATAATTAACATGTGTCCAAATATGCAATGCATCTAAGCATCACTAAGAAAAAATAGCAACAACATGATATTTTTTCAATAAATAAACTCATTCCCTTGACCTCATGCCATCAAGGTCAACATACTCTCTCCACATTTAGAAGGAATCACACTCCTCAAGCCACAAAAACATATCAATCCGTTGGACCAAAATAACATAGGCATCATATACAACAACATACTCTCTTCATGTATCAACAACATATGTTAAAACAAAGAGAACTGCTAGCACATAAGCTATCAACCAACATAAACATTGACCATAGTATCATTGATAAATCATGACATAGTGACAACAAAATGTATATTTTCAATAGTGAGCAATGAAATATGACTGATGACAACAATTTTAACCATTAACTCATCATAGACAACATCATGCAACAGAGAGTGCTTAAGAAACCATAATTCCAATAATGAACCATTAGAAGCATAGCAGATGCTACCCCTAAACTTGTCCCAATTCTTCCTCCACAAATGTAATCACATTATATCTTCTTACATACAAGAAATGCACCAAGGAATCATATCAACAACAATAATAATATAGGATTTTGCAACAACTCATAGACTCATTAACACCATTCCTAAGTAGAATATCTGCATCATTAATAGACTATAATAAATCAATATCATAGCCAAAATTCCAATAATGAATTGATGGAATCATATGAGAAGCTCCCCCTAAATTTGTACCACTTCTTAATCACCACAGAGAATCATACACAACTGTATAAGTCAGAAACTGTATGCTTAGACGAATGCACTTAATGAGAAACACGTACTTAATGTAAAATGTTGATTTTTAATAGCCACAAATCCCCTTGCATATGTCAATCTTGTTCCTGATCATAGTCACTTCATCAGATGTAACATCAGTAATATAAACATCACAGAAAGAATCACATAACAACATATGGAATCATCATCAGTATACACATGCATAGCTCCCCCTGAGATCATATACCATTGATCTTATGGAGCTAATAGTCATCATCTCCTTTCTTTGAGGTTGTGCACCTAACATTCAAGGAAAATTTTAGGGGCTAATATTCACAGGTCGGCTAATTTTCCATGCATTTTCCAAAAAAAAGATTTGCCAATTTTCATCATTTCTAAAAATTAGTCGCCCAAATTTTATAGTATAAATTTATTTTACGTTAAATATCACCAAAATTATATAGAGACTATATATGCAATCATTAGAAATTTAAAAATTTTTACACCAAATATTTTATAGCTTGCATATTAGGGACTAGTAATGTTTTCCAAGGTTTCTAAAGTTTAAAATATATTTCCATCCTTAAAATTTTCCCTGTTCACATTTTTGCAGTCACTGTTAAAGTATGCATTAAGTAGAATAGATTGTAGTAGGGCCTGCCTTCTTTTGCTCTAAATCTGAAGAAGAGGAGCTAGACCTCTTATTTCTACCTAGATTCTTCTTTAGTACATAGAATTTGTCTAGAATTTTGAATCCTTTTGCTATATTTTTTCCAATGTCTTATTTTATAATTTTACATCTAGTTGATGTGAATACAATTATATTCTCTTTATCAGTGATTTTACCTACGCTTATAATGTTATTCTTTAGCCTATCCACCAATAATACATTTAATTATTTTTTATTCTTAATATCAACATCAACATTACCCTTACTTAATACCTCTGCAGATGTACCATTTCCAGGAATTATCTTACCACTCTTGTTTTTCTTAAGAGAGATAAATTTGCTCTTATTTCCATACATGTGATGGGAGAATCCCCTATCTATGTACCATTGATCTTCTTCTTCAAATGAACATAGAGCAAGGCCATACTTAACTTGTTCTTCTTCCTTTTGCTTAATATGAGAAGTGTTGGTGAATCTATTTTTGTCTAGTTGATTTCCTTGGAGGAAATCAACTTGTCATTTGTGTGAATCCATTATATTGTTCCTACATTCTTTTGATACATGCCCAAACTTGTTACAAGTATAACATCTCACATGAGCAGAGAAGGGAGCAAAAGAATCATAATATTTCTATTTCATATTCCTCCTATTGCAATTAATAGCTTTGTAACCAAACATGTTACAAGCAAGACAATATCCCTTAAAGAAACTTGAGCACCTGGGAGTTGATGATGTTCCTATTAAGTGACTATCTGCTTGAGATCTAAACAATCTACTTCTGCAATGTGTCCATAGTTATGACAGATAAAGCATTCAATGTCATTGACCGAGACAAAGAATTGATCGTTATCTCTATTGTTAGGAGCAAATGATTTCGTTTGAAAATTCACTCTTCTTGGTTGTTGGTTTGGTTGACCTTTTGATTCTTTACCAAAATTTTCTTTGTTAACCTAAAGATTGCTTATAGAATCTTATGAATTGGATTCTCCTTTTATAGTTTCATGAAATCCAAGACAAAATTTAATGGAGGGAGATATTTGAATATTAAAAATATTGTCTAATATCTTGGTACTATCATCGAATTTAAAATGTTTGTCCTTTTCTACTAATTTACTATTTAGAATTCTTACCTCATCCTTCAGCTATTGTTGACATTGATCTTCCTTTTCCATATACTACTTCCTCATTCCTTCTACAACCTTTCTTCCTTATTCTACTTTCGTTCTTAATCCAATAATCTCTTTGTTAAGCCCATTCTCTTGTTTTTCAAATACTTGGAGTAGATCTTCATTTCGTTTGTTTGAAATTTCAAGATCCTATCTTAGAGAGACGATCTCAACTTCAAATCCTTCATTATTTACCAATTTATCATGATCCCTATTTTTATATTCCTGCAATTTATTCTCAAGACTGTTAATCCTTTTTAAAGTAGAAGCAAGTTTTCTTCTAATATTAAGAACCTCTTCTAACTTGTTTTCTTCTGAGTTAGTAAATCCATCTGATCTTTAATGGTCACCCTCATCTTTTGATAGACAACAATTTCCTTTAGATTCATTTAATGTTACATAAATAAGATTACCTGTGAGTTTACCTCATGAGCAAACTTCCTTCTTTACTAGTTTTATTTCTCCTTCATAGAGCCCTTGCGGGTTAACCCTTACCTCCTTTGCAATTTCATAGTTCATAATCTTCTTTAATATTGAATCAGATACATTACAAAATATTGCATTTAATTTTTGACTATTCTTTTGGAGTTCTTATCTCGATGGTGGAATTTTAATATAACAATTGTAGACTAAATGCCAAACATCATATTTGAGGAACATTATCTTCATATTTTCTTCCAATCCTAATAATTAACATCATTAAGGATAATCAAAACTTTATTATCCATACTTAGTGACTGGGCTTGATCTAGTTCATATTGTTCTTGATCTATGAATGCAAATATTTCCATAGCATCAGATGCATCACTGTCACTACCTTCCTGACTTGACCTCCTCCTTTGTGTTGTCTTATTCTTATGCTTCTTTCCCATTGTCCCTAATCTACTGTCAAGTGGTTAATCTTTACTGGAGCGACATGCTATGATACCAATTGTTAAGAAAATTACTGAGAGTGGGCGAGGGGGAGGGTGTGGTGAATCAATATTTTTAATTCACTTCAAATTTCAATTTCACATTCAAAATTTTGTGCACGACTGTTACTCAAACAACCCATGTGTGTATGCGCCTTTAATTAATTAGATCCATGTATATCTAGATTACTAATTTTTCATTATTTATGTGAGTTGTTTAACTTTAATCATTGCATCATTATTTCTTTATCCATTCATTATGCAGTGAGCATGGGCAGTAAAGAGTAGATAAATCATCAACACATGTGGACAATGGGATTTTAGGTGGAAACCCAATGTGGGAGAAAACCAAAATTATTTTTGTCTTTTTCTTCTTTCTTATTATATAAATAAATCTTCATTACATTTTGTACTGGCATAGACTCTTATGAGCACACATGCACCCACCTACAAGAGGCTCCAACCTCCACTCGTTCTCGAGGACCCACTTGAAGGGAGCTAAAACCCCCCTAATTTTATTTACCATCTGCTACTAAAAGGGAGCTCCTACCCCTTCACTTAAGGCTACAACCCTCGACACCCTCTTGACCACATTTCATAACGTTTCATACTAGATCCACCTGTCAATCAATCATCAAAACATGTGGGACACCTTTCATCAAATTTTCACATTGAACCCACACTCAGCAATATGCTCAATATAATATACCAAAATGAACACTGAAACCTGAAAATATGAATAAAATCATTGAATTACCACTGAATACCAATCACAGGTAAAATGAATCACTGGTGCAATTGAATCACTAAATACTGAACCAATCCCAAGTTACTAAACAATTGATCAAATCAAGACCAAACAACCATTAAAACTAATACTCAACCATTCACTGATTAATTACATTGTTATTCATCTTAGAAACAAGTGTAATCATTAGAAACCATGATCAAATTAACTTGAAAATATGTTGATTAGTGGTTGTCATTGATGTCAACACAAGTAGAACCAGGGGCTACCCTGATCTTGCATGGGAATTTTTACTTGAAAAATTACTCTATTATGAGTAAAGGATATTCTATATGGATTCTAATCATCAAGATGTTTCCGTTTATATATGGAACGCCACGTAATTCTTCACAGTTTGAGAGATATTCATGTTTGAAGCTAGTAACCACAATTAGTGGGCTAAAACCCTATGGGGTTGTGGTCATTGAATAGTCAATAATTAATAATGATTTTTTTTCTCCTAAAATCCCTCCAGTGTTTACTTGGTAAGAACCCTCTCAACTCAAGACATTCATATAAATAGTGACCCACATATCCTCCTCTGGTAGGGCTTTTGTGGACTCAAACAGGTCATCATGGAATTTTCACTAAACTTTTTTTTTGCGAAGCTTCAAAAGCTGAGATTAAAACCCAATTGAATATAAATACTGATGAACCCCGTAACCAAATTTTAGATCTTGTTTCACTAGATTTTCGGATATATGATCTAAGGACATTAAAGTTTTTGTAGGCTCTCGAATTCCATTTAAATAAAGCGACACTGGGACATTCATCATAACTTTCTCTCTGAGAATTGGATTCAAATTTCGTAAATAATGACAGAAAGAGGATAGACTGTAATTTGTCGAGTATCATTTTTGGACCTGAAGGTCGCAACAGTGACATACTGAACCAACCTATAAGCAAGTCATTGTGGGAGATTGGACATAACTCTTTCTTTAAGAATCCGATCTTAATCAAACCTATGGGGTTGGAAAGAGGGCTCATAGGGTTACCACAAGACACAATTTCAGACCCTGGAGATTCAAAATTACATAGATACAATAGATTCAATATCAAGCTCCTTGAAGGCAAGAAAAAACATGCATTCAAGGATCACTGCAGTAAGGACCACTCATCAACAGTCAACGGTAAATCTCCTGCAGCAAGGTATGCATGATTAGTTTTTACATTTTAATTTTGAGTATCATGTCTGACATATGTTTTGTAGGACAACGTAAGTATATACAGGGTCTCGGTTAAATCTCTATGTCTCTATATGTCACAGTTAGTTTTGATACCACATTTCAGATGTCCTATTCTTGATACTACACATTTGAGGTTACATATTCTTAATGCTACACCAAGTCTGCTAAATCTATATGATGTTTTAAGTTCATGTTACTTGTCTTGTCATAGTTGATAGAATGGTCTCTATTGTTTTACTTAGAACTTGGTCCATCACAAGTCTAGGGTATGTCAACAGTTTTTATTATATCTATATATATATATATATATATATATATATATATATATATATATATATATATATATATATATATATATATATATATATATATATCTTTAGGTCAGTTTTGGATATAGTCTTGCATAGAGTCCATGCCTATATCAAGAGTGGGAGTCTTTATCTACTGCTACAACAAGTCAACAACAAAAGTGACGAGTACACCTCAAGTATGCATTATAATTATAATTTGTATTTATTCATTATTATGCACTTACATGTGTTTTGCAGGCAGAGGTAAGTTGAAGGGTATTTTGTTTTTTTTGGGATTGGTTTCACTGGGAAAATTTTTCATGCAGGTAGAAGAAGATTCAAGTACAACATCAAGCAAGAATTCAAGAGAAGAAGTGTCAAATCAAAGGAAGCATTGCAGAGGGACATCCTTGAAGACATTATAGCCATCCAAATATCATGAAGTATTGTTAAGGTCAAGAGTCATTATTGTAAAGTTGTAAAAGAGTCATTTATAAAAGAGTCATCATTGTAAAAGAGTCATTTGTAAAAGAGTCATCATTATAAAGTTGTAAAAAAGTCATCATTGTAAAGATTGTAAAAGAGTCATTCTTCCTAGAGTCAAAGAGGCAGTGTTAGGAGGTATAGGAGTCACTGTTGGGATGATGTCATGGTTGGGTTGCAGGTCATAGAGTGATTTGGTATTTGGTCAAGTACACGAAAATCATTGTACATCTTATTGTATCGTGGATTGTTGTCCTTGGTTTGGGAATCCACAGTCTTATGTTATTTCATTCATTAAGGGTGGCATGGAGGTGTTAGGAAGGTGTATGAAGTCACCTATAGGTTGGGGCCTGTGAACACTTCAGGGTGGTAGGGTGGTGCTAGGGCGAGTTGTGGCTCACTAGGGTGTTGTGGCATCTATTCAGTTGATTACTGAAGAAACCAGGGCTTTGGGGCATCCTTCTAGTGGTAGCTAGAGAAGAATGTTTTTCTATAATTCTAGGAAGTTGTTGCTTTCATTTCAGTTGGGGCTGAAGATTAAAGAATTTATTAGAAAAGCGTTCGGTGGTTTTTGACCAAGAGGGGGTTTTCCACCTAAAATTATTGCGCCTACTGTGTTCTTTTATTTACTGTTATTACTCCATAAACATTAATAATAATTGAAGATTAACTAATGCTCTGAAAATATTTAACAGTGTTAATTGCTAAGTAATATTGATTCACCCCCCTTCTTAGTATTTCCAAAAGAATATATATGCAATTGTTCTAAAGAAAATGCACATATACATGTTCTTCTTGTGCAAAAAACCTGCGTACAGATCTCAACTCACCAAATAATGAATACTTACAAACTGAATCATTGTACCACTAAGCCAAGCACTAAATCACTACATACAAGTACTAAACCAATCATAGATCACTAAATCAATTATTAAATACAAATACTAAGTCACTGCAAATCAATCACTGATCAATATACCAAGCCATAACCAAAACATTCCAATCAACACTGTCAGATACAAACCATCCTAATCAAGACATCATTGATATACAACAACAAATAATACAAAATTCATCAATTATCATCACCAAGGAGAAATTATAAACCCTGGAATATATACATGACTATAGTAAATAAAATATGTGTATATATGCAATTCTCATGCATGGGACCTGCATACCAATCTTAAATCATTGAGATCCAAAAATCATTCTCTCAAAAACTCTCTCTACATCAAACATAGTTTGTGAATACATACTCCAATAAATTCATAAACATGCTAAAGCCATTCAAACCCTTTCTTTATCGAGTTCATCAAGATGCCAAATTCCAATCCAACAAATTCTCATCATCTATCATTATGATCATCAATCAACAACAAAACAACTGTCGTCTAAACCTTCTCATACATCAAAATGAAAACAATCAATGAAAACCAACAACAAGTAGTTAGTTTAATCAACCCTCATTACTTTAGATCACATACACAACTATTATGAAGTAGATACACATATGTATGCAACATTAGAGAAGAAAACATGTGTACAAATTTTAAATTATTGAATCAGATCTTAGTTGCAGAAACAACACATGTCAAACTGAGATCTTTGTGCACATATTGTCAAAATATTCATAAAGCATATTCAAATCATAGTTCCACCATAATCATAGATCCTACAATTTTATCCACTTAAACATAAGTTAATCAATCAATCATATCAATACTCTTTTAATAACCTTTTAGATCTCTCAGATATGGGCCTTCTCCTTGCTCCCTAGTGCACATTTGTTCCATATCATATCTCACATGAATAATCATTTACATTTACATTTCACACATAACTCCTTGATCTCCTTCTAGTTATATATCTTTTCTCTCCTTCCAATACAAAAGGAAAATCTTTTGGTAATGTTGTTAATATTTTTTTATGGGATCAAATAAACATTGGTGTCACAAAACTGTGAGAGATCGCCATGTAAAATTCTCACGGTATTTTATGTGAATGCACAAATCAAGAATTTCACTTTTAGGATGTATATGCGACTTTGTTGAAGGAAATTATTGTATATTTTAAAAACTTCAAATCCTTCAATATATTTCAAATCCAACCAGTGACTAACCTACCAAAACTCTTCCTCACCTTCTACAACACTTGTACAAGCATTCATATCATTTGAAACTAGTTGGGAATAAAAAGAGTGTGACATCATATGACAAGTTGAAAACACATTTTTCAAGCAGGCTTCCATCAAGGACAATAAAATGGCCATAATTCCAACAATATGGATTATAGTGATATGTGTATTATAAGGTATTGTTTATATAATACATTTTGAAATCACTCCTGTAGGAATGGACTGAATAGTAGATAGAAGTATCTTCCCTAGATCTAGTGGTCTGCTCTAGAACAACATAAAGAAAAGAATATAAAGCTCCCCTTAGATAAATTGGTGAATGGAAATATGTTTACTTGTGTTTAGTCACAAGTTCTTCTCTCGTCTCGTCTTGTAAGCTCCAATCATAGTTCTAATTTCTATAATTAGAGCCTCTACATACATTTAACACAAACCAAAAATCCAAGACACCTATGTAGCATTATCCAATCACTATATAAAATGGATCATCATAGCACTGAAATATATGAAGGTAAACATAACATAACACACATAGGAAAACAATATACTCTTTGTATTAATATGAAAATGAGAGAGTTTACAACCAAAAATGGAAGTTGATCTTGTAGAGATCTCCCCAAGTTGACTTGTCCTTCCTTTTCACAAAACACACCTTAATGTCACCATAATGCATGAAGATGATAACTCTCTAAGATTCAAAGCAGCAACATGAGGGTATTATTAGTCTCCAAAATCCAACCTAGATATTGTAGATGGCTGTAAATTTATAGGATGGCACTTTAGAAATTCTTATCCATTTAAGAATTTAGGCTTGAGATCCACTCCTGATGGGAGGATGAGCTCAAGGGATAAGAGGTGAAATATCCAAGGTAGGATCAGATAGGATTCAAAGTTCTTATCCAAGGTAAATGGTTGAAACAACTCTTGGAAGCTTCTAGAAGAGGAAGCTTCAAAATTCTTTTTATTTTTCCTGAATTTATAGAATCAACACACCCCCAACAAGGGACAACTACTGTTGATCAACACTGGTGCATAACTAACCAACCTGCTATTGAACACAAGTCCCTAAAGGGAAAGGGTGCATTGGGCCTTAAAATAACTGATTTGGGGCACTTAGATCCAAAAACTCAGGAATTTGTAAGAGTCATGATTAGGGATTTTTGTAGGGATTATGAAAAGGTGTTCATGGCTATGGGTTGATCTTGTTTGCATGCCTATTGACCAAATAGGACAAAATGGCTTATAACAGATTCCCCCCTAAAGTGCAAAGCTAGAAACAATAGCTGATGACTGAAGTTCTTTACCATATGACAAGTTCGGGCCAAGAACAACCGGTCAAAATCATCTTCTGTTATAATACATTTTCATCATGACATATTTTTTGAGGGAGGCATACCCATACTCAACACATAATCTAACATTACATGTACAATGATGAAAAAGTTTGTATCCATGATTGGATGACTTTGTGTATGATCATAGACATCATGCTTTGTAATATTCCCTGAAATCACAACTCATATGGAAGGAATTGTATCTAGGGCCTTCTATCTCATTCACTCAAGCGTCCAATTGTATGAGTCTAACCATGAGAATAAAGGAGTTGAGTTCAAACATGGTAAACACCATCTAATTGCCGACCAATGATATAAGACATTAACAAATGCGAGATAAACCAATGATGATGTTAATGGTTCTTAAGGTGCGGTAGTACAATCCGTATGGTGTGAATGAATGAGTTGAAGTCTAACACCACACATAATATTTCGGTCGAAGGCCAATGATGAAAACCTATCACCGAGAGTGAGGAAACTTGCCATTGATGTATGAAAGCCCCAAGGTATTGAAGGAAGAGTTTGTAAGTCAACTTCCTAGATAATGAGTTGATGTCGATCGGGATGTCGATAGAGTATCATAACATATATCAACTAAAGGATTTCTATTGAACATATCAACGAAACTGAATGGATTTGGCAACATTGACCCAAAAATGAAAGTGGAGGCTTTGATATGGTATGATGAACCAAAATAAAAGCATATTTCCCAACCCAAGAGCCATGTAGATGAGGTGGAAGAGTGTCGCGTTCAAGAGCGACTCACTACTAGTAATAGGTAGGGTACCCTATTTTCCTAATTTCCCCAACCATTTTTGGCCAATAACTCTTTATTTTTTAGCAAGCTTGAGGAGGATAACATATGCTTGATCGGTAAGTTCATCCTTTAGATGAATCCCTCTAATTATATTTAACGAACCCTGAGAATGAGTGGTTTAGTCTCATCATGTTCGCAAAGTCCATCATTGTTTGATGTTTTTATGAGTCCAATGAAGGTCTAACTCGACTCTTTTTTCATGTTTAGAGAGTTTGAAAAAGAGCAAAAAAAGAAAACTCCAAGGATTCCTTTTCAAAAATAGTCTCTTGAGTTCGAAAAGGCAGAAAAAATACTCAGGAGAACCTCTTAGCCATGTTCGAGTAAGGTATTCATTTTTCGTAAATAGTCTATCTCAGTCAAGAGAAGGGTTAAACTTATACTAAGTAGTATTATTTTCATTTACTTTAATGAGTTCAAAACGATAATTTCTCGACAATCTTTTCATGTTTTTGGAGTCTAAAAAGAGATGAAAGATGACTCCTCTTGGAGAAATGAGTGGTATGAAAGGTAGCAACTGGTTCTGGTCATGATGAAACTACTCAAAACATGTAAAGGTCAAGAGGATGGATAATAAGACCACTCATCGTAGTCATTCCTCAAGAAAGGGTAAAACAATCAAGTGAAAGCATATGATCGTCCAAGCAGATTGTGGTGATGGAAAGAGAAAACCAAGGCTCATCTGCCAAAACCAGGCTGATAAAAATGGTAATCATGAGAAGTAGGATGAAAATGGTTTCATTTTTACACAATCTCAAAACATTTTGAAACAATTCTTGAAATAATTTTGCATTCCCCCAACATAATGACTCAATTCTAGGCACATTCCCCCCAAGTTCCATTTCATTCACCTAAGTAGACTACTTGTTACTAATAGGTGGATGGAATGAAGGTTCATTTATGAGATCAAGTAAAAGAATTGACTGAGAATTTATGAGATCTAATCAAATATTCGAATTGGAAGGAAATTTGTTTCATTTTTTTATCAAGCTTGATACAATAAAATCAACTCCTCTCAGGGACCTTGTTTCATTTTTTAACAAGCTTGACACAAGAAAAGAAATTGTGCTCTGGGAACCTTGTTTCATTTTTTACGGAGCTTGACACAAGCCAAGGAAATCTGCTCCAGGAACCTTGATCATAACTTCCATGAGGCCATGACTTCCAACAGGTTCTCATCAGATGGAAGAAAAATGCTCTATAAGGTTTCAAAGCATCTAATTGAAAGATCAGACTCTAATGCCCCCAATAAATGATGCACTAAATCACCTACTATATCATCAGTTTACGTGGGTGTGGAACAAGTTGTCACATAATTAACCTTTGGTAGGGGAGATACCACTTGCATATAAGGACCATTTAGTGAAGTTGGTTGATTGGGAGTCAAATTAGGACCAACGAATGCAATTTGGTCAATGGTCATGATTCTCCCTACGTGCAGGAAACACATCACATGGAAGAGGGAAGAGACAAGAGCTTCCATGTCATTAACATAGTCATGACCAAGCAGTAAATTAAAATCCAAACTTCCTTGGACTAAAATCACATTTATATAGAGAGTATTTCCTCCCAAAGTAATAGGCAATTGCGTAAGGATCCCTAAAGGTTGACTAGTTCCTCTGTTAAAATCCAACAGATTATGGGTAACGAGCACAAGATGTAGAGAACCAAAATATTTCGAAGTAGTTGAGGATATAATACTAACATATTCTCCTTTGTTTATGAATATTCTAGGTGCGAGAACATTATAAGCATGTACTGTGATCTGGAAGGGCACATATGGAGGAAGACAATATCCTGCTAGTCGACTCCAATAAAAGTAAGTGACCATACTACTTGGAGGGGGTGTCGTGGGAATGAGAGAACTACCCCGTTATGCTATGGGAATAGTATGATTTCCCCTCTGTGTAATGGGAATGGGATTATTTTCCCCTTGTGATGTTGGAATGGGAGGATTCCCCCCTAGCTCATTGGAATCTGAAGAAATGAGAAGAACATGAGTAGCATGGGGTTCACTCTCTATGAGAAAGGTATCATTAGATGAAGGCATAATCAAGTAAACCATTTTCTAAACTGATGGTTGGTTTGGAAAGGACTCATGGGATTCACGTTTAGAGAGAATATGATTGATTGGAGATGGATTGTGATCAATCATTTCATCAACTAGTGAAGGATTGCAAGAAAGCTTTCAATAACTAGCCATAAGGCGATGCTGAGAATCTATAAGTTTTTCTAACACTTTTGAGGCTTCATCCAGATAAGTAAAATTGTGAATATGATGATTTACTTCACATAACCTATAGGGAAACTTGGCTTTACCCTTTTTCCTGTGGACCTTAGTATCACTAGTTGAAGGTTTGTCATTAGCATGGTCTCTAGAAGCTGATGACAAAGGATGATGTGAGATGGTGGACCACACTTCTAATATCTTCGGAATACCAGGAAAATCCCTAAGAAGGTGGTCACCCTTACATAAATTGCAAGGAAATTTAACTTTGCAGGGTTGATTGGAAGGTTTCTCCATACTAGTTGCATGGGTAGCAATGGTTGCTTGGTTCCCCCCTGCTTATTTTTCTTCTTCTTCTTAGCCTCCTGGTTACTAGAATCAAGACTTTCACTAGGTGAGGAGAAAGAAAGGGATGAAGAAAAAATAGGTGAAGAAGGAAAAGGGATAGCTTCAGGACCAACTTGGGTTTGATGTTTTTTAGGTGGAGGGCTACTTGGTTGAGAAGCAATTTGGACATTTGGAAACATAGGGTTTGAAAACAACCAAACTCGTCAACCAATCGTAAATCTAGGAAGGGACAACATTGCCATATAAGGATCACCACTATCTACAAAAGAAGGAAAAGAACCAGGATTCCCATCAGAGGGGTTTCCTTGAATGGTGGACTTGGGAACTATTGCCATTAGTCTCAACCTCAGATCCACTAAGGAGTTCTTCCATGGGGAGGATGTTATTTCATAGTCAATTAATTGATTTTAGAAATTAAAGACACAAATAAAATAATGGGGTAACTAGGAAAAAAAGTATTACCAAGAAACTGTGAACTACAATATACCATGTTGGTAAAACAAAGATTTACATACATATAAGAAATCTCCCTGAATGTTGTGTTCGGTGTATCACAGTATAAAAGGTAGCCGACTCAGTTATCTATGGTGAAGATATCAACCTATAGGAGACTTCCAAAATATACTTGGAGGTACGTGGAAGGACAATCCATAGTAGTGATGTATAATCTGTAATTGTTTGATGAGAGTGTTTCCATATACTTATCATGTGTGAAGCACCATCAGATATACTTGAATGTACATGGAGAATGATTTGATACACTTACAGACGTGGAATGGGATATCACTCCCAGATTGTAACACTGACAAGAAACAACAACTCCTACATTTAAAGACTCTAGGACACCTCTCTAGCCTAGACCTCTACGTTTTTCGTTAAGTTTCAAATTCTCTTTAGGTTAACTGAGTCAATTTTATAGTTTTCTTGAATTATGTTTTGATTTCAAGGCTCAAAAATTGATGTCACCTGAACACACCTATGAAACGAAAATAACTCTTTTCATTTTCCTTTTTACAATGAAAGACCTAACTAAGTAGGGGAAGAAGAATCAATTGAAAATGCAACAATCTATCTCCTCAACTTCACTATTCCAATCAAAATCAAAACCCTATATGCAATGCAAATAATTTATTTTCTTTTCTTTTCTTTTAATGTTTCAAATGCAAAGAAACATAAGAATGCAACTTGATCGTTGATGAAATGAAATCACACATAATTTAATTGGAATGTAAATGTTACTTTTCAAATTCAATAATCAATATATGCATACAAACCTAAATTGACAAGAAGAAAAAAAGAACGAAATAAAATCTTATCAAAAAAGGTGATGACACTTAGAGGTGATTAACACTCATACACAATTTAGCCCCCCCCCCAATAGTTGAGGGGGATTTTTTTTTGCAAAAATGAAAGAAAAAACACTAAAAAATTGTTAAGAAACTAAAGCAAACCTATGAATAATGACCAAAGGAAAATTCACTCAATTTCACACAAAATCAAGTGTTGTATTGGCTTCAAAGAGATAGGGACACACTCAGAGACATAAGGAAAACAAGTTGGACCAAAGCAAATCAAAGAGCAAGGAAAATGAATGCATTTTTTTTGCATCTTATAGAGATCAGAGCAGGTGTAGAAAGGGCACTAGTGCTTTGCGGTGCATGTGCAGAGAGGGAGCATTGATCAATGTCAGGCCAAGTTACGACATTAAAAATCCAATGAAGCTCAATGAAAGGCCTTCCTAGGGTCAATTCAGGCTAAGTGAGGAAACGGATGTCTAATCAATAGGTGAAACAAGTACTAGGGATAAGGAAAGCACTAAGGAATGAAACGATCCCCAGTGGAGTCGGCAATTTGTTATTTTGAATTTACGACTAGAGACAGAAGTATCTTCCATAGACCTAGTGGCCTAGTCTAGAACAAAAAGAAACAAAGAATATAAAGTTCCCGTTAGAGAAATTGGAGAATGGAAAGATGCTTACTTGTGATATGTCACAAGCTATTCTCTCCTCTTGGATTGTAAGTTCCAATTGTAGTTCCAATTGATATAATTAGAACTTTCACATGCAATTAGCACAAGCGAAAAATCTACAACATCTATGTAGCATTATCCAATCACTCTATTCAATGGACAACATAACATTGAAATATATGAATGTAAACATAACATAACACATATAGGAAAACAATATACTCTTTGTATTAATATGAAAAGGAGAGAGTTTACAACCAAAAATGGAAGTTGATCTTATAGAGATCTCCTTAAGTTGACTTGTCCTTCCTTGTCACAAAGCACACCTCAATGTCACCCTAATGCATGAAGATGATAACTCTCTAAGGTTCAAGGAAACAACATAAGGGTATGATTAGTCTCCAAAATCCAACCCTGATGTTGTAGATGGCTATAAATTTATAGGAGAGTGTGGTAATTTAGGAATTCTTATCCATTTACCAATCTAGGCTTGAGATCCACTCTTGATGGGAGGTTGGGCTCAAGGGACAAGAGGTGAAATATCCAATGTAGGATCAGATAGGATTCGATCAAGTTCTTATCCAAGGTAAATGGTTGAAACAATTCCTGGGAGGTTCTGGAAGAGGAAGCTTCAAAATTATTTTGTTTTTTCTGAATTTCTAGAATCAGCACACCCCCAACAAGGGAAAACCTGCTGCTGATTAGTGCTGGTGTAGAACTGAGCAACCTACCACTGAACAAAGTTCCTTAAAGGGCCAGGGTGCATTGGGCCTTAAAAGCACTGATTTGAGGGAGTCATACCCAAAAACTTAGGGATTTGGAAGATTCATGATTAGGGATTTGTGTAAGGGTGATGACAAGGTTTTCACGAATGTGGATTGATCCAGTTGTTGGGTTGTGTTATGTTCTTTCCACAACTAGCCCACGTAGTTAACTAGGGGGTTAGAGGGGGGGTGGAGCCCCCCTTCGTTGGGTCGAGTGGGGGGGGTTCACAGGGGGTTTGAGGTGTACCCGCAACCCCACTTTATGGGGTTCAGGGCAGCGCCCCGGAAAATTTTGGTTTTGGACCCTATGTTAGGTTGGACGAACCCACCTATGGTTTTGTGCATGATTTTCACACATGTTTTTTGGATGATATGGTTTTTTGTCCATGTTATTGGATACTTCGACATGTATAAATATGTATTATAGCATTGAAAGGAACATAATGAAAATCAAGCTGGTAGTCCCAGTTTTTTGATCCAGGGGAAAATCTCTGTGTATATGTGTTTTATGTGTTATGCTCTCGCATTGTTTATTTTCTGTGTTTTATAATTCGTATGCAGTTAATTTATGTACGGGTTAAAACCTACATTTGGTATCAGAGCTATTTTGGCTTCAAGGGGACGCCTTTGTTGCTGAGGGATTTTGCTCGAGCCTGTGGTAGGCCCTGTTCAATGGGAGATCTGTGAGATTGATTCTGGTGGTGAAAGAATATGGCGGGCAGTGGAAAGATAGAGATTGAGAAATTTAATGGTCAGAGTTTTCAGTTGTGGAAACTCAAGATGGAGGATCTGTTGGTGGATAAAGACCAGTGGATCACGGTAGATCTGGGTACTAAACCAATGGGAGTTTCCGATGAAGAATGGAAGAATTTGGATTGGAAGGCAAAGAGCACAATATGATTCTGTGTTTCAAATTCAATATTGTTGAATGTATCAGGGGAAGCTACGACGAAGGATTTGCGGGACAAGTTAGGGACTTTGTACCAATCTAAGTCTCTAGTGAATAAATTGTTACTGCGGAAAAAGCTGTATAACTTGAGGATGAAAGATGGAGACTTGGTGATAGAGCATATGAATGGATTTAATACTGTGGTTAGTCAGTTAGCATCTGTTGATATTAAAATTTTAGATGAAGATAAGTGCATCAGTTTGTTGTGTTCTCTACCAGATTCATGGGATAGTCTGGTTATTGCAAAAGGTAGCGATGCAACTGCCTTGCAGTTTGATGAAATAGTCTCAACCTTGCTGACGGAGGAGATGAGACAGAAAAATATGGAGAGCCAGAATGGTGATGCCTTGTCTGTACGAGGACAGTCCTAGAACAGAAACAAAAATAAGTCATCGAGTGGGAGATATAAATCTAGAGGGAGATCTAAATCTCCAGGAAAACCTATAAAGGTGGTGTGCTAGAAATACGGAAAGGAAGGGCAATTTACAAGGGACTGTAAATCTAAAGCTCCTAACAAAGGAAATGGATCTGATGAGGCTCCTTCTGTAGAGGTGAAAACCACCTCAGATGAAGGTGGGGATGTGTACTTGGCTTCTTCAAGTACACATGTAGATCATGAGGCATGGTTGATTGACTCAGGTGTGTCCTTTCACTTCACTCCCCATAGAGAGTGGTTCTGTGAGTATGAGAAATATGATGGTAGTGATGTCTTCTTGGGGGATGACAGGAAGGCTAGAATCGTTGGTCATGGAAAAGTAAAGTTGAAGTTGCAAGGTGAAAGGGTTAGAATTCTTCCAGGAGTTCTACATATTCCTACATTAGCAAGAAATTTGATTTCTATAGGCAAGTTGGATGATGCAGGTGTAAAAACAGCGTTCAAGAAGGATACCTGCAAAATGGTTCGGGGAACACTGGTATTGATGCGGGGAGTTTGGATTGGAATTCTGTACAAGCTGCAAGGTAGCACTGTTATTGATGGGTGCAATAGTTCTATGGTTCCTCAAAGTGGAGCAGAAAATCTAGTGGTCTCTGGAGAGAAGACCATGCTATGGAATCAAAGGCTTGAACATATTGGAGAGAAGGGCCTTCAAATACTTCATGGTAAAGGTATGGTAGAAGGTATGAGTAATAGCTCTCTGGATTTTGATTTCTGTGAAAATTGTGTATATGGGAAGCAAAATCGAGTGAGTTTCCCCTCTGGTGGTAAGAGGGCGAAACAGATATTAGAGCTTGTGCACAGTGATGTGTTTGAACCTATGAAGGGTCCATCACTAGGTAAGTCTGTGTACTATGTATCATTTATAGATGAGTTCTCAAGGAATACATGGATATATTTCCTTAAGAAGAAATCTGAAGTCTTTGACAGGTTTAAAGAATTTAAGGCTCTGGTGGAAAACCAGACAGAGAAGAAGATAAAGGTGCTAAGGACAGATAATGGTGGAGAGTTTTGCAGCAAGAAATTTGAAGAATTCTATAAGAAGTGTGGTATATCACAGCAGAAGACTACTCCATATACACCTCAGCAAAATGGAGTTGTAGAAAGAATGAATAAGACATTGATGGAAAGGGCAAGAAGCATGCTCAGTGGTTCCAGGTTAGGACATGAATTCTGGGCAGAGGCAGTGGATACTGCATGTTACCTGGTCAATAGGTCACCTTCATCAGCGTTGGAGGATAAGACTCCACAAGATGTATGGACTGGTAAGAAACCCTCTCTTTCACATCTGAGGGTGTTTGTATGTGATGCATATGTACATGTTCCAAGGAGAAACCAACCAAGTTCGATAGTAAATCTGAAAAGCGCATCTTTATTGGGTATAAGGATGGTTTAAAGGGTTATAAGCTTTGGAACCCAGTCACATGGAAGGTTGTGTACAACCGAGATGTGGTGTTTAGAGAGGTAAAATATGTTATTAAACATGAAGTCCAACCAAAGGAACCTCAGAAGATAGAGTTTGAGCTTATCAGACTCTACAACAGAGGAGGAATCAAAAGATGAAGAGCCACAAACTCTGGTTGTGAGAAGATCAGTTCAAGAAGGAAGGTAGCCAGAAAGGTATAGTCCATCTGCTTTCTGTTCAAATTTTGCTTTGTCTGTTACTGATGATGATCCCAGAACTGTGAAGGAAGTAGTGGATTCAAAGGATGGAAAACTCTGGAAAGAGGCCATGGTTGATGAAATGGCATCTTTGCACACAAATGAGGCTTGGGATCTGGTGGAGTTGCCAGCTGGAAGGAAACCCATTAATAGCAAATGGGTGTTCAAGAAGAAGAAAAATGCAGAAGGAAAGGTGGAGAAAAGAGAAGCTCGGTTGGTAGCAAAAGGTTATTCCTAGGTGCCAGGAATTGATTTTGGTGATATTTTTTCTCCTGTTGCCAAGGTAACTTCTATTAGATTACTTTTATCTGTTGCTGCTACTTTTGATTTTGAGGTAGAACAGATGGATGTGAAGATAACATTTCTTCACAGGGATCTGGAAGAGGAAATATACATGAAGCAACCTGAAGGCTTTGTGGTGAAGGGTAAGAAAGAACTGGTATGAAAGTTAAGCAAGTCTCTATATGGGTTAAAACAGTCACCAAGGATGTGGTATCAGAAATTTGATACATTTATACGGGGACTTGGCTTCACCAGAAGCAAAGCAGATCATTGTGTGTATTTTAAATTAATTGGTGACCGTGTTATTTATCTGTTCTTGTATGTGGATGATATGTTGCTGGTTGGAAATGACAAAGAAATTATCCAGGATTTGAAGACCCAATTGTTCTCCAAATTTGACATGAAAGATCTTGGTGCTGCAAACTATATTATGGGCATGGAAATTAAAAGAGACCAGGCAAAGAGGAAGCTCTGGTTAAACCAGAGGAAGTACGTCGAGACAATACTGCAGAGGTTTAATATGCAGGATAGTAAACTGGTGAAGGATCCTATTCCTGTAGGTGTGAGGTTATCTGCTGAACAATGTCCTAAGACACAAGAATAGGAAGAGGACATGTTCTATGTTCCATATGCAAGTGCAGTCATTAGCTTGAGGTATGCAATGGTCTGTACTAGACTAGACATTGCACATGTAGTGGGAGTATTGAGCAGGTTTATGTCAAAACCAAGGAAGGAGCACTAGACAACAATGAAGCGGGTTTTTAGGTATTTGCATGGCACTAGTGATTATGGTTTGTGCTACCAAGGAAGATCAGGATTGGACAGAATGTTGGATATTCGTGGCTTTGTTGATGCAGACTGGGCTAGAGATCTAGATCAGAGAAGATCTATAAGTGGGTATGTTTTTAACCTATTTGGGGGTGCAGTCGGTTGGATGAGTAAGAAACAATCTATAGTGGAACTATCAACTACAGAGGTAGAATACATGGTGGCCACTCATGCAAACAAGGAAGCAGTTTGGTTGCAGAGATTGTGTTCAAGTATGGGGTTAGTACAGGGAGTTATAAGGATAGACTGTGACAGCCAAAGTGAAATTTTCTTAGAAAATAACCCCACATATCATTCAAAGACAAAGCACATTGATGTTTAGTATCACTTTGTGAGAGATATGATAGAAGAAAAAAAGGTGTTGTTGGTATAGGTGGACACTTTGAAGAATACTGCAGATGCATTGACAAAATCTGTGATCTCTGAGAAGTTATCTTGGTGTAGAGAGACAATGGGCATTTCAAGGCTGGAAAAATGACTAAGCTCTCTGG
Source organism: Pinus tabuliformis (assembly GCA_031772625.1). Lineage (NCBI taxonomy): Eukaryota > Viridiplantae > Streptophyta > Pinopsida > Pinales > Pinaceae > Pinus > Pinus tabuliformis. The sequence goes on from CM062816.1 coordinate 1,236,096,103, forward strand.
TGGCCCCCTGTGGAAAGAAAACAACAAGTGGGAGAGTGTTGGGTTGTGTTATATTCTTTCCACGACTAGTCCATGTAGTTAACCGGGGGGTTAGAGGTGGGATAGATCCCCCCTTCTTTGCACCAATTGTGTAGCGGGGGGGTGTTCACAGTGGGTTTGAGCTGTACCCGTAACCCCACTCTATGGGGTCTGAGGCAGCACCCTGGAAAATTTTGGTTTTGGACCCTATGTTAGGTTGGGAGGACCCACCTATGGTTTTGTGCATGATTTTCACACATGTTTTTTGGACACGATGGTTTTCGGTCCATGGTATTGTATGCTTTGGCATGTATAAATATGTATTATAACATTGAAAGGAACATAATGAAAAATCAAGCTGGTAGTCTCGGTTTTGGGATCCACGAGAAAATCTTTGTGTATATGTGTTTTATGTGTTATGCTCTCGCATTGTTCGTTTTCTGTGTTTTAGAATTTGTATGCAGTTAATTTCTGTACGAGGTTAAAACCTACACCGGTTTGTAGGCTTATTGACTAAATGCGACAAAATGGACTACAACAGTAGGATGCACAAGAGACAACAATGCCTTTCTAAGTCCATAGCAGAAAGAAACCTCGTTGGATAGGTTGAGGTTATTTTTGTTGTTAGCTAATTTTCCATGTTGCTTTTGAACTTGTAATTTCTTTCTTCAATTTGTTGGTAATCCTTTTGCAATGTATCTAATGGGGAAGGAGTCTCTTTAATTGGAAATGTTACAATATCAATAGAAATAGAAGAAGAAGCAGTGCATATTGGGTTTCCCAATTGCATTTGGAAACCAGGTTGATCTAAGGGCCCTTCTGTCAATTTAACTCGTACATCTCCTTCATCTTCTCCCTAATCCTTTGAATCCTACATCTTCTACAATGTATATCAAAAGAAGAAAGGTATATTGCAAAATGCATGTGGGGTCATAAGAAAGGAATCATGTCACTATACTAGGGATATAAATATAAACGGGTATAAAAAATGTTAATGAAAGAATGAATACCTACAATATCTAGTGAAAGTAGAGGTTTCTTAAATTGGGAAGGTGTATTGGGTTCATATTGGTAGAGGGTTAAATAAAATGAATTTTAAAAGTATTTTCCAAAATGTAGTCAAATTAAGGGTATTGTTTAGTATGTCATGAATGCATGTGTTATGTCAGAGGTGCATTGAGTGAAGCCCCCGTGATATTATTTAAGTGCTCTTTTTCATTCATTCCCTCCCTCAACATCATATGTGACATAATTGAAGATTTAAAAGTTAACCTCCCTCCTCCCCAATACATACTCAATTCTCACATGGATGCACTTTCTCAATAATGCCATCTCACTACATGCAGGCCATGTCCCATAGAAGTAATATTTTTAATAAAATGTACAATCATATGGCCTTATACATAGGATGTTAGGAATAAAGTATCTATATGATATACACAACAATATAGATATGTGTCATAATAAGAAGAGTATTCAATGTTATATTGGAAACAACATGTGCTAGGAGTTATGTTTATTATAACATAACAAGGATTACATTTCTCGAAAAATCACTTTCCCAATTTAAGTCAAAAATGTGCATTCTCGAATCTCTCATAAAATTATGTTTATGTCATGTCAAGAAAGTGTTTAATGTGGGGTTCACAATCCCTAGAATCCCTTCTTAATTTTATTACATCTTTTTGGTTAGAAGGTATAGTGTTCTCATGCTAAGAAATTTTCACTAGTCCCTTGACTACTCAAAATAAATTCATATCAAAACAAGGTAGCCTATGGGTGAATACCCAAAAATCTTCTAAGCCACTTGTGTCAAGACTATCTTGTCTGATAGAATAATTTCAAAAGGTTTTGACATTGCATTTAATGAGATGGGATGTATATTTTAGAAAATGACATTTTCCTATGATTTCGCTAACAATTGATTGTGACAATACATCATGCCCTGCATATAGCCTTATGTTCAAGTTCTCTAACCAATTTTTTGAAAATCATCCACAAGGTTTCTAATGGTATGATTCTTGTTTCTATATTTTTAATTGTTTTAATGCATATAATTTTTCTAACAATATCTAAACTCCTAAAATTTAACAATGACCAAAATAATTGACGTTTGGTAGCATAAAACTTGGATTCAAAGTATTTTTTGATAATTTTATAGGATTTGTAATCAATAGTTTAGTTAGGAAGATTACCTTTAAGTCACAATAAACCACTTTCAACCATGTGAACACATTTTGGAGTTCTTCATCACAAAATTTCCAATCTAGGAAGGGATTATATACGTATATTCTAACACTCTTGATATCGTTGTTGTGGCGTTGCATTCTTGGAAGTGGACTAGACATGCTCAGGGGTATTTTATGAAATGTCATGTTTTTGAACAAGAGGTTGCACCATCAAAACTTGTTCATCAAGAGGTTATGCACCAGTCACCTCTCTAATTTCATTCATATTATAATTAGATCAAAGAAAACCCATCATCTTTTGATCATCCAAAACAATTTAACTGATAAAATACTCATTGTAGGTCCATTTTTTATGATAGAGGTAAGAATCTCCTTTTCCAAAAAAAATCATTTTCCATACATACCCTATCTTTATTTCTTACTGCAATGATATTTTTTGTGGGTTTCTTTCCTTAAGAACTTTCTTTTCTAACTATAATTGGTTCCCCATGTTTAAATGGATTGGAATTACAAGAACACAACAATTTTCCTCTAATAAAAAATAAACATATAAATTATCTTCCAATTTCACAAGAAGATAAAGATTATCTCACAATCTTATAAAAAAACAAAAATCATTCTCTAATTTTACAACAAGAAATTATTATCTTCAAATTAATCAAATTTCCTTCCAATTACAAAAAATATGGCTTCTAGTTACACAATAAGATAAAATTTTGATTCAATAATACAAGTGGACAAAAACATTCTTTCCAATTACACAAAGATGCATACCAAGTACTTGTCATCACTACTCTTCTATGCTTTCTGACTAGATTTTTTTTGGATATTGGGTGATTGGAAAGCATGAATGTTAGTTGGAAAATGACTAGAAAGAATGGATTATCGACAAAATAATGCATGGATTATTAGGAATGTGGTTGTGATCCTAAGACTACCATCCACAATCATTAATCCTTAACCTAACTTCCTCCATCACCCTTTCACATTTGGTTGATGTTGGAAAATACCTCGTACACATTAGAAAACATGTGCAAATTTTTGTACGATTACTTCTCCACACTTTTTCTATTTCCCTTCTCTCCCATCATTCCTATCTCTCTCTCTCTCATAGACACACACATATACATGCACCCCCTCTCTCTCTCTCTCTCTATCCACCCCTCTACCCCTCCCTCCTCTCTCCGTCTCTTTCCCCCCTCTAGCTCTACCTTTATCTCCCTCCCTCTCTCCTTCTCTCTCGCTCTCCCTCCCTTTCTCTATACTTCTCTCTCACTCTCCTTGTCTCAATATCTCCTTCTCTCTACCCCCATCAATCCCTCTCTCTCTCTCTCTCTCTCTCTCTCTCTCTCTCTCTCGCCCCCCTTCCCTCTCTCTTTTCCCTCCAACTCTATATCTATCTTCATTTTTCTTTCCTTCTCTCTCACTCTCTATCTCCACCTCTCTCTATCTCTCTATCTCTCTTATCTCTCTCTCTCTCTCTCTCTCTCTCTCTCTCTCTCTCTCTCTCTCTCTCTCTCTCTCTCTCTCTCTCTCTCTCTCTCTCTCTCTCTCTGACATCACTTTATATCTATTCTTCCCTATCTTTTACCCCTCCATAGTTATACTCATTGGAAAGCTTATGACCTCCCCTATAATACGATATAGTGTTCCCTTCATGATATGACCTCTAATGATGGAAATTTAATTTTTCTTTCATCATAAGCATATTTATTCATAACAACCCTATTAAATAATTTCTCTTATGGAATTAGAGCATCAAGTGGATTAGAATTTTTTTAATAGTTTGACATGCTAGTGCATGTGATCTTCATGCATTAGGATTGCATACAAGGAATAGGGTTTCTTTGACATATTCATACACCTAGGGTTACTAGATTAGGGCTTCATCACATGGGACTTATGAGCATCATTCAACAAGGCTACTTATTTCTTAGGGAAACTCCAACAAATATTGGGCAATGCATATAAGGGAAATTTATTGGCTTGCCATCATTAATGACTGACATGGCTAGCTTCAACATTGCAAAAATGATATCATAATGACATCATTGCTAGCACTTCTTTATGGCAAGTGCATATAGAATTTCATTAATATACACATGCACCTAGGGTCTAGTCAAGTAGCTAGGGTTTATGTCTCCTAGGGTTGCACAATATCTAGGGTTTGTTTCAACAATTCAACTATGATTCCATCAATGACAACATTATTCAACAATCTCCCCCTTTGACATCAATGGCAAATGGAGTGCCCAAGTACTGCCCCTATCAAGTTGCTTCTTGACATGATGCTCCATCATATTTTCTTCATCAATTATAGTACTCCATGATAGATATGTTGCACCCCCGTCATGGTGCTCATTCTTCTTATTTTTCTCTGTGCAACTCCCTTTGTCATTATTTCTTTCTTTAATGGACTTTCTCCCCCTAAGCCTTTGCATGATTTCATGGAAATCAATGAGGTAGATGATGTTTTCATTTCTTCATGTAATCAACCAACTCCCCCTCCCTGCATAAACTCCTTTAGCTCTTCTTTTTTCTCAAGACAAGAAAGATTGTTGCCTTGTGATCAAGTGGAAGACATCTTCAACAATGGATTTGTAGTGAAGACACAATATCATGGTTTTCTTCAATGGAATTACTCCCGAGAGATGATCTATCAAGAGATAATTATCCATGTGTGACTCATCAAGGGTTTCATAGGGCTCTTCATGGATAGCTTCTACAGTAATAGTCAAGAATCACAAGCTCCCCCTATTATTATCCTTTTTAGAATAATTTTATCATCAAGACTTGGAATATCATATCTACCAAAGATCTACTCATTAGATCAACAACATGAGTTGATGTCTTGAATGCTCAAGAGGATTTGTGATCCAATTTTCTTTATTTTCCAAACTTGTGTGACCTTCTTATCTTGCTTGGTATTCATGTTTTTAGCTTGGTTAGGAACCCAAGTCAAGTTACAATAATGAGCCATATGACCAATATTATGACATTTGTAGCATTCAATTTTGTACATAAATGAGGAAGCACAATTTCCTCCTGTAAAGTTTCTTCTAGGAGACTGACGGGGACCATTATATTTGTATTTTTTTATATTCCCTGCAATCTTTTGCCATGTTCCCAAAGTTTGTACAAGAATAGGAATAACCAAGAAATATGCTTTGGTGCATGGGAGATGAAGATTTCCTTTATGTACTTCTAAAGTCTTTTTCCTTGGGATTCTTTTAGGATATTCATTTCCTTTTGTATTCTTAACACCATCTGCAAGTCTCCTTGGAGTAATATTTCTTTCATTATTGTCTTCACTCTTCTCCTTGCCCTTGCTAGAACTAGGAGCATCAACATTTCTTCTAGGCTTCCTCACATCCATGTTGTTTGAAGCAGTAGAGTTTTCATCATTCTTACTTGAGGATTCACCTGCATAGCCAAGACTGATTTATTAAGGGGATACCTTTGATGACTTAGGATGTCATCTACGGTTTGAGAACTTTTCAATTTCTTATTCAACAAGTCAACTTCCTTTCTAAGAAAGACAATTTCTTCCTTAATTTTCTTACATTCTTCATCCCTCTTCTATAGAATGATCTCCATTTCTTCCTTCATATTGGTTGCCTCACATGATTGAGCCTTAAGAGAAGCGGTTTTTTATCTTAACTTGGTGATGTCATCATCCTCTTCTTCTAGTTGGCACATCATCATGTTTCTCTCCTTTTCTACTTCATCAACTTTTCCTTCTATGAATGCCAGATATCCCATCACCTTCTCATCTCCTTGTGCTTGTTTCCTTTCTTCTTCTAGTTGAGATCTAAGGGAGAAGACCTCTTCCTTATATTGACCAATCTATACTTCATGTTTGTTCAAGCTCTTGAGTCTTTTTTCAAGGTATATTGACAAAGTTTCTTCCGTTTTCTCTACCTTATCTAATTGATTTGTCATGGATATGACTTCTTCATGATGCTTTCTTTTTTTTGGTGAAACACCTCCTTAAGTTTGGTGAGCTCCTCATCTCTTTCTTGTACATGAAGCTTGAAAAGGTCAACTTACTTCCTTGTCCTGTCTTGGTCACCTTCTTGTGCTTTCTTCTTAAGTTCCTTAGTTTCCTTTTTCAAACTAATAATCTCTTCCATGGCAAATATAAGTTTAGTTAGGAGATCTTCTTCAAAGTCTTCTTTTCTTTCTTCTTCTTCTAGGTCTTCTTTGGCCTTGATGTCATCATTCTTATTTTCAACTTCCTTGATGGGTTATGTATTTCCTTCTTGCTTTCCATCATCTTATGGACTAGTGGTCATGGTTAATGCTACTTTTGAGTGAAGGTCATGAAGTTTGTCCCATATACCCTTTGTTGATGAAAATTTTTCCAAATTGGCCTTTATAGAATTTGGTAGCCCATTCAAGATTGCCTTCATTGCTTTTTCATTATACTCCTTGGATTCTCCTTCAACATGTTATTAGTAATCATTGATTCCAATACTTTAATGCCTTGAGCCATTAAGAAATTTCCTGTTCTTACCTTCCATACACCAAAATTTCCATTGAACAATGGAACCTTCCCAATTTGATTGTCTTCAATTTTCACGATTGAGGAATATAAATATTTAGAACGATTGGAGGATTGCTTCCTTGTCTTTTCCTTTTGTGTTCTAAGGATCAACCTTCAAGATTTTAGGCTTTCAGTGAAGGTACTAGCTCTAATACCAATTTTTGGAAATAATATGGGGGGGGTGTAGAAATTCCCACTGTAGATCAACAGATTATGCAATATACTAAAGCAAAATACAAGATCTACTTCTACAACAAACTTGTGGAAGCTTAATCAAATATGAGCAAGATCAAATAGAACACATATAACTGAGAATGAGAAATCAATCACACATGAACATAGAAGAATAACCCAGGGAAAGCCTCGGCCTAAAACCCCAATCTCTGTATTATCATACAAGTGGAAAATATGTTCATATTACAAAAAGAATCAGCTCACAAGCTATCATTCTCTCTCTGCAATCAAACAATACAGCTCACAGACTGAATAGACACTAGATATGCCTTCCCTCAGCCCTCCAAGCCTCCTATTTCCTTGCACAGTTTTTCTTGGGGTCCAATGATGCCACCTGTGTGATTGGCCTCATCACACACTCACTAAACTAAGGAAGTAACTGCGCAATCTCCAAGGAATGAATTCCTTCTGCATGCAAGAGATATCCTCCAAGGAATATTCTTGCAACTGATAGTACACTGTCCCATCATCTGATATCAACTGGGTCTCTGTCTAAACTGACATGCATGAGTTATTTATGAGAGAATATTCAGTTATCTAGAGAGCAGCAGTTACATGCATGCAAGCATTAACTAACGGAACTCACAATTAGTTCCACAAATTGTTGGAACTAATCTAACTGGACTTAACTCAGATAACTGAGCTAACTAATTACAACTCAAAGTACAACTCATCCTGATCTCCTTTAATCAAGGGATAACTTCCTCAATCAATGGAGAAACTATTGCATATCTTCACATAGACTTCATGTTTGATTTCCTACAACTAATTAACTCAAGATGAATTAATTAATTATTTTACAAACAGCTGCTATGATCAAATTCGAATTTTACTTCTCTATTTTAGTTCATGGACTAACTAAAATTGGAATCTGTCTCAAAATATTATTTATAGCAATGATATTTTTATCATTTCCATTTTTTTATTCCTTGTCGCTATATCCAACACTGGTACTTGAGATGCTATTTATAGCAATGCTATTTATAACTTTTCTAGTTTTAGTATTTATTGTTGCCATTTTCAACACTCCCTCTCAACAAGAAAGGAATTCAACTCAAACCCAATCCTGAACCTTTGGAATGTTTTATATGCAACACCTTTCCCAAGTGTTATTGCTCCAAAAACTCTAGAAACAAAAGAAACTCCCAACTAACCTCTCTGTTGGGCTAGAAACACCCTCTGATGTTGAAGCTCCCTCTACCACTGGCAAGTGCTCCCTCTCTGACCTCTGAGTTGCTGCAACACTCTATGCATCTCGCACCATTGCACACCTTTTGGTGTCATCCTAACACTCATGTGCCTCTCGCATTGTTGCGGCCTGCTAGCTCTACACTGTCTTGGGAATCCTGCACTATAGTTCTCTCTACCACTCCATCCGCATCTATCTCTACCCACTCAGCCAGTCTTTCTACTCCTCGTCAGGGCTCACGTAGCAAGGTCTAATCTAAGAGGTTGGGTACCTCGACAATCCTGTCCCTATTTCAGCCTTCATGAGACTATCACTTCACATCACCCCACCTCTGACCTTGAGGTATGGATGCATGTGATCCCTCTGCCCACTTGGCTCAAAATTTCTCCCTACTGGAGGTCTCTACATGAGTGGATTCCTCCACTCTGTCTCCTCTCGGCTTCCCCAGTTGTGGCTGCTCCACAACCTCTTGAAGTCTCTTCACCAATCATGGCTCCTCCACAATTGTCTGAGACTTCGTCTGGAGCTACATGTTGAGAAGTAGTGTAGTCTCCCTCTCAACCACCAAGTCTCCATCAGTTGCCTTGCTCCTCAAGGCTTTGCATGCATCTTGAACCTCAAGAGCATATAGTTTCTTGACTCGTGAACCAATCTGCATCACCTTTCTCATGGTGATGTGTCGAAGGAAAACATTTCCCTTACTGAAGACTACATCATAGCCTTTGTCTTCCGGCATTGCCATTGACACCAAATTTTTCCTCAGTCTTGGTACATATTTGACATCAGTCGAGGTAATGCAAGCTCCATGCTCCCTTTGAAAAACAACTGTGTTTACTCCTGAGACACTATACTTTTCATCATTACCCATCTCTATGAGTATCTGGAGATCTTTCTCCTTCAAGGTACTGAACAAAATCTTATCGCTAGTCATGTGGAATGAAGCTCCACTATCAAGAAACCAACCACATCACACCATGGATGAAACCATGCATGTGATGAGGGTGAAATCCAACTTGAACTATGAGGCCAGTGCCTCACCTTCTGATCCTTCCTTGGATCTCTTCTTGGATTTCTTCAGTGGACAATTTGTAGCGAAATAGCCCACCTCATGACAATGAAAGCATCACACTTTCGATTTGTCAAACTTCTTCCCACCATAAGAAGAACTTGATTTGGGAAGAGAATCCTTCTCCTTCCCTTTCTTTTCCTTACTCGCTAAGGTCCAATTTTCTTCATCCTCCTTGGATGAAGAACCATCTCTGGTGCTTCTCCTTACCCCCTCCTACATCAGATCCAACCAAATTCATTCCCAATCTAGCAATTTCTCTCTTCCATTTACCGACTCTTGGTAGCTATTCCAGCTCTTAGGAAGATTGAGGAGAGCAAGACTCACCATGTCATCATCTGTTGTCATGATCCCTACACTTCCAAGATCATCCCTATAGGTGGTGAGCTTGTTCAGATATGTAGAGATCGTCTCACCCTCTTCACACTTGATTTTTCGGAGCTTGTCTTTTAGCGCTAGCTTCCTCTGATCGCTTCTGTTTTGATATAGATCTTTCAATGTTTTCGACATTGAAAATGGTGTCTCCTTCCCATGGAGGCTTAAGACAATGTGGTCTTGAACTCCCTCTAGGAGGATTCTCCTTGCTCTAGCCACACATTTCTTCCATTCCGACAATTATGTAGCATCAGATGCTACGGGCTTGGGGATTTCTTGATCAATGAAGTTGTTTAGATTGGTATCCTCTAATACTACTTCCATGCGATCCTTCTAGGCTATATAATTCGAGCTGCCATCAAGGGCATACTCGAGTCTTAAACCATTGAACGCCATTGGTGAAATTGAGATGTGATAAGAACTCGATTCTATATTTAGGAACCTCAAACTTCAAAATTTTCCCTTCTTATATACCATTCTTTGCCTTTGATCACCTTTGCTCTGATACCATGTAGAAATTCCCACTGTAGATCAACAAATTATGCAATATACTAAAGCAAAATACAATATCTACTTCTACAACAAACTTGTGGAAGCTTAATTGAATATGAGCAAGATCAAATAGAACACATATAACTGAGAATGAGAAATCAATCACACATGAACACAGAAGAATAACTTAGGGAAAGCCTCAGCCTAAAACTCCAATCTCTGTATTATCATACAAGTGGAAATTATGTTTATATTACAAAAAGAATCAGCTTACAAGCTATCCTGCTGTCTCTACAATCAAACAATACCACTCACAGACTGAATAGACACTAGATATGCCTTCCCTCAGCCCTCCAAGCCTCCTATTTCCTTGCACAATTTTTCTTGGGGTCCAATGATGCCACCTGTGTGATTGGCCTCATCACACACTCACTAAACTGATGAAGTAACTACGCAATCTCCAAGGAATGAATTCCTTCTACATGCAAGAGATATCCTCCAAGGAATATTCCTGCAACTGATAGTACATTGTCCCATCATCTGATCTCAACTGGGTGTCTATCTGAACTGAAATACATGAGTTATTTATGAGAGAATATTCAGTTATCTGGAGAGTAGCAGTTACATGCATGCAAGCATTAACTAATTGAACTCACAATTATTTCCACAAACTATTGGAACTAATCTAACTGGACTTAACTTAGTTAACTGAGCTAACTAATTACAACTCAAAGTACAACTCATCCTAGTCTCCTTTAAGCAAGGGATAACTTCCTCAATCAATGGAGAAATTGTTGCATGTCTTCACATAGACTTCATGTTTGATTTCCTACAACTAATTAACTCAAGATGAATTAATTAATTATTTTACAAACAATTGCTAAGATCAAATTCAAATTTTACTTCTCTACTTTAGTTCAGGGACTAACTAAAATTGGAATCTATCCCGAAATACTATTTATAGCAATGTTATTTTTAGCATTTCCGTTTTTTCATTCCTTGTTGCTATATCCAACACTGGTACCTGAGATGCTATTTATAGCATTTCTTGTTTCCATTTTCAACAGGGGGTGAATCAATATTTCTTTTCAATTATTATTTTTACCAATTAGATCAATTATATTTAAAACACGAAATGAACAATGAGAATAAATAATTTTATTAATTTCTTATTTATAATAAATCAAGTACAATATATGTAGGGCTCCAACCCTAAATGAAGACATGGATCTTCAATCTCCCAGGCTCCAACCTATATTTTCCAATCACTGACTTGGATTTTCATGGCTCCAACCTTCTCAATTTTGAGGCACCAACCTCAAGGGCTCCAACCCTATATCTAGTTCAGGCTCTCACCTGGTTTCTTAAGGACTATAATCCTTTAGTGCCAACCCACGACTTCAATTAATCAAGATAAGTTTAATAGTTCTTCAAGGCTCCCAATATATTTTTCAACCAACCCTGACAATAATATTCACCTTCAATAATGCTCTTAATCTCCAAAGCACTTAGCTCATCAATGACAACTTTGTCTTCTCAAAAGGTGTCTCCATAACTCTTCATGTTACCCAAACAAAACTTCTTCAATGTCACCGCATGATGGCTTCAATGCATTATGGTGTTCAATGATCTCCACAAATCTTTAATATGTTTCTTCACAAAGTTCTCCAACTCTGCCCTATTTTTTTCTCAAGAGAACACTTCAAAAAGCTCTATTTGTCCAATCCCAATAAATCAACACTTTATCATGACAAATATGACAACTTTGACCACGACAACTTCAACAATTAAAACTATGACAACTTCAACCATGGCAACTATGACGACCTTGACCACGACAACTACGACAAATTCGAGCATGGAAACTACAACAGCTTTGACAATGGAAATTATGGAAACTTTGACCATGGTAGCTTCAACCACTACAACTATGGTAGTTGCGACAACTTCAACCATGAAAATTACAGTAACTTCAACCACGGTAGCTTCAACCATGGCAACTATGACAGTTGCGACCACGAGAACTACGAAATCTTCAACCATGACAACTACGATAGCTTCGACCTCGGAAACTATGGAAACTTCAACCATGGAAACTATGGAAAGTTCGACCACAAAAACTACGGAAAATTCTCTACTCCTAGCTCGAACCTATGGGAGACTATTTATCCCAAAAATAATTCTACAAATTTGTCTTCATTGCTTTTCTAGGCTACAGTTGCTTCTCTACCTCTTGTCTTGTCTCCACCAAAAAATATGAGCTTGAACGGACAAATTTAGGTTTATATTTATAGTTGTTTTTCCATATTTTGAAGGGACACCTCTCTTTACGAAGGGTTATGAGCCTACTCATGTCGGCTTGGACAGTTTGACAATTTTTTACATATGCAAATTTAAAAAATTGATTTTTTTTCAACGGTAAGGAATTAGGAGGCAAGTGAGTACTCATTGGAATAGCTTATGGCCTCCTCTATAAGCCAATATAGTATTCCCTTCAAGATATGACCTCTAATGATGGAAATTTAATTTTTCTTTCATCATATTCATATTTTTTCATAACAACCCTATTAAAGAATTTTTTTTTATGGAATTATAGAATCAAGTGGATTAGAATCTTTTCAATATTTTGACATGCTATTGCATGTGATCTTCATGCATTAGGATTGCATATAAGGACTAGGTTTTCTTTGACATATTCATATATCTAGGGTTACTATATTAGGGCTTCATCACATGGGAATAATGAGCATCATTCAACAAGGCTACTTCTTTCTTAGGGCATCTCCAACAAAGCTTGGGCAATGCATATAAGGGAAAGCTATTGGCTTGCCATCATTAATGACTAACATGGCTAGCTTCAACATTGCAAACATGATATCATAATGACATCATTGCTAGCGCTTCATTATGGCAAGTGCATCTAGAATTTCATTAATATACACATGCTCCTAGGGTCTATTCAAGTTGTTAGGGTTTAGGTCTCCTAGGGTTTTCACAATATCTAGGTTTTGTTTCAAAAATTCAACTATGGTGCTGTCAATGACAATTTTATTCAACAGGTTCTCCCCTGGAAATTGGTTTTGAACTATTGAGTTTTGGATTGGCCTTATGTTTCCTTCCTCAACATGATCATATGAGGTTGGTTACTCCTACACTTCTTGTAAGGCTTCAAACTTCTTCTTTTTTGGTTGCTTGTTGCGGTCCTCATTTGCCTTGAGTCTTCCTATTGTGCCTATTTTTGGGTCCAACCTTAGTGTAACCTTTTTCATCTAACTTATTTTAATCTTCAATTTTGTTTTGCTACACTTTTCTCTGGGGGCAGTGTCTAAATAAGTTCCCTTGTTCATGACATTTCCTACATCGAAAGGGTATATGCTCATAGTCTATATTTGGAACCAAAATTCATCAAGGAAGACTAACTTGATGGCCTCCGCTAGTGCCACTAAAACATCCATGTAAACAAATATTCTTGCATATGAGACATAGTAACAATTTCTAGTACCCTCTGACATTTTAACATATTACCCCAGATCATTCCAATTCCTTTTAGCACCGATGAAAACTCGTAGTCCATGGGTAGTGAGCAGAGTCTTACCTAGACAGGGACCCTGGTGAAGTGCTCCTTCTAAGGAGTGAAATTTTCCTTCCAATACTACATGTAAATACTAGTAGAATTAAAGAAGTATGGCCCTCGTTTGAAGATATGGTCCCTGACTTCCAGGAGGTCAAATATAATAGTGAATAATCGTTTAGATCTTAACCGTGACCGAATTTATCCCTTTGGGTGCCATTAATTTTGAATCCACCTGTTCAATGCTTTTTTTGTGGGCCATATCCCCATGAACTTACAGATGATGACATGCCCCTGCATGAAATATCTATAAGCTGCAACATCTGGGTCCTGAATCTACAACACTGGAATTTTTATTGCCTTAGGTTTGCAGCTGTTGTTGGTATTAGTTTGAGGGCTCTGAGTGTCTTCAACATAGCTTGGTTGGACCTTGCCTCAGCTCCTTCTTTCAAAGTTGAGACTCCCTTTGTTGTATTTCCATTTTATTTTTTGCTCGCACCTATAGCTTTGGTTTTCCTAGAGGAATTGATGGCTTTGTATGTTGTGAACCTTTTGAAGAACAACGTTTCAGGTTCCCTTCCCTTATCCATAACAACGTCTCGAAAGGAGGGGGCCTCAGATCCCCCCCTGCTTTTGTCATGACCTAACCAAGTTGAAAGCTGAGAAACCCTAGCGACAGAGAGAAATTTTTTTGCATCAAAAATCCTGTTCTGAACTTTGTTCCCCAATAAGGGAAAAATATTGTTACTCCCTATGGTAATTTGGTTTTAAGTTCTTGTATCAATCTAAGGTAGCATTAGAGTAGCATCATTTCCCTATAAGTTGGTTTGATCTAAGTTTTTAAATTCTATAATTCCCTTAACACATGAATTTGAGGAGGCAGGGACCACTCTACAAGTTAGGCATTATTATTATAGATTTTATTGTAACTATTCAAGTATTTTCCATGATTTCTTAAATTCTACAAATCAATTAATTAATTATGTTGCATATTTATTGTAATTAAATTAATTTTATTTCTGCAAATGAGTTTCCTAAAAAAGATGCATTCATAGGCTCTTTATTTGTTGAACATTGGTTTGTTGCTTGAATGCTAGATTTGTTGCATGTCAAATTATACATCTAACCCTTAATTGAGAATTCAATTAATAAAGTTACTTCCATTGAGGTTAATCCCATTATGGGTTATTTATTCAATATAATTCTTTGATTTCAAGGTTCATCAATGATGTTATTTACACTTAAACAAAATCCTTTGTCTTATTTTGTTCTATAATTGATTTGGATCTTAGGGGGAGCCCCCCAAGATCTACAAAATTGAAATGGATCTTGTGGGGGAGGCCCCCAAGATCTAAAAAATTGAAATGCCAGAAGAAAAGAAGAGAGCACACAATAACAAAACCAAAAAGAAACTTTTTTATTGAAATAGATAATAATTGTAAAGGCTACATTATGGTGGACAATCTGTCCTTTTACAAAATGTTTCTTGTTACTTATAGCCTTTTTTTGTTACAATACCACAGGTAGATTCCATGGGTTGGTAAATATAATGGGTGAATGAACACCATGGGTTGATGCCACTTATAATACCATGGGTGAATGAATACCATGGGTGGATGCCACTTACCATACCATGGGTAAATTCCATGGGTGGATAAATACCATGGGTGGATGAATACCAAGGGTGGATGCCACTTACAATACCATGGGTAAATTCCATGGGTGGATGCATACCATGGGTGGATGTCATTTTCCATTCAGATCATTCCTCCCTCCTTAAGAAGAAATGGTCCCCATTGCATGAAGTTTCCTCCTGAGAAGCCTTTGTTGAATATGAAGAACCACTAAATAGAAGGGTTTTGTGTGGTTAACACATAATTGATCTGAAATTAAACAGGAATGCAAAAAATTACAAATATAATCATAAACACAGAGATGCAGCAGAAAAACACTTCATTTAATTAATGGAAAAACACTAAACTATGCTTACAAACAGAATGGAAATAAGATAGCTCGGGTGATGTTATCTTATCTCTAAGGAGAGATGTGGCAACTACATGCCTCTGAACTGTGTTACAATGAGGCTCAAAGGGCTATTTATTATTGAGAAACAATGGAAAACCCTAAACATCCAAAAACCTAACCCTGGGAGATGAAGCACCAAAATTGTGGGCCACGTTTGGGTAAATTGGTACATCAACATCCCGGGGTCGTATCTTTGGCATATGATCTTCGTTTGGCTATCATAATACCTCATTTCGAAGATCTCAAAGAGAAGGCTAATAAAGAACCAATATGTCAATGTGGGACATTTCATATCTCTCTGTTTTCCTAAAAACTTCGTTTAGGGCCTCAAAATGGCTCTGGAAGTTTAGGACCCGAAAAACAGCCAAAAGTAGTAAACTATGCTACAATTAAGGAAACCAAAAAACTGAAAGAGACAGTGTTGGGGGTCCAAGTGGAATAGGCAGGTGGCCACTAATATCCACCTGGATCATTCCTCCCCCCTTAGGAAGCAATGGTCTCCATTGCGTTGAGTACCTCCATGAGATGGGGAAACTTCTGCTGAACTTGGTCTTTGGTGAACCACTTACCTTGGTGAAGGATTTGGCTGCCTTTGACAACTTGATATAGTTGGATCTTCTGTTGGCAAGTGCTCTTGATCTGTGTGTCTGTGATCTGATTAGTGGTGGCATGTTCCATGCAGTCTGGGTTTAGCTATGTTGGTGTGAGCTTTTTTGCAATGTCAAATGTGTCCAACAATGGTGGGAAGTATGGCCGAAAGCGATCTGCATTGAACACTGGGTGCAAACCAAGGAACAGTGGGATGTTGAGCTTGAAGGCATTATCACCGACGACCTTGGTGATGGTGTATGGCCCATCTTAGAGCTGGCAAAGCTTGTGATGGGGCCCATCAAGGCACTCGTTCTACAAATGAAGCCAAACTTTGTCACCCACGTGGAACTTCTGTGGCACTCGATGTTGATCATCACACTGCTTGTACTTAGCATTGGATATGTCCAATATATCATGGACCTGTTGGAAAATGCATTAAATGCACTCAATGAAATTTTTAGCCCTTTCAGCTTTGGACTACACGTGAGTCGAATCTACCTGAGTGGCTGTAAATGGTATGGCCACATCAGTGGGGCATAATGGCTGAAATCCTAGCCCTACCTGAAAGGGGCAGTGACCTATTGAGCTATGGAGAGCTCTGTTGTAGCTATGTTGGACATAGGGGAGACTTTCATCCCATGTGTGTGAATGCTTCGAGTTGCATAATGTGTATGATTATTCTGTTGACAACCTCTATTTGGCCATCAGTTTGGGGATGGAAAGTCGTGGAGTTAGTGAGTTTTGTATCCATCATTGACCAGAGACTTGACCAAAATGAACTCAGGAATATCCTACCCCGATCTGAGATAATGGAATGTGGAATCCCAAAGTGTAGCCACACTCACTCAAAGAAGATCTTGGCAGTGGCCTCTACTGAGATACTCTTCTTGCAGGTTGCCATGATGGCCATCTTAGAGAATTTATCGATGACCACGAAAAAACAATCGTTGTTGTGCTTAGTAGAAGGAAGGTCCAACATATAATCCATGGAGACAGATTCCCAATACCGGCTAGGAGTAGGTAGAGGAGTATACAAGCCTTGCTTATTGATGGTTGGTTTGGCAATGGCAAAGGCGGTGCAGGATCTAATGTACTTCCCAACATCCTGACAAAGTTTTGGCCAAAAAATACTTCTGCAACACTGCCACTATTTTCTCTACTCCAAAATGTCCAGGGACCTAATTGTAGTGTCCCATATGTGTCCCAAGTGGCATAACAATGCATCCTGAAGGTGAAAATTTGGAACTTTCTTCCCTTCCAAGAGTGTCTGGTATATGCTGTCGAATTCTGGATCGCTCTTGTAAACATGCGGCCACCTTGATGTCTCATGCCCATAGGAGTCGAGCACAGTGATCAGCGCCATGACTGGTGGTCTACTGAGGAAATCAGGGACATTATTGGTGCTTCCCTTCTTATACTTCATGATCAAATGGAACTGTTGCAGATAGGTGGACCATTTCTGATGGCGATCATTTTGCAGCTTCCCTTGTGTCTATATGAACTGTAGAGGCTAATGATTTGTGTGGATGACCGTTTCATTCCCCATAATGTAATGCTTCCATTAACAACATGCCTGCACAATGGAATACATTTCTTTTTGGTAAGTGGGGTCCTTTCGGATTGTTTGAAAGTGTCTCACTGTGGTAAGCAATTGGATGCCCATGTTGAATAAAAACTACCCCAATAGCATAGTCGGAGGCATCTGCCTCAATCTCAAATGGTTGTTGCAGGTCTGGTAACGTGAGCACTGCTGTAGAACAAAGGTAATTCTTCAACTCAGAGAATGCTTGCAGCTAGGTTTCTGACCAAAAGAAATTTTCTTTCGCTCCGCCCTTGGTGATTTGACTTAAAGGCCAAGCGATATGAGAGAATCCCAACACGAACCTGCAGTATAAATTGGCAAGACCCAAAAAACTATAGAGCTCTGTTAGAGTGGTTGGGACTGGCCAATCTTGAATGACCTGTATCTTATATGGGTCCACATGTACACCCTCCTCATCAATGATGTACCCCAGATATTGAACCTGGGTCAGGCCAAAGGTGCATTTCTCCAAGTTAGCACACAGCTTGTGTTATCGAAGGGTTTGAAGGACCTGCCGAATATGGTGGAGGTGTTCTTCCCAACTTTGGCTAAAGATTAAGATGTCATCTAGATACACCACCATGAATGCATTGGTGAAGGGCCGCAAGATTTCATCCATTAGTCTCATGAAGGTTGTAGGGGATTTCGTCAATCCGAACGGCATGACCAACCATTCGAAAAGGCCCTCCCTGGATTTGAAGGTAGTCTTCCACACATCGAAGGGTTCGATATGCACCTAGTGACAACTTGAATTCAAGTCAATCTTGCTGAAATATTTGGCATCCTTGAGCTGGTCCAGAAGGTCATCAATCTGCGGGATTGGGTACATATTATGGACAATAATCTTGTTCAGTGCTCGATAGTCAATACAGAGTCTCCAGGTCCCATCATTCTTTTGTACCAATACAATCAGGCTCCCACAGGGTGATGAGCTTGGCCTGATGTGCCCTTTCTTCAGTACTTCCTGAATCTACCTCTAGATCTCACCGTTCTCCAGAATAGGGCATCAATAGATCAATCCATTGGGTAGCGGTGTGATCAAGGTCAAATCAATGGAGTGCTTGACCTGACAATACAGTGGTACCCCTCTGGGTGAGGCGATAATTTCCCTGTACTCCTCCACGACCTTGTCCATCTATTGTTGCTATTTAGAGGAGCCCTGCGTGGAAGCCGTGGCCATAACCTTCTTCTTGCCTTGGGGACGAATCATAAGGAAAACGAATTTCCTCGTCTGGGAAATGATCTTACTACATTGTTTTGCAGTGATCAAAGAGATGGTTGTAGATGGGGCTACCTCTGGTATCCTATACAACTTATTAGCCAAAGTAATGATTATAGAGTAAGGTATAGACTCATATACAACATGACGCTTCCACAAGTATGGTTGTCCTAACAATACATCATAAACTTCAAGAGGAGCAATGTCACACAATACCTCATCTGTGAAGGGCTTGATGTTATAGGGAAGATGACACTGCTGGCTGACGCGAAGATCTCGTCCTTAGTGAAGCCACCCAATGGTGTATGGCTGTGGATGTGTTGTTGTATTTAGGCCCAGCCGCTTCACGACTTCTACTGAAATGAGGTTCTTTTGGTTCCCGCTGTTGACAATGAAATGCAGCAGAGAACCCTTCACCCACATCTGTGAGTGGAAGAGGCGTTCCCCCTCCTCTGGATCTTCAGGCTCAATTTTATGGATCTTTGTGGTGGCCACGGTGGCACTGGGCTCCGCATCAATGATCTGCTTCCCTTTGTCAATCCCCTTATTGGGTTCTGATTCAAAGTTGGAACATGTGTCTAATTCATAAGCCTTCAGCTCGGCCACTAGTGACTGCTTGGCCTGACACTCACTTGTGCTGTGAGTGGAGCTCTTATGGAACTCACAACATTTTCCCATGTCCTTCTTCATGCTTGTGGTGTTGTTCTTTGCTTGTGGCTTTAGAGGGTTGTCCTGGGTAGCCCCACCTTGACTTGGTCTCTTGTTTTGTGGTTTAGGGGCATCTTTTCCTTGCTTTGGATTCACAACTCCAAAGTCCCGCTTCTTTTGTTTAAACTTCTACTCAATATTTACAGCGTACCGATACACCTTGCCAAGCGAGAAAATGTCCAAGAACTCATGTCGTCCTGGATGTACTTGTGTATACAACCGTGGTACTTGAGCACCAAATGCCACTTAGTATCATTGATCCCCAACTTCGTGCGAAGGGTATGGAAAGTATTTGTGAACTCTCGCACATCTTGGTCCCTTCCCTACCGTAGTGTGGCCCACTTTATGTATTTATCTTCATAGCTCTTGAGAGGGTAATATTGTTCCTTGATGGTGTCTCGGAAAGAATTCCAAGTGGGTGCAGCTGAAAACAGCGAGGGTTCACTCTCTTCCTTTTGTTCACAGTAGGTTTCCCACCATTCCTCGACATGTGGGGTGGCTTTGAGAAGTGAAAATGTAATCTTTTCCCAATTGGAAAAGTCATGAACTAAAAAATATCCTTCCAATAGATTTAACCATTTATCTATGACATCTGCATCTATCAAGCCTTCGAATATGGGAATATCGAAGTTAACTTGTACCTTAAAGGGAGTGGCGCCTCTAGAGTGGCTATTGGATGAAGATGCATCACCTATGGGTAGTCATCAAAGGATTTGGGCAAATTTATCCATCATTGTGTCTCTATGTCACTCGAGAGCTTCTTCAAGCAACATTTTGAAAGGATCTCCTGCTCCCTCCTCTTTCTATTCTCTCGCCATGCGACGTCATCGGGTTTTGCAAGGCTGATCCTGCAATGGTTCAACTGGA
Organism: Pinus tabuliformis; assembly: GCA_031772625.1. NCBI lineage: Eukaryota > Viridiplantae > Streptophyta > Pinopsida > Pinales > Pinaceae > Pinus > Pinus tabuliformis. The sequence goes on from CM062816.1 coordinate 1,236,116,775, forward strand.
TCGAGCCCTAATTCCTTATACCCTGACCTCGTTGGGGACATGTAAATAAAAACAAAGAAATAGCAGACCGCTATGATACCACTGATTCAAACTTAAACAGGAATGCAACAACTTACAGATACGATCATAAACACAGAGATGCGGCAGAAAAACACTTCATTTCATTAATGGAAAAATACTGAACTATGCTTACAAATAGAATGGAAATAAGATAGCTCGGGCAATGTTAGCTTATCTCTGAGGAGAGATGTGGCAGATACATGCCTTTGAACTCTATTACAATGAGGCTCAAAGGCCTATTTATTATTGAGGAGCAATGGAAAACCCTAAACATCCAAAAACATAACCCTAGGAGATGAAGCGCCAAAACTATGGGCCTCGTTTGGGTAAATTGGTACATCAACTTCCCAGTGTCGTAACTTTGGCATATGATCTCCATTTGGCTATCATAATACCTTGTTTTGAATATCTCGAAGAGAAGGCCGGAAGAAAGTTACCTTGCTATATTGGGATGTTTCTAGTCTCTCTGTTTTCCCTAAAAACACTGTTTAGGACCTCAAAACAGCTCTGGAAGTTCAGGACCGAAAAACTACCAAAAATAGTAAACTAAGCTACAATTAAGGAAATCGAAAAACTAAAAGAGATAGTGTTGGAGGTCCAAGTGGAATAGGTAGGTGGCCACCAATATCCACCTCGATCAACAGTCGTGGTGAACGAAGCTCTGAGGATAGAGATACCCTGTAATGGTTGTGACCAATTGTGATACTAATAATGTGCAACCTAGAAAATGGACTTCGATGAAGTATGGGTTTTTGGATGACCCATAACCATGAAAAATGAATATTCGAGGATAGAGATACCCTATAATGCTTGTGACCAACTGTGATACTAACAGCGTGTCACCTAGAAAATGGATTTTGATGACAAGGATTGTGTTCGGTTCACCCATAACCATGATGTTGATAGTTGATGAAGTAGAAGGTGCCTACATAGCTTACGGTGGGAGGGCACGTCTCCAAAGAAACCAAGTTAGATGCTACTATGTTGAAACCGATGAATGTGAAGTAGGTGCCTACTGAAGTGGAGTGGGAAGGCACATATCCAAAGTGAACCCACTCTGAATGCTACTCTATATTTAAATTTGACATAACTCAGTCAATATAACTCAAAATATTTATTATAACTTGTTTTTGGAAACAAAATGACAATTCTACATCTTCCCGTGCATTTGAAATCCCTATCTAGACACTCTAAAAACTCAAATTCATGTTGCAATTTTTCTATTGTTACAAAAGTTCTCAAAACTTAGTTGATTTTAAATCAACGATATCTCCCACATCTAAACTCCGATTCGACCCATTTTTTTTCAAATTAGGTGATTTTTCAAGAGGAGCTCAGATATGCAATCGTTTTTTTGAAAATTTGTACAAAAATTGCAAAAAATTATAGGAGAGATGTCGTCCACGAATTACTGTTAGAAAAATTAATGCAACACAACTGATTGTAAATCAGCGATATCTCCCTCATCCGGACTCCAATTTGGCCTATTTTTTTTGAATTTGGGTATTTTTTCGAAAAAAATCTAGATATGTTATTTTTTTTTTGTAAATTTTGCACCCAAAATTTCAGATCTGATCTACAAACTTGCCGCCCAAAAAATTCCTGCAAAAAAAATGAAAAAAAAAAAAACTTCTCGCTTGCCCTAGAAAGTGCTTTGTGGAGGTCGTAGCACGTGCATGAATTTTTTTGAAGATTTTTGCAAAAATTTGAAACTGAAATATGTGTCAAACATTGATTTCCATTGAGTTGTAACCTAGCTCTGATACCACTGATCTGGATCTTGGGGGAGGGCCCCAAAATCAAAAAAATTGAAACTCCAAAAGAAAAGAGGAGAACATACAATAAAAAAACCACAAAGAAACTTTTTTATTAAAATAGATAATAACTGTACAGGCTACATTATGGTGGACAATTTGTCCTTTTAAAAAATGCGACTTGTTACTTAAAGCCTTTTTTGGTTACAATACCATAAGTAAATTCCATGGGTGGGTAAATACCATGGGTGAATGAATACCATGGGTTGATGTCACTTATAATACCATTGGTGGATTCCACTTACAATACCGTGGGTAAATTCCATGGGTGGATGCCATTTACAATACCATGGTTGGATGCCACTTACAATACCATGGGTAAATTCCATGGGTGGATGCATACCATGGGTGGATGCCATTTTCCATTCGGATCAATAATGCATGTTAGAAAAATCATCATTAGAGAATAAATAGTATCCTACACAGATTTTTCATGATCACTTAGAAAATTCCTTTACATACTCCAAATTAAAAAAGTAGAAGTGTTGATAATTAATTACCTTTTAAATGGTGGTTTGTTGGCCAAACATTTTCGACATTATTTCCAAGGAAGTGATAAAAGGTGCATAAGTAACTCTTCCACCAATTTTAGTTTTCACTTGGTATTTAATTTTTCAAGAAGGGTATTGGTTTTGAATTATTTGAACATTCCATACATAGTGTTTTCACTTATCATTATATATATGAATGAATAGAATAAGGAACCCCATTGAACCAATTATAGTAAGAAATAGTTGCAAAACTAATAAAGATATAAGTGAACTCGGAAAAAAAGGATGTCGAGCTAACAAGAATGAAAAACCTATGAAAATTTCTTATTGTAACTAATTGTTCAAGGCTAAAGTATAATACACCCTTCCTTGTGAAGGATAGAGTGATATAAGTGAACTAATTAGTTGGTAGCCTAATTTTGGAGCCAATTCCCAATATACTGGTTCACAATCCTCCACCTTTGAAAGAGTTAGTAATCGTCAATAAACCATCTTACAAAGAATTTTTGAAAATAAAAATGGATGAAAATGTTTCCCCAACCTCACGTTTGATTTTCCAATTAAATGTATTGGAGGAGAAACATCAATGAAAAATATCCCTCTCAATCCTTCTTAACTTTCATGGGTTATTAAGTGAAGATCTTGACACATTTCTTTTTGAGTTTTATTTCTTGTGTCAAAGCTATGACTACATTTTTATGCTAAAAAAATGATTTATTCCTTTCCACACTTAACAATGTAGCCTTATACTATTTCATGGGACTTGGAGAGAAATTTATTGAAACATGGAATGACATGAGGTAGAATTTCCTCCAAAAATATTAATATTATTGTAAAGGAAGATACTTTGACGAGGATATTTTCAAAATTACCTAGAAATAAGATTAAATCTTAAAATATTATGCGAAGAGGTTCCAATACGATTTTTAGAGTTCCAAGGTCAAACTAGACAAAAATACACTATGAACCATTCTTCCTAGAGGAATGAGGGGAAAATGCATACATTTGTTGAATTTAATTATTGGAGGATGTATTTCACGAGAAGAGTACGTTCACATTCATGAAATTTGTAGGGTATCTTCCAAAGGGATTTCCAAGCATGGCAGGAGTGCAAGGGATGTATCCATAAGGATTATGGAATCAACCATGAAAGGAATCACTTGTGTAGAAGTAGTTGACTTTCTAGATACTTTTAAAAGTGATATTTTAAGTTCACTAGCTTCACAGATTGAAACCCTAAAGGTCAAGCAGAAATAGGAAGAGGTTGAAAACAAATTATCCATATTCTACTCAATTGTATGGAAAACCATCCCTTAAGGGAATTTACATTCAATAATATTGATACATATATAATTTGTGAGTAGAACCATCCTACCAACAATTTTCATCCTCTAGTAGGTTTAAAACTAGTATTTCAAGGCACTAATGTGAAGATAAAGCAAAATTGTTTCCTTGATAAAAAATGACCTTGGAAGTTTCAACATTTAGGTATGGGATAAGATACTTCTAAATGTTTTAGTACTTACTAGCATAAACAACGATTTCAATGTCCTCCTCTTTCTTATCCTTGGTATCCTCCCACACCTTGGTAATAATGGCCACGACAAACAACCTCATGTCATCCATGGTTACAACGATGGAGAAGATTGTTTCCTAGAAGCCAAAAACTTTCTCAATAGTCACAATTTCCCTAGCAACAATAGTTACAATTACTTATGAATAGTCCCCCTCCAAGACCTCAGCTTCCATCACAACCCACACCTATCTCCAACAACAACAACAAAATTCTCAACCCACTTACACCACTAAGTGATCAGTTTTCCTACATATTCCATCTTCCTAGTGGAATGTCATGACATTAAGTTGTGACTAGGGAAAACACTCATAGATGAGGTTTCTATAATAATAAATAAACATGATGAAAAAGAATTAGATGAACCTATAAAAACCCACTCTAATGAACAAATTTCAAAGATCATTACCACACCAAAAACTTCCTCCCTTGAAATCACATGCGGGAATTTTTTTTTTTGAATATTTAAAAAAAAACTTCTCTTTGTTGGTCTTACGATGATAGTTACAATGTTTGTTATTGTCGATGATATAGTACATTCATCACAAAAAATTAGTTTTTGTTGGTCTGTTGATCCTAATTGATCTGTTAATATTTGGAATCATGTTCCTGGAGATGTCAGTAGAGCGTCTCCTATATCTTCCAGTCTTCAAACGACCTGATTCATCGAGTTATGTATACTTTCAGTAGTAGACTGACCACCGTTATCGTTGACCATGCGACATCAAAAGACTCTTACATCTATATGTATTCCTATGACAAGTTCCATCAAAGCATGTACACTTTCAATGATAGATCGACCACTTATGTCATTAATTGTGTGACATAAGAAGATATTCCTTTTGTCGGTTGACTGGCATGTGGTAGGCATCTAAATTATGAAGATTTTGGAAAACATTGATAATGTGACTATACCATGTTCCACATTTAGTAAGACCTCCTTTTGTCATTATAATGATGAAATGTCAAGGAAATAGCGACAAAAGGCCATCAACAAATAGCTCAGTTTTTATTAGTGTAATAATAAGGGTTACAATGGTAGAATACTCAAATTTTCAAGGTATCCCCTTGTTTCATAACTTTCTAGTATTGATAGCAAAGAGTAGGGCTTCAAGGGTTCTAAGGACACATGAGTTCCTTGTGCTATAACTCTCTCATATCTATGCAGGGTTTAATAATAGTATTGGATCCAATATCATAGGGATCTAACTAAGGAGGCTCTATTGTACCCTTAGCCATACTATGTAATTACAAAGGTACTAGAGAGTAACCTTCCCAACTGTTGTTTTTGGTTCCACTGTAATAGTAAGGTTGTTGAGTAATTGATCTAGAGTTGGATTTAATACACCTTCAAGGCTTAAAATATATCTAACGGTACATGGAAGAAAAATTATATATATAGGTGTTTCTAATGTGGTACTACTTGAAGGAACTTACCAATAAGGGTTACAAAGGTTTCCAACTAGGTGAAATGTCTTTGACTTCTTATATGTATTCTTCCTTTATTGCAAGTTTACCCAGTGAAAAATAGATTACTATGTTATTTATAAATTCTAGAAAACATCTCTATCTTGAAAATGAATTACTTTAAAATTGTGCTTAAGAAAGTTATTTGACATTGCTTGTGATGTTTAAATTATAAATAGTGAAAGAATAAATTACATTTTTTACTCAAATATGTTGTTGAAAGAAATAGATTTGCAAATACAATAGACAATAAGATCCAAATATTATACATTTATTGATATAGAAGCAATGTTCACTTGCCTCTTTGATGGGGGAACCTCTAATGGGGTAAAGCTAAAATTATGAATGATTTCTACAACATATTTTGTAATGCTGCTACATATTTATATAGGACTTTCTACCTCCTAAACAATTTCTAGAGAGGGAAATTTCTAGTAAGAAAAATCTTCCAATAATCCTTACGATAATTGTTTTCACATTACTACATGGACCTTATTCATAATTGGTTGCATCCATACATAGAAATATGTAGAAAATCATGTAGATTCACAAGCTCATGCAATTTACTAAAGCATGGGACAAGAATCAACTTCTACTTTCAACCAGCGGAAGCCAATAGATCAATGAAAACAATATGAACAAGAAGAATATAAATAAATGGCACATAACACAAGATGTATCTAGGGAATACACTGCTCAAAACGTCGCTATATGTATTTCATGTATTAGAAATATGAGTGAAGATAAAAAAATTGTTCTCACTAGAACAATTCTGCACAAGTATGCTCAACTCTCTTAGCTAACAAGTAAGCTCTTGGCCAACACTTTTCCAATTCTGTAGCTCTCCAAGCCCCTATTTCCTTGTGCAATTCCTATGGATAAATAGCCCATATTAATGGGAATCCAATGCATCCAAAACTGCACAATCCAAACTAGGTCCAGTTCCTGATTGCATGCATGATCTATACAACTTAGTAAATCATACAATTGATAGTACATTGTCCCTACACTCTAGTCTCAATTGGGTCTTTCTCTGAGCTAACATGCATGATTTTCTCATGAGGAAATCTTCAATTAAATGGAGTAGAACTAGTGGATGCATTAGTGCACCAACTCACTGTTAGTCCTCTATTAGTTCCAAAAATAGTTAGAACTAATTTAATTAAACTTAACTCAGTAAACTGAGTGATCTAATTTGCAACTCAATTTAAACTCATATTGAACCACAAAAACTTACGGAGAACATATACATGACTACAAAAATACTTCCAACTTGAAATTCCTAAGATAATTAAGTTAATTAAACTTAATTAACTATTTACAAGTTACTATGAGAATAGAATTCGATTTTAATTCTTAGTTTAATTCAAGGACAATAAAATCGAATTTATTTTTTCCATTTCTCAACACTCCCTCTCAACAAGAAGTGGATTGTCAGCTACCCCGGTCTTGTCTATGTGAAACTCGAATTTAGATCTTGACAATGCCTTTATCAAAATGTCAACATCTTTCTCCTCCATGGGAATGTAATCTAACAATATAATCCACCTCAATACACAATCTCTGAGATGATGATATCAGATATCAATATTCTTGGATCGATCATGAAAAATGTATTTTCAGAGAGTTTGATACAAATCCGATTATCGCAGTAAATCACAGTTGGATTTATCTGTTGACCAAAAAAACCAACTAGGATCTTCCTCGTCCAGATGGCCTCACATGTTTCCTAACTGGCAACCATGTACTTTGCCTCTGCTGAACTGAGTGCAATTGATCTTTATTTCATGTTGTACCAAGGAACTGTCACTGACTCAATACTGAATATCCCTCTTGATGTGCTCTTCCTGTTGGATGGACTCCCTACCTAATCTGCATTGGTGAAGCCTTGAAGCTTCACTCCCTCTTTCCATTTGTACCATAATCCATACTGAGAAGTGTCCCTAAGGTATCTCAGCACATGCTTTTCCACCTTCCAATACAACTTGGTAGGCCTAACCATCACTTGACTAAGCTACTTAACTGGACAGCACATTTCCAGTTGTGTGTTCACCAAGTACATGAGTGAACCCACAAGCTGCCTGTAAATAGTAGCTTCCACTACTTCCCCTAAAGTAGCATCCTCCTTCCTCCAGTTACATGCTAAAGGAGTCCCCATGGGTTTATTGCTCTCCATGGGGAATCTCCTTAGTATCTCGTTGGCATACTTTCCCTAAGATACAAACAAATCCCCATCTCCCTGCCATACCTCCATGCTAAGAAAGTAATGCATAAGCCCCATGTCCTTCATCTCAAACTCTCTTGCAAGGTCCTCCTTGCAAGATTTGATCAGCTAATCATCACCTGTTAATATGAGATCATCAACATAAAGTAAAATGATCAACAACTTACCTTCCACCACTATCTGGTACAGGTTCACATCCTCTTCACTCTATGCGAAGCCCAACTCGGTGAAGTAGATATCTATCCTGGTGTACCAAGCACGAGGTTCTTTATTCAACCCATACAACGCTCTCTTGAGCCAGCACACATGTGACTCATGGTCAAAGGTTTCAAAACCTTCAGGCTTCTCAATGTACACCTCTTCCTCAATCATGTCATTAAGGAAGATTGCGTTCACATCCATTTGATGTATCTTCCAACCCATCTATGCTGATAGTGCCAATATAGATCTGATTGACGAGTACCTTGCAATACGAGCAAAGGTCTCATCATAGTCAATCCCCTCTACCTGTGAAAAGCCACGAGCCACAAATCTAGCCTTATGATTCTCCACACTACCATCTGCAGCTAGCTTTACCTTGCAAAGTCAATGGGAGCTCACCACTAACTTGTCCTCCAATCTCTGGACCACATGCGAAACACTATTACGAATTATGGAGTCATACCCCTCCACCATGGCATCAACCCAAACTGGCTATTGCACTGCTTCCTTGAAGGAATTTGGCTCTGTCACAACACATTTGCCCATAAAGCCATGTATCCAGTGTACCTCTCAGGTGACCTCCTTTACCTGCGCTGAGAATTGGGTACTCCCACATTCTCTCGTGCATCATCCAATAATCTGTCAGCCTCTCTGGTGTGCTTTCTTCCCTCTCTAGAATATTTTGCCTGATCCTCTACATGTGGTTTCTCCACATCAATTTAAGACTCCTCAAACTTAGGAGCTAAAATCTCCTCATCCACATGTAGCTCAAGCTCCCTCTCAAGGGAAACTCGCATGGCCTTCACCTCATCAAATTTGACATCCCTGCGAACCATTGTCATCCTGTTGGTTGAAGAGTACACCCGATAGTTGTGAGGTGTATTTGTGTACCCCACAAACATCCCCAACTTTGCTATCAGTTCAAGCTTCTTCCATGCATCTTTGGTCACATGGAAATATACTGATGACCTAAAAATCCTGAAGTGTCCAACATCTGGCCTCTTACCAGAATAAGCCTCCTCTGGTGTGTTCATCTCAAGTATTCGATGTGGGCTACAGTTCTGAACATAAACCGTTGTGTTGCATGCCTCAGCCCACAAGTGTAGTGGTAGGCCCTGATCATGTAACATTTCCCTCGCTACCCCTACTTTGCTTATGTTATTCCTCTCAACCACCCCATTCTGCTGAGAGTTATGGGGTGTCGTCAACTCCCGTTTAATCCCTTCCACTGCACAAAAGTCCTTAAACTCATTTGAGACATACTCACCACCGTTATCACTCCATAGAGATTTAATCTTCTTTCCCAACTCTCTCTCCACCAATGATTTAAACTCACAAAACTTTGTGAAAGTTTGATCATTTTTCTACATGAAAAATATCCAACATTTATGAGAATAGTCATCAAAAAATATAACATAATACCTATGTTTGGTATGGATATTGTCGATAATGGTCCACACACATCTAAATGGACTCTCTCTAGAATAGCCTCTGCTCATTTGTCTCTGTCATGAAAGGAAGACTTGGTGTATTTTCCCAAAGTACACCCCTTTCATGTATCAACTGGCTCAAGCGTACCTTTCGGAAGACCGGTAGAGATCTGTTGCAATATGTTCAAAGCTCCCTTGTGCCACAACTTTCCAACATCTTAGCTCTGCACCCTTTCTTCTTTTTTTCTCAAAGTAGCACACTCCTCTACCTCCAACTTATAGAGATTCTTCACCCGAATCCCTATCTTCTTTACTTGACCCATGGCTATGTGTCGAAGGAACACCTTTCCTTTCGAGAAGATCACATCACAACCTCTATCTTCAAGCATGACAATAGATACCAAGTTCTTTTTTAGCCCAGGCACATACATAAAATTCTTCAATGTGAGTGGAGCCCCATGCTCCCTCTGAAAGGTAATCATGCTCAATCCAGTAACACTATACTTCCCATCATCACCCATCTCGATATGCATCTGGAGATCTTTCTCCTCCAAGTCATTGAATATGTCTTTGTCACTAGTCATGTGGAATGAAGCTCCACTATCTAAGTACCATACAATTCCCATCATTGATGACACCATGCATGCAATGAGGGAAAAGTCCAATTCGAATTGAGAGGCCAAAGCCTCACCCACCGCTCCTCCTGAGGACTTCTTCTTGGACTTCTTGAGTGGAAAATTTGTAGAAAAATGTCCCAACTCATGACAATGAAAGCACTTACTTTTGTCATGTATTTCTTCTTACCTCCATGATAAGAATCCATTTTGGAATGGGAATCTTTCCCTTTCCCCTTCTCCGCCTTAATGAATAAGGCATAGTTCTCTTCATCATCAGTGTTTGATGAAGAGCCATCCTTGGTGTTCCTCCTAATCTCCTCCTACATCAAATCTGACCACAGTCGTTCCCAATCTTGCAGCTTCTTCCGACCATTGATAGAGTCCTGATAACTATGCCAACTCTTTGGGAGTCTTAGAAGAGCAAGGCTCACCATATCATCATCAGCAACCATGATTCTAACACTTCCAAGTTCATCATGACATTGAGTGAACTTGGTCAAGAATTTTGGAATAGTCTCGCCTTTCTCCATTTTGATTTTTCGAAGTTTATCCTTTAGTGCCAATTTCCTTTGGTCACTGTTGTTCTGATACAAGTCCATCAATGCTTTCCACATAGCATACTAAGTTTTCTTTCCATGGAGACTCGAGTCAATGTGGTCTCGAACTCCCTCAAGGATTATCCACCTTTCCTTTGCCACACACTTCTTCCATTCAGCCAAATTTTGTGCATCCGATGCTGCTGACTTAGGAATTTCTTGATCAACGAATTCCTTTAATAAATTATCCTCTATCACAACCTCCATTCCATCCCTCTATGCTATAAAATTCGAGTTGCCTTCCAAGGCATACTCGAGCCACAAACCGTAGAATGCCATCTGCCAATCCTGAAGTATGTATTTCAAATTCGAATTTCACGTGTAACCCAAAACTAAAAACTTCTAAATCTCCTCTAGTATATTGTTCTCAGCTTTGATACCATGTATAAAATCCTATAGAATCACAAGCTCATTCGATTTACTAAAACATAGGACAAGAATTTACTTCTACTTTCAACTAGTGAAAGCCAATGGATTGATGAAAACAATATGAACAAGAAGAAGATAAATCAATGGCACATAACACAAGATGTATCTAGGGAAATCTAGTGCTCAAAACCCCACTATTTGTATTGCATATATTAGAAATATGAGTGAAGATACAAAGCTTGTTCTCACTAGAACAATTCCGCACAAGTATGCTCAACTCTCTCAGCTCACAAGCTAGCTCTTGGCCAACACTTTGCCAATTCTGCAGCTCTCCAAGCCCCTATTTCCTTTCACAATTCCTATGGTTGAATATCCCATATTAATGGGAATCTAGTGCATCCAAAACAGTAGAATCCAAACTAGGTCCAATTCCTAATTTCATGCATGATCTATACAACTCAGTAAATCATACAATAGATAGTACATTATCCTTGCACTCTAGTCTCAACTGGGTATTTCTCTAAACTGACATGCATGAGTTTCTCATGAGGAATTCTTTAGTTAACTAGAGTAGCACTAGTGGATGCATTAGTGCACCAACTGACTGTTAGTCCTCTATTAGTTCCAAAAACATTTAGAGCTAATTTAACTGAACTTAACTCGGTAAACTGAGTGATCTAATTTCCAACTCAATTAAACTCATACTAGACCCCTAAAACTTAGGGAGAACATATACATGACTACGGAAAGGCTTCCAACTCAAAATTCCTAATCTAATTAAGTTAATTAAGCTTAATTAACTATTTACAAGCTGCTATGAGAATAGAATTCAATTTTAATTCTCATTTTAATTCAAGGAAAAATTAAAATGGAATTTCTTGTTGCCATTTCTCAACAAAATACATAGTAACCTATCTATTTGCATAGGGGATTAGGGAGTTTAAGACCCTACAAACACAGTGAGGAAAACTTTCCAGGGTCCCCCACTCATCCATAGAATATCCAAATGAGGGGGTCTCAACTAAAAATTACAATAATGATTTATAACCTAGTAGGGCTTAGACTTGAAACTAGAGACCACACGCACAATGAGTAAAAATTTCTAAGCCCCCACTCTTCCATAGAATATCCAAATGGATGGGACTCAACTTCCAATTGCAATAATGGTTGATAACCTAGTAAGATTCATTTGGAATTGAAACTAGAGACCTCATGAACTCTTAGAGGAAACAATACATTCGAATTGGTTGAGTTGACTCATTGAACACACACATGCATATATACACAGATCTTAAAAGCATTAATTGGATCATAATCTTTAAGAAATACCATATAAAATTTAGTTATACTAACTAAACAATCTAGTTTTTTATCCATTATATAATTATCATCATTCTCAACATTATATTGAAATTTTACAAATTTTTATCTGATATCATTTTGGGATTCAACTGCGTTAAGTAAGATCATTCACGTATGACCATTTCCATGAGAGATAGTCGTAACTGACTAATTTCTCATGATTTTTGAATAGTTCACTTAGCACTCATTACATCGGGTGATGCTCACAGGGGTGAAGAAGTAAAACCCCCATACTAAATTTTTATCTATTTAAAAAAACTCAAATAGAATATTTTTATAACTTCGGATATGTGGATCATCCAAGGCACATTAACATGGCATACTCCTCTTGTTTTTTTGAACAAGGGTTTGGAATTCACTTGGAACGGAGAGGGAGGGACAATACGAGCAAAGAAGAAGGAGAGAATAGATAATATAAACTCTATACTTAACCTAAATTCCTCTATTTTCAATTGATATTTATCTTTTGTATTATTTTATTTATAAAAGCAATGCTTTTATAATAATTATTTTCAAAATTAATTTACAAACAATACTTTTTAAATATAATATTCACCTCACTTTTAATATAATAATCACATTTCATTTTTCTAAAATAGAATAATTTTATCTCTTTTCTAAAATAGAGACTAAACTTTCTGGTAAGGAAAATTTTCCAATAATCCTTACAATAATTCTTTTCACATTACTAAATGGACCTTATTCACAATCGATGACCTCCATACATAGAAATACTTAGTAACCTATCTATCTACATAGGGGATTAGGGAGTTTAAGACCCTACACACACACAACGAGGAAAACTTTCCAAGGTCTCCCACTCTTCCATAGAATATCCAAATGGGAGGGGGCTCAATTACCAATTACAATAATGGTTGATAACCTAGTAGGGCTTAGACTTGAAACTAGAGACCGCACACACAATGAGTAAAACTTTCTAGCCCCCCCCCGCTCTTCCATAGAATATCCAAATGGAGAGGGCTCGACTTCCAATTGCAATTATCGTTGATAACCTAGTAAGGTTCATTTGGACTTTAGAAACCTCATGAATTCTACGAAGAAACAATTCATTTAAATTGGTTGAACTCACCCATTGAACATACACACACAAATGTTAATAGCATTAATTGGATCATAAGCTTTAAGCAATACCATATAAAATTTAGTTATACTAACTAAACAATCTAGATTTTTATCTATTATATAATTATGATTATTCTCAACATTATCTTGAAAATTTACAATTTTTTATCTAGATCGTGAGAGATTTTTTGGGGTAAATCACATGAAAAACCATTTGTCGAGACGTTTCCAACCAACTAGTGTGGTTCATCGTCAGGAACGCGTAGACAAATGGTTTTTCATGTGATTTACGCCGAAAAATCTCTCACAATCTGGATATGGATCACAGAAGCCTCAACTCTATAATTTTTTATCTATTTAAAAATCTCAAATAGAATGTTTTTATAACTTTGGAAATATGGATCATTTCAGGCACATTAACATGGCTTACTCCTTGTGTTTGTTTGACCCAAGGGTTAAAATTCAATTAGAATAGAGAGAAAGACAATATAAACCAAAAAAAACAATATTGACCCAATTAATATTTATCTTTTATATTATTTTATTTATAAAAACAATGATTTTCTAATAATTATTTTCAAATTTGATTTGCAACGATTTTTTCAAAATATAATATTCACATCACCTTTAATATAATGATGACATTTCCATTCTCTAAAATAAAATAATTTGATATATATATATATATATTCTTCCAAATATACTATTCTTGCGAGAACAAGATGTACTAACCCTTTCTTTTCTTTTCTAATACAAAATGATATCCTAGTTAAGTTAAGGCATAATAACATTACGTTATTCTTTTCAATTTAATAATAAAAAGTAATTGCGTGATTGCGGTGCAAAGTAATTCGTTATGTGGTAATGAGTTAAGGAATCTGGAATGTCATTAACGGCGGTTTGCCTACAAAGTGATTCGCTGCGTTGTATTGATTTAAGGGGCTGTGCTTTAACTCGGCATCACAATTCATAATCAGAATTCATTGGTAGCGATCATAATCAGAATTCAGAATTCATGGGCAGCGATCATAATCAGAATTCATTGGCAGCGATCATAATCAGAATTCATTGGTAGGTGAAGCAGATTTGGGCACATTGGTAGGTGAAGCTGATCCAGCTATTCTTGCAACGTTGAGGCGATAGAATGGAAGTAAGGGGCACACCAGCTACCAGTGGGGTGACGAATCTGGTATTGGTAGGGAAAACCGGGAATGGTAAAAGTGCAACTGGTAATTCCATCGTTGGGCGCAAGGCCTTCAGGTCTCTTTCCGGACCTTTCCCTGTTACAGGAACTTGTCAATTGGAACAAGTGACAACCAAAGAGGGCAGAAAATTGAATGTGATCGATACTCCAGGTGAGTATCTTATTTGTTTATTTATTTATTACTTAATGCGCATGCGCTTCGATTGAACATTTGTATTAATAAAGAGATTTTCGGATTATTTCCTTCTTTTCTTCTTTCTCTCGCTGCGTTTTAATGGTTGAACATTTTCCAACCTTAGAAGGTTCTAGAATTCCTCTTTTGCTTTGATTTGATATCATTTAGACATTGGTAAGAGCAAACGAGAAAGGTTTTTTGGTTTGTGATTTTTTATTTTGGAAGTGGGTCTAGGGATAAAGTTTTTCTCCAATATTGTAGTGGAGCTTTATCACGCTATCAAATTCATTTAGGAGTATGAAGATATCCAACCATGTGGTGTTCTACGTATGGACCATGTAAGGACACTACCAAATGTCACAGATCTAGATTCGAGCAGAGATAAAGGCAATTGATCAAAGTTTTAGCTAGTTGTGATTTTAGGAGTGCACTTATCATCTAGCATCTATTGGTCTCGATGTGCATGCACCATTACCAAATTTGTAGATTTGGATTCTATCAAAGGCAGGACTCATCACAGTTCCATTGTGTTAAACATTTGGGCATCCAAGGGTCAGGCCATGCAAGTGTTTGGTCATTTAAGTATCAAATTCTTAGATCCGGATTCTATCAAAGGCAGGACTCATCATAATTCCATTGGGTTAAATTTCCATTGCATTAAACATTTGGGCCTCCATGGGTCGGGCCATGCAAGTGTTTGGTCGTTTAAGAAAGACCTAGATGCGAGATCTCTAGATCAAGGACTTAGCATAGTTATTAAGACGGAGGTGGACCCCATGCCAAGATATATAGTATATCTAGCTTATCTATGCATCTAGGGGTTGAAGGATGCACAAGTTGTTGGTTAGTTTATAATACGCTGGATACTTGATTCTAGATTGGCACTTGGTTATAGTACATGGTCACACAGTTAGGTAGCATAGCTCCTAGAGCTTACAAAGTTGTGACATAAGGTTAAAACAGTTAAGTGCCTAGTCAAGAGGGAACAATTCCAACCCTAGGTTGCATGAAGCAAAGGGCCCAATGCTCAGTGCTGAATAAAAGCTAAAGAGTGACATTCGGGCATCCAAGATCCGCTTAGTAAAGAGTAAGGTTGTGAAAAAAAAACTAGATATTGGATTTGGTTTCCAATAACATGTTAACCCACGGTATCATTGTATGGTTATATGGAGAAAAAAGCCAAAGAAAAAGGAGCTTAAGTGCTCAAGTGCCATTGATGAATTTGTGGGTTGACAAGCATCAACTTTTTAATACAGTCAAGCAAGAATTTCCATGGGCAAATACCATGGATTGATACCTATACTAAATAAAGGGCCAAAACCATCAAATAATAAGAGAAAAATGGATGAAAGGTAGGCCTAAATGTATGATCAAGTGATGTAATCCCTGAAAACATATAAGAATAATAAAGTAGTTGAGATATGATAACTGTAATTGAGCATCAAATCTGTGTGATGTGATTTGTAGGGTTTAGGGTTGATATGGTCAGCGAGGATGGAAATTCCATTATCAAAGCTCCTCTATTCACTAGAACAAATTATGTGTTTTGGAAGATAAGAATTAGGACTTACCTAATGTCCCTTGGTGAAAATGTATAGGATGTAGTGTTGAATGGATATGAAAAACCAAATGTATTGGTTGATAGAGATGACAAGCTCAAGTTTTCTTATAATGCTAAAGTAATGAATGTAATCTTAAGTGGATGGTATAAATATGAATTTGTTAAATTCATGCATTGCAACACAACCAAGGAGATATAGGATAAGTTGCAAAATTAATATGAAGGCGATAACAAGATAAATAATGTTAGACTCTAAGTTTATAAAATGCAATTTGAATCACTGAAGATGAATGAGGATGAGGACATAGCTAAATTCTTTCTTCATGTAGATGAAATGGTTAAGGCTATAAGAGATGCAAGACCTCAACACAATAACAATGGATCAACTACGTGAAACATTAACTACCTATGAAATGAGAATTGCATAAGGTATATATACATAAAGGGAAACAACCTTTAGAGTTGATAAGAAGATAAAGAAGACTCAAGTTATGGATCTGATGAAGAAGAAGCCAAATTTGTCAAAAGATTAACGAGAGGGTCCGAAAAATACAAAGGTAATTTTCCTTTCAAGTGTTTCAACTGTGGAAAATTTGGTCATTATGCATCTAAATCCCCACATAAGAAATAAAATATGAAAATGATAACAAATAAAAGGATAAGTTTGGGATATTTAAGAAAGAAATAAACTTAAATAAGAAAAGCTTTTATACCCAAGAGTACAACAAGGATGAGGATGAGCAACCTTCTAATGAAGATAGAACAAATGATTTCATTCTCATGCATATAGAAATCCAAGATGAAAGGAAAGATAATTATAAACTAGATGAAGAAGAAGTTGTAGTAGATCTAGAATGAAAATTATTGATTTCCTTATAAGAAATACATAGGATAAGGAAGAAAAACAACAACAAGAAAGGGTTGTTGATGAAATATGAAAAATAAAGGGATGAAAATAGAGACTTACCTCTCCTTCTTCTAAAGGTAGAGCTGGAGGAAGCCAAGAAAATTAAAGACACTTTTTTGGAACAACTAAAAGACAAAGAGAAGGAATATGAGAAGCTATAGGAAGAACTTGTCTCTATTAGGAAGAATTTGGAGAGGCCCAAGCTTATATTAACCAAAATCTAAGATTTGTTAAAGGATATACCAAATTAGACGAAATTTTGAGTGTTTAAAGATGTTCCCTCATAAAAATTTGTCTCGGCTACGAAGGAGAGACAATATCTAAGAAACTTGAAGAAAAAGAACTAATCAGCTTCATTGAAGCATGCAAAGGACATAATGACAATGAAATCCAAGGAAATGATAGCAATCAACAACAAAAAAGAAAAGTAAATGACAACAAGGAAATTAAGGGAAATGATGGTCAAAGTCAACAACAACAAAGAGAAGAAAATTACAAGAAGGAAATAAGAGACATTAATAAAAATCAATGGCAACAAAGGAGGGAAAATTACAACAATTTGAACAACCAAAAAAATCAACGAGAAATAAACATAAGCCTTATCCTCCTCAAAAAGAAATCCATCAAAGAATTGGAAGATCATATCTTCAAAGGAAAAGTTCTCCCAGGTACCAAAATATCTTTTATGGTTATTTATATTCATGTATGAATTTCAGTCATAAGGCTCTAAATTGTAGATCATATTTTAGAAATAATTAGATAAGCTATGAATATTTTCTGTCAACAAGATATAGAGATAACAAATTTGTAAATCTACATAGGAATGAAGAGACAACAATCCCTTTGCTTCTTTATTTGATTATAATGAATGCTATAATTTTCATAAATGTGGATATAAAGAAGGTGATTGTAGAACCAACAAAATCAAATTAGCTCCTCAGATCAAGTAAACACAAGAAGAACCCAAGACATGGAAGAAGAAAAAGGAAAAAAGGAAAGAAGAATGTGGCATTGCCTTATATTCCAAAAACCAAGGTAGCCATTAGAATGTGGAAAATGGTTCCTCGAAACGTATGACTGGTGATAAGAGTAGATTCTTATCACTAAGAGAAGGTAAGACAAATAGTGTTACCTTTTGTTTCTGGGAAAACTAGTGTCTTTTCGATTGACTAGCCCTCTAGGTTTGGCAGCTACCCTAGAAACAACAGTTTAAAGCAATTTGTGATTTCTTCTATGTATAATAGATAAGAGAAAGACAAAGGAACCAACCTGGATCTTCCGCTTAACTCCTTGCTTGATCTCTCTCCCCCTTGATAGAACTTGCAACTCCTCTCCATACTTATCCCGCTTGGAGAGTACCTGTAGAAACACAGTAACAAAGAATCGTCAAAGCATCTTGATCTATTATATCATAATCATTACAGAATCAGAAATATAATGAACATACAATGGCATTCACAAATAATAACATTCACAATTGCACAATTATATGGAAGAAAACTTGAAGAACTTTATTAAATAGAAGGGAGAATTACAACCCAGTTGTCTAATCTAGCATCATCCTCCCAGCATCAAGCCCTTCTTCACCTCATGAAATAGCAAGATCACACCAACAATACAATGCTCTTTCCTCAAACTATCAACACTTACTTACAATTCACAACATTCCAACCTCTGGATCTCTTAGATGAGGGATCCATTTATAGATGTGTGCAAGGGTGTGAGTCATCTCTGGGGTTTGATTAGTGTCATTCCATTTGTTACATTTGGTTTCACAAGATGGGAGATAACTGAAGTTTAGATCTCTTACTCATCCTTGGGCGAATTCAGAGAGGCAAGTATCAGAAGGGAAGTTTCTAGAAGATTCTATGAGCATCCACTTAGCAAATTGTCCCGGACATTTGTCCATCCTCGTTCATCACACCCTATAGAAGGCCTCATCAATATGCATCACACCTAGCTAGTGTAGAAGTCAGTATGCATCGCACCCTGACAGTGGAGCAGTCAGTATAGTCTAGTTTAGGCTAGTTCTAGATGGTTTTTCAGGTGGAACTTTTGGGGAATGATGTAATCAGATGACCATGTTCTTTTAGGGTATGAAACAACTCTTTTAGGGGTTAAAGAGCCCTAGTTTATCGACATATAATATTGGGGTTGAAGTGCCCAAATATGTCTATAACAGTTGCCCCCTAAAGCATGAAGTTGTAAATCTTTGATGTCGGGTGAAATGCTTTAACATGAGGATCTGAGGTTTCGAACTGGAAGGTGACCTGTATAAGATACAATACAATACATCATCAAAATATAATTTTTCATGATCTAGCTAAGGCGGGCATTCCCATGCTCAGCTTTATAAATTCATTTCATGTACATAGAACAGATAATCATCTGCAGTTGCAGACTGGTGATTCTTCAAATGTAGAGTCATCATCCCTGGCTTGGATGACTATCTGGGTAGCTTCTGTGTACATTTGATGTCTTTATATCCCTGAATATATCACAGCCCGGATGGATAAAACTAGATCCAGGGTCTTCAAACTCGTTCAATCCTCGCCCGATGTACAAGTCAATCCATGTGAAAAGATGTTCTGAAGTCGAACATGGAAAGACATCGCCTGATTACCAGCCAATAATGTAAGCTGTCAACAGATGTGAGAGGAATCACCGATAATGATAATGACCCTTAAGGTACTACGGTACAATTCACGTGGTGTGAATATATGATCTGATGTTGAACACCACGCAAAATCTTTCAGTCGAAGGCCATTGATGTCAACCTGTCACCAGAAGTGAGAAACTTGCCATTGAGGCATGCAAGCTTCAAAGCACTAAAAGGGTTGTTTCTAAGTCAACTTCTTGGATAATGAGCTGATGTTGACAAGAAGTGACTCGTCGTAGGAGGGCCTTAATGTATCCCACATCTACAACATGAAATGAAGCAAATGATTTTCTAGAGGTGAAAACGATCTGACGACACAAGGTTCAGGAATGGCGGTCATGAAAAATGGAGGTTGAAGGTATTGCAGTGGATGAGGCATTAACTGGATGGTGAATTCTTAACTGAATGACTTCTCTTGAACATATCGGTGACACTGAGATGGATTGGTAGTGTTAACCTCAAAATTGATGGTGTGAAAGACCAATGGTGAAGTGACCGGTGAACGAAATAACCCAACCCGACTCAATCATGGTGATGGAGTGAAAGTGTCATGTTCAAGAGTGACCTGCTACCATAAAGTTTTCAAGTTTTCTTCCCTTTTTCCCCAGTCATTGCTGACCAGTACCTCTTTATTTTTGTCAAGCTTGAGGAGGATAACATATGCTTGTTCTATAATTTTCCCTTCGGGAAAACCTGTCGCTATGTTTTAACGAGTCTAGTGACAGTGAAACTCGTTCTTGTCTGGGTGGACAAGTTTGTCGCTATTGTTTTAACGAGTTTAACGACAAGGATAACTCGGTCCTTTTCATGTTTAGAGAGTTTGAAAAGGGATGAAAAGGAAACTCCAGCAGTTCTTTTTCATAGGATAATCCCTTAAGTCCAAAAAAGATTAAAATAATACAAAAGGGATGACTTTTCAATCACTTTAACGAGCTGAAAAAGACAAGCGCTAGAAATTTTTCATGAGATAATCTCTCAGGTCCGAAAAAGATTAAAATATACAAGAGGGGTGGCACTTCCAATCACTTTAACAAGCCGAAAAGGCCAATTGCTCGACAATCTTTTCATATTTAACGAGTCTGAAAAGGGTTTAAAGAAGGCTCATTTTTTAGGAACGAGTGGTGTTTAGGGTAGCAACTGGTTCCGGGTAAGCTTGGAACTTCTCAAAAATGGTGATTTCTGGGAAGAGGTTGGCTAATAGGACCACTCGTTGCAGCTGTTCCTCAAAATGGTAAACAACCAAGTGGAAGCGTATGATCAGCCAAAAGAATGGAGGTGATGAGAGGTACACAACCAAGGCTCAAAAGGCTGATAGCATGGCAATCACAAAGTTATTTACTCAAAGATTCATTTTTTAACAAGCTTGAATCCTGGGGGAACTATGCTCGGTGTGGGTTTCATTGTTTTTACAAGCTTGAAACGAACAAACATATGCTTGGCTAAGTTTCTATTTCTACACAAGCTTAAAACTAAAAAGCTAGAAACAACAAAGCTAAAAAAAGCTAGAAAATGACAAAGCTAAAAAGCTAGAAAATGAAAATTGAAAAAAGAAATGAAAAGTTTGCATGCCCCCAGCATGGTGAAAAGGAGAGTCTCCAGTAGCTATATGGAAACTTACTATGGTTATGCAGGATGGTTTCGTCCATAGAGTAGACAAAACACTTCCTTGGCTTCGTCCGCAGAGTAGACAAAGGTGAATGGTGTGTCAGACCAATCACATAACCTATAGGGAAACTTATCTCTATAGGGAAACTTATCTTTTTAGCTGGGTTCATCCGCCAAATAGACAAGGGTGCATGCCCCCTAAGCTTCATTACATTCCCCAGAATACTCGCAGTAATTAGGTGGATGGAATGAAGGTTGAAGAGACAATGTTGATATACAAGGAACATTTAGGGATGATGATCGACTTGGAGCTACGATTGAACCGGGAAATGAAAGCTGGTCAACAGTGACAATTTTTCCTTCATGCAGGAAATACATCACTCAGAAGAGTGTTGAAATGATAGCCTCCATGTTATAAACATAGTCACGTCCAAGGAGTAGATTGTAATCTAACAGTCCTGGGACTACCATCACGTTCAGGTGAACGGTTTTCCTTCCCAAAATTATCGGTAACTTAGGAAGGATCCCTAATGGTTGGCTGGTTCCTTTGTTAAATCCTGACAAATTCTGTGTAACAGGCATAAGCGATGGCGGACCAAGCGCTTTCCAAGCAGTTGAGGAAAGAATACTCACTGATGCCCCTTCATCTATGATAGTGACAGATACAATCATTTTGTAAACTTGTACTACGATCGGAAAGGCACGTAAGATGGAAGGCGAGATCTTGCTAGATGATTCCAATCAAAGGATGTGACTAGACTACTTGGAGGGGGTACCGAATAAACGGTTGAATTATCCCCTTGAGTAGCGGGAACTGGGGGATTTTCCTCCTATTGTGAAGGAACAAGCGGATTGCCCCCAAGTTCTTCTGACTCTGAAGTAACAAAAATAATTTGAACGGTATCATTCTTACTCTCTTCGGGAAGGGTATGATCTTCTGAAGGTAAAACTAGGTCAACTATCACCTCGACCTGTTGACTTTCGTCGAGTACGGACTCAGAAGATTCGCTTTAAGCGATAGGTGCTTCGATCGACTGTTGAGTTAAGTCAGTCGGTTTTTCAACTAGTAAAAGACTTGGGGAGAGTTTCCTGTATCCAGATGTGAGTCGCTGTGGTGAAGCAGGACGGTTATCCAAGAATCTTTTGGCTTGATCCAAAAAGGGACAATGGTGAAGGGTATGGTCTCCTTCACATAACCTACATGGAACTTTGACCTTTCCTTTCTGTCCATGAATTTCATTATTGCTAGTTGATGGTGTACTATCAACATGATCACTAGAGGTTGATGACACCTGATGGTGCAAACAGGGAGACCATTCTCTCAAGATCTGAGGAAGGCAAGGACAATCTCGATGAAAATGGTCTCCTTTGCAAATTATGCAAGGGAATCTGGGTTTAGGAGATCTAATGTGCGGATTTTCACCAGATGATTCATGGTTGCCCCCTTGTTGAATTAGCTTCTTCTTCTTCTTCTCCTTCCCTTTCTTCTTCTTCTTAGCAACCTAGTTGCTAGCATCACTATTTCCACCAAGCGAAGAGGAAGAAGGCGAGGGAGAAACAAACGAAGAAGAAGGTGAAGGGTCAACTTCAGTATCAACTGGATGTTGATTCGATTGTGGAGGAATCATGGTATTTTGAACCATAGAGGTTGAGAAAAGTCATACTGGTAGGCCAATTGTAAGTCCTGGAAGGGACAATGTGGCCATATGAGGAGCACCAATATTTGACCAAGAAGTAAAAGGACTAGGATTCCCCTCAGAAGGGATTCCTTGATTGGTGGATTCCATTATCTCAACCTAAGATCAACGAAGGAATAGGGCTGTTATTCTGAATTTAATAAATTTTAATGACGCTTTGACACAACTTTGCTTTTTTCAATTTTTAAGAGTCGAGAAAAAGCTAAAGATGACTCTAGTCCCCTTCAATTTTTAATGAGCCTGAAGTGACAAGTGCTCAGATGGAACTTTTCTTTTAAAGAGTCGAAAAGGAATGAAAGTGACTACTCTGGAAATCTAGACAGAGGGATTACCAAACCAATAGAAAAACTGCAAAATACACCTTGCTGATAAATTAAAGAGAAATTACCAAGGACTTATGTATGGCAGTCAATCTTCCCGAATGTTGTGTTCAATGCATTGCGATCAATAGGGCACAGACTCGGCTTCCTATGGATAAAGGATATAATCCTATTGTGGTCTCCCAATATATACTCAACGGTACGGGGAGGAGAAGTCCGTGCTAGCACTTGTCGTATCAAGGAGGAGGAATCACCCAACCTTCAATGAAAATGATAGTTACTAGATTTTACGACGCTGGAACATGTCTCTAGCCTAGACCTCTAGATGTGTTGCGTTAAGTTCCAAAGCGTTGTTAAGTTCATTGAAATTTATTTTAGAGTTGATCTTGTTTAAAGTTTTCCTTTCAATGGTTCACCGCGCGATGTTGATTGGAAATTCCTAAAAATGCAATCTACAATGATAAACAATCGTTGTTTATTTTGAGCAATGAAAATCCTAGCTACTAGGGAAAGAAGATTACAATTTCTTTCAAACAAAGAGAAAAGAGCACACACTAGTGCATTTTCCTAAATCATATTTCGCACACAAACTAAATGCAAATGCAAATGCATGTATTTGTTTTTCATTCTCTTTAATGTGAAAAATGCCAAAAAAGAAAACTAAATGCAACAAAGATCTGAAATATTTCTTTCAAAGCGACATTTTCGACAATTTCTTCTTCAAAAGAGAAAGGAAGACTAAACGACACTTTTCAATTTCAAATAGAAAATGCTAACTAAATGCAACAAAGATCTGAAATATTTCTTTCAAAGCGACATTTTCGACAATTTCTTCTTCAAAAGAGAAAGGAAGACTAAACGACACTTTTCAATTTCGAATAGAAAATGCTTTCGAGACTTCAAATATCAACAAATCAAATCAAGTACACGACAGAAAGTTCAATCCACTATCCAGGGAAGGAAGACTCATTGACACTTCTCTTTTTGACACAAAACGACAGTTATGACACTTTTTGTACCAAAATGACAGATTGATTTAAGCAACTTTTCGACAAAGGATTGTAAATGATGGACAAATACATAAAACATTTACTAATCCTAATCAGTGGAGGCTGATCTATGTGATGTAAGAAGGTTTCAGTATGGAGGCACTGTTCATAAGCAGCAAATCAACTAAACAGAACTAAAAACAAGGACAAAAACCCCAAATTTCAAGAATGGAAATAGGTTCAGTCAGTCATCACACCTGGGCTTCATAGAAACAGGGATGCATTGCACTTGCTACACTCGAGAAGTACGATTCATACTGGTTCATAGTGACAGACAATGCGATGGGCCAGGGAGCGCAACTGAAATGGGTTTTGGCTCAAAATTGCGGCTGATTTCAATGAGTTAAGCTGAGCTATGATGGACAGTAAAGAGAAAAGTATAGAGGAACGATCTTGAGAGGTTACTGAGCTACCAAAAGGGCATCTAGGATTCTTGTAAGTCAAATGTTTAATTCATAAACTAAACCGGAGATTGACTGAAAGAGCATTCATCTACTATGAAATTGCAAAGCAAGAGCAGTTCGAAGGCTACCTGGCTAACTTCAGGGTATGTCTATAGTTTATAAAACAAACAATAACAACAAACAAACATCTATTCGATCCCCAGCGGAGTCGCCAATTTGTTTCTGGGAAAACTAGTGTCTTTTCGATCGACTAGCCCTCTAGGTTTGGCAGCTACCCTAGAAACAACAGTTTAAAGCAATTCGTGATTTCTTCTATGTATAATAGATAAGAGAAAGACAAAGGAACCAACCTGGATCTTTCAATTAACTCCTTGCTTAATCTCTCTCCCCCTTGATAGACCTTGCAACTCCTCTTCGTACTTATCCCGCTTGGAGAGTACCTGTAGGAACACAGTAACAAAGAACCGTCAAAGCATCTTGATCTATTATATCATAATCATTACGGAATCAGAAATATAATGAACATACAATGGCATTCACGAATAATAACATTCACAATTGCACAGTTATATGGAAGAAAACTAGAAGAAATTTATTAAATAGAAGGGAGAATTACAACCCAGTTGTCTGATCCAGCATCATCCTCCCAGGATCAAGCCCTTCTTCACCTCATGAAATAGAAAGATCACACCAACAATACAATGCTCTTTCCTCAAACTATCAGCACTTACTTACAATTCAAAATATTCCAAACCAAAGATTCTGGGTTCGATCCCCAGCGGAGTCGCCAATTTGTTTATGGGAAAACTAGTGTGTTTTCAATCGACTAGCCCTCTAGGTTTGACAGCTACCCTAGAAAAAACAATTTAAAGTAATTCGTGATTTCTTCTATGTATAATAGATAAGAGAAAGACAAAGGAACCAACTGGATCTTTCTCTTAACTCCTTGAGTGATCTCTCTCCTCCTTAACAGAGCTTGCAACTCCTCTCTGTACTTATCCTGCTTGGAGAGTACCTGTATGAACACAGTAACAAAGAACCGTCAAAGCATATTGATCTATTACATCATAATCATTACGGAATCAGAAATATAATGAACATACAATGGCATTCACGAATAATAACATTCACAATTGCACAGTTATATGGAAGAAAACTCGAAGAACTTTATTAAACAGAAGGGAGAATTACAACCCAGTTGTTTGATCCAGCATCATCCTCCCAGCATCAAGCCCTTCTTCACCTCATGAAATGGCAAGATCACACCAACAATACAATGCTCTTTCCCCAAACTATCAACACTTACTTACAATTCACAACATTCCAACCTCTGGATCTTTTAGATGAGGGATCCATTTATAGATGTGTGCAAGGGTGTGAGTCATCTCTAGGGTTTGATTAGTGTCATTCCACTTGTTACATTTGGTTCCACAAGAGGGGAGATAACTGAAGTTTAGATCTCTTACTCATCCTTGGGCAGATTCAGAGAGGCAAGTGTCAGAAGGGAAGTTTCTAGAAGATTCTATGAGCATCCACTTAGCAAATTGTCTCGGACATTTGTCCATCCTTGCTCATCGCACCCTATAGAAGACCTCATCAATATGCATCACACCTTGCTAGTGTAGAAGTTAGGATGCATCGCACCCTGACAGTGGAGCAGTCAGTATGGTCTAGTTTAGGCCAATTCTAGATGTTTTTTCAGGTGGAACTTTTGGGGATGATGTAATCAGATGACCATGTTCTTTTAGGGTATGAAACAACTCTTTTAGGGGTTAAAGAGCCCTAGTTTATCGACATATAAGATTGGGGTTGAAGTGCCCAAATATGTCTATAACACCTTTGGTAATGATGCTCCCAACAAGATTATGGGAAAAGGCACATTTGGCATGGACAATGGAAGAGGAAAAGCTAAGAATTTTCTTTCTAGGGATGGATTCAAACACAATTTGTTAAGTGTGAGTCAGATTTGTGATTAGGGGTATGCTTTTACTTTTCACTCCAAAGTTTGTGAGATAAAGACAACAAACATAGGGAAGGTCAGTAGCAAATTTTGTGAGAACTTTGAATAATGTGTACATACTCAATGAGAAAAATGAGAATTGTTATTTGAGGAAACTTGATGAGAGTTGGTTGTGACATAAGGTTGAGACACTTAAAATTTGATCATATAGTGAAACTTAACAAAAAACAAGGTGTAAACGTCTTACCAAAGATTTCATATCCAAGCAATACAATTTGCAAATCATGTCAAATTGGTAAACAAATTCGAGTACCATTCAAGAATAAGGAAAACACATCAACTAGGGTCTACAACTGGTTCATACAAACTTATGTTGGCCTTCAAGAATTGAAACATTATGTAGAGAATGATATTTTATGTTGATTATTGATAATTATATGCGATATACTCGGGTTGCATTTTTTAAAGAGAAATATAGTGTTTGACAAGTTCAAATTCTTCGAAACCCTAGCTAAAAATAAAACTGATTTTAAATTGAAATGACTAAGGTTTGATAGAGGTGGGGAGTTTACCTCAAGAGAGTGTGATGATTTTTGTGAAGAACATGGAATAATAAGACATTTCTTAATTGGAAACGCCCCACGGAAAAATGGTGTGGTGGATGTTAGAAACTAGGACAATATTGAGAGGGGGGTGAATCAGTATTGTGAGAATTTTAAACTTTCTTTCAAAAATTAAAGAATACTAGAAACACCAAGAATCTCTTTAACAAAAATTCAAGTAGGAATCAACACAAGAATCTTGTATGCAACACATAAAGACTTCAAACTTCTTTTCAATTACTTTAACAAAGGTAAGCTTCAACTTGATTTTACAATGTTCTCTCACTCCGCCCAGAAGAAATCTACTACTCCCTAATTTATTAGCTACTACTGAAAGGAGCTACTACCCCTGGTTTGTTAGCTACTATTGAAAGAAGCTCCAACCTGTGATTGTTTACTAACCACTACTTGAAGGAGCTACAACCCCTAATTTGCAAGTTTCCACTTACTTGACCTCCTTGATTCATATTTCATTCCATTTTCAAACTCAGATCATGAAGGTTACTCCTTTTCATAAAACCAAAACAATTTCACCTCAAAATCACACCATAATCACCACAAAATCACCTTCAACAATCTAGGAATATTGATCAATTCACCACACACACCAACAACAATAACAACCTTCTTACTAATTCAATTCTACTTATAAAGAATTAGAGCTTATATTTTTAGATTTAGAACTTTAGTTAAGTTCAACTCCTCACCATGCATGTATTTTTAATTTTGTTTATATACTACTTCTATTAAGTTTTCTTGATGTGTTCATGAAGTCTTCATACTCCGATCTACTTGTTATGAGGTCAAAAACTGAATTTAATTGCTAATTTCCTCAGTTTTGGAATTTTTTTACAAGATTTAGCTAAGGTTGTATCTGTAGTTCTAAAACTGGCGAACTGCCAGCTTTGGCCAGAACTGCCAAATATGTCGCCAAATTTCTCCATGCCACCAAAACAACCGCCAACTCATTCATGTGATTTATCCAAGCTTTTAGAAATCTTCCAGTAATGGTGGAATCCACCAAATATGGCACAAAATGACAAATATGTTGTTGACTCGTTCATGTTAGGCCTATGGTATGAAAGTGTTTGCATATAACGAAGTCTCAGAGCGTGCCTTTAGCCATTGACCATGTTTCCATGGAAATAAAAATTAACACTACAATGTAAATCAT
Source organism: Pinus tabuliformis (assembly GCA_031772625.1). NCBI lineage: Eukaryota > Viridiplantae > Streptophyta > Pinopsida > Pinales > Pinaceae > Pinus > Pinus tabuliformis. The sequence goes on from CM062816.1 coordinate 1,236,145,379, forward strand.
CGGGGTCAATCCTTCGTTATTACGTGTCCTGTGGCGTCGTCCCACCTGCTTACTTGCACCACTATGATTGTTTTTCCACTCACCAACCTGTATGTCACCATGTCCTAGTGCTCTATCACCCCAGTGAGTTGTATCCATTTAAGCCACTTGCATGAACATATAATTTAATATTTTGTCCTTAAAATGGCTCCAAATCCTTTACTCTTTGACCAATCTTCTTGCAACCACTTGAGTTGTGCCACTCCTTTAACATTAATGCCAACATATTTTCAGCATTCTCTCCCTTTAGCATTGATGGAAACACAAAAAACACTACTATCAATCACCAAATTAATTCAATTACAAAAGAAAGAAATGACACATGGCAACACTTGTAATGTGAGTATTTCTTCCTTACTTGCCTTAATCTCCCCAAATTTTCACATTATAATTAAGCAATGTTTTTCTTACTTCTCTCCCCCTTTGTTTACTTCTCCTCCTTTGACATTGATGGAAAAGAAAATAATATGCTCCCCTTGTAACCAATCTCCTCCTATCTTACTGATCCTATGGACGTGGCAGCGCCCTTTTAATATCTTGAGTGCTTATCAATTGTCTTTCTTGCTCTTGGAGAAGATTTAGTGGTGGGAGGTAAGTGGAACTACTCCCAATCTTTGCCTTAAGTACTCAAAGTGATCTCTTGGGAGAGGATTGGAGAATATATCAACTACCTACTGTTTTGTAGGTACATACTCCAACTTGACAATCTAATTTGCAACTTGTTCCCATAGGAAATGGTAGTTGATTAGAATGTGTTTTGTCTTGGAGTGAAAAACATGGTTCTTGGACATGTTGATTACACTTGTGTTATCATAGATGATTGGTATTGGCTGATCATATATTACTTTCACATCTTGTAAAGTATACTTCATCCATAATAGAAGAGTGTAACAAGAAGTTGTTTCTATATATTTTTCTCTAGTAGTAGAGAGAGAAATTCATGAAGCTTGCTTCTTGCTCAACCATGAAACAAGACATTCACCAAGAAAGAAAGCACCACCACTAGTTCTTTTATGGTCATCCATATCACTTGCCCAATTAGCAACAGTAAAATCAATTATTGAAAATTATTTACCTCTTGGGTGTAGAAATTCCTTGTAGATTCAAACTGCTAATTGTAATTTACTAAAACAATAGACTTGAATCTACTCTACTCATCAACAGAAACAATTAAATGACTTTGAATTCATGAAGAATAAAAGAATGAGAATTAAATCAACACATTACACAATGATTTCCTAGGGAAATCCATAGCTAAAAACCCCTACTATCTGTATATTGCATTAGTAAAAAAATATGAGAAGATTACAAGGCTTTTCTGAAGCTCGAGCAACCTTTGCACTATCTCTATCTGTCTTACAACTTCCTAGACAATCACAGGCCAATACTTAACCAAATTTATGCTTTCCCGAGTCCCTATTTTCTTGCGTTGTTTCATTGGGAATTAGCCGATATTAATTAGGGAAATTCCTCAATTGGAATTGTGAAATCCTCATAGGCCTTCCTATGACTGCATGCACCATCTATACAATTCAGGTGATTATACAATTGATAGTACATTGTCCCTGAAGTCCAATATCAATTGGGTAACTCTCATATTTGACATGCATGAGTTATTTATGAGTGAATCATTAGTTAATTGGTTGAACACATGAACTAGCACCCCACTATTTGACCTCCTAGTAGTTCCTCCATTAGTTGGAACTAGTTTAACTGACTTTAACTTAGTTAAACTGAATTAATTAATTACAACTCAAAACAAACTGAACTAGGGCTTCTATAATGGAGGAGATACTCTACATGACTCTAGTTAGACCCTCAACTCGAATTAACTGAGCCAACTAAGTCAATTTAACCTAGTTAACTCGTATAAGTTGTCTTGTGATGTGGAATTACAATTTTATTCCTAATTTAATTCAAAGACAAAATTAAATTAGGATTTTCTTGTTGCATTTTCAACACTCCCCCTCAACAAGAAAGGGATTATCAGATACCCCAGTCCTACCTCTATGGAACTTGAATTTATCTCTTGACAGTTCCTTAGTCATGATGTCTACATTCTATTCCTCTGTAGTAATTTACTCCAACAACATGATTCTCCTATGAACACAATATCGTAGATGGTGATACCAGATGTCGACATCCTTAGACTAATCATGAAAAACTGGATTCTCAGAGAGTTTGATACAACTCTGGTTGTCACAGTAAGTCATTGTAGGATACATCTGCTAACCAAATAACCCAACAAGGATATTCCTCATCTAGATAGCCTCACAAGCTACTTGACTAACATCAATGTACTCTTCTTCTGTCGAATTGAGTGCAATTGCTTTCTACTTCCTGTTGTACCAAGAAACTATTGTTGACCCAATACTAAAGATTCCCCCTAATGTGCTCTTCTTGTCGGATGGAATCTCTACCCAATCTGCATCTGTGAAGCCTTGCAACTTCACTCCCTCTATCCTTTTGTACCAAAGACCAAACTGAATGGTGCCTCTGAGGTATCTCAACACTTGTTTAGATTCCTTCCAATAAGTTTTGTTGGCTTAACCATTTCTTGACTAAGATGGTTAACTACAAAACATATGTCTGGTCATGTGTTCACCAAATACATAAGTGAACCCACAAGCTTCGTGTAAATAGCAGCCTCCACTATGTCACCTGAAGTATCATATTCCTTCCTCTAATTCCCTGCTAAAGGAGTCTCCATGTGTTTTCTACTCTACATGTGGAACTTCTTCAGTATCTCGTTGGAATATTTTCCCTGAGAGACAAACAGTTCCTCATCTCCTTTCCATGCTTCCATACCAAGAAAATAATGCATGAGCCCCAAGTCCTTCATCTCCAATTCTCATGCAAGATCTTCTTTGCAAGATTTTACCAACTTATCATCACCTGTTAGAATTAAATCATCGACATATAATACTATAATCAATAATTTACCTCAACCAAAATGTTTGGTCAAGCCCAACTTGGTGACATATCTTTCAATCATGGTGTACCAAGCATGGGGTGCTTGTTTCAGTCCATACAAAGCTCGCTTGAATTTGCATACATGCGACTCTCTGTTGAAGGTCTCAAATCCTTCTGGCTTCTCAATGTACACCTCTTTCTCAATCACTCCATTGAGGAATGTTGGCTTCACATCCATCTAATGTATCTTCCATCCCATCTACTCTAAAAGTGCTAGAATAGATATGATTGAAGAGTACCTTGCTACTAGAGAAAATATCTTCTTGTAATCAATTCCCTCCACCTGAGAGAACCCCCTGGCCAAACATTTGGCATTGTGTTTCTCCACACTCCCATCTATTTCTTGATTTACCATGTAAAGCCATTTGGAACTCACCATTGACGTGTTTGCTAGCCTTGGGACCACTTCCCAAACACTATTTCTAATAATGGAGTCATACTCCTCTACCATGGCATCAACCCATACTGGTTTTTGCACTACTTCCTTGAATGAGGATGGCTCAATCTCAATACTCTAGCTCATTAGAACCATGTAGCCAGTGTACCGATCTGGTGACCTCCTCTACTTCCATTTTGATGTGGGTGCTCCCACATTCTCTCTAACATCATGTATCAATCTGTCAACCTCTCTAGTGTGCTTCCTTCCATCTCTGGAAGTCTCTACATGAGTGGGTGATTCCACTCTCTGCTCCTCTACATGTGGTTGCTCCGCATCATCTTGGGGTTCTTCCTTTGGAGCCAAAAGTTCCTCATCTGCATGTAACTGAATCTCCCTCTCAAGGGAACATCTCATGGCCTTCTCTTCATTGAACTTCACGTCTCTATGAACCACTGTCATTTTGTGAGATGGCAGGTACACCCGATAGTTGTGAGGTGTATTAGTACACCCCACAAATATGCCCAGCTCAGCTATTAGCTCTAGATTTTTCCTTGCATCCTTGGTAACATGACAATAAATTGATGAACCAAAGATCCTGAAGTGTTCCACATCTGGTTTCTTACCTGAAAAATCTTCTTCTGGTGCACTCATCCAAGAATTTGATGAGGACTCCTGTTCTGCACATATACAGTTGTGTTGCATGTTTCAGCCCATGAGTACAATGGTAGGCCCTGATCATGTAACATCACCCGTGCATATCCCACAATACTTTTGTTCTTCCTTTCAGCCACCCCATTCGATTGTGGCTTATGGGGTTTTATTAACTCCCGTCAAATGCCTTCTGATGCATAAAAGTTATTGGATTCATTCGACACATATTCTCCATCATTATCGCTCCTAAGATCCTTCACTTTCCTTCTACCGTATTTCTCAACAAGTGATTTAAATTCAAAAAAGTTAGAGAACGTCTGATATTGCTTTTACATGAATAAAATCCAGCACTTACATGAGAAATCATCTATAAATATTACGTAATACTTGTTCTTGCTTGTGGATGTTGTCAAAAATGGTCCATACACATTTAAGTGAACTCTTTCAAGGATCACTTTTGCTTGACTATCCTTATCATGAAACGTGGCTTTGGTGTACTTCCCCAATGTACACCATTTTCATGTATCTCTCTGCTTTAGCGTACCCTTGGGAAGTCCTGTAGAAATATGTTGCATTATCTTCAAAGCTCTATGGTGGAAGTGACCCAATCATCTATGCCACAATTTACCGATATCTTAGCTCTGCATCTTCTCTGATTTTGTGCTCAAGGCAACACAATATTCTACATCCAATTTGTAGAGGTTCTTCACCTGAACCCTGATCTGCTTCACTTGTCTTGAGGCTATGTGATGAAGGAAAACCTTTCCTTTTCTAAAGATCACATCATAGCCACGATCCTCCAACATAGCAACTGAAATCAAATTCTTCTTCAGACCTGGAACATACATGACATCCTTTAATGTGAGAGGAGAACCAAACTCCCTATTAAAAGTAACAGTACCAATGTCAATTGCGCTATACCTTCCATCATATCCCATTTCAATGTGCATTTGGAGCTCCTCCTCCTCTAAGTCACTGAAGAATTATTTGTTTCCATTCATATGGAATGAGGCTCAACTATCGAGATACCACACACTACCCATCATTGATGTCAACATGTAAGCAATGAGGGTGCAATACAACTCGAACTGTGAAGTAAGATATTCACCTTCTACTCCTCCTGAAGGATTTTTTTTGGCCTTCTTGTGCAGTCACTTCATGGCATAGTGTACTAGCTCGTGATAGTGAAAAAATTTAATCTTCGACAAGTCCTTCTTCTTGCCACATTGACTAGAATTTGATTTGGAATGGATTGACTTCCCTTTCCCTTTCTTTACCTTTCCATCTAAGGCACAGTTCTCCTCAATCATCATTCTTGGATGAGGATCCATCTCTGGTGTTCCACCTAATCTCTTCTTGCACCAAGTCGGTCCGCAAACACTCCCACTTTGGTAGCTTCAACCTCCCGTTTATCGAATCTTGGTAGCTATGCCAACTCTTGGGAAGGCCTAGAAGTGTTAGGCTGACCAAATCATCTTCAAAAACTATAACACCAACACTTCCAAGCTCATCCCGACATTCGGTGAACTTGGTCAAGTACTTTGGTATTGTGTCGCCCTTCTCCATCTTTATTTTCATGAGATTGTCCTTTAGTGCCATCTTCCCATGGTCACTGTTGTTCTGGAACAGGTCTGTCAAGGCCTTCCACATTTCATATGGATTTTCCTTCTCATGGAGGTTTGAGACAATATGATCTCGAACTCCTAGTATGACCCTTCTCGCCTTTGCAACACATTTCCTCCACTCTACCAGATCTTGAGCATCAATTGTTGGAGGCTTAGGAACATTTTTTATTATGAATTCCTTTAGCCTATTCTCTCCATACACTGCTTCCATCTTGTCCTTCCAAGCAATAAATTTCGAACTACCCTCAAGGGCATATTGGAGTCTCAATCCGTAGAATGACATCCTGCTGACTCTGAAGAATGATACTGCAAATTCGATTTCACTTGCAAATGACAAACTAGTATTCTCCTCTTCTAGAGTGATCTATGCTCTGATACCATGTAGAAATTCCTTGTAGATTCAATGCTAATTGTAATTTACTTGCTGGGTGTGGAGCCTGATTATCTTTTGTATTCAAAGGTCTCAGCTGGATGTATACCCCAGGAAGATTGTACACCCCTCCATGTGGGGGGTTGCAGGGGGGACTTGTCCCCCCCGCAGGGGTTCAGGGGGGCCGATCCCCCTCAGTTAGGGGGTCCAGGGGCTAGCGGTCCCCTGGCGGGGGTTCGGGGGCAGTGCCCCCAAAGCTAAAAACAAATGTAAAATTGCCTTGTAAAAGAATAGTAATTTCTAGTCAATCTGGGCCGTTCATTAGGCAGATGATCTGACGGTAGAAGTTATGTTTAGTTTAGGGTTTTTTCCCCTAGAAGGCAACCCCTCATTATATATGAGGGAATTTTATTGTGTCTATGTATATCTATATTCTGAGTGAGGAAGAGAGAGAAGATTGAGAACGAAGAGGGAGTTACAATGGATCTGTTGTAGGTTGTATCTCTTCATTTTACTGGATAATATAATAAAAGAAGGACTGGCTAGTTCTCCGTGGACGTAGCCCAAACTGGGTGAACCATGTATTTCGGTGTCTCTCTTTGTTTTATGTGTTTTCTGTGTTTATATTTCTGCAATATTTTATGTGTTCTATTGCTCTGTAATATATAATTTTCTAACATTACTAAAACAATAGACTTGAACCTACTCTACTCATCAACAAAAACAATTAAATGATCCTAAAATCACGAAGCATACAAGAGAAAGAATTTAATCAACACATTACACAATTATTTCCTGGGGAAAGCCACAACTAAAAACTCATGTTATTTGTATATTGCATTAGTCAGAAAATATGAGAATATACAATGCTTTGCTCAAGCCCGAGCAATCTCTGCACTATCTTTATCTATCTCACAGCCTCCTAGACAAGCCTAGGCCAATACTCAACCAAATTTTTTCTTGCCCAAGTCCCTATTTCCTTGTGATTTTTCCATGGTAATTAGCCCCTATTAATTAGGGAAATTCCTCAATTGGAATTGCGCAATCCTCATAGGATTTCCTCTGACTGCATGCACCACCTGTACAATTCAGATGATTATACAACTGATAGTATATTGTCCCTGAACTCCAATATGAAATGGGTAACTCTCAGATCTAACATGCATGAGTTATTTATGAGTGAATCATCAGTTAACTAGTTGAACACATGAAGGAACACCCCACTGTCTAAGCTCCTACTAGTTCCTCCATCAGTTGGAACTAGTTTAACAAAATTTAACTCAATTACACTGAATTAATTAATTATAACTCAAAATAAACTCAACCAGGGCTCCTATAATGTAGGAGACACTCTACATGACTCTATTTATACCCTTAACCGAATTAACTGAGCCAAGTAAGTCAATTTAACTTATTTAACTCGTACAAGTTGTCTTGTGATTTGGAATTACAATTTTATTCCTAATTTAATTCAAAGAAAAAATTAAATTAGGATTTTCTTGTTGCATTTTCGACATGGGGTGCCAAATTCCATAGTCCATTGTGGCTCTTAGATATTTGATAATCCTCTTTGATGCTAGGAGATGACTCTCTCTGGGGGCTACTTGAAATCTTCCAAAAATACCAACTGCTTGTATAATGCATGGTCTAGAGGTTATAAAGTATAAGAGGTTTCCAATAATATATCTATATAAATTTTAGTCCACCTCTGGTGATTCATTAGTCTTGTTGAGTTTGCAACCTATAACCATTGGAGTGCTTACCTAACAACATTCCTCCATACCAAATTTCTTCAAAAAATCCTTGAGAAAATTTCTTTGTGAGATACAAATCACTTTTGAAGATTGTGCAATCTATAAACCAAGCAAATGAGAAAGTACTCCAAGCATAGACATCTCAAATTTAGCCTTCATATTAACTGTAAACTGACAAGTTAGAAGATCTAAATCACTCGAAAAAAAAATATCATCAACATAGACAACCACCACTAACAGTTTTCCATTATTGAATTTCACAAATAAATTATTTCTATTGTGCCTTTGTTATAACCACACTTCAAAAAATAACTATCCAACTTAGAGTACCAAACCCTCGTAGCTTTCTTAAGACCATACAAGGCCTTTTTCAACCTGTAAACATAACCAATTTTATTTTATAGTTGAAAACCATCAAGATTCTTAATGTATAATTCTTCTTGCATTTATCCATTTAAAAAGGTAGATTTAACATCCATCTGATATATCTTAAATTTCTTAAAACAAGAAAAAGCCAAGAACATGTGAATTGCTTCTAATCATGTAATAGGAGCAAAAGTATCATCAAAATCCAAACCTTCAATTTGTGCATAGGCCTTGCAAACTAACCTTGCTTAGTTTCTTACCACTTCACCATGTTCATTCAATTTGTTCTTGAAGACCCAGTTTATACCAATAATGTTCTTATCTATTGGTCTTGTAACAAGCTCCCAAGTTGATTTTTCTCGATTTGATCAATCTCTTCATTCATGGCCTTTAGCCAATTTTCATCTTGACTAGCCTGAGAAAAATCCTTTGGATCCATCATAGATAAAAAAAAGCTAAGCACTTGAGTAGGTGGATTTATTAGCCTTCTTGTTTGAACACCTATATTCAAGTCACCATCAATTTGGTCAGTTGGGTGGTGTTTTGCACATAACTTGCAGGATTTTGGATTGTGGACTGAAGGGTTATTCAATGTCTTCATATGTAAATGGCTCATCATTGTCCTCATCGTGGTTTACTTGATCATTATTACTAACATTTGATGGTTGTTTGTCTTCAAATTCAATGTGCTCATCAACTTTAACATCAATGCAGTCAATTATTTTTCTTGTATTCTTATTGTAGCATCTATATCCCTTATTATTATGAGGTTATACAAGAAAATACCTTCATAAGCTCTTGCATCAAACTTACCAAGCTTTTCATTATTCTTCTTGATTAACACTTTCTTTCAAATATGTTGAAATTCTTGACTATGTAAGTCTACCATACCAGAGCTCATATGGAGTTTTATCATTGTGATATAAAGTGTAACTTTTTTATAATCACCACTGTTGTCTGAATGGCTTCAGCCCAAAATCTTTTTCATGTACTTCTTTCACCCATAATGGGTCTAACAAACTGTTGGATAGATCTGTTGGATTTCTCCACTACTCCATTCTATTGTGGAGTGTCTGCTATAGTAAAATGCCTTTTGATGCCCCATTCTTTGCAAAAATCATCAAATTCTTTAGAGGTAAAATCACCACCATCATTAGAATTGATGCACTTTATTTGAGGGTTTGTCTCATTCTCATCCATGGCATTAAAGTTCTTGAACTTTTCAAAGGCCTTTTATTTTTCACTTAAAAATGCTATCCAAGTCATTATGCTAAAATCATCAATGATAAACATGAAATAAAATTTTCCTGAGGGTGTTCAAGTTCTTAAAGGACCACACAAGTCCATATGTACCAATTTCAATGGCTTAGTTGATGAGTTCTCCTTAGATATGAATGACACACACTTGTTTTCCAATTTGACAAGACATTCAAATAATGTTCTCTAGATTTGAAAGCTTGGGCATATCTCTAACAACATTGTTTTTACCCAATTTTATGATCTGATCAAAGTGCATATGACCTAGCCTTTGATGCCACAACCATCTCTCATCAATATGTTTTTAACAACACTTATCTGTATTTCCTTTTAGAACATAGACATTATTGTTTTTTCTAACAACTTCAACTATTATCTCTAAGTGCTTGCAAGCTTGATTTGACAATTTTTAGATTTGAGCAATACATCACAACCTTCATCACACATCTGAGACACATTTAGTAAATTATGCTTCAATCCATCAACAAACAACACATCCTTGTCCTTAACTCTTCCTTTAGCTAGACTAACAATTCCTTTACCCACAATCTATAAGGTGCATTATTCCCAAAGGTTACATTACCTTTGCTGACAAGTTTCCATGACAAAAACATGATTTTATCTACTGACATATGCCCATAACAATAATTATCAACATACCATTGACTCCCACCATTCTGAGCATATAAAACCAAATCACGTTTCTCTTCATTTTTCTTTTTCTTCCATTCTTTGGATTGCTGATATGTTTGCTTTATTTTTTGTTTAGGCCTTTTGTCTCTAAGTCTACAATCAACTACTTTGTGACCATAGTTTTAATAGATGTAACATTGAAAAAAGTTATTCAGTGGGGAAACCAAATTGCTATACCTAGGTCTTCTCATCCTCTGCCTAATAAATTGGTTATTAGGCTAATAATTTCTTTCTTGTGGCCTAAGTTGTCTAAATGATAGACTCACCTTGCAATTTGTTACCTTGTTCCCATAATTAGTACAGGTAAACATTATCTTGGAAAGATTCCCTCATACTTGGGAGAAAAATGATTTTTGAAAGGTTTATTTCTAAAGGTTGGCTAAGTTACTTTTTGAGATATTCAAGTTTGTTTGAGACACGAATCTCTCTATTTAGGAATTTGATTTGCCTCTTTTGTGTTTTTAGTCATTTGCTGAGTCAAATTGCTCCTTTTATTTTTCAATTATTGATTTTCCTGAGAGTTTCTTGCGGCGGTTCATTGATTCATAGCTTAAACAAAGGTAATAACCTTCTTACCTTTCACATCAGCGCCTGAGCTTAACTCAACATCAAATTCAAGACTTGTTTTGTCATTTGAGACCCTCCACGCTTCAAGAAGTTCACTTAAAATTTCAGTCCCTTTTCCAATTTTTTCATTAAAGCTCGGCTATGTTTTATCTTTTTCAAGCTCTTTCCTCAGAGAAACAATTTCTCCTTCAAGCCTTTCACGTGGTGGATTCTTCTCATTGAGATGTTGATTCAGAGTTTATTAGATATTATTTCCTTCTACAATTTGCAGGATCAGGGGTTCTATTGCTTCAACTTTATCTTTGGTCAACAATTCCTTTTGTGTTTTATTGTTCTTTCTCAGCTTTTGAATTTACTAAAAAGCACGACTCAACTCTCCTTCTATGTCAACTTTAGCCTCTTCTCCATTAGGGTCAATATCTTCTTCTTCCAAATTTTATATGGCCATGAGCATAAATTCTTTTGAGGTTTCTTAGGCTTCGTCCTCATATGAAGATTACCTGCTTTCACACTCAAAATAACTACAGTGTTGGGTGTAGAAGATTTTCTTCTTAGACTTCTTTTTGTCCTTTTGCACTTTTCTAAACTTCTTTTTGGGGTCATATTCATTCTTCTTCTTTTCTGGACACTTAGAAGCAAAGTGACCTACTTTACCATAGTTAAAGCACTTAAAAGGTAGATTACCTTTGTACTTTCCCAATCCTCTCTTGAGCTTTCTCACACACTTAGATTTATTTTCAATTAATTCATAACATGAGTCAATCTGTTCTTCCTTGGGCTTATTCTCTACATTGAAGGTTGATTCCTTTGATGTAGAATCGCCATTAGAAATCTTCATCTCATAGGCAGTAATAGTTCCAAGTAGTTGATCTAAAGTGATAAATTTGAGATTTTTCTTCTCCGCAATGGTTGAAACTTTAGGATTAAATCTCTTAGCGGAGAGATCTCAAAACCTTTTGAACTACTATTGGCTCTTTTAGCTTTTCATCAAGACATCATCTTGTATTCACAATTTCATCAACTATAAGAAAGTATTTAGAAATATCTTCATCATCATGCATCTTAAAAGACTCAAATTTCATTCTAAAGCCTTAAATTTTGGCTTACTTTACCTTGCTATCACCTTCATAGAAGTTTCTCATCTTTTCCCATATTTCTTTTGCAGTAGTGCAATCCATGACCTTGACTAGCTCTGATTCAGGTAGACCAACAAGTAGAACATTCATAGCTTTTGCATTGCATGTAAATTCCATCTTGTGATATATAGTAATCATGGTTGGAGGCTTTTGATATTCTTCTTCCACTGTGTCACATACATCAACACCAAGAGATTGAATATAGGTTTTCATCCTTCTTTTCCAAAAAATGTAGTTTGTTCCATTAAATAAAGGTCCCCTATTGGTGAATCTTGTTTATTGGTTTTCTTTTGTCCATTATCTTTCCTCTAGATATTAAACCCATCTTGAGGTAACTTTTCTATGATACCAATTGTTAGAAACCAGAAAAATATTGAGACAGGGGGTGAATCAGTATTGTGAGAATTTTAAAAATTTCTTTCACAAAGTAGAGAATACTAGAAATACCAAAAATATCTTTAACAACAATTCAAGTAAGCATAAAAATGAGAAGCATGTATGCAACACATAAATACTTCAAACTTATCTTCAATTACTTTCACAAAGGAAAGCTTCAACTTGCTTTCACAATGTTCTTGGGCTCCCACTAGAAGGAAGCTACTACTCCCTATTTTATCAACTAATATTGAAAGGAGCTACTACCCCTAGTTTATCAATCACTACCGAAAGGAGCTACTACCCTTGGTTTATCAACTACTACTTAAAGGAGATACTACCCCTGGTTTATCTACTACCACTGAAAATAGATCCAACCACTACTTGAATGAGCTACAACCACTGATTTGCAATCTCCCACTTTCTTAAACTCCTTGATTCATATTTCTTTGCATTTTCAAACTAAAATAATGAAGGCCACTCCTTTTCATAAAAAAAAACAATATCATGTCAATCACACACCCTAATCACCACAGAATCACCTTCAACAATCTCTAATTGTTGATCAATTCACCACACACACTAATAGTAGTAGCAACAACAACAATGATGACCTTCTTGCTAATTCAATTCTAATTATAAAGAATTAGCACTGATATTTTTAGATTTAGAACTTTAGTTAAGTTTATCTATTCACCAGGCATGTATCTTTGATGTTGTTTGTATACTAGTTTTTTTAAAGTCTGCTTGATGTGTTCATGAAGTATCAATACTCTGGTTTTCTTGTTATAAGGTGACAATTTGGGTTTAACTGTTAATTTCTTAAATTCTAGAATTTTTTATAGGGATTAGTTGAGTTTCTATCTGCAATTCCAAAACTGGTAAACTACCATATTTAGCCAAAATTTCCAAATATGTCGCCAAATCTCTTTGTGCCACCAAAGCAACTGGCATCTCATTCATGCGCTTTATCCAAGCTTTTAGCACTCAACCAATTCTAGCGGGAACCACCAAATATGGCACAAAATGCAAAATATTCTACTGACTTGTTCATGTTAGACCTACAATCACAAAGCCTTTGCATATAACCAAGTCTCAGAGTGCGTCTTTAGCGCAACCTTGTTTCCCTGGAAATAAAACTTAATACTATAATGTAAATCACTAGAGTCAATCCTTCGGGATTACTAAAAAGTGAGTATGGCTTCGTACTAGTCATAAGCATAATGAGTAATAGAAGATGTCATGCACTTAATAAGAGTAGTGTAAATCTACAATCATTAAGAGTGATTAGTTGTATTCATTGATTTGGTAGAGTAATAACCATTGTTTTTGGGGAAGGACGGTTGCGAGAAGGACTTTCATCTGCATTTCAGGGAACTTCATGGTGGAATTATAGATTGAACAATGTGGGGCCAAAATAAGTACTTTGTTTCAAGTTCGAGGTCAAGGAAATAAGGCGTACTTCGTGGAAAAATCTAGTAACCTCTATTGATGAATCTTTCACTTTAGGTAGTTTCTTCATTATCAAAATCTATTCATCTTTGGTAGTTGTAGTTGCTTCAAGGAAAATTATTGTCGAGAAATCTAGGGCATTCAATGTTAACGATTTCTCTACTTGATAATTTCTTGTGATATGCTTGTTCTTCTTTTACTTATGATATTTCACTTTGTTAGCTTATTAGTGTGTTATTTTCATCAAGACAATTATCAAAATAAAGACAAGTGACACAAAATATAGGCTTCTCCAGCCAGGGCCAAAACCTCTCACCTCTTGAGAGGAAAACCTGATAAAATTCTTCTTCTAGATCTTCAATTGATAAGTACCAAGACCATGACATTGAACCCTTGACTATAGTATCCTTCCAAGACACTTGTCACCCACCTTGATATGCTTCTCCCTTCTTCGTCTTTCCTCCTAAAGAAACTCAATCTCTATCTCGTTGTACTGCACCTCCACAACTTCCCTAGAGAATCTTGGTCTCTAGTTCTTCTAGAGAGAACCTCAGCCTCTACTTTGATCACTTAGTAGAGTTTCTCTCTTGCTGCCCCAGAAGAATCTGTTGCCCAAACTTCACACTTCCCAAAAGAATCTATTGCAAACTTCACACTACCCAAAATATTCTGCTACCCAAACTTCACACTTCCAGAAGATTCTTCATTGTACCCAGTAGATGATGACCCAGAAGAATCTTTGTCCTTCCCTTTTTGCTGCTCCTTCTTCATCCTTCTTCTAGCCTTCTTTCTTTTGTCTTTCCCTTCACACTTTTCTAGTGAATGCTTTTTCAAATTGTGTGTTTCCAAATGAGGTCAAGTAGGGCTATATATACCCTTCTCGCTGCCCTTTAGGCTGACTTGATAGCTGGAGTTTAGGCCGACTTCATCTTGTAGCTTTCTTATAGTTTGTAGGCCGACTTGAAGGGGTTTGGTGACAAGTTCTTGGATGATACTTTACATAGACAATATTGACCTTTTTCTAAGTGTAACATGATTTCATTTACATGACAATGACTCTTTTATGACTAGATGAATAAACCATAAAGACTCTCAATGGGAGTCTGGACTAAAAAACAAAATTACTTTCTCATGAAATCCATGAAGCAATTCAATATAATAATTTCATTTTTCTTATTTACATCTCTTTACATAAAATCATAATTACATGTCATTATGAAGACTAAACCTAGTTACACTTTTTCAACACCCCCTCTTAACTAGGGAGGTATTCATAATGGTACCTTCGACTTTCTCAATCTGAAGAATTTCTCTTAAGAAGAATTCGGATTTGTAACTCATTTGTATAACATCATACCAACTGACATTTATATAGCAAGGCCTTGACTAACATCTCTATCTCTCCATAGAGAAAAATTCTAGTGAGACTAATGATTTATAGACATACTCATCATGGTCTCTCTTAGAACATAACGCACTCAGGTTCTCTTAGGATATGCCCCATAAGAACTATTCTTTTCTTGGAATCCCCAGTCCCCAAAAGAATATCGGTCCTCCATGACTACTCTTTCATGGGATTCCCTACTTCATCCCACAAGAGCATCGGAAGCCAAATTATTACACAATCCTCCATGTCTATTTCTCCTTCTTATACCAGGAGGTCTTATTCCATTAAAGTAATGTAGTCATTCCTATCACATAGGAATGTACCTAAGCTTCCGACTTAGGAATTCCAATTAAGAAACTTCTTCTTAGGCTCCATCTTAACTAGGGACCTATAACACCAATCAGTTGTATGAAGAACTCCTTTCTTTGATGTCAGGATTTTCCTTTAAGGAGTCTTCAACTTTTGGGAACTTCCGTATAGAGGGCACAAATCATCCATCACTTTTTTTCCGTGAGTTAGTCATGTCCCTAACTCATCAGAAAGTGATCCATCAATTTTTCCATCTGGATTTGCTTCATGTCATTCTGCTTTCATGCCATAGTTCTAGAAGAACATTACATCCTTCCATATTGTCTGCTTGGAAGTCATTCACAGATCTTCCCTTTTACAGTTCTACATCAGGCCAAATAGATGTTAGTTCAAAATAATCAATGTACACTTCAAATTAGAATTACCTTTGTGATGATATTTCACAATGACATATTCTTGTAAGTATCATCATCCTACATGTAGATTGACACATCTTCCATAGATATTCAATGGAAAGGGTATCTATCTTTTCCGACTTCTTCCGGGAGATATTCTAGTCAAATGTTCTTGGACTTTGAATGCCTTATATCATAGATGTATATTATCATGATATCTTCCTTAATTTTCACACACTTCATTCCCATAAGCTTCCAATATTGATTGTAGCCAACTTCCTTATGTTGCATATATTATGTTGATTTCATCTAGTGTGACTTATGCTCTTATGCAATACTTAGGAGGAGGAGATCATTTCTTCTCTAGATCATATTGTAACCAAATGAATTTCATAATAATCCATGTGAGCATACCTCATTTTTATTTCGGTCATCCAAACTTCATATAGTAGCTTCATCTAAAGGGAATTTATCCTTCATACCTGCTTTCCTTGTTGTGTCATCATATTATTCATTGAATCCCACAATCTGGAATTCCTTAATGAAAAACTTTTTCTTCCTTTCTCTATTGATGAGTCCTTTGATGGGAATTCTATTAGAGAATATTGAGGATATTTTATGTCCTCATCTGGCAGATGTTTTCTTCTATGATGATCCCAGTCAATGATAATCTTTTTCTTCTTATAAATACTCATGAGGTTTCCTAAGAGCTTCCTAATTAGTAGGATTTGGACCAAACATACTTTCTTCCCATGTCACGAGCTCTTAATTCTAATGCTTTTATCGTGATGCCTCCTTCTAATGCATCCTATCTGGTTTACATTTATTTCTACCTATAACTTACAACTGAAAAATACCTTTTAATGAAGAAGTTCACCTTAGTCATCTTTTAGCTTCTTCCTTCTTATGCTTCTTTGTCTCAAGTTCTTTTACTTCCTTAGTAGAGTAGTCTTCTTCCATGCCCCTCTTGTGATTAGGACAGTCTTTTATGTAGTTTCCAAAGTTGTGACAACCATAGCATCTTACTTTAACCATGTTCTTCCTTTTCTTCTTTCGAATACCAAACTTTTCAAATCTTTCTTTTCATTTTGACACTAATTGTTTCCTTATTTCTTCACTTTCATTCTTCATATTGTCTCCTTCTTCCTTGACGAGAGACCATAACCTGATATATGGGATAACTTCCTCTTCTTTAGAGGCAATGAGTTACCTTGTTTGTTAGTTAATGCATTTATAATTTTTGAGAGTATTTCATTATCTGATACACTCTCTCCTAGATCCTTCAGTTGTTATTTTATTTGAGATGCCTTAGAGAGGCATGATGATATCCCTTCATCTATGTTCAACTTATGAAGTTCAGATCTAAGAGTTAAGATCTTTTCTACCGTGCTTCTAGAGAAAATTTCTTTCATCTTATCATATATTTATTTAGATGTTTCTAGCTTTGCTACAAAGGAAATAAGTGAATCTTTGATGGATTCCTTGACAAACTTTTGAGCCTTAAGATCCTTTTTCATGTATTTCGATAATGCTCATTCTTTGGATGGCTTGGAGACTTTCCCATGAACATGATCAATGACTTCATTTACTTCAAGGACAATGTCTATCCTATTTTTCCAAGCAAGGAAGTTTGATGCCCCAACCAACTTTTGATCTTCCTTAAAACATGAAGTCATTTTCCTAGATTGTATTATAATAAGAGGTACTTACTTGAGAATATCAAATATTCAACTTTGATTATGAAATTGTTGCTTCTTGCTTCAAGTATTTTGGAGAGGGAGGACTGCCTTCTATGAGATCTTTGCTTTAAGAGAGAGAGGATTGAATTTTAATTCCATCTTCCTTAGAGCCTCCACTTCTTTTGATGATGTGATAATATTTGAAATGCTTCTAGGGTTTCTACTTCCTTCTTGAAGATGATTTCAATATTATTTCTTTCGATCTAGGGTTTTGGTTTGATGAGAATCTAGATTTCCTTCTTGATAACCTTCGACTTACTTTGATTCCTCCTTTGAAGATTGATTATTATTTGTCAACTTGCTTTGTTTTCCCCTTCTTGTCTTCAACACCTTAGCTCTGATACCATGTTGAGAAATCTAGGGCATTCAATGTTAACAATTTATCTGCTTGATAATTGCTTGTGATATGCTTGTTCTTCTTTTACTTATGATCTTTCACTTTGTTAGCTTATTAGTTTGTTATTTTCATCAAGACCATTATCAAAATAAATACAAGTGACACAAAATATAGGCTTCTCTAGCCAAGGCAAAAACATCTCACCTCTTGAGAGGAAATAAAATTCTTCTTCTAGATCTTCAATTGATAAGTAGAAAGAACATGACACTGAACCCTTGACTATAGTATCCCTCCAAGACACTTGTCACCCACCTTGATCTACTTCTCCCTTCTTCATCTTTCCTCCTAGAGAAACTAAGTCTCTATCTCGTTGCATTGCTCGTCCACAACTTCCCTAGAGAATCTCAGTCTCTAGTTCTTCTAGGGAAAACATCGGCCTCTACTTTGATTACTTAGTAGAGTTTCTCTCTTGATGCCCTAGAAGAATCTGCTGCCCAAACTTCGCACTTCCCAGAAGAATCTGTTTCCCAGACTTCGCACTACCTAGAAGATTTTGTTGCCCAAACTTCACACTTCCATAAGATTCTTTGTTGTACCGAGTAGATGATGACCCAAAAGAATCTTCGTCCTTCCCTTTTTGCTTCTCCTCCTTTGTCCTCCTTCTAGCCTTCTTTCTTCTATCTTCCCCTTCACACTTTTCCAATTAATTCTTGTTCAAATTGTGTGTTTCCAAATGAGGATGAGTAGGGCTATATATACCCTTCTTCACTACCCTTTAGGCTGACTTGATAGCTGGAGTTTAGGTCGACTTAATCTTGCAGCTTCCTTATAGTTTGTAGGCCGACTTGAAGGGGTTTTGTGACCAATTCTTGGAGGATACTTTACATAGACAATATTTAGATCCTACCAAGTGTAACATGACTTCATTTACATGAAAATGACTCTTTTATGACTAGATGAATAAACCCTAAAGAATCTCATTAAGATTCTTGACTCAAACACAAAATTCCTTGTTGATGAAACCCATGAAGCAAGTCAATATAATAATTTCATTTTTCTCATTTACACATCTTTACATAAAATCATAATTACATGTCATTATGAAGATTGAACCTAGTTACACTTTTTCAACAATTATCTCTACCTATAATAGAGAAGATTAGAAATGAAATTCATGATTTCTTGGGGAATTGAATTGATTTAATGAACCTGAAACTGAGGACATGAGGCGTGTTGTTAAAGAAATACTTTGTGAGCCTTAAAATGATTCCCATATATTAGCTACATGTTTAAATTACCAAGATAATTGCAACTGATTGACTGAAAGGAAGTTCCTAATTACTCACTAACTCAAAGGAAAGGATTGGCCTTCAGTTCTATTTCTAAGTCTTTCCTTAGCTTTTATTTCTTGGGCATGACCACAAAAACCTGCCTTTCATTAGAAAGGTCAGTCTCTTTCCTTTTAGGTAGGAAAATTTCTTGATAAGTTTATCCACATTATCAATCACAATTAGAAGGCATTCATACCACTACCACAACCTAGTCAACAACTTATTCAACAAGGAAAAGTTGCAGCAAATCACATAATAGGTTCACATGACAAAGCATCAAAGCAAAGCATCGTGGTAGGGGATTGAGGGCTGAGTATTCTAGATGATATCTAATGATATGAGAAATTCATGCTCACGATGGTTAATATTCAATCTCCAAGATCCATGAAATCATGAGTCATCATTACTCTATTTTGAGTTATCGCAATGAAACTTTGAGTCTATTGTTACTTTTAAACTCTATAAATATTGTAGTTCATTTGAGAATAAAAAAGTTAAGTAAGTTTTATTTATATGAATCTTATGCTATTAATATAGTCTTGATCCATAAGAGTTATACCTTCTTTATGCATAAATGTGTGTTATGGTGTGATTGAAGTTAACAGTTGTAGGTTCTGAATTTTCTCTAGCGCATCTGACTCAACTAGGAGAGACCCTATTCTAGGATGCACACCACCTCTTATTTTAATGAGTTAGTTTTTATTTTAATGAGATTGTTATAACCTTTATCACAATTATCTACATAGGAATAAACATATATGAGCTTTTAGACCCAAGACTGTATTGAATTCTTTCCATAGATTAGAGTTACTTTTGATGTCAATTTCACTAGATTAGATTAGAAAGGAAATCCTAGAATATAATTTACATTACACTTAACAAGCTTACAAACCCAAATTGATAATTTAATGTAACTAAATTCTAGTACAATTGAATTAACCATAGGAATCCAACCATTACAAGGATCGAACTTCCTCATATACAAGCAATATTTTGAAACGAAACTGGTAGGGAAATCTGGGCCTTCATAGAGGAGTTTCTACTTGCCAAGCCTAGATATCCCATATTCATATTGTGTGCTAATAAAATAAGAAGAAGGAAAAATTGTTAAGGCAAGGGGATGACATCCCAAAATAAAAATTTTCTTGGAAAACATAGTCCAA
This sequence comes from Pinus tabuliformis, assembly GCA_031772625.1. Taxonomy (NCBI): domain Eukaryota; kingdom Viridiplantae; phylum Streptophyta; class Pinopsida; order Pinales; family Pinaceae; genus Pinus; species Pinus tabuliformis. The sequence goes on from CM062816.1 coordinate 1,236,165,677, forward strand.
GGCTAGACCTCGATCTTCAACAAATCGCCATCAGGTTTTCATCCGACTCACACAGGCTTGCAACAACTCTTTTGCAATTTATCATTCATTTATTAATATAAAAAACTTTTGTGTGTGTAAATAGATTTTAGTATGAGTCATAGTAGTAAAGTAAGTGTTCGGAAACTAATAGCATGTCTCAACATTCATAAGGTAACTACATACCAACACAACCCATGTATACTCTCCACTCATAGCATATAAAATAGCCTATAATTATTGAATATGGTAGCAACTCTACATTGCCACCATTCATTCACAAATGAATATACAAGGTCATATTAACATAACAAGAATTCCATATACAATCTTTGTACACTCAAAATGAATATACAAGGTCATATTAACATAACAAGAATTCCATATACTGTAGTCCAAATATGCAAAACTTTTATACTTATCTGAATATGATATAATAGCTAGAAACTAAAAGAGGGACTTCCACTCTCCACCAAACAATAGGCGAGCTAAAAAGAAACCTTTCTTACAGCTGACCACCCCGGAGTCGAATCGAAAGTATGAGGGAATGAATTTTCTATGGAAACTTCACACCAATGGATTAATTAGGCACTCAGAGACGAAATTCACTATCCAAGTGGTTTATAAACTATCCTCTGATAGTAAACACCATAGTAACTCATTATACCGATTCCATTCGCTAGGCTTCACCTAGGGTCTAGATGGCGTATTGCTTAGGCCAGAAGGTTGAATCCACTATCTAGGTGGTCAACTCCCTTTTCATAGTAAGCACCACAAGGGTCTACAGTCCACTATCCAGGTGGTTTATAAACTCTCTAACAAGCACCACAATGACCCAAAATACCTTGTCTAGGTTGTTTATCAGTTATATAGTAAGCATTACATTGATTCGGTCATCCACTAAGCCTCACATTGGCCACTCAGGAATGGGCACATAGCCTGGTGACTATAAACAAAAAACACTAGGAATAACACCTAAAATTAATAGAGCACAAGGCTCAAAAAATTTTCCACAATGTTGAGAAATGGCAATAAGAAATTTCAGTTTAATTTTTCCTTGAATTAAACTGTGAATTAAAATCGAATTATATTCTCATAGAAACTTGTAAACAGTTAATTAAGTTTAATTAACTTAATTAGCTTAGGAATTTTGAGTTGGAAGTCTTTCTATAGTCATGTATATGTTCTCCCTAAATTTTAGGGGTCCAGGATGAGTTAATTTGAGTTGTAATTAGATAACTCAGTTTGAATGAGTTATGGTCAGTTAAACTAGTTTTTTCTATTTGCGGAACTAGTAGATGTCTAGAAGTGAGTTGGTGCACTGGTGAATCATCAGTGCTACTCCAGCTAACTGAAGATTCCCTCATGATAAACTCATGCATGTAAGTTCACAGAAAGGCCCAGTTGAGACTAGAGTGCAGGGACATTGTACTATTAGTTGTAGAATGATCTGAGTTGTACATATCATGCATGCAATCAGAAGAGGACCTAGCTTTGGATTACACAGTTATAGAAGAAGAATTCCCAATTAAATATGGGCTATTCATCTTACGAATTGAGCAAGGAAATCAGGGCTTATTAAGCAGTAGAAATTGGCTAAGTGTTGGTCAATGTGAGCTTGTGAGGTAGAGAGTTGATCAAACTTGTGCAGGAATTGTTCTTGTGAGAACAACCTTTATATTATCACTAAGATTTATAATTAATGAAATAGATAGTCAGGTTTGAGTAGTGGCTTTCCCCAAAGAAACAATTGTGTTATGTGTCTTTGGTTATCTTCCTCTTGTCGATTATTGTTTTCATTGATCATTGGTTTCCGTTGTTTCAAGAGTAGAGTAGATTCTTGTCTTGTGTTTTATTACATTACATGAGCTGTGAATCTATAGGAAAATATACATGGTATCATAGTTGAATACAATATACTAGAGTAGATTTTGAAGTTTTGAATTTTGGGTTACAGGTGAAATTTGACTTTGCAATACATACTTCAAGATCAACAAATGACTTTCTACAGTTTGAGGCTCGAGAATGCCTTGGAAGGAAGCTCAAATTATATAGCCTGGAAGGATAGAATGGAGGCTATGCTGGAGGATAATGGCCTCAAGGAATTCTTTGATCAATAAATTCCTAAGCCAACAACATCGGATGCACAAAATCTGGTTGAATGGAAGAAGTGTGTGGAGAAGGCGAGGTGGATAATCCTTGAGGGAGTTTGAGACCACATTATCTTGAGTGTCCATGGGAAGGAAACTATGTATGCTATGTGGAAAGCATTGATAGACCTATTCTAGAATAGCAGTGACCATAGGAAGTTGGCACTGAAAGACAAACTTTGAAAAATCAAGATGGAGAAAGGCGAGACCATTCCAAAATACTTGACCAAGTTCACTCACTATCGTGATGAGCTTGGAAGTGTTGGAATAACCATTGTCGAGGATGATATGGTAAACCTGGATATCCTAGGCCTTCCCAAGAGTTGGAATAGCTATCAGGACTCTGTCAATGGGAGGGAGAAGCTGCCAGATTGGGAACGACTATGGTTGGATTTGATGTAGGAGGAGATCAGAAGGAACACCAGAGATGGTTCCTCATCAAAGACTGATGATGAGGAAAATTGTTCCTTAGTGAGTAAGGCAAGGAGGGAAAGGGAAGGAATCCCATTACAAATCGGATTCTTTCCATGGAGGTAAGAAGAAAGACATGTCGAAATTTAATTGCTTTCATTGTCACGAGCTAGGCCATTTTGCTCCAAATTGTATGCTCAATAATTCCAAGAAGAAATCCTCAGGAGGAGCGATGAGTGAGGCTTTGGCCTTTCAATTCGAACTGGACTTTACTCTCATTGCATGCATGGTGTCATCAATGATGGGTAGTGTATGGTACGTTGATAGTGGAGCTTCATTCCGCATGACTAGTGACAAAGAGTTATTCACTGACCTAGAAGAGAAGGATCTCCATATGCATATCGAGATGGGTGACAATGGGAGGTATAGTGCTACTGGATTGGGCACATTTAATTTTTAAAGGGAGTAAGGTGTTCCTCTCACCTTGAGAGATTTTATGTATGCCCTTGGGTTGAATAAAAAATTAGTATCGATCGCCATGCTTGAGGATAGATGCTATGATGTGATTTTCTCAAAAGGAAAGGTGTTCCTTCAACACATAGCCATGGGTCATTTAAAGAAGATAGGGGTTCGAGTTAAGAATATATGTAAGTTGGAGGTAGAGGATTTTGTTGATTTGAGCACAAAAGAAGAGAAGGTGAAGAGCCGAGAGGTTGGCGAGTTATGGCACAAGTGACTGGGCCACTTGCATCACAGGGCTTTGAAAATCATGCAACAAATCTCTACTGGTCTTCCCAAAGGTATGCTAGATAAATTTGATACATGCAAGGGGTGTACTTTAGGAAAATACACCAAGTCTTCCTTTCACAAAAAAGACAGTCAAGCAGAGGTGATTCTAGAGAGAGTCCATTTAAATGTGTGTAGACCATTTGCGATAGCATCCATGGACAAACATAGGTACTATGTTATATTGTTGATGTATTTTCTCGTAAATGTTGGATATTTCTCATGCAGAAGAAGATCAAACTTTCACAAAGTTTTGGGAATTTAAAGCATTGGTCAAGAAAGGGTCTGGCAAGAAGGTTAAATCTCTAAGGAGTGATAACGGTGGTGAGTATGTCTCAAATGAGTTTAAGAACTTCTGTGAAACATAAGGGATTAAACGAGAGTTGACGAAACCCCATAACCCACAACAAAATGGGGTGGTTGAGAGGAAGAACAAAAGCATTGTAGGGGTAGCACAAGCGATGTTACATGATCAGGGCCTACCACTACACTTGTGGGTTGAGGCATGTACCATATCGGTTTATTTGCATAAACGTAGCTTGCATTGGATACTTTGGATAGAGACACCAGAGGAGGCTTTATCCGATAAGAGACTAGATGTTGGTCACTTCAGGATTTTTGGGTCATCAGTGTATTTCCATGTGACCAAAGATGCATAGAAGAAGCTTGAGCTGATAACAAAGTTAGGGATACTTGTGGGGTACACTGATACAACTCACAACTATTGGGTGTACTTACCGACCAACAGGATGACAGTGGTTTGCAGGGATGTCAGATTAGATGAGGAGAAGGTCATGTGAGTTTCCCTTGAGAGGTAGTTTGAGCTACATGCGGTTGAGGAGACTTTAGCTCCTAAGTTTGAGGAGCCTCATATTGATGTGGAGCAACCACATGTAGAGGATCTGAGAGTGGATACATCCACTCAGGCAGAGTCTTCTAGAGATGGGAGAAAGCACACCAGAGATGCTGATAGGTTATTGCATGATGCACGAGAGAATGTGGGATCACCCACATATCAGTGGAGGAAAAGGAGGTAACTTAAGAGGTAAACTGGATACATGGCTCTTATGAGCATATTTGTTGAGACAAAGCCATCTTCCTTTGAGGAGGCAGTGCATAAACCGGTTTGGGTTGATGCCATGGTGGAGGAGTATGACTCCATAGTTCGTAGGAATGTTTGGGATGTGGTCCTGAGACCGGAGGACAAGTCAGTTGTGAGCTCCTGTTGGCTTTACAAGGTAAATCAAGCTACATATGGTAGTGTGGAGAAGCATAAGGCCAGGTTTGTAGCCCGTGGCTTTTCACATGCAGAGGGGATTGACTATGATGAGACCTTTGCTCTTGTTGCAAGGTACTCATCAATAAGATCCATATTGACACTATCAACACATATGGGTTGGAAGATACATTAGATGGATGTAACAATAACCTTCCTTAATGGCAAGATTAAGGAAGAAGTGTACATAGAGCATCTCGAAGGTTTTGAGACCTTTGACCGTGAGTCGTATGTGTGCCAGCTCAAGAGAGCATTATATGGGCTAAAGAAAGCACCCCGTGCTTGGTACACCATGATCGATAACTACTTCACCGGGTTGGGCTTCATCAAGAGTGAAGAGGATGTGAACGTGTACCACATAGTGGTGGAAGGTAAATTGTTGATAATTGTGTTATATGTCAATGATTTAATTTTGACAAGTGATGATCAGCTGATCAAGTCTTGCAAGAGATTTTGAGATGAAGGACATGGGGCTCATGCATTAATTTATAGGCATGGAAGTATGACAGGGTGATGGGGAACTGTTTGTGTCTTAGGGAAAGTATGCCAACGAGATACTCAAGAGGTTCCACATGGAGAGAAGAAAACCGATGGAGACTCCTCTAGCAGGTAATTGGAGGAAGGAGGATGCTACTTCAGGGGAAGTAGTGGAAGCTATTGTTTACATGAATCTTGTGGGTTCACTCATGTATTTGGTGAACACATGACCAGATATATGCTATGTAGTTAACCAGCTTAGTCAAGCGACAGTTTTTCCTACCATGTTGTATTGGAAGGTGGAAAAGCATGTGTTGAGATACCTCAAGGGAACTACTTAGTATGGATTGTGGTACAGATAGATAGAGGGAGTGAAACTTCAAGGCTTCACCAATGTAGATTAGGTAGGGAGTCCATCTGATAGGAAGAGCACATTAGGAGGGATGTCCAATATTAGGTCAGTAGAAGTTTCTTGGTATAGTAGGAAACAGAGATCGGTTACACTCAGTTCAGCAAAGGCAGAGTACATCGCTGCAAGTTAGACAACATGTGAGGCCATCTAGATGAGGAAGATTCTAGTTGGTTTATTTGGTCAACAGATGGATCCAACTTTGATTTACTATGATAATCGAAGTTATATCAAAATCTCTGAAAATCTAGTTTTTCATCATTGGTCCAAGCATATTGATATCCAATATCATCATCTTCAAGATTGTGTATTGAGGTAGATTATGTTGTTGGAGTACATTCCCATGGAGGAGGAGATGTTAACATTTTGACAAAGGAATTGTCAAGATGTAAATTCAACTTTCATAGAGACATGGTCAGGATAGCTGAGAATCGCTTTCTTGTTGAGAGGGAGTGTTGAGAAATGGCAACAAGAAATTCCAATTTAATTTGTCCTTGAATTAAACTGTGGATTGAAATCGAATTCTATTCTCATGGAAACTTGTAAATAGTTATTTAAGTTTAATTAACTTAATTAGCTTAGGAATTTCGAGTTGGAATTCTTTCCATAGTCATGTTTATGTTCTTCCTAAATTTTAGGGGTTGAGGATGAGTTTATTTGAGTTGTAATTAGGTAACTCAGTTTGACTGAGTTATGGTCAGATAAACTAGTTCTAACTGTTTGTGTAACTAGTAGTGAGTTGGTGGAATGGTGCATCCTTAGTGCCATTCCATATAACTAAATATTCCCTCATGAGAAACTCATGCATGTAAGTTCAGAGAAAGACCTAGTCGAGACTAGAGTGTAGGGACAATGTACTATCAGTTGTAGAATGATTCGAGTTGTACAAATCATGGATGGAATCAGAAGAGGACCTAGATTTCGATTGCACAATTATGGAAGAAGGAATTCCCAATTAAGTATGGGCTATTCCTCTCAGGAATTGCACAAGAAAATAGGGGCTCAATAGGTAGCAAAAATTGGCTAAGTGTTGGTGAGTGTGTGCTTGTAAGGCAGAGAGTTGATCATACTTATGCAGGAATTGTTCTTGTGAGAACAAGATTTGTATTATCACTCATATTTCTAATTAATGCAATAGATAGTCAGGGTTTTGAGTAGTGGATTTCCCCAGAGAAACAATTGTGTTATGTGTATTTGATTATTTTCCTCTTGTCGATTATTGTTTTCATCAATCATTGTTTTCTGTTGTTTAAAGAGTAGAGTAGATTATTGTCTTGTGTTTTAGTACATCACATGAGCTGTGAATCAATAGGAAAATATACACACAATTTTCCCATCTTCCTTCTATCATGCTCAACAACTCTTCACTCTTCACACAAGTCTTTTGTGTTGAAAACCCTACAAGAAACTAAGGAGAAGAAGGAGAAGAAAAACCCTTGACCCCCCTTCGTTCTCTTTTGTTGTTCATATATGTGTTGTTTCCCCTCAATGTCTCTTAATGTAGTTGAGAGAGCACCCTTTGTCTCTTTGATCAACTCATGGAACTTGGAACCATCCTATTTCTTTTATTGTCTCCTCGATTTATGAGGGGGAATTGGCACTTCCTTGTGCCTTTGAACACCCTATCCAATCTATTGAATTCCTATTAGGTGGAGGCTTCTCTTCAATCACCTCTTACTAAAATATATTAAACAATGTGATTGGCTTGTAACTGGTGGCTTACTGATTTAATTAGGCTAGGTTATGGATTTCAATGCACACAAACAAGCATGCTTCCCTCAAGGTATAGATCCGAAAGGCAGCCTTTCCTTTAGTTGGCAGTAAATTTTTTTTAAATGATTAATCAACGTATAATCCAGCCAAGGCTCTCCACGTTGACACTAAGATTATAATTTAATATTACATAAGTGTGGGATGTTACACTTTTCATGCTTAAGATGGAGTTGATTCATGGCACACTTGCACAAACACACACACACAAGCACACAAACACACAAATTCAATCTTAACAATAGGAATATACATGTTTCAATACTTGAGGGACTCCCATGCAACAAGGCTTGATACTACTACAAGGATATAATCATTACGAGTTTAAAATGTCACATGTAGGAATTGGCCCTCGGTAGGGAGGATAAGAAAATTTCTCTAACAACCCAAGTTCCTTCCAATTTAGTTTAGACACACAGAAACACTAGTTATTAATACTTTTAATTTTGGTGAATTTGAAAAGGGATTTTTCCATAGTTTATTAAAAGATATTTCTATTTTCATGGATATGAAAACTCTATAATGAATTTGAATAAATATTTTTAGGGCTAGGATTTTCTAGGTAGTCAAAATAATAGTGGAGATAGCTGTTGTATTTCTTTTTAATCTTTAGCTTTGACTGAGGCTAGGGTTATACTATGCAGTTCATACATAAGGTGCCTAGGTTTCACTTCTTATTTATTTTTCTACTTTCAACTATGAGAACTTCATTATTAGATGTTAGGCACTGGATTTACAATTTTTATCCCAAATTATGGAAGCATCAAGTGATCATTAATGATATTTACCAATCTTGAGCTCTCTTTATGTCCAATTTTAGGGTCAACTTGACATATAAACCAATCTAGACAATAAAGAAACATAAACCTTTAAAATTCACATGAGAGAAGTTAAAGAATACAAAATAAACAATGGCACAACATAAAGATTCACATGGTAGATACATATTTTCCCTTGAAAATCCTTAATTGGGAAAACTAGCCAAGATTTTAGCTTCATCATTCTTATATTCTTCACTAAATATTTAGCTAGATTACAATGAACATCAACCTTTGTACACACCTAAGGCCAATGCACTCATACATCACCTAATATTACCTATCATTAGTTTTTCATTATTCTCCATCATGCTTTATTTATAGGCACAAAAAACCCTAATTCACAGGTTCCAAATTAGTTATAGTTGGCTAAATCATATTGGCCAAGTTCCTAAGTATTTTTGGATTCCTAACCATTTTTTACATAGTTAAATTATAGTTGGTTGTCATTTAACCTTTAGCTAACCACCATTTTTGGTTGACTAATTATATGTGGCCCATTATGATTCATTCCACTGGACTAGTCTATTATTGACTTCCTTCAACTACTCAACTTCTTATCAATTTCAACTATGGTAACTTCTCTCAACTTCACTATTGACCCATTAAATCAACCATTTGCTGATAAAATCATTGAATTAACTTCGATATTCTATTCACTTTACTATCCTAGTTGATTGTCCTTGACTAGACATATTGAGGTTTATCCCTACTTGACTTGCCAAACTAGTTGGTTAATTGACTGAACTCCATTTGACTAAGATTAGTTGTAAAGAATAAAATGCCTCAAAATTATCCCACTTGTTGACTTAGTTTCATGAATTTTTGATACTATATTTAGTGAACTAGGGTACCTAAGACCAACTCCTCTCTGCACCAAGAAAATTTCCCAACAATCACCAACTTTGTTACAAATTACATAATGCTTCACTCTGTCTACTTCTAGTAGCACTTGTTTTTCTTCCACCAAATCTCTCATGAAATGGTACTTTAATTTTAATGTTCTTTTTCCTTGAATGAAAATTTGGATTCTTTACTAGCAAGATATGCTATAGCTACCACAACACTTGTTGAGCAAACTCAATCTCTAACGACAACTATGAAAACTAGACTACCTTTCTTGGATGAGTGCCTTCCATGTATGCAACCTCCATCATGGATATTCCCATGATGGATTACTACTTCCTTATCTAGATAATAGCTATGATTGAACAACTTGAATACATATATGCTAGTCAACCATCTTCTATTTAGATCACTATCTTAGTCAACAATGACAAATCCATGTGTAGTTGATTCATTGTCATGGTATATTAGATGATCACTTGTGCCACAAAAATACCTAAATACTTTTTGGATAGTGGTCTAGTGCTCTTTATTGGTGTCATCATATACCTACTCAATACTCCCACTGCATGATAAAAGTTTGGTTTTGTGTGGACCATTGCATAAATTATACTACCTACAGCACTTGCATAAGGAATATGGGTCATGTCCTCTATCTCCACATATTTCCTTGGACATTGATCAATAGTTAGCCATGCCTCAACATGAATTGGTAGCTTCATCATCTTGTAATTCTACATGTCAAAATGCTTAAGAGTCACCTCAATGTAGTTCCTTAAATTCACCCAGATTTTCCTAACTATGTGATCTCTCTTGAGCTCCAATTCCAAATATTGTTCCTTTTTAGGTGTACATACTCTTTCCTCTCTATATTTGAACCTGTAACCTCTTATGAGGAAGCACATTTTCTTAACTATTAGGCCCACTCAATGTGTAATAGTTGCGAACTTTTCACCATTTCAAGATAGACTTAAAGTGTGGGTTGAAAGGCTGTAGTAGTATGAACTATGTTGTGATATTTGAGAAGTGCCATCCATGCTCAAAAACTCAATACAATTGTTTGAATATTTAGCTTTTTTTCTACTATTTTTATTTATAAAATCAAACAATTGACAACAATAACAACACATTTGACTTTCCATGAGAATAAGGAATTATTATGTTTTTTATATTCAAATTATTTTCTTTATTTTTATTTTTATTTTTTTATAGAAAATTATTAGATGAATTACAAAATTTATTTTAACTTATGGTTACAATCATGTAATCACCTTTATTAGTTGTAAAATATTTTTTAATATTCACATAAATATAGTTGCATATGTAAAGGATAAAAACATATAGAAAATAGTGTGTATATATATTTTCTCTTCCTCAAAGCAACAATAATATAAATATAATTTGAATAAACAAAAGGATCAAACCATTTGACATCCTTGATGAATAGAATATATTTTTCCACTAACTTCATATGTACCTCCTCTCTTTATGTATAAAGAGCTATTTTCATTCTCAAAAACACATTTTCACTAAAGCTTGAAAAGATTAGAGGTTTCTGTCAAGGATTTTCCCTACGTTTCGGGTGAACCCTTCATGAACGCTTCTGGAGAACTGTGTGTTTCTCTCAAGGATTTGGATAACTGTTCTCTAGGAGCATTCATCAACAATAATTTATAGACTGTGGAAATATTCATGCTAATATTAGAGGTACTGAAATTATTAAGTAGCTTCATCTATCATCAAAAGAGGAGAAGACTAAAGATTTGGATTCTCTTAATAGAAATGCGCTTTGAAGAATGACTACAAGCCTTACAAGAGGATAACCCCACAATAAATGCTTCACCATTTCCAACTTAATCCAATAAGTCAAGGACGATCAAAGACACCATTCTTAGTTAGTTGAGCTTTGGAAGGAAGGACCCATTAAATCACTAGCCAAATTCAATAGTCATAGTTTGTAAGATACCCACACTAATCATACATTGTAAAACCATTGAATCCATCAAACCTGAGCATTGAATGAGCCCCACCTAGTACTAAAAACTAGACCAAATTGATGAGACTAATGCAAAATTCAACACAACTTATGAGATTTGTATTGAACTAAGCATTTCCCATAACTCTCCCAACCACACCAAAGGGTCTTTGGCATGTCAATATTCATTCTACAAAAGTCCTTTTGCTGGATGAATCTAACTATCTCCATGATAGTGGGATTAAAAAAAGAAGAAATGGAATACTCACAAACTAGGGAATACTCACAAGCTAGTGATCACCAATCCTTTCAAGAGCTAGTATTGGCATTCCACAAATCCTGCTACAATAAAATCATCTTCTTGTTCAATGAACAAAATTGGAAGCAGGGAAGATCCATTATATAGATGCCTTATAATTTCCAATCCAAATTAGTTTTCTAACCAAATACCATCCCACACAACTTCTCAAGATATCCCACCTCACCAAACCCGATACCATTCTCTAAGGGGGCATATACTCATGAAAATAAGTTCCTACAAATTGAAAATGTTAGAGTACTAAAATGACATCACATAGCCAAAAGATCCATGAACCTTGCCAAGATGTTTCACGATGTGTAACTTGTGTCTTAATAGGATTGGCCATGGGACAAAGACCTCCAAGTATCCGCCCATTTAGCTACAAAAATACTCTCTTGAGTTTCCACATCAATCAAATAGAGACCTCTCTCATTTTTGTTGAGATTGCAACAAGATGATGGAGCTTAGTGAAAAGAGTCACCTTCACTAATTGGGCCCGCAGGCTATTTTTGGCGCAAGTCTATTTTTAGACTATGTCTATTTTTAGACATATGGATCATGTCTATGGATTGCAGGTTGCTGTTTATGGATGATTGATCAAGTTGGGAAAAAATAGATGGACTTCTATTTTTGATGAAAGTGTGAGTGATCACAATGTGAGTGATCAAAGTCTATTTTTGGACTGGCTGTCAAAATTAGAAAAGTCAAATATTATTATCTCACAATAATATTTGGACTATAAACTTAATCGTATTCTCTTGGAGCACTTCAGTTTGAGCTACAGAGGTGACACATGCAGCTGTCAGAAGGAAATACGCTTTTCTTATGAGTCAGTTGAGTTGTTGCATGCATGACTTCAGTTAGAACTCAATCAGTTGAGTTTGGTGGAGTTGATTGTGGAGTTGATGGAGTTGTGTTCAGTTTAGCTTTGTTAAACTGGTTGTATTTAGTCTAACTGGCAAATAGACTAGAGATGAGTTGGGTGAATTAGTTATTAATTAATTCACAAGTTATTAACTCATAATACAACTAATGAATACATCAGTTAACTCAGTTGCATGTCAGTGCATGTTCAGTTCAACAGGGACAGGTGGTAGAGAATCAGATTGCTATCAGTTGTGACTATAGTTGTGCACCAGATCTTGCACAATCAAGGGATTGAGTATGCCAATGAGTTTGCTCACGTATTTGCCCACATTATAGCTTGTGCTCACGTCCAACAAAGTGTGAGTGACTATTTTGCAGGTGAAAAACGAGTTTGGTGAGTCATTCTCATCAGTTCTTGAGCAGGTATTGAGCAGTGGAGGCAGGCAAGCAGTGGAAGAGATTTGGAGATCAGATCTGAGCTGTATTGTGTGTAACAGAGGTGGAGATACTTGTGAGAAGTATTATGCTGTGTAATGTTACATGACTCAATCATTAATATACAGATAGTTGGGGTTTTTAGCGAGATGCTTTCCCCGGGATACATACTGTGTTAATGTGTGAATGCTCTTGATGTTTTATTGTTATTGATGCTGCTATATTGATGATCAACGTAGAGGAGCTTATGTATTGTGTATGTATTCCGCAATAGTACATGATCAGGATAATCTCCATTGAATATGTGTTAAATTATTCAAAATTTCTACAATTTTTGGGCATAGTATAGACATCCTATATCACCATCAACAACCCTTGAGCCCCACAATACATGGCCCACAAATACGACTATAAGCATTGATCTAATCTATGAAAGTGATCTTTGTTGGCTAACTAGTAGGTCCATGCAAAAATGAATGCTAAGATGGCTCACTATATCTATTATATGTGTAAAAGTATATGCTAGGGAATTCCAACCTTGGAGATCATCAAGGTTGACCAACTAATTGTTGGTTTTGTGATCAGTAACAATTTCTCCATAAACTTCACAAAAAATGACCAAAAAACCTCTACCAACATCCACTATTTACTATTCATAAAAAAGAAAAAAATGAGTCATCTACAAAATGGTTGTTCAATATTTTTGAACTATAAAGAAAATAAACACGTCTTTACAACCATTGCACCCTTTACTAATATTGCATGTGAAGAGATTTGAACAAATAACTCAAGACATTTTTTATCGACACATAAAGATATGACACCAAAGAACACCCCTACTCATTAAAAGGACTAGAGGAAAACAAGGAGTTATCTACCGAATGGAAGAAAGTGTTTACCATCCAAATATACACCTTGGACCAAATACTAACAATTGATTAAAAAGAATAAATAAATTGTCTCTTCGTGGAATGACTGAGTGGTTGGCACAATGGAATGTTATCCCCACCACCCCATTTCAAATCATATGAGGGAACATCTTTGGCCCATCACCCATCATCCATCACTGTAACGAGTTACTGATTCACCATCATAAAAAAAAGAAGAGAAAAATTAAAAGATCCTAAATATTGATTAAAAAGAGAAGGTATAGTTTTAGTTTCTCTTTATAGGTTATCTATTATAATCATTTAAATGTGCGGTATTATGGTTTCTTTTATGGGTGGTTTTTTTAGGACTTGTTTGTCTTTTTAATATTAGTAAGGTTTTGTGCCAGAATTGATTTTGTAGTGAATGTGTTTTCTTAGTCAATTAAATATTGAAAAATGGCAATAATCTAAGTTACAGAGCTTCCGTTACAGGTCTCTATAACCCTACTGTTACACTAGACTCTCTCAGCCAAGAAATTGTCAAATGTATGGATCTGGCAAAAGAGGGGCTCCACGGAGTTCTTTTGGTTCTTTCCGTTAAAGATCGATTTAATGCCGAAGAAGCGACTATTTTAGAGACCTTGCAAACGTTATTTGGTGAAAAAATTATCAGTTACATGGTGGTTATCTTAAGTGGGGGTGACGAGTTGGAAGAGAATGAACAGACATTAGAAGACTACTTGCGTGGAAGCCCACGTTTGGTTCAGGTTAGTTTTTTCACTTTTCTTACAAAAGTTTTATTTCATGAAAAACGATATAGTATTTGTAAATGATGTTATCATTGGTGGGTGGTCAAGCCATATTTAGCTATTTATAAAAAGTGTCTTAACCAAAGAGTCATTGTCTTGAACATGAATGTAGCAATTCAATCTATTCAAATGATTTTGTTTGATAGTTGAAATCTCCAAAATCACACCACCACATAAAATATAATAGCAGTTTGAGTAAATGAATTTATACAATTTATACTGTGTTTAAAATTTAAAGAAACATATCACTAAGGTCACTAACCGAAAGTCTCTATGTGCTTATTTGTAAATTATTTCTCAAATTAATTCAGTTTGGATTTCATGTGACTTAATATTTATGACAAACCAAAACAATGTGTGTAATTGTTTCAAAAATGAAAATACAAGGGGAAATAAAATTTTCTCAAAAATATATTGATTAACTAAATAAATTTATTTATACTTGAGTTTGAAATAAATTGTAAAAGGAGAAATTACTTGAGTTTGAAATAAATTGTAAAAGGAGAAATTACTAACTTATATAGAATTATATGAAGGGTTCAAAGAAATAATATGAGATTTGCTCTCTACCCTCTACTTCATGATCTTAGGTGTCTATGCGTGTGAAGCAAGAGGTGGTGCACATATATCAAACAATTGGATTTACGACATACAAAACATTGCATGCATATTAACATTATAGAATACCTTATGGAGTGCCTTGAGGAAGTTAGTGCATCCATGGTAAGAAGGGTTAGAGAAGTTTGTCTTTAGGGCTCGAATAGCAAAGAGGGGCATGGTTGCATTATGGTGGGTGTAGATATTGAAACCATTTGGGAAGTTGAGTAAGATGTGGTAGAGCATTACACTTCAAAAGCATAGAATCAAATCACAGATGTCATGGGTCTTCATAGCAATTTCCAACCAATTCATACACACCTATTAATCATCTAAAAGGATAGGCTACATGTAAAAGGATGACATGGGAAATGTTGCCCCTTGGAGTGTCATCCATATGTAAGCAACATAAAACCAAGCGTCCAAAATAGGGTAGCAACTACTCCTATCAATAAGTTCCTTTCAATCACAACATGCCTCCTTCACACCTCTGGCACGTCTCCTTTCCCTGTTAAATAGGAATTGAAAATACCACTAGTAAAGCCTTAGTTTCGTTTGTTTCTTGAAAGATTTCATGGAGACTAACAACCCTTGTCTCTTATACCTATGGCTCTAGTGGAATCAAGTTCCTTAACCTATAATCAAGGTGGTTGGCCATTTAAATAATATGATGACACTTAAGGTAATACCTTAGTAGAGTAAGTGCATTATATTTATTCTTCCAAAGCCTGGGCTCTACGTTAGACTAGAAATTCAACTCACCCAAGAAATAAGTAAGGTGAACAAAAACCTTATCTTCCCCTCATTTTCTTCCTCGAGTATGTGAAAAATTCAACCTAACAACCTGCACTAAGGAATGGTGTATTATAGGGAATAACTCATAGCCATTGTTTATTGATATGTTGATAGACAAGAAGAGTTCCATAGGAATGCTTCCCAAGCATGACACACATATTTAAATAGTATTATATGCATGGTAATTTGTGTACATGTACATGTATGTCTCTGTCATTCTGTACTATAAAGATGGAAAGCCACCAGAACAAAGCTTATACAAGCAAAATGCTCCAACCCAGGTACTTGCAACATAATGAATGAATATTTTTACAAAATAATTATCCCATTTGCATTATTACAGTTTAATTTCAAATTTGAATAGTTTATTTTCTAAATATCTATATCTCTCTAATAATTGCATTGAGCATAATAGTGTTACAATAACTACTTTATGTATAAAAAACAAGTTCTTATTTTTTGAAATATTTATATCTCTCTAATAATTGCATTGAGCATGATACTCTTACAATATATACTTTATGTATAACAAACATATTCTTAGAGAAATGGATAAATAAACTACACCATGACATTTTTTTCTTTATACTTGCATATGAAACAGATAGTTCAAGAAGACAAGTCAAACCTATAAGAAGATGCAATTCTTTTCCATGGTTGAAATGACATCAAAAACCAAGCTCTGGCACTAATCATAGTCATGAACTCCAAATGGGGGAGACAAAATTGTTTTTTCATCCAAGGCCACTTGGTTTTCTTAACAAACATGAATTATCATCGTAGATTTTAGGTTCCTATGGTGTATTTTTGTAGGTAAAGAGCTTGGATTCTACATAGTGATGTTTGAAGGATATAAACATTTCAAATCCATAAGAGGATCCATCTTTGGGACAATGGTCCCTATTGGAGTGCCTCCTTACGTCCGAACACGCACACTTTCCAGTTGCTTACTATTAATTATTCATGACTCATTTTATTACTAAGTAAGCCCCATATATTTATTACTAGAACTTCAGAAATGGCATAAAGGGTATCACTTCGTCTCCAAGATCTCTCATCAATGTGTGTAGTAGTAGATGTGAAAAAAAAATGTTTAAATCTCTCACCTACCATCTTGGAAGGTTGTAGGTGCATGAAGGTTGTAGGTGGAAATTTTAGGTAGCAAGTTGATAACCATTGTCTTTGAACATTGTATGTGCATGGAGGTTGTAGGTGGAAATTTTAGGTAGCAAGTAGGTAGCACCTCAACCTTGATTGCATAGTAGTTCTAGTTCCAAGTAGCACTTCAATATTGACTGCATAACCTGCTTGCAACAATGATAGAACATGATTATTCATCATAATTCAGAGCTCATGATTACTCATTGTAATTCAGAGCTTGACGAGTTAGAGTCCAACAATGTGCAAACCAAAATGACGAATGGAATTTTTTTTTAATTGATTTATTACAGCGGACAAATCAAAGAAATAAATCTCACACACTAGGGAAATAAAATCAAATCAACATTCTCTTAACCAATTTTAAATTTGATTTACAAATTTTAATAAATGGAAAAATGAATTTGTTTCAAAAATAAATGTAATTAAAATTTTAACATAACCTTTGGGTGTCACTCCAAATTTTAGTTAAATAATATAAGGTCAATGCATTTTGACCAAGATGCTATAATTATAGTCTATGTGGGGCAAGGACTAATAATACATATGTCTAAACAAATGGTGAGTCAATATATCCTTTGATATTATACCATGAGTTATGCACACGAAAGTATTAGGAGTGAAACATTAATTTAATTTTGCTCCTTTCTTTGTTCTTCTAAGACCAAGGTAGAAAATGTCACCATACCCATGTTTCTATGGCTGACTAATAATGTCAAATAGATTCCTTTTGCTTAGATTTAAGTTTCAATTTGATTTTTAAAGTGTCGACATTTATGGTATGCATTCCTATTTTTACTTATTCCTAATCCTAATCTTGTACTAAACATATTACATTCAATTATGTTCTTAGTTTCAACCTAACATAAAACTTATGTTTAGTAGTTGCCTTGAGCTACCCATGGCCCTCTATTTCTTTCTGATGAAGCTCATTAGAGTCTCCTCCCCTTTATATTCCAAGAATAAATGCTTTCTTGTAGCAATTTCCTAGGCTTTTCAATTTCTTTAGTTTTCTAGCTATTAAATAAGTATATTGTTTTGCTCTTTTTCTTTGGGATTTATTCTTTTTGGGCTACTTTAATTTTAATTTTGAATGGACAAATGATATATCCAATATTGGATGGAAGAACTGTTTTCTTTAATGCATGATTTTGTCATTAGGATTGTGCTATTGAACCTAGATACCCTTTGGGATGGTGTAATCCACATAATTAACTCCTACCCTTGAGCTCTCCTTATGAAATTTGAACATGAAATTTGAAATTGATAGGGACTAAACCCCACACAAACTAATTAGTTTTAAAAACATAGGTCATTGATCATATAAATAAATTTTGTATCTTATTTTCTTCTCGTCCTACATATTCCTTTTTGGTAGTGAACACATAGAGAATTGATGTATGAGTTCTTTGACTTTATTATTGTAATATTCCCTAGTATAGTTATGTATTCCTTTCTATTTTAATATCAATTTCATTTATTTTCTCTGTGCGTATTAACTAGAGTTGAGGTGATTTAATTAATATTAGATTGAAAATATATGAGGAAAAGTTTCAACCTTAAGGGATTTACTTCTTAGTAGAGCATGATAGTTGTGCACTTAAGATATTTGTTATTTCTTGGTGCATCATAGAATCAGAGTTAGATGGATCTACACTTTTTTTCGTATGACATGTCAAATCCACGTTAAACATATAAAGAACTTGTAACTCCCCCTCCCAGCCCCTTGGACTTCCCAAGCCTAGTGGGAGGTGTTACTTTTAATTAACCCGAACCTCATGATCTCACCAAGAAAATGGTATTACAAAATTTATTCTCACCAAACATGTGTGAAACTCACTTTGGATAACACCATTGTGTTCAACTCATCAAGAAATTTTTGGCAATATGGAATTTTCCTCAATCTGACCTCTGGATTGAAAGTTATTCCCATTTAAAGTTTGGCCCCTAAAGCCCTCTGACATCAACAAATATTTTCCATGTGGCACTCACATGAAACTTCTACCTCATGTGAAGTCCACCGTGGAAGCCACCATGTCACAACACCTTAGCACCACCAAGTCCTGTGTCAGTTCTTAATAATGGAACCCATTCAATCCTCCACTGTGAACCATACATTTTAACATCACTAACAAAGATGAATTGTCATCCTACGAATTGTATCTATCCCATTCCCATGGTAGGAATGCATCGCTTGAATATCTATTTTTGATGAAAATGATATGGACCATTGGATGCATCAAGTAATTTTTCGCAACTTAAATCTTGACCAAATTTTCACCCATTGTAATATAGAACCATCAAATCTAGTGGATGATCAACATTAGATCATATCAGCTTTCAATGTCTTATTTAACTCTCATGAAAGTTCGGACTCGATACATAATCTCAATTGTTGGATGAATAGGCACTAATCTCTACCTCTGCCACCTGTCTTTTAATGGCATGTGAGTTAAACCCCCACGTTACCCAATTACATAGCGTCATGCTACCATTAAGATGACGTTAGGGTGACACCACCCATCTACATGGTATCCTCTGGTAGTGCAACATGTCATTCAAAAACTAGCTACTTGGACATCCAAAAGGTCCATATATGCTTGCCACATGTCTCACTGACAATGTGCTATGTTGGAAATTGTGCCATGTCCCAGGTACACATTGTTCATGTCCTATGTGGCATTCACCACCTTAGCTAAAGCCCTAGGACCCACTGGGCCTCGGACCACCATGCAAATATCACATTTCCATTTAACAATAAAAGGGCATTCTATCCCAACCTCTATCAATAGTTCCAATGCACTCTCGAAATGGGTGAACCCTTGTCTTCCTCCATGGCATGATGAAATTTTTTTACGGTAGGAGACGAAAAATTTCCCCTCTCGTGCCTCCTATCGACAAAAACCACTTCTTCCCAAAAACCCTTAGAGACCTTGGCACAACATGACATGAATATCTACAACAGATGACATAAACCTTCTTGTTCTATTCCTTTTGTTAGTTTACATATTGGTCATTAAACACCAGCCTCTTGTCCCATGAAGGTACATCTTCATTCCCCAAGATGTAAATGTATCTAAAAACAAATGTAAATCATTCTATAGTGACCAACTTATAAGTATTGAATACTTCAATGGCGTTGGAACACATTCTTGGTGACAAGAAATATATGCACCATTAATATAACATGCAATTTCCTCACTAAAATCTTCATCATTTTAGGTCCCTCGCTCCCTCACTAACATCTCACACATTTGACATAGACAGAGTAGGGAATTAAAACTATATGCATGCCTAGCAATAACCATTTATCAGATTCACGGATATGGATTACCATATACACATCGACCATCGACCTTCAGCATATATATATATATATATATATATATATATATATATATATATATATATATATATCACAAATGTCCATATTATTCATGGCATAACAAAAAATAGAAATCACCCACAGTGACATTCAGATGAACTCAACAACAATCATACATACTAGATAAGTATCCATGCATTCAAGAGATTATCATCAGTCACAGGGATCTACAATCCATCAACCCATGAGAACAATCATACAAGCATCTCATCATAGGAAACCAAGAATACACCATTCCTCCATAAACAATATTCATACATTTATTGTTGTAACCCATAACAATAGCATTTAACATTCATGACATAACAAAAGTACAATTAGATACACTTATCTATATAACTTGATGAATAGAAGTTGAGGGAAGGACTTAAACTCTCCACCCAACTATAGGTTAGCTACACTACAATATTTCTTGCAGCTGACCACCCCTGAGTTGGATTCAGATTCTAAGGAGGTAATTGCTTAGGATTTCTCTTACCAACAACTAGTCAACACATGGTAAGAAGAAAAGTCCATTTCTTAGGTGATTTCTCAATAGCTCGAGCTATAACACCATATTGACTCTTTATTCAGTAGAACACCAACCACAAGGGTTCATCCAAGGCTCAGTGATTTTAAACTCAATTATATGAGAAGGAATATATATATTATTAGGGAGGTTTATCAACTCTATTAGTATTGTAGGATTAAAGATTCCACTTCCAAGAGATTTATCAACTTACTGAGAAAATATCTAAGTGTTTTATCAGTTGCAAGGCTAGTCATTACCCATGTGTTTATCAACTCTCAAAGAAAGCACATAAAATTTTTAATAGACCTGTCTTGAACTTGAGTGTCTCAACTCCACTAAAATTTCTTTGGACAATCAGTTCATGAGAACATTCCCAAGCCTTAGAAAACATAGGGAATACCATCCCTAAACAAAACATAGGTTATCATAGGCTATCTCTTCTTTTTATGTTCACATCCACTTCCAACTCACGCTCTACATTCTCCTTTCTAACAAGCTTTATCTCTTGCTCATATCCATGTGTTTGTCTACTTGATTGTTTGAATGAATGCCTCCATAATGCTAGAATGTATCTCCTCTTCCACACCTTCTCTCCAATCAGGCCTTTCTTCTCCTACCGTTCCATGTTTTTTAACCATGCCCACATATTTATGAGAACCAAAATTGCATGCTCATCCTTTTACTCAAGAACCCATTCGCTCAATTCAATGTTGCACCAACAATTCCAAATCCATTAGGGAGATAGGTGGTGAAAAAAATATATTGGTTCGATTTAAAAGAAACTCCGCCTCCTCGGTCCTTTGAATATGTGTCCACTTCCATCATCCAATCAATGTGTTACATTTCCACATTATTTACATGAATTATAATTCATAGCAATGTTTACAAGATGGATTAGAAAAAAGTGTTGTCATAGGCCCCACCCCATTATAGGAACACCGTACTCGATGTTCTATACTTGAATATGACATTCATCATTGTTTTATGCTTGAGCATGAAACTCAATAGTGATCTATGCTCGAGTAAAAAATTCAACAATGAGATTTACATACACACAACTTTTGTACATTCATTTACATAATGAATAGAAATGGGAAAGATACCCTCATTCAATTAGTCATTTTCTCAAGTGCTTTCATCTAGTTCATAGTGCCTTTAATGCACCTCGTCTTACTTGATTACTTTATTTTCGAAGAGTTATCCTCTAATTTCCAATCATGCCATCCATTGTGCCCAGTGCTCCTTTAGGGAATAATTCCACTCATTTCTTCCGAAGACACACCCATTACATCTTTGATCATAATCAATATGCTCATTATTATTTAAAATCAATTTACTTTCCAAGTTTGACATCCCCTTCTATGCTTCCCTGGCCCCTTAGGCGATCCATCCTAATCCAGGATTGTCTTTGAAAGGCCTAAAAGTAAAAGTGCTCAAAATCTGATGTAGACAATGCCATGTGAAAGATCTTGATGAGACGATTCCAATGCAACTTGAATCATGTTGAACAAAGTTCGTATGCAATATTTATGCAAATCTAAAGCTTGTGCCAAATAATGAAAAGGGAGTTTGCAGGGCTGCCACATGGCAGTACTAGGAAGCACCATGTAGCAATGCACAGGTGATGGTGTGGTAGCTTGTATGATGATGTGGTAGGTGATGATGTGATAGATTCGGTGTGATGAAGTGGAAGGTTGAAAAATTAACACATGGAATTGAGTTAGTAGTGACGTGGCCAGCTGAAGTGGCGACAAGTTGCAAGGTCATGGGTTGACATGTGGCAAGAAGAGGTTGATGTAGCATCGAGTTGGGTGTTTACTGGGTTATAGCTAGACTAGTGAAAGGCTTCCATGTGGCCCAGTAAAAGGGTGCAACATGGCACCTAAAAATGGGCTAGAAGGTTTGAATGTCAAAATTGTTAAATGGTTGGATACCATGGGGTTTGAACCCTGACCTTAGCAGAGATCAACCAACAACTTAACTGTTGGATCAAAGGAGGATGTTGTAATAATGGCTAGCATGGTTTATATTTAACAATTATTATAATTGGGAAGGCTAAAAGGGGGTAAGGCCGTGGGTTTTCCCCAAGACCTCCCTGAGAGTTGTCACTTTATCAACACAATGTTATATTATGATGTGATATGGTTGACCCCGATATCATATCATAACAACGTTGTTGTGCTAGATTGGAGTTATCATTGCATCCTTTGGGAAAATAGTTGGTTACAATTGTTTCCAAAGAGGGAAGCTTGAGGGTTTCACCTCGTAAACCCCTCAAAACAGACCGACAGTGAGTTCAATTAATATGACACCATGTGCCATATTCATTGGACAATGTATTATATTGTTTAATATAATTTTTATTTACAATGTATTTGCAATGATAGTTTTGAAGAAAGATCATGATAGCCATGGTGGTTTGACCTTCCGCTGATTGTATCATATGTTCTTAAATATTAAAATACATACCATCACACCAAGACATTGGAAGGTGAGAAATAAATATGGCCAAGGCTTTCTATTGTGTTTTTAAACCTGTGTAATGTTTGTAAAAATAAAAATATTTTAGAGCTCATTTTGTAATAGCTAAGAAGGAGAATTTGATGGTGTTCGGAGATCACTTCCTAGTGGTAGAGAGATGAGCTTTTGTGCAAGTTTTGGGAGGATTTTTATGATGCAACAAAGTGATTTAATCTTATCATATGATTGATAAAACAAGGCCACTCCCTTGGAGATGATACCCAGAGACATAGTCCACACTGGATGAACTTCGTTATTAATTGGTTGTTGTGCTTCCTTTCTCTTCTTCCTGATTCTATACATTTCTTCTTAATTTTTAGCTTCATTCAAGTCCTTTAAAACTTGATTTAAGTTAATTATGATCATATTTTAAACTAGTTAAAAGTAATCATTCACACAAATATTTTAATGAACTAAGTCATT
The DNA here is from genome assembly GCA_031772625.1 of Pinus tabuliformis. Taxonomy (NCBI): domain Eukaryota; kingdom Viridiplantae; phylum Streptophyta; class Pinopsida; order Pinales; family Pinaceae; genus Pinus; species Pinus tabuliformis. The sequence continues at coordinate 1,236,189,283 of CM062816.1, forward strand.
AACGATCCCATATCATGTGGTATCAGAGCAGTTTGATGTTGGTTTGTTAGTGTGCATGATAACTAGGAGAGAATTAAAGCAAGGTGAAGGATCACTTCTTAAAGGAAACCCAAAAATTGGATCGAGAAGCCTCACTTGAAGAGAAGAAATGTCGTCCCACCAAGGAGAGGAAAATATTTTTAGTTTTGAGGCAGAGTTTCATAAAATTTTCATGGTAATGAAGGCCATGGTGGATGAAATGTATTGGGAATGGAAAAAGACTTATTATTATCCTCCTTCAAGTTCTCATTCTTCTCACTCTCCTCATTCTCTTGATGATTTTGAGAAAAAAATCTCAAGGTGTTGGGTTGAGTTTGTTAACCAAGATGGGTTATGAGGGAAAGGACCTTGGAATTGATGGCCAAGATATAATTAAACCTTTAAACGTGGAAGAAAGACCTTGCTATGTGAGATTGAGGTATGGTGAAGGGGAATGCAAAGCAAGAAATTCTCCAAAGGATACACCATCACAAAAACAACTAGTGAGTAGTAGTGATGACCATCAAAGGTATAATAAGCATGACTATTATAATTTTCCTTTTGATTACATGAAGATTGGCATTGTTAAAATTTTATGGCATAGGAAACCATGCAATTTTTGAGGGTTATCTAACCATATCATTTTCAAGTATTGGAAGAGGATGGATGTATACAGGAAATATATGTCAATCAATAAGGGGACATGACATGAAGACCCATGTCCACAATAGAAAAAAGAGGGGTAAGAAAGGTTGGATGTTGAAGAACCTTTGCACTTGTTGCAACAAAGGTGGACATGAGGAAGCTAAGTGTTGGCAACTCCATCCAAATCTTTGTTCGAAGAAGGGAAAGAATATTGTACATATACAAACAAAACAAGAGGAGCAACTAGATGAAGAGAAACCATTGGGCCAGTGTGGCCAAAAGTGGATTCAAATATTCATTATAGTTTTCTTCCCTTACTGAATTTTCTATGTGAATCTGTCAAGAGGATGAGAAATATTGTTAGCTCATTTTCATTGATATCATTGTATTTGTTAATTTTTATGATATGTTGTATGTGGGTAGTGGCTAGGGTAACATATGCAGAAGGATGTGGGAAAATGAAAATGGGTAGAAATATGGTTTTAGTTGTCATAATTGTTGTGCAACATTTTTTGATGAAAAAAGTGCACAGAACAAGGTGGACAAATATTAAACAAGTGGGGAGGTGTTTCCCTCACTTGGTGCTTGATTAAAAATCTTTTAGAGGTCCAAAATCCTATTAATGGGGAGGAATGATCTAAGAGGATCTTAGAAAGGCCAAAAATTCAAAGTATTCAAAACCTTATGAAAATAATTCCATGTTGAATAGATTGATGAGATGATTCCAACAAAACTTGAATTGCATCGAACAAATCATGTATGCAAAATTTATGGCAAACTGAAGTTCGTGCCAAACAACAAAAAGAGAGTTTGTGGGGTTTCCATGTGGAAGTAGTAGGAAGTTCCATGTGGCACTATATGTATGATTACATGGTAGTCCAAATGATGATGTGGTAGGTGCTAATGTTGTAGATTATGTGCGATGACATGAAAGGATGAAAATTAACATGGCATTGAGTTGGCAATGATGTGGCAAGATGAACTAGCAAAAAGTGGCAACATCATGGGCTAACACGTGACAAGAAAAGGTTGATATGACATTAATTTGGGTGTTGAATAGGTTATAAATAGATCAATGAAAGGATGTCATGTCACCTAGTCAGAGGGTGCCATGCGACACCTTGAAATGGGAAAAAAGATTCAAATGTAAAATTCTTTGATGACTGCAAATCACAGGGTTTGAACCTCGACCTTGGCAGAGATCAACCAATGGACTGACCATTGGACCAAAAATGTACATTTTAATAATGGTTGGAAAGGCTTATATTTAACATTTTTTATAACCGGGAAGGCAAAATAAAGTAAGGTCATGGTTTTGATCTCGTGACCTCCCCAGTAGCTGTCATTTTATCGACACAACCTTATATTTAAAATTTGATGTGATATGGTTGAACCTGAAAGCATGCCGTAATAGCACCATTGTGATAGATTTTATCATCATAACCTTTGGGATTAGAGTTGGTTACAAATGTTTCCAAAGAGGGAGGCCTGCAAGTTTTGATGACCCTCAGTATTACAATAAGAATGTTGAAACTCTTGAGGGACTCAACTTCAATTATCATCCTGAGGTTTGTACAAACTTAAGAGACATCAGAACTATAAGTGCAGCAGGAAATATATTCTATTTTGGTTGATATTGTGTGATTGAAGAGAATTTAAAATGCATAGAGACCACTTTTTCTATATAGTCTATAGGGAATGCTCAAAAAACCAATGAATAGTAAATATATTTATTATAACTTGCAAGAAAATAAACAATAGAAATAAATCCTATTCTATTGTAGAAAAGTAAATGACAAAAGGTAAACCCTAATCTAATTGTAGGAAGGTAAATGACAAGGAGTAACTCTACCCTGTTTTTCCAAATGTAAATATATGCTAATGTAGGAAAGTAAATGACTGAAATAAACCTATAATACTGCATGAAAGAAAAGCAAACCACTTCAAGAATACTAAAGGAAAATAAATCCTACTCTATGGTACATGATAAATCCGTTTTGCAGCTAAAACAAGACATACAAACAAAAAACCTTAATTGCATAAAGAAAGATATAAATACTAGGGTAAAGTTATTAAGGGGTCTTTCAACCCCTAAACTCCATCTCTAGGGTCTAATGAACATTTTGAAATGCTGAGGAATGATAAACAAGCTTCTGGTGCAAATCTATAGGCATTTTAAGGAAATATGTGTATTGTTAAAGGATGACCCTGTTTTGCTACAAGAAACATACAAGGGAAAATTTATGAGGTCTAAATGTGGTTTGAAGAGTGGAAAGGTGGAGGAAAGTTGTGGAAGGGTAGATAGGTCCTTTCTAAGCTTAGGTACATCCAATGGATCAACTCATGTAAGGAAGAGTCAAAATCAGGGGTTTCTTGTAGCTTGGATAGGAAAAATCTAGCTTGCTGGAAGATTGCTGAGATGTATAACAATGGGTGAAAAGATGATGTTTTAAGTGAACTAAATGCATCAAAATAGCACTAACTTTTCGTATGGAACACTAACATATATCTAAAAGCAAAGTGCATGGTTAACTAATTAAAACAAGGTACATAAACAATTGATAAACTATTAATGTGCACAAAAGTAAAATGATGGAAATGATGAGTTGAACTTTAAATAAATATTACAATTACATAAAAGAAACTGTTTTTGTGTTTATTAGAACAAACTTAGAAATAAGCTTATTCATAAACCCTACAAAGATAATACTTTTTCAGAGATGAGATTTGCAAAGAAACATAACTAAGATAAATGCAAGAGAAGTAAATGTATAAGAAGGTGGCTTGAGCACCTGGGTTGGGCCCTAACCCAATGAGACTTAGGCCCCTTAGAAGATTATCAAATTGAGAACAAAAGAATGATTTTCATTAATATTTAAAAGTGCTCATACAAGAAACACGACAAACTGAAATAATAGGAAAGAGCCTTTCTCTAATGTTAACTATCTTCCTGTAGAGTTTTGAATCCCTATTGGGTTACTAAGGCCTCCTATTTGTACAAAAAATGCTTGATGGGTAGCTTCCTTAAAGAGATGATTGATTCCCTCCAAAATCCCTAAAAGGTTGGACCTGGTTCCCTAGTGGCCTCATAGCTACATGGAGGTGGTAAATGTATTTGAGCTAACCAAGTTGTGATTATCCTTTAGTAGAGGACAAGCCCCATATTATTCTCTTATTTGACTCCTACGTGATCTGCATAAGGTATCCTCAATATCTTGCATAATTAATGCATTAGGCACACAAGATATATAAATTATATCTTAACCCTCCTAAGAATATATTAGAATTGAAAAAGAAATTATAAAGTGAATAATAAAAGGTTAAATATGCCAAAGGATGGTCAGATGCACCTTAAATTATACCTATTTGGGAGGCCCATCGGGTTTCACCTCATAACCCCCCCATAACAAATTAATTGTGCATTCAACCAATACGTCATTATGAGCCATATTCATTAGACAATATATTATATTTTTTAATATAGCTTTGATTTATAATATATTTGCAGTGATAGTTTTGAAGGCAGATCATGATAGCCACATGGGGTTTGACCTTGGTTTGATCATAACATATGTTTTTAAACATCAAAATACATACCATCATGCCATAAAATTTGGAGGTGAGAAACAAATAGAGCCCAAGCATGTTATTGAGTTTTTAAACCTATGGTATTTTTGTAAAAGAAAAATTATTTTAGAGCTCATTTTGTAGCAACCAAGAAGGAGAATCTGGTGGTGTTTGGAGACCACTTCCTAGTGGAAAAAAACTCAGCTTTTGTGTAGGTTTTGGGAGTATTTTTGTGATGTAACAAAGTGATTGAAAATTATCATATGATTAATAAAATCATTCCACTCCCTTGGAGACAGGACCTAGAGATGTAGTCCACATTGGATGAACTCTATTATCAATTGGTTATTGTGCTTCTTTTCTCTTTTTCTTGATTCTCTACATTTCTTCATAATTTGTAGCTTCATTCAAGTTCTTTAACGATTTATTTAAGTTAATTATACACATATTTTAAATTGGTTAAAAGTAATCACTCACACATGAAAAATTTCATGAACCAAGTAATTTAATGATCCTGGATCACATCCTTTGGCAAGGCTTCCTCACATATGAATAATTTTCTGAGCCAAGGCATACCCTTTCCTTACTTGAATAACAAAACACATGTCATGACATACATTATGTTGATCAACGCATATCACAGGGTTCCAGTGTCACTAAAATGGCCTAGTTCTGGAAGTCTTCAACTCCATCATGTTGTTGTACACTCTGATATTATTAACCTGATGCTCTTTGCCTTGTACTTGACCTAATGCATTCATGTTGAAAAACTCAATAGTTCTCCTGCATCAGAAGCAAATGAGTCTTATGAGTTCCATCATTAGAATTCTAAATCAATTCAAACATGCCTTCAACAAAAAATTTAATTACGAAGTTAACCATAAAAATTTTAAGTCGATTTCAAATCACAACTTAAATAGAGAATTTCTTCAAACTGAAATTAATACTTATCTTTGGTATATCTTTGTTTTCCTAGCTTACAAGAACTAAATGTTTCTTATCCCTAAGCAAAGCACTCAATGTTGGCTATTTTTCTCCACATAGCCTTGAATCAACCAGTTTTGTCTTTGACTATAGTTCACTAACTGTTTCTAACCCTAAGGCAAGAACTCAGTGGTGTTCATACTACTCAGTGCAATATTTTTGTACAGGTCTAAATAATCCCCTCCTCTCACTCAACTCCTAGTGAGTGTGAACACTACCATCCAGGTATTCTTCTATCGACAAGAATATTATTTACCACCACAACTCCATTCAAAATCTCCATTATCATAAAAAATTCCATATCATCACACCTCCAACAAGGCAAGTGTGATTATTTGACAAGCATATAAGTGGCTAGCTAACACTTTGATGTTGGTAATAGATGAACTGTTTACATTGAGTGGTTTCTCCTCCCTAAGAAAACACTCAGAAAACTGTAAGCATTGAGTGGTTTTATGAGCTTACTTTGGAAATAACTCAATGTTTATCAACTTACTTTGGCAAGCACTAAATGTTTATCATCTTACTTGGTAAGAATTGAGTGTTTATTAGTTTACTTTCGCAAGCACTAAGTGGTTTATCAGTTTACTTTTGAAAGAATTTAGTGTTTATTAGCTTACTTTGGAAATCACTGAGTGGTTTATCAGTGTAGATTGGCAATAACTTACTTTTTATTATCTTAATTTGGCAAGCACTCAAGGGTTTATTAGTTTACTTTGGAAAGCACTAAATGTTTATTATCTTACTTTGGCAAGCACTTAATCGCGTTCGTCTGTTTATTTTGGAAAGCACTGAATGTTTATCAACTTACATTGGAAAACATTTAGTGGTTTATCAAATTACTTTGGTAAGAAATGTGTTATTATATGCTTATTTAGGAAAACACTCATTGGTTTATTAGTTTACCTTGGCAAACATTGAGTGTTTATTAGCTTAATTTGGTAAGCACTCAGTGTTTATCAACCCGCGCTAATACTCAAGGGTGTATGTGCCTCATCATTTGACCAAGAAATCTAGTTAGTTGTTAGTATTCTTTTTGATACAACATTTCAACATTTCCTTTTCATAAACATAATATAAACATGGCACATAAATGTCATAGTAACATGAGAATAATAATAGCCAACAACAAGATTTCACACTTACTCGATGGATCCCTTACATGATAGGGAATCTTATCGGATAACTTTACCATGTTATCCCATACATGCCATTCATATAATCATCAGATTTTTTAGATCATTAATCAATCATCCTTCCACTGGGATGATTCTTAACAATGAATTATCAAATGGAATGAAATTATATACATTCACTCTAGTGAGAATTAGAAAAGTCATTGCACTAGTTCACATCAAAGGTTCCTTGCCTTCAACATGCCACTTCTTGGTATCCATTCAAGTCTGCATTAATTTGAAACAATAGTTTTCACATTCAGCTAAAGGAATTCTCACACAATTCCTTTCATATACCCCAGTACCTAGGCTTACTTCCTGCCTTATTTACTTGGCTATCACTACTAGCACTTTCAATTGAAGTATTTTTAAATGTACAACTTGTTGGAAAGATTGTTGATGTTGCAACCTTAATTAGTTCATCAAGTTAGCCATTCATAGATTTCAATGAGAACCTCGTAATGACATCTTCATTTTCATTCAATTTCAGCATGTCCTCATCTATCCTAAGAATATGTTGTCAATTCCTATCCTTTATCATTTTCATTCAAGCTCACAGCAAACATGAGGAGCACTAACATAACATAGTAATAATGATAATTATCAGTAATGGGCCGCTCTTACCCACTTTCCCAATGATGTTCCATACAACATGGAATCCATTAAGTAACCTCTATGTGTCAGCCAAAACATGGTAAGTAACAATTATATTTTCATGTTTTTACCACTAAAACTAGTTGGGGGCCTAAGGGGAATCCCTAAAGGGAAAATGCTAGGCCAAGGGAAATAAATGGAGTCTTAACCCATTGTCACCTAAGCTAAGACTCCATGCTCATTATGGACTTTCATTGATGGTAGGAGGCCCGGTAGTTAGGAAGTCACTTATAAAGTATATATCAATGAAGAGGTGTGAAGTGACCTTATAAACCCTTTCCCTAGGATAGAATGAAGAGTGGAACTTGCTCGCCCGTTAAGCAAGGGACTTGATCTTCTAGGGGGAGAAGATGAGGATTTGAGGGTTGAGGTAGAAGGATAAGACCTATAAAGGAGTTTCTCAATCCCTAAAATCCTTTTGAGAACTTAGATTCTTGAATAATCCTTGATTAATAGGCTTTGGTGAAGAATGGGACCACATGAGGCCAAGTGGACCCAGCCCAGGTTAGGGGATAGATTTTAGCAACCAATGGTGCTCTTAACCTTGCAAAGGTGAGGGAAAAGGAACAAACGAGAATTTTCTTTCGTAGATGTCAAATTGATCCTACTAGGTTCTATCCTTGGGAACACCTAGAAAAAACTTGATCCTAGAGTTAGGGCTTGGGATATCTGGAGATTCCATCATTGGAATTACTTCAAATTTGGAGGAGAGAAAGGGGACCCACCAAAACAGTTGTATCTAGGAGATCAAAGTTTTATTCTAGCTAGTTTCCCAGGAAATTGATGCCCTAGGTGACCTAATGGGGCCAGACATAGGAAAAAAAGGAAAAAAGTAGAAAGAGGGTTAAAATGATCACCCATTTTGAGGGAGCAGTGCCTGATTCAATTGGGGATATGGATTCAATGATAATAATGAAGAAGGATTTAGTTTCTTGTTCATGGAGGCTCCAAAAGTCAACTTCGTCCAATGTTAGAGGAAAGAGAAGAAAAGTGACTTTCAAGCATTTATACTTCATACAAATGGTGCAATATTATCAATATAACATGATATCTAGGAAATTTCATTCATCTAACAGTGGACCATACAAAAAATAAGCTAAATAGACACATAATTCCACATTTCGTACATGTAACAATTAGCCCTAATCATAGTGAAATTCAAATGTATGCAACGACAAGAAAAATAGTGTTAAATTTTCACTTAAAATGTTAGAGAGTATATCCAACTAGCATCACATTTGTAAATAAGAAGCTCCAAGATAGAAATAGCCCAAATCCATACATCAAAATTAATCCATCATCCAAAATAATCCTCCAAGGAAAAAGTGCAAAGTTCTCTAAAGATAGAGAGGTCCCAAGTTAAGTGATCATACAAATGAATCCAAATAACTCCTATTTATACACTAATCAGGAGTTCAATTTAGCTAATAAGCATACATTAGCCCCTAAAAATAAAATAATATGGAAATGACCTAATTTTGGTGACAAGCCCACCAAACTAGATCACAAATAAAAAGGTAAGCCTCTCAAGAGGACAAATAATAATATATGCATGTCGTAGGGCCCTCTAAGAGGCTTAATGAGGTCCATGGGTACCACAATGAACAATAGGACCCTCAAAAGAAGTGGACAAGGGGTTGGACCCTTGTGATAACCTGTGGTGCTTCAAATGACTGTGGGGGAACACAAGTGTCCTCATGGGTCTCCAAACAAATCGAAGTTGCATGTAGGTTTCCCTCAAGGGCTAGGATGATAATGTAGGAGATGCCACATCATTGTAGAATTCTTGGATCACCTTCCAAGTGTATGGTGTAGATCTGGGGCCAACTGGGCATGATGGATCAGGTGCATCCTCCTTGTCAAACAAGTGACCCACGAGAAATCTATGAATGGTTGTGGGGATCCATGAAGTGTAATATGCTACTGTGGAGGACCATGACTCTCAATGCTCACCCTATATGTGCCAATTTAGCCCTCCGGAGGATTAGGACCCTGTATAAGGAGACCAAACCCCAAATGGAAACCATCTACAATATTGCCTAAGATCTAATGCATCCCCTAGGCTTCCAGTACAGCAAGTCATTAGAGAAATTGAGCAAATAAGCTTACCTAGTCAGGGACTACAAGTGGGGACTTCATAATGGCTTGCCCTTCGATAATGGGCTTCAGGATGTGCCAATGTCTCTTAAATGCCTAATGGGGTTAACCAAGTGCCCTATTAGATGGTTCCTACTTCTAAAGGTGATAATATAGTCAAGGTTATTCGTCAAAAGGTGGTGGCATGTGGCAGATAGGTGAATGAGGTAGGAAATGAGAGCGGGAAGCCCTGGGTCACATGTTAGGGTATAAGGATAGCTAATAAAAGGGAAGCCCACACTTGGGTTTCTAAGGTGTAGGATGGAGAATTCATGGTACATGAGTTGCCCTAACCTTGATTTTTCCACCCCTCTTTATATGCCTTTTTCCTTTATATGATTTTCTGTGATTAATTGCGCAGGGCTCAAGGGGTTAGAGAATGATGTATAAGATATAGCAGTGACTTCCCCCCTTTAAGGTGGGGCAGTTCATTTCCCACAAGGGTTGGGACAATCATGGGTTCCTATATGATGAGGAAGGTTCATAGAACCTGTTGGAACTAGGGTGATTACCATAATGGTGGGGTAGAGCTTCATGTAATGGATGTTTTCCACGTGCTAAATGTTTTTGTCCCGACCATATTTTGCATTTTGTGGTACTTTTCTTGTTGAATGTGGCCATATGTGCTTTTAACTTTCATTTTAGTTGCATCAAACCCCAGGCTTCATTCCAAGCCATGGGCAAGGGGAAGGGACGAGCTGACCTTATGTGGACCCGATGGAGGAATGTAGACCCAGGTGGGAGAAATGATGGGTGAGGTAATAATGAGTGGAAAGAGGGTAATAGAAGTTGATAATGGAGCAGGACCACACAACCAAAATCAGGGTTTCCCATGAAATACCATCCCTGAAACTAGATGGCCATTAAAAGAGATCCCACAGGACTAGAATGCAAGGTTAATTCCTAAAGGGATCTAGGGGACAAAAGCAAAAACCTAGCCCATTCTTTCTGCTAAATCCCCCCATCAATCCATGCCCAGAAGTGTCCATGATAAGCAAACTACAATACTCAATTTCAAAATGACAAGGCATACCTTAGGATTCAAGAGACCCACCTTCAAACATACGATTATGGAAGATGGGTGAAGGACCACATGAATGGCTCTAGTGGTGGAGAAATGGCACAATGAGCTAGTTGATGGCTACAAGGGGCTGCTAGCTACTAACTAAGTACAATTTTGGAGAAAACATTTCTCCTAGGGATATTACCCATAAAATGGTGGGTAACATCTGGCTCCAACTGGGACGTGATCTCTCAAAGAAGTGGGTGAAGCTGCTCAAATGAGAGGTCATGAGAACTCCAAGAATAGCCCGGTTATCGTAGACCTGTCACCTACACATATAATAGATGGAAAAACATGGGGCATAATGCTTTCATGATGTCTCATGATCGCGCATGTTAATATGTTAGGCCATAAAATCAACAGAAAATAAAATATGAAGATTTTAATTCAGATGCATCTAATCTACCATGAAAAATATCATATGATGTTAGTTCTAATGAGAAAATGAACATGCAATGAATCCTACCCTAACATGCATATAGTAAGGCTAAAAATAAGTATAATCATAAAGCCAGTGCAACCAACATATCATCATATCATTGTACATATGTTTTCCAGTATGATTACTCATGTAGCAACCCCCAAATCGAATGTGGACATAGTCATATGGAAGATGACATGGGTGGGAGGTGGGAAAATATGATCTCCATCGGAGGTAGAAGGAGGTCTTAGGAGAAAGAAAACCGGTCATTATAGAGGTCCAGGGCTGTCCTTCTAGGTACAGAATGAAGGAATGAATGATCACTCTCGATAACTCTTTGAGGATGTCACATGGTTGGGATGAGAGGGGAATGAAGGGTGAGAGGAAGAAGGAATGCAAAAAATAGGTCTCTCAATGTGATGGTCACAACGAGGAGGGGAGGTCACAGAGTGATCATAATCATAAGGATGGGTCAAAGGGGATAAAATATATTCAACGAAGTGTACTTCCTTGACACCATATTTAGCAAGGGGAAAAGTGGCATTGTCATTGGAGCTCATATCAAAAGAGACGAGGGAATGACTTGAGGAATACTCAAGGTGATGAACATGAGGGAAAGGCAAAGGGGAGGGTGAAGTGTCATATTCGACAAGATTTCCTTCCCCACAATTTAAAGGCTCGAGTGATTTGAATTCATATTCATAAGGTGGGTAGGTGGGAGCCTCATTTATTTCCTCATTATAAGCATCAAAGATTGGGCTTTCATTAAAAAGACAATCAATCACTCCCAATTGTCCTTTTCATGCAAGGGAAAATGATAATTCTCCTTCCCAAAGGTATCGATGGATATGTCATCATAAGGAATGTCCGGGATAAAGGAATAACCAATCTCAATCTCATCTTCCTTGTCAGTATAAAAAATGGGAGCACAATCAAATTGGGACCCAACGATCTCCCGTTTCTCCTTTTCAATGAAGAAATAATCTCCAATGTCATTCTCCAAGGAGCTCACGGGATCACCTTCCTTAAGGTTTTCAAAAGGAGAGTCATCAGGAGTGGTATCCTTGAGAAAGGTAAGGTCAGTCTCGGCCTTACTTTCCATAACTTCATTTTCCTCAACACATGTGCTCTTGAAAATTATCCTACTCGTATTGTAGCCCCAACAAGGATTCGTCTTCTTGCTCATCACTGAGGCCCTCAAGTTCATCCTCATCTTGGTTGGTTAACCAGCAGTACCTTTCTTCTTCTCTCTTCTCTTGAAGAACAATGACTAAGGTATTTGTTTCATGATTCTAGTAGTATGCTTCCAGGAGGAGAGCATAAGTGGGGTTCTCTTTATACTCACATTTCATCTTATGAAACTTCACTTCTTCATCATATAAGAAGGAGAAAAATTCATTAGAATTATATTCCTCACTACCTCCCTGCATGACTTAGTATATTCATCCATTATTTCTTGCATCATTTGGAGGCTTGCGGGATCCAATTCTTCATCATCATCATAGGAGGTACTCCCTTTTGCATTGTTATTGATGAGGTTATCCAGAATCTTCACTACACAAGTTATGTGAGCAATTTCAAGGAGATGACTAGGATCTTCTTCATAATAACACCTTACTATTTCAAGTTGTACTTCTTGCAACCTATAAAATGTGATCATGAGTTCCATACCCATGCTCTCCAACATATTTTGAAATTTTTTTGCATATTCCACCATTTTCTTTTGGAGTTCCTGAATCTCTTGGTTATTGAGTTTTTCAAGTATAGGACCAAGAGAAATCTCCATTTTCTATGATTTTTCATATTAATATTATAATGGAGATACCAGGGTGAATTAAAGTGCCTTGATAGATGCTTTCGTCACCCTACAAGCATTAATTTTAAAGTTCAATGAAGAACTAGGGATTTGTTCTTCCAGTGGAGTTGCCAATAATGATATGTCGACATGTCGTTCGGGGAACAAAACACACGCCTCTTGTCCTTGGAAATTGTGCCAAAATGTTACCACTCAAGCTACCAGGGGACCTAAGGGGAACCCCTAAAGGGAAAATGCTAGGCCAAGGGAAACAAATGGAGTCTTAGTCCACTGTCACCTCAACTAAGACTCCCTGCACTTTATAGACTTTCACTGATGGGAGGAGACCCAGTAGTTAGGAAATCACTTATAAAGTATACGTGAATGAAGAGGTATGAAGTTACCTTACAAACCCTTTCCCTAGGATAGAATGAAGAGTGGAACTTGCTCACCTGTTAAGAAAGGGACTTGATCTTCTATGGGGAGGGGACGAGGATTGGAGGGTTGAGGTAGAAGGATAAGACCTATAAACAAGGTTCTCAATCCCTAAAATCCTTTTGAGAACTTGGATTCTCGAGTAGTCCTTGATAAATAGGATTTGGTGAAGAATGGGACCACATGAGGCCAAGTGGACCCAATCTAGGTTAGGTGATGGATTTTGGCAACCAATGGTGCTCTTAACCTGGCCAAAGTGAGGGAAAAGGATCAAAACAAAATTTTCTTTCGAAGATGTCAAATTGATCCTACTAGGTTCTAGCCTTGGGAACACCCAGGAAAAACTTGATCCTAGAGCTAGGGCTTGGGGTATCCAGATATTCCACCATTGGAATTACTTCAAATTTGGAGGAGAGCAAGGGGACCAACCAACTCAGTTGTATCTAGGAGATAGAAGTTTTCTTCTGGCTATTTTCCCGGTAAATTGATGCCCTAGGTGACCTAATGGGGCTATACCTAGGAGAAAAGGGAAAAGGGCACAAAGATGGTTAAAATGATTACCCTTTTTGAGGGACCAACACCTGATTCACTTGGGCATATGGATTCAAGGACAATAATGAAGAAGGATTTAGTTTCTTGTACAAGGAGGCTCCAAAAGTCAACTTCATCCAATGTTAGAGGAAAGAGGAGAAAAGTGATTTTCAATCATTTATAATTCATACAAATGGTGAAACATTATTAAGATAATATGATCTCTAGGGCATTTCATTCATCTAACAATGGCCCATACAAAGAATAAGCTAAATAGACACATAATTCCACATTTCATACATGTAGCAATTAACCCTAATCATAGTGAAATTCAAATGTATGCAACAACAAGAAAAATAACGTTAAAATTTCGCTTACAATGTTAGAGAGTATATCCAACCAACATCACATTTGTAAATAAGAAGCTGCAAGATAGAAATAGCCCAAATCCATACATCAAAATTCATCCATCATCCAAAATAATCCTCCAAAGAAAAGTGTGAAGTTCTCTAAAAGTAGAGAGATCCCAAGTCAAGTGATGATACAAACGAACCAGCTAACCCCTATTTATACACTAATTTGGAGTTTGATTTAGCTAATGAGCCTACATTAGCCCCTAAAAATAAAATATGTGCAAATGACCTAACTTTAGTGACAAGCCCACCAAACTAGCTCACAAATGAAAAGGTAAGCCTCTCAAGAGGACAAATATAAATCTCTGCATGTCATAGGGCCCTATAAGAAGCCTAATGAGGTCCATGGGTGCCACAATGAAGAAGAATACCCTAAAAATAGTTGACAAGGGGTTGGCCCCTTGTAATAACCTGTGGTGCTCCAAATGATTGTGGGGGCACACAAGTGTCCTCATGGGTCTCCAAACAAATCGAAGATGCCTGTAGGTTTCCCTCAAGGGCTAGGATGATAATGTAGGAGATGCCACATCATCGTATAAGCCTTGGATCATATGAGAAGTGTATGGTGTAGATATATGGCCCATTAGGCATGATGGATCAGGTGCATCCTCCTCGTCCAACAAGTGAACCACGAGCAATCTCTGAATGGCTGTGGGGATCCATGAAGTGTAATCTGCTGTTGTGGAGGCCCATGGATCTCAATGCGCACCCTAAATGTGCCAATGTATCCCTCTAGAGGATTAGGACCCTGTATAGGAAGACAAAACCCCAAATGGAAACCATCTGCAATCTTGCATAAGATCTAATGCATCCCCTAGGCTTCCTGTACAACACATCATTAGAGAAATCGAGCAAATAAGCTTACCTAATCATGGACTATAGGTGGGGACTTCATAATGGCCTTCCCTTCCATAATGGGCTTTGCGATGTGCCAATGTCTTCTAAACTCCCAGTGGGGTTAATCAAGTGCCCTATTAGGTGGTTCCTGCTTCTAAAGGGGATAATATAGTCAATGTACATCCATGAAAAGGTGGTGATGTGTAAAATAGGTGAATGAGGTAGGGAATGACAGGGGGTAGCTCTAGGTGACATGTTGGGGCACAAGGGTAGCTAATAATAGGGAAGCCGAAACTTGGTTTTATAAGGTTTAGGAGGGAGAAATCATGGTACATGAGGTATCCCAGTCTTGATTTTTCCACCCCTCTTTATATTCCTTTTTCCTTTA
The DNA here is from genome assembly GCA_031772625.1 of Pinus tabuliformis. Taxonomy (NCBI): domain Eukaryota; kingdom Viridiplantae; phylum Streptophyta; class Pinopsida; order Pinales; family Pinaceae; genus Pinus; species Pinus tabuliformis. The sequence continues at coordinate 1,236,204,345 of CM062816.1, forward strand.
TATGATTTTCTTTGATTAACTACTTGAGGCTCAAGGGGTTAGAGCATGATGTATAAGATATAATAGTGAATTCCCCCCTTTAAGGTGGGGTGGTTCATTGCCCACTTGGGGTTGGGACAATCATGGGTTCCTATATGATGAGGAAGGTTCATAGAACTTATTGGAACCAAGGTGATGACCATGATGATGGGGTAGAGCTTCATGTAATGGATTTTTCCCATGTGCTAAATGTTTTTGTCCCAACCATATTTTGCATTTTGTGGTACTTTTCCTGTTGAATGTGGCCATATATTCTTTTAACTTTCTTTTTAGCCGCATCAACCTCCAAGCTTCATTCCAAGCCATGAACCAAGGTGTGGGTAAGGGGAAGGGGCGAGCTGACCCTATGTGAACCCGATGGAAGAATGTGGACCTAGGTGGGAGAAATGATGGATGGGGTGATAATGAGTGGAAAGAAGGTAATATAGGCAGATAAGGGAGCGGGATCACACAATCAATATTGAGGTTTCTCGTGAAATACTATCCCTGAAACTAGATGGACAGTAAAAGAGATCCCGTGGGACTAGAATGTAAGGTTAATTCCTAAAGGGGTCTAGGGGACAAAAGCATACACCTAGCCCATTCTTTCCGCCAAATCCCCCCATTAATCCATGCCCAAAAGTGTCCATGATAAGAAAACTACAATACTCAATTTCAAAATGACAAGGCATACCTTCAAATTCGGGAGCCCCACCTTAAAACATACGATCATGGCAGATGGGCGAGGGACCACATGGCTGGCTCAGGTGGCAGAGAAATGGCACAATGAGCTACTTGATGGCTGCAAGGGGATTCAGGATGTCGATTGAGGACCATTTTGGAGAAAAAGTTTCTCTTAGGGATATTACCCATAAAATTTTGGGTAACACATACCATTCACACAGTCACCATATTTTCAAATATTAATCGCTTATTTTATGAATATGATGGTTCTAAACTAATGACCTTTCAGATTAACGTGGGGGCTTCACTAGGAGAGAAATATCATACCATGTGCATTCATATTGGAGGATATATATTGAGGGAAAAATAACATAATGTATTGAGCATATAATATAAGGTAAATGGTTTTTATATTGACAGGTATAAAAAAGGACCTCAAAGTTAATGGAAAAATATAAATGGGTATAAAAAATGTTAACGAAGAAATGGACACTTACAATATCTAGTGAAATAGTCGTTTTTTAAATTGGGAAGATGTATTGCATTCGTATTGGTAGGGGGTTAAACAACGCGATTTTTATAGGTATTTTCCAATATGTAGTCAAATTAAGGGTATTGTTTAGTATGCCACGAACGCACGTGATATGTCAATCATTGAGTGAAGCCCCCGTGCAGGCCAATTAGCATCCTCACAACCTTATTTCGCTTTCCCATATTTCTCGTGTTTATAAAAGACAAAATACACATATGTATATTAGTCATGCATGGTTCCTAGTTACAAGAACTATGATTTCTCATGCTATTTTCATAGTTTTCATGTCACTGTCCTTTTTATTCTTGTGGACTCATCCAATCCGCCTATTTGTCCTATCATCTTCTTATGCCTTCCATTATCATTTATCTTATTTGTAGGGATTAATTAGGGTCTCACACTTCCACTTGGGTTTTATTCAGCTCTTCAATATAGCTCCTTTTATTTCCTTTCCTAAACCCAATCAAACTATCCAAGACCAAACCACAAAATTCAAGAAGAAAGAAGAAATGAGACACAATGAAAATACCAAAAAAAAAACAATGACAACATAAGGTACCATGGCCATGCTCAAAGTTAATAGTCAAAACAACAAATAAAGTATGAATCCAACAATAATAACATAACATGTAGTAAAACATTCCCATCATTCACTAGCCCACAATAACTTAGTCCTTTGAGTTATGGAGTTTGATGTGTCCTTCACCACTATATATATATATATATATATATATATATATATATATATATATATATATATATATATATATATATATATATATTAGACCAAGCCTTTTCCAAGATTTGTAGCAACCTAAAAATTCCAGTGCCCCTCTAAATAATCCAAGAAGGGGCCTTTTAGAATCTCAGAGAGCTTGAGGGGATGCTCCATCCTCTCTTTTTTTATTACAACTTGTAGGTTCATGTGCCTGAGGCTCAGATGAGCTATTATTCTTCTTATTTCTTTGTCTATTAGGACAATCTCTTCTCAGTTATTCCTCTTCATAGTTCCAACATGAAACTATTTTTCTTTTTTGTCTAGCCTCACAAGGTTTCCCTCTAACCTTCTCATCATGACTTTCCTTTATGTCCTTAGGGGAATATGCTTTTCACAACAAATCTTACATGTATGATAGGTGTTTCACTAGAATTGTATTTAGCCTTTCCTACTCTTTTTCCTTTCTAGTAAGCCTTTTATTTTCTGCCTTGCAACTCTCCAACTCAACTTTCAAGCTCCTTAAGGTTTCTGCTCTATCGAGGTAACTTTCCCTTTCTTGTTCATGATGGACTTGGTCCATGCTATGTTGCATCAGATTGTTGTCTACCCTTTTATTTCTTGTTGCAAATGGATCTTATTATGTGTTACGACATACACATAGTTGTTAGTTATATCAGCATAAACAAATTGACTTGTTACCTTGCCATGCCAACACTAAGCTTGTTGATCTAAAGCATGCCAATCTATTGTTTTTCAAACATATTGAATTCATGCAGCCACATATTCTAGGAAGCCAAAGTGCATATTAGTATGTTTATATTCATATCATCACTAAATTTGAAATCATCCTTTTACGAAGACTAGCAGCCAAAACAATTACAAGCTTAAAAGTTAATTATTAAGCAAACTAATATATTAGAAATTGGAATTCTTATCCTTTCACAATTTTGATATCAACATTGATATGCATACAACACATCATCTACAATCAACACATAATCATAGTCATAGTGCTATAATGAGAACCCACTTGCACACAACAAACAATTACTAGAAGATGTTGTACCCTATAACAAAGTTCTAGACTTTTATCCCCAAAGGTCCATTGTAGAACCTTCACATTTTCATTTCATTTGTCTTCAGACCATCGATTCCAAGTGTTGAACGTGGATGCTCTAATACCACTTTGTAATTCTTCCTCACACCTCCTTGGACTTTCCAAGCATAGTGGGAGGTGTTATTTTCAATTAACTCGACCATCATGGTCAGATCATGAATATGGGGTTATGAAATTTCTTCTCACCAAAAGCGTGTAGAACTCAATTTGGATAAAATCACCGTGTTCATCTTGTCGAGAGATTTCCAATGATATAATATTTTCCTCAATCCAACCTCTGGATTGAAAGTTATGACCATTTGAATTTTGGGCCCCATAACCCTACCACATTAGCAAGGATTTCCATGTGGCACTTCTACCTCATGTGAAGCCCATTGTGGCACCCACCACATCATAAATCTTTAGCACCACCACACCCTGTGCTAGTTCTTAAGAATGGAACCCATTCAATCCTTTGTGGCATGCCACACATTTTGGCCTCAACTAACAAAGAAGAATTGTCATCTTGCAGCTTCTATCTACCTCGCATCCATGGTAGGAATGCACCAATTGAATATAATTTGTTTGATTAAAATGATACATACAGTTGGATGCATCAGGAAACTCTTCATGGCTTAAGCCTTGATCGTTTTTCACTCGACATAATATACAACCATCGGATCTAGCAGATGGCCACTGTTAGATCATATCATATTGTAATGTCCTACTTAACCCCTATATAAGTTTGAACCTGATACACAATCTCAACCATTGGATCAACAAGAACTACTCTCTACCTCCACCATGTGTCTTTGAATGGCACATCAAATCAACCACCACTTTACCCAATTGCACAGAGCCATGCTTCCATCAAGATGACATCAGGGTGATGCCACCCATCCAAATGGCACCTCTAGTGGTGCCATGTGTCATTCAAAAACTAGTCACTTGGCCATCCAAAAAGGCCATATCCATCTTCCATGTGTCATGATTACAACATGACATGTTGGAAACTGTGCCACATCAAAGGTACACGTCGTTCATTTCCTATGTGGAATTCACCACCTCAACTAAAGCCTTGGGCCCACTAGGTCCCAGATCATTTTGCAAATATTATTTTCCTATTTAACAACAGAAGGAAATTATATCTTGGTCTCTGTTAATAGTGCCAACACACTCATAAAAGGGGTGAATCCTCATCTTCCTCTGTGGCATGGCAGAAAGTTTTGGTGGCAGGTAACAAACATTTTCTCATCTCCCGCCTCAAGTCAACCATGGCCACTTCTTCCTGAGTCCCTTAGTAACCTTGGCACGATGCGACATGAACATCTATGACAGATGATTGAAACCTTTTGATTTTGAGGGCTTGTCACTTCGTGCCTTTTGTTTGTTTACAATTTGGTCATTAAAGACCAATTTCCCATCCCGTGAAGGTACATCTCTGTTCACCAGGATGTAAATGTATTCAACAACAATCGTTAATCATTCTACGGTAACCAACTTAGTAGTCTTGAAGACTTCAATTATGTTGTGAGCCGATCTAGGTGATAATCAATACTTTGCACCATTAATATGATATAGATAGGTCTCTCATTCCCTCAAGTTTTCAACATCGCCACAACTGAGAATAAAACTATCTGCATGCCTAACAACAATAATTATCACATTTACTGATATGGAGTACCATATACACATCGACCATAGACCTTCACCTATATATATATATATATATATATATATATATATATATATATATATATATATATATATATATATATATATATATATATATATATATATATATATATATATATATATATATATATATATATATATATAATGTCCATATTATTCATGGAATAACAAATAATAGAAGTCACCCATAGTGATAGTTAATTGAATTCATCAACCATCATACTTGATAAGTATCCATGCATTCAAGAGATTATCATCAGTCACAGGGATATATAATCCTCTCTCAAACCATGAGAATAATCATACAAAAATCTCATCACAAGAAACCAAGAATACACTATTTCTCCATAAGCAATATTATTACATTCATTGTTGTAACCCATAACAATAGCATTTACCATTCATAACATAGGAAAATTATAAGCAAATACACTTATATGTATTACTTGATGACTGGAAACCAAGGGACTTCAACTCTCCACCTAACTGTAGGTTAGCTACACTGCAATGTTTCTTGCAGTTGACCACCCCTAAGCCAAATTCAAGGATTTAATTGCTTAAGAGTTCTTTCACCAACAACCAGTCAAAAGATGGTAAGAAAGTCCATTTCTCAAGTGATTTCTGAACAACCCCTAGTTGTAACACCACAATGACTCTCTGTTCAGTAGAACATCAACCACAAGTGTTCATCCAAGGCTTAATGAGTTTTAGCTCAGTGAGAAGGACTATATATATATATGGACGTTTAGCAACTAGATTAGTACTGCAGGAGTAAAGAGTCCACTTCCAGGATATTGATCAGCTTCTAAGAAAGTAACTAAGTGGTTTATCAGTTCCAAGGCAAGCCACTTAGGGGTTTACCAAATCTTTCAATTAATTCCTGGGTGTCTTATCGTATCAAGTAGTTTTTCAACCCCAACTAGTATCCCAATGTTTTATCAACTCTAAGGCTAGCCACCACCTAGGTGTTTATCAACTATTTGAGCAAGTACTTAAATAGTTTATTGGCCTTGGCTAGCACCTCAGTGTCTCAACTCAATTGAACTCTCTGTGGCCAATCAATTGATCGGCACATTCACGGGCCTTATCAAACACAAAGAATACCATCCCAAAGAAGAACACGGGCTACCACAAGGTACCTCTTCCTTACAGATTCACATTTGCTTCCAACTCACGCTCTGTGTTCTCCTTTCTAGCAAGCTCTCTCTCTTGCTCGACTCCTTGCATTCATTTGCTCGCTTGTTTGAATGAATGCCTCCATAATGCGCAAATGTCTCTCCTTTTCCACACCTTGTTTCCCATCGGGCCTTTCCTCTCATACCTTTCCATGTGTGTTGATCACGCCCATGTCTATACAAGAACAGAGACCACATGTCTGTCCTTTTACTCACGGAGCCATTACCTCAATTTAATGTTGCACCAACAATGTCATCAATCCGCGAGGGAGATACAAGATGAAATAAATACAGTGTTCCATTTACAAGAAACTCTTCTTCCTCAATCCTCTAAATCCACTTCCTTCAACTAGTCAATGTGTTACATTTCCACATCATTTACATGAATTACAATTCATAGAAATTAGTAAAAAAAGTTGTCACCTAACTACACAATCTCTTTCATTCTGAAATGTAGAAACAACCTATAATATCACTTCCATATTAAAAACAAAAAAATATATACATATCCTTTGAAATATAATTTTGTCATTATTATTTATTATTATTTTTAAATATAATTTCACATATACTTTGGAATATAATTTTGTCATTATTATTTATTATATATATATATATATATATTTTAAATATGGTTTCTATTTGCACACATATCTTTCTTTAGGTATGATGTATGAGCTACTAAAATGAAGCATACACCTACGCAGGAGCTTTTACCCAAGTGCAATAATCGAAAGGTCCTTTTCAATAATAAAACCAAATCAAAAATAGTGAAGGAAAGACAAGTAACGGAATTGCTGAAGCAGATAGACATTGTAATTTCCGAAAATGGAGGACGTCCTTACTCTAATGAGATGTTCCGCGAAGCTCAAGTATGGGTGCACTTTTCAGAATTCAAAGATTTATTGGAAATATATATATATATATATATATATATATATATTATATATATTTATTTATTTATTTATTGAAATCTGGTTTCTTATTTTGTTTTATTTGTACAGGAATCGTCAAGGATGCGCAAGGAACAAAAACATTTTTCACCGGAAAATATGGAAAAACAACAACACGCTGAACAACTTAAGAAATCGGAAAAAGCGGTAATAATTTTATTCGTAGCCTCAAAATTGTTTGGTTCCTTTTATAATTCGTGACAAACTAGTCCATATTTGGATATTGTAATGTCAATTTCATATATAAATTATTCATGTTCCTGCATAAACCTAATAACATAAATTTGTTTCATGCCTTCATTGTTCCATTACTAGACCATTTAAATTGATTGAAAGCTATGTAAATCGTCAAATTCTCCTACTTTAGATGCAAAACTTTAATACTTTTTAAATTGGAAAAATTTGTTTAACTTATATCCGGAAATTAGTGTGTTACAACCGTGAATCACTTACAAATAGCTCAAAATATAAAATAATCGAGTTGCAGTTCTTGAATTCTAATTAGTTGAAATGGAATAACAAATAGACATAGTAGCGTGGAGGGATCTTGTAAAAGAATTTTAGAACGTTCATAATGACTAATTTTAGTTCTTTCATGTATGCTAATCTTTTCTAAATTTAGGCTCTAGGTAAATACCAAAAACTATGTCCAATATAAAAGTAATTAACAGGTTCTAACATTTCTTCTTAATTCTAAGCTCAATTTATAACACTTGAGATGAATTAAAAATCTTACTTCTTCTTTATTCTAAGCTCAACTTATAACACTTTGAAATCAATTAAAAAGGTTATTTACTTCTTCATGATAGTGAAAGTTGTTAGTAGCTCCATATTGTATAGACTTTTTTCTTTACTTTGCTTGAAGCTTTATATTATATGTACTCTTTTTCCTTTTTCTTCATTTTCAAATTTTTTTGGTATTTTTCTTCAATATTTCCTCATATTCAATGTTGTCTTTATTTGGTCTTTATTTGGTTTTTCTTCTACATTTGTTTGTACCTAGCTATTATTGATTGAACTTTTCTATCAACCCCTCTAAGTTTGGAAACAATATCTTTGTTTTCTTTCATATTTTCTTCCAAGACTGCAATAACTTCAACAGCTATGATGGCTACCTTCATTTTCTTTATTTCTTCTTCAACTACAATGATACTAGTTTTTTTATATTCACATTCATCTCCATCATACCTTTACTCTAATGCAACTTTCATTACGAACTTCTCATCTGTTGCTACTGATACAAAGTTGGTTTCATTTTCATCTTCAACTTTAATTTCATTTTCCAAACATGCCTCTTTTAGAATTTGAAGACTTTTTTTTGTTCAGATTTCGATCTTTTATTGTTTAAAATGTGATGGATTCACAACTCAAACTTATGATTCCAACAAATCTTGCCAAATAAATTTGACCAAAAAATATAAAAAAAAAGCCTCCAAAATTTGTACACTATTTCTTTTTATAACTGATTCAACAAATCTTTAGTAAATTATAAACATATTTAACCAAAAAATATATGCCCAAATTTTATCAATGTATATTTGACTACGGTTTCCTAAAATCTAACCAACTATAAATTTTACACTTTAATTTAAAAAAAAACTTAAATCTAAAAACTATTAAAATTTTAGATTAAGTATGCCCTTCTTTTAATATCTATTGTAGAATAATTTTCATTTTATGTTATTAAAAATCCAATGTTAAAATGGATGAGATTATATTATTGTTAAAATGGAACTGATTACATTATATAAAATGAATGGTTTTTTTCCTGTTTTACAACTAATTATAAGTATGATTATTTATTTATTTGATTTAATTTTAATTTTATAATATTTTAATAATAATTACTAATCAATGGTAAAGTATGAATGAGGTTAATCAATATGACATGTATGTTTTTAGGTTGGTCTATTTTAAAATAGAGTTTTTTAAATTTAAATTTTATTATTAATAATATAAAGATGGATGGTAGGGATTTAAGCTTAGAATATTGTCAATAGTGTACACATAGGTAAAGTAGTTATGTTTTCTTAATTAAAGTGATTAATTAAAAAAATGTCATATAAGTATAGCTTTTTGAACATGTAGTATTAATAAGTGAAAGTATTGGATTATGGTATTTGCATATTCACAAATTAAAAATCTAGATAGTAAAAGGGCATAAATCTCTAGAGGTAAAAATCTTCTTCCATATTTTTTTAAATGTATATATATCTAACTTATATATTAATTATTTTTATAATTAATAATAATAAAAATAATACAAATAAAGTTATAATTTAATTAGTTTTTATTATCTTTTAATTTTAGCACTGTTTTTATTGAGGTTTATTTTACAGTCCAGTATGATGTGTAAGCTATCAGTCATCAAAGTTGAAATTTTGCTCTTATTAACCAAAATAATTTTCTTTAAAAATCTAAAACTTAAAAAATTAAATAACCATGCAAAATATTTAAATAATGTGAAATCATGAAAAATTTTACACTAAAGAAATTAGATCTTTTCTGCAAATGTTAAATCCATATTTAAAATGAATCTATATTAGTTATTATTTGGATTAAATATTGACAATATTCTCTTGATATGTATATTGTAGAGTTTGGAATTTGAAGGGCAGTTGGCAATTGAGGATGAACAGGTTGAGAGAGATTCACGTAAAATAATCAGTTTACTTGAACAGAAATTTGAACAGCACATGCAATCCGAGCAGTCTGCACGAGAACAGATTGAGAGAGATTCACGTGAAAACCTCCGTCTGCTTGAACAGAAATTTGAAGAGCGGTTGAAGGCAGAGAGAGATTTACAGGAAAAAATGTGGGAGCAAAATAGGTGGCCCAATTGTGTGATTATGTAATTGTGAATAATTTTGTTTCTACTACATACAGCAACATATATTATCCAAAGGATTCTTTAACATATTTTCAAAATCTCTAAATGTGCATGTGTTCTAGAGTTACAAAATTATTATGATTGTTTTTATGTTCTCATTTTTGATATTGATATAGTTTCCAACTATAACTATGTGATTGAGTAATGAAAATTATTACTCACATGCATATAAATCAAATCCCGGTAAATTTTGATAGGCATTATTGCTTTTTATTTAATGTTTTTTAGTTAAACATTTTGTATGTTTTTATTTTTGAGATTTATAAATATAATTATGTGATTAATTAAGTTTCCTCTAAGACTTCGCAAGAAACCAGTGATGGGTCTCTCAAGACTTCGCAATAAACAAGAGTAGTATCTCATATACCAAGTGGTATCTATAATAACTAAATTAAAACTTTATTTTAGAGAGTTATATACCAATTGGTATATAATAACTAAATTAAAACTTTATTTTAAATTATTATTATAATATTTTTTTATATTAATTAATTTTAATTAATTAATTTTAACTTTTAATTTGTAATTATTATTAAAAATATTTTAAAATATATTATAAAATTAAATCCCTATTATCTATATTAATAATTAAATTAAAATTCTAAAAATTTTATTTTAAAAAGAACATTCTTATTATCATATAATAATTTAAAAAATATTATTTTAAAACCGACCTTCTTATTATCCTATAATAATTTAAAAATTATTATTTTTAAAATAAATTTTTAATCCAATGAAAAATCAAATCATAAATCTTCTATTGAAAAGTATAGCACGATTTTATTTTAAAATGTCGACAAGTATACCACAATTTTAGTTTAGATGTAATCTTATATTTAGTGTATTAAATGCAACAGAATAGAGAGCACGTATAAAGAGTGACATCCTGTTTTCTCATGGCTATTATTTTTTTTAAACCGTTCCATTTCATCTATATATTTATGAAAAGATGAGATATTTTCAAAAAGAGTGATCCTATATTTACTTGTTTCATATTAACTGGTAAATTTGCATTATAATATTATTGATTGATTGTAAATGACAAAGTATGGTGAAAGATATTTCATTAATTCTTCAAGCATTTATGCTTATTATTTTGATTTAATAAATCTATAGGTTAGCTTTTTATTTTTTTTAATGTCAAATGATTTATTTTTCACTTTCCTTTTTGGTTGGTTTATTTGTATACATGAGTTTTAGAGTTTTTAAAATGTGCTAGCTAATGTTTTAATTCAAAACAATTATACATTAAACTTTGATGTGAAATAGTTATTTTTTTATAGTATAATTTAGTTATTATTATAATGTTTGAAATAATTAATTTTTATAGGATATTTTAGTTTCTATTATAATGTTTAAAAATGTTTGTGCTTTATAATTATTAATGTTTTGACTTTAAATCTAAGAAGTGTTAAAGATATTAAATTTTTTTTTTTTTTGTGTTTAGTATTTGATAATTTTTATTACATGTGATTTGTTTGTAATATTTAAGTGGTAGTTAGTTATTTTTATTTGAGATATTAAGTCCAATTAAAATCTTTTCTATTTCAGTGTTTGGTTGAGATATTTTCTCAACTAGTTCATTGTGTGGTGAAGATAGTGATTGTATGTATATGTGAACAATTATTTATCCTTAATAAAATAAAAATATAGTTTGTGTGTGTAATTGTTCATATAGAGAAAGTTTGAGTGTCACTCCCTCATGGGAGGGGCCATAGACATGTAAGATTCTTGATAGCAAATCCTTTGCAATCAAAACACAGTTGCCATTGTTCTTTAGATCATATTAGTAGAGGGATTCTTCTAGCAATTATACAACCTCAAAATGAGATACTGATGCTCTAAATTCATGTTGTTCTTCTGGCCATGCCACACTAAGCTTTTAGTATTCGAAGCTTTCAACATTGGCAAGATTTGACATCAGAGCTTGGAACCCAACCATTGTAGATAGAAAATTATTCAAAGAGTATAATTTCACGAAGATCTCAACCATTGGTATAATGACATGCCACATGAAAGGAGTTGTAGTGATGTTCAAACATAATCATATGAATTCAAGTACATCGACTATTCTTTCCACTATGATGACAACTACATCAACGACAAATTGCTTCAGAAAACCAGTTCGATGTGGAAGAGTATGTAAAGGTCATGGAAAGGTATGAGATATAGATATTGTAGCTCATGCTAGAATACAATATGTTTTTTGAACTAGGTTATTTCATGGGAATAGGGGGCAACGATACTAGTTTCATTTTACTAGAGTAGATTAACAATTTTTCTTTAGTTATGTGCTAGATTTATTCATTAAATAAATAAATAAATAATGATGAATATTTCCAAAGTTAGATTCAAAGGTAATGATGTAAGGCCTACTCAAGTATATTCAATAACTAGATTTCTTTCCTAGATAAATGAATAGTAAAATGGATGACACCCATGTATCTAAATAGATGGAAGTATATCCATAGAATGACTAGTGGTTCAATGATTAGAAATGGGGAATAAATTTAGTACCTTGAAGCAACTACATCTTCAAAGGATCAAGTGGAAGTAAAGCTCAACATGAATGGTTTTCCAATTAGTTTGAAAGTTGTGGATCTACAGAAGGATCCCTCATTAGTTGTTGAAGACATGAGAATGGTATGCTAGTGAATTTATGCAACATCTTGTATGTTAACAATTGAGTTCAAGATATCTGTGATTCAGGAGTTAAAGAATGGAACTCGATAATTTAACTTGGAAATACACCATTACAAGGGTTACGAGACAACATATGGAGTTCATAATCTACAATATTTCTAAATGGTTAGAGAAGCTGATGAAGATCAAGACAAGTACCTGTTAAGGGAGACTGTTAGAGATATTAACTCCTACTTGTCTTGTACTTAATATTTGATATTCCTCATCATACATGACTGGTTTGTTTGTATTTTTGTATTATTTAGGAGATTGTTAGTTAGTTGGACTTGAGAGACTTAGTCCAACTAAAATAGCTCCTAGTTTAGTGTTTGGTTGAGATATTCTCTTACCTATTTTATTGTGTGGTTAAGATAATGAATAAAATTGATTGTATTTATATGTGTACAATTATTGATGTTTAATAAAGTATAAAATATAATTTTTGTGTGTAATTATTCTTTTTATAAGAAACATTGGATAATTCGTAAAATCAAAATTTGTGATTTATAGTTCCCTCCTTATTCATTTGTACAAAATAATTTGGATATTGAAGTGCGTCTAGTATTTATATTGACAAATTTTCACTTTTTAATGTGCTTCTAAATTAAGCTTCATTATGCAAATTCAAAATTAAGCACAAAAAATATATACTTAAAACATTCTAGAGGATCTTAGAAGAGACCTTTCCCTTCCTTTTTAAATTTTATTATTATTGTTGTTGTTTAATAAATCAAGTGAAAATTACATCAATGGAGTATTTAGGCATCTGTTATCTTTGCAATCCATAAATACCAAAAATAAATCCATACTCTATATACATATTGTTTTTTTTTTAACAAAATAGATACTTTCTGTTATATTCAAAATTTGTAATTACACAACGAGATCTGCTTTTACAAAACTTTAAGAAAATTAGCAACAATTTGTGCATCTATTTCCAGGTCCCAATACATCCATATTTCTAATTTCTTCCTTCTACATGCCTTTGCCACTATTACAAAACACTAATAATACCCATAATTTTTAAAGAAAGGGATTAATATAAACACAAAACGACATAACATATGACAAACATTAAAATAATTGGACTTCTCGGCCTCCTCGCATTCCTCCTTTTTTGTCCACTTGGCCTGACACCTGCATCTCCTTATCCTACTTGAGATTACAAATGGATCATGACCTCTTTAGGAAACCTTGCAATAATATCCTTCACCTCACTAAAGATGTTGTTGCTCATAAAATTTGAATTGGAGGTCAGTAGATCTATTTCCAACTTCAAAATTTATCTTTCTAGTGTGGCTTCCATGACTTCAAACATGGAATTTAAGCGCTCGTCATTTGCTGCCCGATATTTCTCTAGGAGCTCTACACGATGGGTGACAAAGTCCATCCTGCCCACAAGCAACTTGAACAAAAAATCAACAACCCTTTTCCATCGGGCTAGGTCCTCCACCAGGGGTTTCTCAACCTGCATTTTTCCAAACTCCATCACTATATCTTCCAAGATTATACTAGTTTCACACAAATTCTCTTTGCTTAGTACAACAATTGAATCCAAAGGGGGTTGTGTCTAGTTATAAACCACATTTTCCTTCTTCTCCATCACCTCTGATCGTGCCATGATCGCTTGGAAATCCTAGATCTGAAGGCCCATTAAATATTCTTGTAATCTGATGGATCTTCCAAACCATCCCTGAAACTAATTTGTCGGTGATCAAGATGTTAGCCATCGTTTCACCATAAAAGCACCTTTACAATATAAATGCTCAATTCCTTGCTGAAATGACAAGGTTGTTGCTCTCTTTATGAAATTAAATGATGCCTTATGCAAACAAATAGAGAGAATGCCCTTAGGATCCTCGGAGGTACCATGCATTAATAACATTCCTTACTTACACCATATGTCCTGCCATGATTTCTCACATTTTCCAACCCTTAGCCCAATCAAGGGAGACATTAACTTCTTTGTCCGACATTTTCCAATGGAATTGGAATGAGGCCAGTTGATCTCACATTTGTCTTGCAATCACTCTCACCCAGATGTACCCTGTAGTTCTCTAAGAAATCGATGATGAAATTGAGGTGACGAAGAATATAAAACAATTCATATTGCTCAAAATTTTCAAATTGATATTTAATTCTTAGCACAAGGGCATATTTTTGTTCCTTTTGTTTTAGATTAATAGGAGTTAACATCCTTATGGATATTAAGGAATCTCCTACCACTTTCATTTTCTTTATCCTAAGAGATAGAGCTAGATCTAACCCTTTCCATATTGCTAACAATTTTGCTTTATTATTTGTTGCAATCCCTAAACCCCATGAATATTTTAATTCAACTTGTTTGCCAGGGAAAAATAATACCCCTCCCGCTCCTGCCACCCCAATATATACATATTGTTATCAAACAAATGAATGTCAATATTTTTCAAAAGAAAATTCATACTAGATTCTAAAGATTATTGATTAGAATTTATTTGTCTACCATCATTGCGAGGTTCTTTATATCTATGATATAACATGACATAATTCTAAAAGAGAAGTCCATGATTACACACCATTTTTGGGCTAACTTATATGCTTTCTTCATCTATAATAATTTCATACAATTGAGTTTTTTTTTATAAATTGAATTCTTGATTATATTTGCATGTATCTTATGTTTCCTAAACATCTTTAAAAGAGGCCCTAAGTGATCCTTGTGCTTATATTCTAGAAGCACGTCCTCAAATTCTTGTAATATTGAGAAGTCTTCAAGCCTAGGGGATTCATCACAAGGGTTTAACACATAATACAACCAATTGTCAACACTTCCTAAACCACTTCTTAAATGGCATAAATCCTATCTTCCATATAATCCTAGGAATGTCATCAATATTTCTCACATATTTTTCATCATTGTTGCAACCAAAATATTTTCTATAGCAATGGATTTTGACTCTATGGATTCAATTAGTCCATGGTGATTAAGAAATTTTATCCAATGAACATATAAATCACTATCTCATTTATATGCCTCTTCAATTCAACGGCTAATAAGTCTAATTACAACATGTTATGCTCCACTTGCTTACCACTGAAAATTTTTGTTAACTTAGGGTCAACATAACTAAGACTAAATAAAATAATATTAGTTCTAAATCTTACATAGAATCTCTAGCATGGCAGCAGGATCATCTACTTGTCAATCTTTAAGAGTTGCATACATGTGAGGCACACTAGAATTATTTCATAAAATAAATGCTTGCACACATTGATGATACCTTTATATTTTATCTCTATTCCAAAGAAATGTGTAGAATAATGACTCTTTCTTAGTGTAGAACATTGTATAGTTCCAAACCTTCTTTCATTTGTATTTGCAATGTGTTTGCGTTGCACTAGTTAATTTGGATGTGGAATACTGTACTTAGCGTTGAATAAGGTTCAACCCCCTTTTTCATATTTTGTTGTTTCTCCCTATTCTTATATTTCCATTTCGTATGTAAAACTTGCTTATCTTTAGAGTGGATTTTGCAAAAACTAATATTGATGCATTTGGTTCCTGGTGAAAAAAACAATTCACCTCCCATTTTTCATCTATGATGTAGGGGATGTATTTCAAAAATTTCATGGGCTTTCATCCATACATCATCATTGTTTACACAAAATATATTGCTTTTTTGGGTGAATTTTCATTCTCTGATCATCTTCACCTTTCTATGATGCTTCCACCACAATGAGGCTTTCCTTGTAAGGTCAAAAATTGTTAATTTTGCATGATGGCTTCCTATGTATTTACACAATTGGCAGTATTTATGTATTCTTAGCCAATTTACCTCTACTTGTATAGTTTTCATGTCTCTATCAAAGATAAATGAATTTTCCTTTTTCATTTTATGTTGGATAACATCTTATTGTGTCTACTTCTCTTTTCACTTTCATGAAAAATCGCAAGGGATTCTAAGAGTAGAAGTATTGTATAGTTTCTTTGATCTTTAAGTTCTCTTTAACTTTATGATGTTTTTTTATTTCACTATAACGACTTATACTGTTCCACCAATGTCCACAACAATTGACATAGGTTTTCTCTTTATCTTTCATCATATAGTCAATGAGACTTGGAGACATTTTTATTCACTTGATATATTATTTATTTACTTCATTTTATTTAGTATAGGGGTTAATTTCATTTTCTAATCATTTATCTCTACACTTATTAATCACTTCATTTTATTTAGTAAATGGGTTATTTGCATTTTCTAATCATTTAGCTTTAAACTTATTTAATGAGTTCATGTTCTTTAGCAGATATGCCTTAATGCATTGATTATACATAATGGGTCTTAGGAATTTTTTGTGCTCATTCAATAGTTTTTTTTTCCTTAATGGGATTGAATAATACTTGGGAATATTTAATATTTCTTTCTCTTTTGAAAGCTAATGTTAGTGCCTTCATTGTCATTGGGATGGAAGGACATGTCAAATCCTTTATTATATAGAATGACATTCCTCTTCTTAGGATAGAATAGGACTTACATAAATCCATCAATTTTTTAATCTTCATAATAAACCTTAATAATTTCATTTTTAAGGAACTCAAAATGTCATTTGAAAATAGTTTCTCATTTCTTAGAGGGCTCCCAACAAAGTTACCAATCAAACAGGAACTGTGACCTCAAAATGAGAACTCTAACAAAAAAAACCCCAAAAAACATGAAAAAACAACTAGAAAATGAAGGTGTGTATGTTGGGATGGTGTTTTTTAACTAGAGTAAATTTTCAACATTTTTTTAAAATGGTAGTGGAAACCAAATTTTTAACATGAAAAAACACCCTAAAAATGAAAAATGTTAATGCTCAAACAACATCTTTTTTTTCGGGGTTAATTTTCAACATTTTTTAGTAATGACATGAAAGGTAAATATCATGACTTCGAAAAACCTTAAAATTCCAACAATTTGTAGCAATGACATTAAAGATAAAGTATCACGTCTCTGAAAAGCCTTAAAATTCCAACAAATTTAAAGATAAAATATCATGACTCCAAAAAGCTTTAGAATTTTGACATTTTTTCAACCATGGAATTAAAACCAAATATAATGACTACAACCTTAAGTTTTCTACATATTTCAACCATGACATTATGGAAAATTATATGGCTAAAAAAACTTTAAATATGAACACCTCAATGAAAGAGTCATTATATCAAGAGTAATTTCTTTTTTAAATGATAAAAGTATAGCTATTTTAAAATCTTAGCTTAAGGCAACTTGACACATTGCAACAAAAAATTTAAAAATCAACCATCAAAATGACACACAGTGGAGGTGAACTTGACCTATTACATTGAAAACTTACAAATCAACCTTGAAATTGATACATTGTACGGGTAGACTTGATCCATTATAACGAAAACTTTAAAATCAACTATCAAAACAACACATAATGTGATGGAGATGCTAGTTGAGAATCAACATGGACCATGCAAAATAATACTAATAATAATAAATATAAATAGAAATATAAAATGAAACAAAAATTAAAACTAAAACTCAAAAAATAACAAGTGCTACGTAGTAGCTAGAACATGTCACTTTGTTTAAATATAGCTAATTTGAGTATGAACTATTGATAGGATGTGATATGATCAATTAAAGCCTTCATAAAAAAATAGAAATGAAAATGAAAATGTTGTGCTAAAATGTTTCTTTTTGGTGACTACCCTACCACATTGGTTGTAATGAAACTTTGTAACTTTATTTCTTTGGCAAGGTTTGGTTCAAATTGATATGGAGAAACTTAGTTTCAGCTCATCGAGATGTCAATTCCAAGAAACTTATTTTGCACAACTGATTGTCTCCTAAAAAGTTCATGGGAAGTGTACATGATTGACATAGAGTTGAATGCAAACATGTTTGTGGTAGTGAAGGCATGGGAATATGAAACAAAACTTTTGATGTTATCTCTCAAATGGTGTCCCATTTTAAACAGGACTTCTTTCTTTTGCAGAGGAAAATGAAGTTCAGATGATCTATAATTTGTGATTTAATATTAAATTAATTTTTAAATTGAATTGTAAAGACATGTTAATTAATATAAATGAGTAATTCATAATAACAATTGTTTTACTATTAATTTAACAACTAAATTATGACTAGCGCAGTTATATAAATTGAATCACTAGTAACTATAGATGTATATCAAAACAATTAGTTTCTAATAAAAATAGTTAGTTCCTAAAACATTTCTTATCGTGAAAAAAACATTAAAACATGTAATTATTAAAATAAATAAAATATATTACTAGCCATTTTCAAATATTTTCTAAATATTATACTTTTGTCTATGATTTGTGATTTATTATTAAAATGGATGAATTTGAATAAATAGTCACTGCTTTAACAAAATTCACACATTAACTTTTTGCATGATAATTAAGATCAGTGTTCTATGTTTGGTTCAAGGAAAGAACATAAAACATCTTTAACAAACCAATTCAAATAGATGAGAAATTGAAGGCTAATCTCCCAATAAATTTCGAGCAATCTCTAGCCACTTGAACCTCAAAGTGGGATCCTAGAACCTCAAAGTGGGATCCTAGTAATACGCAACATGAGTTGAGTTTCAAATCCTTTGACCTGGGAGAACAACAAACATTAATCACAAACACACAAAAGGATAAAAAAAATCTTGAATTCTTGAATTCAAGAAGATCAATTTCTTGAATTCTTGAATTCCATCCTAAAAATTAGTAATTATACATCAATAAAATTTTCTTAATAACATTAAAAAAGAAATAGTCAAGATTCTAAAAACTAATACTAATTATCATAATAGTTATTAATTATAAAAACTATGTGTAAACAAGAAAAAAAAATATGATTAATGTAATTGGAATTGAAAATAGAGAAAAAAAAGTAAAGGTCAAATTAAAAAGTAATAAAACTTTATATATATATATATGAAAAATAATTTTTTAATTATTTTACCCTCTTTAAAACTTGTCATCTTAAAAAAAAATAATAAATAAATAAATAACCATAAAAGAAAAGATAGATAAAAAGTAATATAACTAATTATTTGAAAAAAATCATTTAATTATTTTTTCCTCTTTAAAATTTGTCATCTTAAATTGAAAATATGGATAAAAACTATAATTCATGAAAATCTCAATAATAGAAAAAGGATAAACAAACAAAAGGTTAAATAAAAAAGAAATATAGCTAAAAATAAAAAAAATTACTAAATAATAGAAATCCAAGTTACTAAATTGTCCATAATAAGACTTCAACCAATCACTTACAAATAAATCAATTTAAATAATAATAAAAAATAACAACAAATGAATTCCCAAGGTTACACTATGGATAAGCAACATAATTTTTTTGTCAAAGAAAAACTAATAAATTGTCAAAAGCAGAACTGAATGTGTAATACCATGCCTACCACAACTATAATAATAATAATAACTACTAAATAAAAAATATATTAAAACATTAAAAAAAATCAAGCATAAAAAACCGTTAAAAACACTAAAATTAACTATTAAAAAATAAAAAATATAAATATAAGAAATAGTGAAAAAACTAAGCAAATCATAATTTTAAGAAAATTTTAAAATTTTAACACAAAAAAAATAAAACACAAATTATATAATTACAAAAAGCAAATTAAAATAAATTAAAATAAAAAATAATATAAAAAATTATTTAAATCATAATAACTAATATATATATATATGAATTTAACCAAAAAAAATCATTAAAAAACTAAAATAAAAAATAAAAATAAAAATAAAAAATTTCAAAAAAAATGCATGGAAATAAAATTGAAATAATTCTTTTATTAAAATAAAATATTAAAAAAGAAAAATAAAAACATAAAATTCATTAAGATAAAATTCAAAGCCCCCTGCATCAGCCTTTCGGCTCCTAACTGGGGGCCAAAAGGCTGCCACAAGGCCGGCGGAGTGAAGTTCAGTGCAAGTCTATCGACTCTACAATGGCCTTTCGGCCCTCTCGCGCGGAATTGTTTTTTTTTACTATTTTTTCAAAACTTTATTTTCATGGTTTGTTTTAATATTAATTTTTGTTTAATATTTTTTAAAATTATTATAGGTTACTTTAACGTATTTTTTAATTATTTTTTAATGTTTTTTATTTTTTATTTTTATTTTAATGTTTATTTTAATTTTTAATTTTTTATATTTTTAATTTTTTTAATTTTATTTTATTTTATATTCTTAATGTTTATTTTTAATTTATTTTTATTTTTTATGTTTTATTTTTAGTTTCAACGTGGCTTTTTTTTACATTTTTTTTTTGTTATTTTTAGTTGAAATTTTATGTGAAATTTTTATTTTTTTTATTTTTTTTTATTTTTTTTTCGAAAAAAAACCTTAAATATTATCATACTTGATATAAAATTTATAAAAAAAGATATAATTTGCTAATTTTTCAATTTTTTATTCTAAATTTTCATAAAAATCTTTTATTTAACATGATATTCTTAGTGAAAAGGTCTTGTATTTTTTTAATTATTTCTATATGCAAAATGTGGATTTTTTGTCGAGAGGTCCGTATTTTTTTTAATATTTCTATATGCAAAATGTGGATTTTTGTCGAGAGTTTAAAATTATTATTTTTTAGTGACAAGTATTTTTTTTGTGTACTAGAGTATTAATTAACGATATATAAATATATATAAAATCCTAACTTCAAAATATTAATTTTATTATTATTTTTAATTTGCAAAAAAATATAAAATTTTCATTATAAAAAAATATTGCAAAGAAAACCAAAAGCAAAAGTTTGGAAAACTCTTAAAAATAAATATGTTTAGACTAAAAACAAGAAGAGGAATATGACAACTTGAAAAATGGTTGAATAATCAATATTTAAAAATCAAATTGTGCATACCTACGACATAAGAAAATTTAAAGTGTCAAAAATATGCCTAGAAAAAAGTCATTTTCAAAATCTGCATGAAAATCACCATCTTTTAAATTTCTTTATCTATGTTTAATATATCAAAAAATTTAAAGTGTAAAAAATAAACAAAAAAAAAGGGTTTGATGTTGCATCAACACTTTCAAAATTTGCATGAAAATCACTAACATATAAAAAAAATGTGCACAAGGAAAATTTAAAGTCTCGAAAATATGCTCCGAAACGAAAGGAGTATTTTGAATCAACACTTTTCAAAATCGGATGATTTTTTGCTATCTCTAAAAAATTGAGAACTCGGTCAAGTTCCCATTTGATTTGTAACTATGTTTCCCTAATTAGTTGAATTTATATGTACACAAAAGTGTTTCTTAGAAATTTATCGATCATTTTTTTTACCTTTCCATGAATTCTTACTATTCGTCCTTATTGCTCTAGCATGCCCTTGTACACCTAGAAAGTATAGCTAGGCATGTAATTTAAAAGTGTATTAACTTAGAATGATAGATTCACAATATAGAGGTAATTGTTGAATAAATATTTTTTGAGAGCATAAGAACTTGAAGGTACAATTTGTAAGTATTCATAACTATAAATGATGTACAACATGCTATTTTCATGGAATTTTCAAACATATGGATTTGCTATGGAGGATTGTGTAGGAATTTACAAGGTAAGTTCCTCAGACAGAACACCAAAAGACACCGCTCACAAACAGATCACAGATCAATACACCAGTATTTTGACATGGTTAAAACCCTCAAAGAGGGAAACAGTCCACGGCCTGAGCCAACGCGGCCACTTCAGGCAATTTATTAATAAGAGAATGAAAATTTGCATATGCTTCTCTCATAGACGGATTACCCTACAAATGACCCTCCATGCTCTTTAAATAGAGATCATGGACCAATCGGGTGTTAATCCACGGATCAAGTGTCGGTAATACCGAGGAGAGAATGAACCGTCGGATCACTACATATCGTGACCGTCGGATTGTAAGTTACAAAATGAACATAGTAAAGAAACACACTTTACCTAACTCTATACTAGACCAAGTTGTACTTAACTATTTCCTATGTGTCGGAATATCCTGACATCCCCCCTTAAGAACAACTTGGGATAGGATTGAAGGATTTACAAATATGACACAATAGGAGAAGGAAGGAGGCACTAGAGCCTATCCCCCCTTAGTGACAACTTCCTGAACTCCAACCATAGATCGAAGTTTAGTGAACTTAGCCTCTGTGAGAGCCTTTGTAAAGATGTCTGCGACTTGATCATCTGTTGAACAATATTGTACTTCAAGAACATGGTCGTGAATGAGCTTTCTGATGAAGTGCATGTGCAATTCAATATGTTTGCTGCGCTAATTTTGGACTGGATCTTTGCATAGCTGAATGGCACTTTGATTATCACACCAAAGTGTAGTCAGATGCTGCTGCTGAAAGCCAAACTCTGACAGGATCTGACGAAGCCACAAGGCTTCCTTACTAGCTTCTACGGCACCACGATACTCTGCTTCTGCTAAAGAAAGAGAAATGGCACCTTGTTTCTTGCAAGCCCATGTAATAGGTCCTGAACCAAGAGTGAACACATAACCTGCGGTAGACTTCCGATCATCAGGGTCACCAGCCCAATCGGAATCAGTGAAACCAACCAATAGAGGAGCTGCTTCGGCACTGTAATGAATCCCAAACTGAACTGTACCTCGAACATAACAAAGTATTCTTTTAGCTGCTTTCCAATGACTTTCATGTGGGTTTTGCATAAACCGAGCAATAAGGCCAATGGAAAAGGAAAGGTCAGGACGAGTATGGGTTAGATACAAAAGTTTTCCTACAAGTTGATGGTATAAGGTAGAATCAACTTCAGGAGAAGTACAAGTGACTGAAAGTTTGACTCCAGACTGAAAGGGAGAAGGGGCTGGCTTACAGTCTTCCATGTGAAAATGGCGTAGAATATCACAGGCATACTTGGATTGGGAAAGGGAAATACCTTCCTTGGATTGCAAGACTTGAAGACCAAGAAAATAATGTAAGTGTCCTAAGTCTGTCATTTCAAACTTCCTTTTAAGGCTAGACTTCACATGGTTTATAAGGTTGGGATCACTACCAGTCAGGATAAGATCATCAACATAAAGAACAAGAATGATAAGAGACTTGCCCACTTTCTTGGTGTAGACAGTATTATCAGAATGACACCTAGAAAAGCTTTTTTCTAAAAGAAAGTTATCCATTTTGGCATACCAAGCTCGAGGAGCTTGCTTGAGACCATAAAGGGATTTCTTAAGCCGACATACAAGGCTGGAGTCTGTTTGTATAAAGCCAATAGGTTGTTCCATATAGATTTCTTCATGCAAGTCCCCATGCAAGAAGGCAGATTTAACATCCATCTGATGGACTTCCCATTTGAAAGAAGCAGCAAGGGAAAGAACAAGGCGGATAGAGTTCATTTTGGCAACAGGGGAGAAGGTTTCAGTGTAGTCAATGCCTTCAACTTGTGAAAAACCCTTAGCAACAAGACGAGCTTTATGTTTATCAACTTTCCCATCTGGTCCATACTTGGTTCTGTAAACCCATTTGCATCTAATAAGTTTTCGTCCCTTTGGTAGAGGAACAAGATCCCATGTATCATTTTCTAATAATGAATGATATTCTTCATTCATAGTTGCTTCCCAATCTGGATGGCCTGAAGCTTCTGCAAAGGTGTCAGGATCATAATTCACTGAAGCTTGAGCTAGTAAAGAAGAGGCTCTATCGAACTGAGAACGTGTACGTCGCTGATCTGTAGGATCACCGGCAAGATCACTTGCTGCATCCCGAGTAGCACAGACCCATTTTGGAAGCTGAGGAGCTGAAGGAGGATCCTGAGAAGGTGGGGGAGGATTTTCATCCTCGCTTTCATCATCTGAAGAAGAAATATTTTCAATAGTAGAAGAGATAGGGAGAGGTGGCACATCCGCCGAACTAGGCTCGCAGGCCGATATATTTTCAGCAAACTTTACATCTCTTCTAATGATAACATTTTTGGACTTAAGTGGAATAAGTCTATATCTTTTTACATCTTCAGAATATCCAACAAAAATACGTTTTTCACTCTTAGGTTCTAAAGCTTTATGTTTCTCATCTGGAATATGGGCCCATGCTTCACTTCCAAAAACACGAAAGTGACTTACATCTGGTTTGATTGAGCTCCATGCTTCTTCTGGAGTGATATTCTTTAAAACCTTAGTAGGAGTGCGATTTATTATGTAATTTGCACAATTAATTGCTTCTGCCCAATAATTAAGACTAAGTCCTTTAGATTGAAGCATACAATTAGCCATTTCCTTTAAGGTGCGATTCTTCCTTTCAGCTACACCATTTTGTTGTGGAGTATATGGAACAGTATGTTGCATTTGAATTCCATTCTCAGTGCAAAATTTGATGAATTTGTTTTTAACATATTCTCCGCCATTATCAGATCTTAGCTCAAGAATTTGATGTCCATATTGTTTTTCAACAAAGGCCTTAAATGCCAAGAACATGTTAAATACTTCACTCTTGAGTTTTAAGAAGTATACCCAAGTGCGTCTAGAGAAATCATCAATGAAAGTTAAGAAATACTTGTAGCCAGAGAATGAAGCAACTGGAAGTGGACCACATAAATCACTATGCACGAGCTATAAAGGGGCTGAGGCGTGCTAAGAGGCACGTTTTTCAAAACTGTCCCGATGATGTTTTCTGAGTGCACATCCGGAACAAACACCATCTCTGCAAGATACCATTGGAAGACCTATCACCATATTTTCTTTACATAGATTCTGAAGAGAGCGATAGTTTAAGTGACCAAATCGCTCATGCCAAAGTTTGCTCACTTCATCATTATGAGCAACAAATACTGAGGGAAGATTTGATGACCCAAAGCTGTGAAACTTATACAACCTTGTAGAATCATCAGCAATGCCAATAGCTAAAATCTGTCTAGGATCTCTTAGGTCCTTAATTACAACATCGTGAGGTGAAATTTCAACGATTTTACCTTCACCTGAATGGTTATCTGATATACAAATAGAAGGTTGCAGGATAAGGTTGGAACACATAATACATCATTAAACTGACCAATGTCTAGATGAACAGTTCCAGTCCCTACAACACTAAGAGATCTATCATCACCAACATATATATTTTTGGTGTTACAATCATTTAAAGAAGAAAACATGGCTTTGTTTTTGGCCATGTGATAAGAAGCTCCAGAATCAATGAGCCACTCATGAGAATGAGAAGAAGAAGATACATTTAGTGCATATCCAGACCGAGATGCTTGACAACCACATGCAGAAAGTGTCATTCCTGAAGATGAAGTTGAAGTTGAAGAGTGCTCCAAATGGATGTTATGCTTCTTCATTGCTACTTCCAAGGCTTCCATCTTCTTAAAGCATTTGGATTCTAAGTGGCCATCTCGATTACAAAAGTTGCAATGTCTATCAGTCTTCTTCCCTTTGTTTTTATTTGTCTTATCATTTTGTTGAAATGATTTTTCATTTTGAGGCTGAAATTGCTTAGGACCCTTGTTTGGTTTAGGACCATTCTTTTTAGGATACAACTTCTTAGGATTCTTTGGATTTGGTTGCTGCTGGGCGGCTAACGCTTTCTTAGAAGAGTTTCCAAGATGAAGAAGACCAAGGTGTAAGAGTTTTTCTTGTTCTCTTATTAAAGAATCACAAAAGGAATCAAAGGAAGGGGACTTGTAGGTTTGTCCTTGAGAAATGAAGGCTTCTCTTGTAGAATGGAAGGTGGAAACAAACACAGAATAGGCTGGTCCCAACTTAGTAAGAATGGAGTAGATAAGGCTACTATCTTCTTTCTTAACCTTAACACCTTCCAAGAGAAGTCTAAGGGTCTTGAACTTGGAGAAAAAATCTTCAATGCAAGAAAAATTATTGGGGTCCAATGTAAGCAATTCATTTTCAAGTTGATGGGCTTTAAGTTCATTTTTAATTCCAAATACTTTAGTAATCTGTTTCATTGCTTCATCAGGAGCATCAAGTTCTGCAATATGGAATCTAAGATCTGGAGAAATAGACATCCCTATCAACCCAGGTGCTTGGTCTTGTCTATTTTCCCATTTAGCTGCCTTGTCTTCATCTTTCGGTTTGGTCTCTTGGCCTGTGGCTATTCTCTAAAGACCTTTACTTCTAAGTAAATCCACAATGTAGGACCACCATTGGAAGTAGTTGGTGCTGTCAAGAATAACTTGGCATGGACTTTCCATTTAAAAAAAAAAAACTGAAGCTATAGATGCTGAAACTAAGTGTTGCAATGGAAAGATCTCGAAAAATTAGGCTGTTTAAAAAAAAACGGTTCTGAAAACGGCTTCCGGATGAAGAAGTTATGGCTTTTTGAAGAAAATTTGATGAAGTCACCGATGAAGTGCGGGAATGTGCGGAAATAAAAAAATCCGCCCCCACAAAATGGAGACTTGAACCCAAGACCTCTACTCTCATAAATTAGCTTTGCACCAAGTGAGCTATACAAAAAGTTTGAGAGACAAAAAGTTTGAGAGAGAGAGAGGGGGGGGTTGATGCTTTGGGTTGCGTGCTTACTTTGAGAAAGCTCTTTTTCCCTACAAAACAAAAAACACAAAACCCAACACGAACATACAAAAAAACAAACCTTACGGCTCGAAGTTAGCTTTAGCCGAAAACCAAATATTTTCAAAAACGAACCTTGCAGCTCGAAGTTAGCTTTAGCCGGAAACTAAATATTTTCCTCAATGTTTCTGATTTTTTGAGATCACACTAAGGCGCAGCGGAAAAGAGCATACGCATGAGAAAAATCCTTCCTTTCTGTTTCTGATTTGCCTAGATCGCACAGAGTCGCAGGGCAAAGAGCATACGCAGAAATGAAAGGTATAGATCTGGTAATAAAAAAAGCTAAATAAACCGAAAACCGAAATAAACAAAGAGAAAATAACTGTAAACTACAAATAAACACTGTATACCTCCATATCTTAAAAATGACGCAGCTAGGGCTACCGGAAACCTTTTCGTGTGAAACGAAAGGGGTTCCTCACTGGAACAGATGCTCCCAACACAACAGAGCGGTCCTCTCAGCCCGAAAATAGTCAGAAAAAGTAGATCTAGGAAATGGTTGTCAGATGCAGTTCTACCAGCTTCAGATTTGGATCACCAACGTACGCGGCCCTCAAATAGCTCTGATACCATGTAGGAATTTACAGGGTAAGTTCCTCAGACAGAACACCAAAGGACGCCACTCACAAACAGATCACAGATCAATACACCAGTATTTTGACGTGGTTAAAACCCTCAAAGAGGGAAACAGTCCACGGCCTGAGCCAACGCGGCCACTTCAGGCAATTTATTAATAAAAGAATGAAAATTTACATATGCTTCTCTCATAGACGGATTACCCTACAAATGACCCTCCATGCTCTTTAAATAGAGATCATGGACCAATCGGGTGTTAAGCCACGGATCAAGTGTCAGTAATACCGAGGAGAGAATGAACCATCGGATCACTACATATCGTGACCGTCGGATTGTAAGTTACAAAATGTACATAGTAAAGAAACACACTTTACCTAACTCTATACTAGACCAAGTTGTACTTAACTATTTCCTATGTGTCGGAATATCCTAACAAATTGGTTTCCAAAACTATGTGCAATCCACATTCAATTGCCAACCATGAGTTGATTATATGGACAAACAAGGGCAATGTGCACTCTCACAAGCATAGAACCTCCACAACTCACTCATCATTACTCTTTCTTAGTGTATGAACTAGAAACAAAAGAGCACAATTCTTGCACACTTTGAAGATACACTACAACAATCAACTAAGAATTTGTTATTATATATGTTAGAAAAGCACTCCCATACCAATATTCTTAATATACAAGATCCCATATTTTTTTATCTTACTTGTGAGGTTAGAAAATCATAAAATGCCCGATAACACATTTTGATTTTTCTCTTCACTACCATCTATCTATAGATGTAGGAAACCTCATTGTGTGCCAAGTCACTTCTGAATTATTTCCACATAGTTGGGGATTCTAACTTGCATACCTTTTTCATGCTCATTGTTATTCACTCTTTTATATTCAGGTTCCAATAAGAAACAATGATCACAATGCCCCTTCTTGATAACATGGGAGTACACTTATATATGATGGTATAATCCACAATTTCGTAATAATTTATTTGGAGTGGATCATTTTATATTTTTTTATCTATCTTGATATGTTTTGAGGGGAAGAAATGGAGTACTTGGATTGCAAGACGCATTTTAGTGGAAACTCCTAATTTGGAGGTTTGGGGTGTGAAACTTTTGAGAGATAGTTTGAGGCATCAAATGGAACTTTTAGGGATAACAAAAAATTGCAACAATGACTCTAGAGTATAAACCTCCCAAAACTATTTTGCACATTAATATCTTTACAATGATGTTAAAATCACCTCAATCAAAATTCATATGTGAAAGTTATGCATCCTATAAGTTGACCTACCTTATTAACCACTATGGTACAGAGTAGATGTCATGATATCCATGATTAATTATGTTTTGATCCATAAATCACTATGGATATTCTACTTGATACTTTGTCACAACAGACATGATAAAGCTATATTTAAAAATAAAAAATCTACTATATTAGGGTTTTATTTCTTTTTAGATTTATGGATCTATAGATTATTAATAGTTGCATATGCATGAAAATTAAAATTATGTAAAAAATAGTGATAAATGAAACAAAAAATCATAAACCATGATCTAACATGAGATATGACCTGGGAAAACCTTTTAGGAGAAAACCGAGTTGGAAGGTGAGGTTGCTTTACTCTCTTTCTTTGAATAGAAAATTTCTACGAGTACAAAGAAGTATGGCATGTGACTGTTGGGCTACTATAGTGCAAAAAGCCTATATATTTGTTCTATCTCCTATCCCTCTCAACTATTTTTTTTCATCTATGGAAAAAAATGCACTTGAAAAGAATGAAACTCCCTTTTCCTCTTAGAGGCCCGGTTACAACATATTCTGATGGCCTATTAGTGGTTATGTTTGACTACTTCAACTCTTAACCAAAGTTACAATATGGTCTCTTCTACATTCTTCTTAATCATAGTCACATGGCTAGGCCCTTTTCCATGAATGATGAGGGCTGACATGGCATCCTCTCGAATTATGGTGGTGAAAAGAGGAAGGTCAACTTCTAAGTGGCATAACTTTTGCAAACGGTCTCCATTTGATCTGATTCTTACACAGTTGGAAAGGTACCTTTGTGTAGAATATGAAAATGAGATGAAAATTTATGAAATAGTCTTATTCTTGTTATTAGGAGATATGAGATGGAAAAACATGGAAAGTTAGAACACAAATGCCTTTTTGTAGTAGGATGCTCCCTAAATAAATAAATAAAAATTCCTTGTATCGAATGCCTAAATCTAGAGGAATATATAAATATCTAGGAACATTTGTAAGGGTACATTGGAGATGTGGAAAAGAAGTGCATTATAGGAAACATTGTAGATCCAAAATTGTTGAGAAAGGGAAGGGATCTGATGATGCTCCTTTCATAAAAGAAAAAACGGATGATGTTCCTTTTACAAAAGCAAAAACATCCTCAAATGAAGGAGGGAATGTGTACTTCGATTCTTCAAGTAAGCATGTAGATCATGAGGCATGGCTAGTTGACTCAAGGGCATCCTTTCAAATGACTTCTTACAGGGAATGGTTTTGCAAGTATCGAAGATATGATGGTGCTGATGTTTTCCTAGTATATGACTCGAAATCCAGAATCAGGAGATGAGGAAAATTCAAGTTGAAGCTCATGGGAGGAAGGATTAGCACACTCCCTAGTTTTCTGCACATCATAGGATTGACTAGAAATTTGATTTATGTGTAACAACCCCTGATTGATTTTCGATGTAAATAATAAAAGAAGAAAGTCATGGTACACGTATTCCAAGTTGAATGGTGGGAAAAACATTATAGTGGGCATCACTTGTGGTTTATTAATGGCTATGGAAATTGGCAAAGGAAAAGAGGCAATAAATGGCATTTAATTAAAAAAATAAAGGAAAATAGGAGAAAAGGAAGATGAAGAGATACAAATATGCATGCAAAGGAAATTAGAGAGAAATGAGAGGAAAATGAAGAAAAAGGAAAAATGAAAGGAAGAGACTAGACATCATTGATAAAAAGGCATCAGAGAAACAGTTCACAACTTTTGTTAGTTTAAATTTTGAATCTCTTTTTCCATACTCTTAGTACACTCTTGCACACTTAGAGAATTCTTAGAGCATCCTAGAATTCACTTGGACTTGGAGAGAAGAAATCAAATGACAAGCAAAGGAATTGGGAGCAGCGAAAAGAAGTTTTGATCAAAAACTATAGCTGGAGTTCATTACAAGTAACAAGTTGCATGTGTGATTTCCTTGCTAAGGTTTGGATGCATGGTACATGCATTTGGTTATTTTTTTGTCATTGGCATGTGAATTTCCTAGATTGACAATGGTTTCAGCCTTGCCTTGCCATTTCCCATATATTCATGATATAGTGGGTTCTCTCTTTGATTAAGCTTTGGATGACCAGTAGACTTGGATCTTGGTTGAGGTGGTCTCGGGAAAATTCTCAAGGGTCAAGGGTGGAGATGCTCTTTCTTTTGAAACTCTTGATGGATGGGTGGAGACAGGAAAATTCCTTTGGAACTAATGAAGGAAGTCAAAGGAATATAAGATTTTTTTGATGTTAGTGATTTTTGGATCGGTTTTAGTGAAATCACTGTGGTTGGGGGATGAGGTGGTTTGGCCCTTGTAAGCCTTGATTGGTTCTATTTTGGTTTGAAACTGTATTATTCCACATTCATGTTTGTAATATGGAATAGGGGTGATTGGATGAAAGAGAGATTTGGTTCATCCCAATCTATGGTCAAGCGGTACGTGGAAGTCCTTAACTTGGTTAGTTTTTTCATATGTTAATATAAGTGATTTTTTTATTGTGATTGATCGCGATAAGTATTGGTTATTATGTTGATCTTATGGCTTGTTTTTCATGGATTCTATGATGATTATATGTATGGTTATATTATGTTCTCTTATTATGGATCTTGTTCATGATTTCATAAGTTATTGAATGATTGATGAATGCATGGGCTAACAAGTGTTGTTACAACTAGCTTGAGAGGGAATTGAGCCTTCTTGATGGCTCTTTGATGAAGTTAAAGAGATCATGATCATATATGCATTCATGACATGTAGATTCTATGTTTACCATATGTTTAAAGAAATGTCTATTATGTGACTGACATGTCTTAAGCAAGATCTAGATGTAGTATTGATTATTTAGACTTGTTATCACCTGAGACTTTACTCTGGAAAGTTCTGGGAAATTTTGGGGAATGGCCTATAGGCCATCCCTGAAAAATTGACATATATCTCACCATCACATTCACAGAAATATAATATTTCGATCATAACCACATGCAGTAAGGATTGTGGTGCAGTTGGGGCTTTCCAACTGCATGCATAATGTGTCAAGGGCGTGGTTGGGAGGTAAATCTTGTGAAAACAAGTTTTAGCTTAGGGATTGATTACTAGGGGTGGTTATTAGACTCCTAAGTGATCTGGTGTCCCTGATGGGTGGTAGTAAGAGTTTCATTTAGTAGGCCCCACTTCCATAACTTGAACCTCAAGGTTGGGTCATGTCATAGTAACTCTCAACTCATGTTTACCTTAGAGGTCTTGTAAAAGTGGGTAAATGTGGGATGGGGTGGTTACATTATGTAAGCAAGACAAGTGTTGTAGTTATAAAAATAATATTTTAAAATAATACCTGTATGATGGTTCAAGGAGAAATGGTATTGCTAAGCAGAGTTTAGACTCAAAATCTATATAATATGTTGGGATGCACTACTAGTAATGGGTGCAATAGTTCCTTTGTTCCTGAAAGTGGAGCAAAAGAAGGAAAAACTCTTATAGTCTCTGGAGAAAAGACTATGTTGTGGCATTAAAGACTAGGAAATATTGAAGAGAAGGGCCTTCAAGTACCATATGATAATGGTATGAAAGAAAGTATGTCTAATTTCTCTCTTGATTTTGATTTTTTTATATGGGAGGAAGAATCAGGTAAGATTCTACTCTAGTGCAATACTGCAGAGGGAATATTACATCTTGTGCTATGTGAAGTTTCTAGAATTGTCTTGATTCCATTACTAGCTAAATTTATGTACTATGCCTCATTTATAGATGACTTCTAGAGAAATACATGGATTTATTTCCTCGGGAAGAAATCTAAGGTCTTTGAAAAAATCAAATAGTTTAGGGATCTTGTGGAAAACTAGAGAAAGAATAAAATTAAGGTGTTGAGGGTAAATAATGGTGGAAAATTTTGCAGCAATGAATTCAAAGAATGTTGTAAAAAGTACAATATAGATAGATAGAAGACCACTCCATACACACATCAACAAAATGGAGTTACAAAAAGGATGAATAGGACAATTATGGAGAAAGAAAGAAACAGGCTTAGTGGTGTCAAATTAGGATAGGAGTTATGGGCAGATGTAATAGATAATGTGTGTTACCTGGTAAATAGATCACCCTCATCAACATTGGATGACAAGACTCCACATGAGGTGTTATATGGAAAATTCACTTCTGTGAACAAAAATTAACTCCCTAGATCTAGTGGCTTTATGTAGAAACAATCGTGACAACAAGAGCTATGTTTTCGTTGAAGAGATCAGAATACAGAAAAGAAACCTACCTGGAATCTGTAGTAAGTCCTCTTCTTCTCCTTGCTTGTAATATCCACCTCTAGCTCCAAGTGCTATAAATGGAACCTACAAAATGACAAAAACAAGAAAGATAACTACAATATCCACATAGCATAAACTAATGTCCCTAATCAATGTGTCAAATGACATTGAAATACATAAGCATCAACATGGACATCAGACTTTTCAATCGTACGATTAGTAGATAGCACCCGACCGGGAAAGAGATTTCGTTCCACCACGCTGTGAGTGAAATAATTACGTGAAGTAGTAGATCCTTCGACATAAGATTCTTCATTCAGTCGCAGAAGTTTTCACCTCTTATGATTTAGCAACAGAAAAGGTATCTGATACTGGTTCAGCTAAATAAGTTCTTTGTCGATGGAAACCCTGGTTCAGGGCAAGCACTAACTTTTTGTGGATACCTTTTCTCTCTTGGTGCACCTCACACTGCTACATCATCCGTCCGTTGAACCGCCTAACCTCACACTACGTGGGCTGTTGTCCGGTGGACCGCCTAACCTCCACAACTAAGGTTAGGAAAACATAATGATTTTTTTATTAATAAATGAAGGAGAGAGCTACAACCATTGATAGATGCTTGACTTTATAGATATCTCCCCGATTGTATTGTCCTTCCTTTCCACAAAGAAAACCTTGAAACTCAACCCTAATGCATTAAAGGAGGATGATTCCTTAAGCTCAAAGTAACAACATGAGGGCACTAGTAATCTCCAAAAGCCAACCCAAACTCTAAGGGAGGCAGTGAATTTATAGGGTAAAAATGGTAGTTTAGGATTTACCAATCTAAGCTTGAGATCCGCATATGAAAAAGGATAAGATCTAATGATAAGAGATAAGACCTCTAGTGTATGAGTTCAAGATATCTATCCATGGTAAATGGTTAAAACCACCTTAGAAGCTTATGGAATGAGAAGATTCGTAAATATTTTTTATTTTTCCCTAAATTTTCAAAACATTACACCTACAAAGTAGAGAAATTTAGGTTGGTCAGTGCCACTTCTCAGTTATGCAACATGCAACCATCATAGGTGAACTAAAGGTAGAGTGCATTGGTGCCAAAAATGACTTTTTAAGATAATAAACCCATAATTCTTGGAATTTTTGGAGAATCAATGCTTGAGGCTTTGTAAATGGATAATAACAAGGTGTCAAGGATGTTGATTGATCAAGTTTCTAGGACATTTGAATGAATGAGAAAAAATGACCTACAAGAGATTGCCCCATAAAGTACAAAGTTAGAAGCGGTGGCTAAGGACTGGAGTGCTTTACCTTGTGACAAGTTTGGATCAAGACCATATTGGTCAATATCATCATATGTTACAATATATATTATCATCATGATATGCCATGCCCATGCTCAACATATAAGCAAATATTACATGTACAATGATCAAGAAATATCATTCATTGATGATAGAGTGTTGACTCATACTTGGATGAATGTTTAAATGATCATAGCCATCAAACTTTGTAATCTTGTACAAATCCTGAAATCACAGCCTAGATGGATGGAACTAGATCTGGGGTCTTCTACCTAGTCACTCAATAGTATGAGTCTAACCATGCAAATAAATGAGTTGGAGTCGAATATGGTAGACACCATTTTATTACCAGCCAATGATGTAATTCATTAACAGACACAAACGATGATGATAATGTCTCTCAAGGTACTATAGTACAATCTATGTGGTGTGAATGAATGAACTAAAGTTGAACACCACACAGAATCTCCCATTCTAAAGCCAATGATGAGAACATGTCGCCGAAAGCGAGGAAAATTTCCATTGAGGTATGCAAGCTCCACGGTACCGAAGGGAGTTTCTAAAACAACTTCCTGGATAATGTGTTGATTCCGATAGGAAGTGACCCATCACAAGAGGGCCTTGATGTATCCCCCATCAACAACACGAAATGGGTATCGTGATTTGAGATAGAATGTACAAATGCAGAGTTGGTTCAGGAATGACAAACATGAAAGAAGGCTTAAGAGTATTGTAGAAGATGTCAACTGAAGGAATTATCTGGAGCATATCAGTGACACTTTATGGAGTTCACAGCATTGACACAAAATCGATTACGAAGGATTTCAACATGGTGTTATTAACCAAAGAGGTAAGAATATTTCCCAACCCAACAATCACACAAAGTAAGTGAAAGAGTATCATGTCCAAGAGCAGCACGCTACCGTTAATAGGTAAAATATTTTGTTTTCTTAATTTCCCCAACAATTTATGGTCAGTGCCTCTTTGTTTTTTACAAGCTTGAGGAAGATAACATATGCTTTATCTATAAGTTCACCCTTTGGTTGAATCCTTCCAAGTATTTTTAATGAATCTTGAGAAGGAGTGGTTTGGTCTTGTCATGTTTGAAGAATCCAACATTGTTTTATGATTTGACGAGTCCATCGAAGGTGTACCTTGACTTATTTTTCATGTTTTAGAGAGTTTGGAAAAGAGGCGAAAAATAAAACTCCATCGGTTCATTTTCGTAAATTTAGTTTCTTGAGTCTAAAAATGCATAAAATAATACTCAGGAGAACCTTCTAGTCATGTTCAACTAATGTATTCATTTTTCATAATTTCATGTTTTGGGATTCTGAAAAGAGCTAAAAGAGGACTCCTTTTAGAGGAACGAGTGGTATGAAGGGTAGCAACCAGTTCCAGTGACGATGGAACTACTCAAAACACGTAGATGTCATGAGGTAGGCTAATAAGACCACTCATCACAACGGTTCTTCAGGAGGGGGTAGAAACCAAGTGAAAGTGTACAATCATCCAAGAAGATGGTGACAATGGAATGAGAAAACCAAGGCTCATCTAGAAATAATAGGCTAATGAAAATTGAAATCACGTGGGATAAAATGTGAGTGGTTTCATTTTTACACAAGCTTGAAACAGAGGAAAACTATGCTTGAGATTGGTTTCATTTTTACACAAGATTGAAACAAAGGAAACTATGATTGAGATAAGTTTCCATGTCCCTAGCAGAATAACATGATTCTAGGAACATGCCCCCCCCACCCGAGCTTCATTTCATTCACCTGAGTAGATTTTTGGTTACTAATAGATGGATGGAATGAAGGTTAATTTAAGAGATCAAGTGAAATACTCGACTCAAAATTTATGAGATCTTTTCAAAGACTTTAATTTGAATGGGATATGTTTCATTTTTTAGCGATCTTGACATGGGAAAATAACTATGGTGATGGACCTTGTTTCATTTTTTAATGAGATTGACATAAGAAAAGGAACTCTATTCCAGCCCCTAGGTATATTAGTACCCTTGTGGGAGAGGGTTAATTACTGGTGAGGGATATGCAGGATAGGATAGGATGGGTTGGGCTACTGACATTTTCATCCCACCTCGATATGGATTGTTTTGATAATTAGGATAACTCATACCAGGTTGTCCAATCCTAGGAAAGCCTTAATATTGTTGAAAAGGTTGACCTTGGAAATATTGGCATGAATAAGGTTGTTGCATGGTTGTTGTTTGACCAACAAGAACTTGGGGTATTCCTTGTAATTGTTGCCCTGACAGAATTTGCTTCATTCCTAGAGTAGGATGACTAATTGCACCTATGGCATGCTATAAATGGGTTGAATTACTTGTACCTATTGAATAATCTTCCCAACTGAATCATTACTTAGAGAGGGCTCCATGACAATAGGAGAAATGTCCCCTTGTTTGACATGATCTAAAGAATAAAGAACATGAGCAGTATGAACCTCACTCTCTATGGGAAACTAATGATCAACTGAAGGTGGAATCAAGTCAACCATTTTCTCAACCAGTGGTTGGCTTGTAATGGACTCATGGGATTCACGTTTAGAGAGAGTGGGATTGACTGAAGATGGATTCGAGTCAATTACTTCATCAACTAGTGGAGGATTGGGAGAAAGCTTCGAGTAACCAACCGAAATTTGTGGCGAAGAAGTTGTAAGGCTTTCCAACACTTTTGAGGCTTCATCCATATAAGGAAAAAGGTGAATAGGATGGTTCCCTTCACATAACCCACAAGGAAACTTAACTTTACCCTTTCTCCTGTGGACCTTACTATCACTAGTTGATGGTTTATCACTAGCATGACCTCTAGAGGCTGATGGCAAGGGATGATGTTGTAGAAATTATGGTGTAGATTTGCAACTACGCATGAAATTTTAATCAAAATCACACGACAAAAATATACTCTACTTCTCTATGGAATTCAATTAATAATTTAAAATATCAATCACAAACATGTAATGAGAAATAACACACATGCACATAGTATTTTTTCCAGGGGAAAGAAATATGCTAAGAACCCTGTTTCTTGCTTGCATTAAACTAATGAATAGAGATGTATTACAATTGCTAGCTCAATATAACCTCAACCTACAAGTGAATAGCCTATCTCTTTGCTCACTAAGAAGATCTGACTCAAACTTAGCCAATTTTTGCCTTTGCTTGAGCCCCTATTTCCTTACCCTATTTCCAAGGAAATTAGGCCACTGCTATTTAGGAATTTCCTCCAAAATGATTTTACAATTCCCAAGGTTGATCATTTGAATGCATGCAACACCTATACTCTGAAGACTAGTCTGCAAATGATGTTACACTACCTTGGAATCTCCAACACAATTGGGGAACTCAAATTCTCTACATGCACTAGCTATTTTGGGTTGATTGATCAATTAACTAGATGATCACTAAGTTCAATTGTTATCCCACTGCACAACTGAGATTCCATTAGTTCCTCCAATAGTTAGAACTAGTTTAACTAAAAAAAACTTGAAATAAATGACCTTGATTGCTACAAATTAGTAATCGCACCTTCTTAACTAAAATCCAAACCCTCTAACTCAAATTTACTGAGAAAACTAAGTGACACAAGCCATGTCACACAAGTTAACTACATCCAAGTTGTCTGTTGATATGGAAATTTGAATTTTCTCAATTTGACCAAGGCTAAATCAAATTGATACTTTCTTGCTACATTTTTCACCACTCCCTCTCAGAGAGAAAGGGATTATAAACCACTACTATCCTACACATGTGGAACTCGAACTTCCCTCTTGAAAATGCCTTTGTAAAAAATTCAACATCTTGTTCTTCTATCGGAATGTATTGTAGAAACATTATCCACCTCTACACACAATCTCGTAAATGGTGATACTAGATATCTATATCATTGGATCGATCGTGAAATTTAGGATTCTTAGAGAGCTTAATGAAACTATGATTATCACAACAAATCATAGTTGGATCCATCATCTAACCAAACAATCCCACAAGTATATTTCTCATCCGAATTGCCTCACATGTTTCTTGACTTGAAACCATGTATTCTTCTTCTACCAAGTTGAGTACCACAGATATTTTCTTCATGTTGTACCTGAAAATAGTTGCCTACCCAACATTGTAAATTCCACCTGATGTACTCTTTCAGTTTGATGGACTCCCCGCCCAATCTACATCTGTGAAGTCACATAACTTCACTCCCTCTTTTTGTTTGTACCATAGTCCAAACTGGGTAGTGCTTCTGAGGTATCGTAAAACATGCTTAACTTCCTTGCAATATAATTTGGTAAGCTTAACCATAGCTTGGCTCAGGTAGGTGACTGCATAGCACATATATGTTTGTGTATTCACAAGATATATTAGTGAACCCACTATCTGTCGGTAAATGGTAGCATCCACCTCTTCACTTGAAGTGCCAGTTTCCTTCCTCCAGTCATTCGCTACAGGTGTCTCCATGGGTTTGCAACTCTCCATGCAAAATCTATGAGTAGCTCATTTTCATACTTCCTGTGAGACACAAATGGTTCACCATCCCCTTGCCATACTTCCAACCCATGGAAGTAGTGCATGAGACCCATGTCCTTCATCTCAAATTTCCTTGCAAGGTCCTCCTTGCAAGATCTCATCAACTGATCATCACCAATTAAAATAAAATGATCAACATATAATACAATAATAAGCAATTTACCTTCTACCAATATGTGATAGAGGTTTTCATCCACTTCACTTTTGGTGAAGCCAAAACCAGTGACATAGTTGTCGATCCTAATTTAGCAAGCACATGGTTCTTGTTTGAGACCGTACAATTCTCACTTGAGTCTGCACACATGAGACTCCTCATCAAATGTCTCAAAACCTTTTGGTTTCTCAATGTACAGCTCCTCCTCAATAGCCCTATTTA
The DNA here is from genome assembly GCA_031772625.1 of Pinus tabuliformis. Taxonomy (NCBI): domain Eukaryota; kingdom Viridiplantae; phylum Streptophyta; class Pinopsida; order Pinales; family Pinaceae; genus Pinus; species Pinus tabuliformis. The sequence goes on from CM062816.1 coordinate 1,236,243,699, forward strand.
GAAAAATTGTCTTTACATCCATTTGGTGAATCTTCCACCCCATCTGTGAAGCTAGCGGAAGAATTGATCTAATGGATGAGTAACTTGATATAGGAGCATTGGTCTCCTCGTAGTCAATTCCCTCAACTTGAGAGTATCCCTTGGAAATAAATATGGCCTTATAATTCTCTATGCTTTCATCTGTTGTGTGCTTAACCTTGAAGATCCATCTCAAACCCAAAATTGATTTATTTGTTTGTCTTGGGACCACTTGCCAAACACTGTTCTTTACAATGGATTTATATTCCTCCCTCATTGCATCAATCCATACAGGTTTCTCTATTTCTTACACAAAAGAGGATGGCTCAGTCTCTACAAGCTTAGTCATTAGAGCCATGTATCTAGTGCACATCTTAGGTGACATTTTTTTCCTATGCAAATTTGAATTAGCTCCCATGTTCTCGCTCACATCCTACTCTAATATATCAGCTTCCTTAGTTATTTTCCTACCTTCTATGGATATTTCTGCTTGAGTGGATTTCTCCACTATATGCTCCTCTACTTGTAGCTGCTCCACAACTTCTTGAGGATCCTCCTTTGGAGATAAAAGCTCCTCCTTTGGTTAGATTTGAAGCTCTCTCTCAAGAGAGCACCACCTCACTTTCTCCTCATCAAACTTTACATCCCTTTACACAACTGTCATTTTGAGGGAAAGTATGTACACACTCAGTTGTGAGGAGTTTATGTGCAACCCAAAAATACCCCAAACTCTATTGTCGAATCAAGCTTCTCCTTTGATTCTTTGGAGAAATAGTAGTAAAAAGAGGCTCCAAAATCTTGAAGTGCAACACATTCAACTTTCTCCCCAAGAAATCCTCCTTCAGTTTAATCATACCAAGAATCCAGTGATGACTCCAATTCTACAAATAGACTGTTGTGTTGCATGCCTCAACCCACAAATGTAGAGGTAGGCCTTGGTCATGCAACATAGACCTTGCATCTCCCATAATGCTACAATTATTTCTCTTAGCGACCTCATTTTTTTTGTGGTCCATCGGGTGTTGTCAGCTCTCTTCAAATGCCTTCTTTCACACAAAACTCCTTCAATTCATTCGAAACATACTCACCTCCATTGTCACTCCTCAGAGCCTTCACCTTCTTACTGGTCTCTTTCTCAACTAGTGCTTTGAATTCTACAAACTTTGAGAATGTATCATCCTTATTCACATGAAGAAGATCCAACATGTCCTTGAGAAATCATCAATAGAAATAACAAAATATTTTTGTTTGGTAGTGGAGGCTGTCGAGAAAGGTCCATAGACATCAGAGTGGATCCTTTCCAAGACTGCATGTGCTTTGTTGTTCTAATCATGGAATATGGATTTTGCATACTTCCCCAAGGTAAATCCTTTGCATACATCCTACTGCTCAAGTGTTCCTTTGGGGAGGCCAATGGTTATTTGTTGCGTAATCTTCAAGGCACCCTAATGCAAATGGAAAAGTATTATGTGCCAAATTTCACCAAAATCATGGCTCTGCACTTTATTTGCCTTACTTCTTAATGCAACATAATCTTCCACATCTAGCTTATACAATTTTTTCACATGAACCCTCATATTATTGACCTGTCCCGTGGCTATGTGTCTTAGAAATTATTTCCCTTTGCTAAATATTACATCGTAACCACATTCTTCCAAAACTGAAACAAAGATGATATTTTTCTTTAGGCCTAGAATGAACATGACATCCTTGATTCTGAGAGGGGATCATGACTCCCTATGAAAGGTGACTGTATCAATATCGGTCACGTCGTACCTTCCGTCGTCCCCTAGCTCGATGTGGATCTAGAGATATTTCTCCTCTAGGTCATTGAAAAAATATCTACACCCTATCATGTGGAACGATGCACCTAAGTCCAAGTACCACATGCTCCCCATCATTGTGCTGGTCATGCATGCGATAAGGGTGAAGTCAAGCTTAACTGTGAAGTCAAAGCTTCACTTGCTGCTCCTCCTAAGGTATTATTGCTTGAATTTTTGTGTGGAAACTTCATGGAATGGTCCTTTGAATTCATGAGAATTGAAGCATTTAATTTTGGACAAATCTTTCTTCTCCCCCCCTTAGCTAGATTCTGGTTTGGTTTGAGATTTCTTCCCTTTTCCCTTGTTTCCCTTTCCAACCAATGCAATTTTTTCTTCATCCTCACTCTTGGATGAAGTCCCATATTTGGTATTCCACCTTATTTCCTCCTGTACCAAATCAGATCATAAGTGTTTCCAATTCGGTAGTCTCTCCCTCCAATTCACTAATCTTGGTAGTTATGCCAGCTCTTGGTAAGGCCTAGAATGGATAGGATCACTAAGTCATCATTTGCAACATTAATACCAACCCCACCAAGTTCATCATGAACTTGTGTAAATATGATCAGATACTATAGGATAGTTTCATTTGAAGATAGATTTGAAGACAGGCATGGAAGATTTGAAGACAGATTTGACAAAGTTTCTACAAGAAATGTTTACTAATGGTGAAAGGGTAGTAAAGGAAACTCAAGATGAGAACAAAAGAAATGTTAATCATGATTTCATAGACTCTAATGTTGGATCGAAGACCCGCCATATTCCAAAAATCGATGTGAGGAATTTTTATGGCAAGGATCCCGCAACATGGATATTACAGATGGAGCAATTTTTCGATCTCAATAATGTGAAAAAAACACAAAAGGTATGTATTGCAACTTTATATTTGGAACCAAATCAGTTTGTATGGTATCAATGGCTTTTCTCTCGTAAAAAAATTATCACTTGGGCAATTTTTATGGAAGAATTGACAGCACATTATGAGGATACAAAAAGCAACACTTTTTTTAGCCAATTGATAAGTCTCAAACAAAAGGGTTCAATAATGGAGCACATTGAGGAGTTCCAAAAATTGAACATAAGGGTAAAAAATATTCCAGAGGAGCATAGGATTGATGTGTTCATAGGGACTTTAAAGGATAATATCCAACATGATGTTCACCTTTGGGAAAATGATTCATTAGAGAAGGCATTCAGGTTAGCAAGAAAAATGGAAAGCAAAATTATGGCAACCAGGAAGCATACCACTCACAACTATAAAGATGGAAGTGTTATTGCCCCTAGCCTTCCACAACCTATAAGGTTGACACCATAACAATTGGAAGAAAAAATAGCAAAAGGGCTTCATTATCGTTGTGATAGCAATTACACTAAAGGTCATAAGTGTGTTGAGAAGAAATTATTCTACATAGATTGTGAAGAGGAAGAAGAAAAGGAGCAAGAAAGGTTAAAAGAAGAGGATATACCCCAGGAACAAAGCCTAGATAAAGAAGAAATAAATCCGACCATATCTTGTAATGCATTGGCTTGAATTACCACTCCTCAAACCATCAAGATAGAAGGACAAATCAAGAAGAAAAAGGTAATAGCGTTGATTGATTCAGGAAGTACCCACAATTTTATTCATTGTAAGATGGCAAAAGAATTGAATTGCTTCCTATATCCAGCACCAGAGTGTCAAGTGATGGTTGTAAATGGAGGAATGATAAATTGCTCTGGAAAGTGCCATAATATCAAGCTATCCATGGGAGAATATGTATTTACTAGCCCAATGATTTCCATTCCAATGGGAGGTGCTGATGTTGTACCAGGAGCCCAATGGCTACAATCCTTGGGTACAATAGCTTTTAATTTTCAAGAACTTTTCATAAAATTTTCTACGGAAGCAAAGAAAGTTGAATTAATGGGTATTGCAGGGAAACCAGGAAAGATAATCAGCTCTAACAGTATGACAAAGCTTTTAAAAAAGGAACAAAGAGGTGTAATTGCACAATTATGTTCGCTAGATGTTTCCACATTGAAATCATATATTTCTCCAGATCTCCAAAATGTCTTGGACAATCATTCCAAGGTATTTAAGACTCCCAAAGGTCTCCCACCATTCGTGATCGTGATCATGATCATGCTATTCATCTGATTCTAGGAAGTGTTCCTCCAAACATCAGGCCGTACAGATATCCCTATGCCCAAAAGAGTGAAATTGAACGTATGGTTGTAGAAATGCTAGAGGCTGGTATAATTCAACCTAGTCAAAGTTTTTTCTCTGCTCCAGTAGTATTGGTGCACAAGAAGGATGGATTATGGCGCATGTGTCCGGATTATAGGGAGCTCAACAAGCTCACTATTAAAGATAAGTTTCCCATTCCTATCATTGATGAATTACTGGATGAATTGCATGGATCAATTTACTTCACCAAGTTGGACCTTCATTCAGGATATCATCAAATCAGAATGAAGACTGAAGACATTCCGAAAACAACATTTAGAACTCATGAGGGTCATTATGAATTTTTGGTCATGCCTTTTGGCCTTACCAATGCACCTTCTACATTTCAAGGTTTGATGAATTCCATTTTCAAACCCTTCCTTAGAAAATTTGTGTTAGTATTTTTTGATGATATACTAATCTACAGCAAGTCTTGGAAGGATCATGTTGAACATGTTGACAGGGTGATACAACTATTGGAGGAGAAAAAATTATATGCAAAAAGATCCAAATGTTTCTTTGGAGTACAAGAGGTGGAATATCTGGGTCATATTGTATCTCATGAAGGAGTTAAGGTAGACCCTAGCAAAATTAAAGCCATTAAGGAATGGAAAATCCCCACATCCATAAAGCTGCTGAGAGGATTTCTCGGGTTGATAGGGTATTATGAAAGTTTGTTAAGAATTATGGGAGAATAGCAGCACCTTTAACAACATTATTGAAGACAGATGCATTTTCATGGACTCCAGAAGCAACAAAGGCCTTTGAACATCTTAAAGAGGCAATGTACCAAGCACTGGTCTTAGCTACACTGGACTTCAAAAAAACCTTTATTATGGAATGTGATGCTTCAGGAAATGGAATTGGTGTTGTTTTAATGGAAGATGAAAGACCCATTGCTTTTGAAAGTCATCCAATCAAGGGAAAGTTTTTACACAAAGCTATTTATGAGAAGGAAATGTTGGCAATACTACATGCACTTAAGAAATGGCGACCCTACCTAATGGGAAGACACTTCAAGGTAAAAACGGATCATGATAGCCTTAAATACTTTTTAGAACAAAGATTATCCTCTGAAGAGCAACAAAAGTGGGTCACAAAGATGTTGGGTTATGACTTTGAAATCATCTACCAAAGGGGAAGAAAAATGTGGTGGCAGATGCACTCTCAATTAAGGATGAGGATGTGGAAGCATTGTTGTGCGCCATTTCTATTATCCAACCAGATTGGATAAACGAAGCAAGGGAGGAATGGAAGAATGATGAAGAAGTGTGGGCACTTATTCGAAAGCTACAACAATATTCCAGTACATCTAATACATTTAGCTGGCAAAATGATTCGTTATGGTACAAAGATCGCTTATACCTATGTAAGAATTCCCAACTCAAACAAAAGATTCTTATGGAATTGCACACTTCTCCGTTAGAAGGGCACTCAGGATTTTTAAAAACTTACCATAGGGTTAAGAAGGAATTTTTTTGGTATGGCCTTAAATTGGATATTCAAAATTTTGTGGCGGAATGTTTGGTTTGCCAACAAAATAAAGTTGAAACAATTAAGACCCCAGGTCTATTACAACCTTTATCCATTCCAAGCCAACGTTGGGAGGAGGTTTCAATGGATTTTATCACAAGTTTACCCAAGTCTGAGGGAAAGAGTGTCATCAGGGTGGTAGTTGACAAAATTACCAAGTATGCACACTTTTGTGCACTATCACATCCATTTAAAGCCAGTACAGTTTCTACTGCATTTATGGAAACAATTAAAAAGCTACATGGAAACCCAAAGATTATTGTAAGTGACAGAGATCCCATTTTCACTGGAAATTTTTGGACAAAATTATTTTCTTGTCTTGGTACTCAATTAGCTCATAGCTCATCTTATCATCCTCAATCTGATGGGCAAATTGAGATAGTAAACAAATGTTTGGAAGGATATCTTTGTTGCTTTGTATCTGATAAACAGACACAATGGGTCAAATGGTTTCCTCTGGCTGAATGGTGGTATAACACTTCCTTCCATACAGCAACAAAAATGACCCCATTTATGGCACTTTATGGATATCAGCCACCATCCATCACATCATATTTAAGAGAAAATTCTAAGGTTCAAGCAGTGGAACATCACATCGAGCATCAACAACAAGTCCTCCAACTCTTAAAGGATAACCTCGTGTTGGCATAGAAAAGAATGAAACAACAGACATATCAACATCGCAATGAAAGAAGTTTTGATGTAGGTGATTGGGTATTCCTATGGCTACAACCATATAAACAAATGTCCCTCAAGAAAGCCAAGAAGGATAATAAATTATCACCAAAGTATTATGGTCCGTACAAGGTGTTGCAAAAGATTGGTACTATGGCATACAAATTAGAGCTTCCTGCAGCTTCTCGAGTGCACCTAGTTTTCCATGTTTCATGTTTAAAGAAGGTTATAGGCGACAAGCTCCCAGTTCAAACAATATTGCCAGAACTTGATGAGGAAGGAAAAATTATATTGGAACCGGAAGCACTCATAGAAACAAGAACTCAACAGCTACGAAATCGATCAATTTCGGAGTATCTCATCAAGTGGAGGAACTTATCTGCTAAAGATTCCACATGGGAGGATGAGAATTTTATACAAAAGCATCCAGAACTACTCAAGAATTGAGGACAACACTTTTTTGAAGGAGAGGGGCATGTTAGGTCCCTATAATACTAGTGATTACCCCATTACTATTGTAGTTGTATCCCTTATTAATATTGTTGTGCCCATATTGTCCCCATATTGTTATTATTGTGCCCCATAGAGTCCCTCTATTGTTATTTTTGTGCCTTTATATTATTATTGTTAGGTCGGTTGGGTTATTTTGTGACTCCTTAGAATCCTATATATAGAAATGAGGTTTTCTCATTTGAATCATCAAAGAATCATTCATTTGTGCAATGTAAAGGAGGTTGCCCCCTCGAAGAGGCTAAATTCTAAGGCGTTGATCTATCTTTTCTATATTTTTGTGAGCTGGTTTCATAACAAAGCACAAGACCCTCAGTTTTTTCTGATATAACTTAGGTTGCGTGGAGTTATGTATTATTCATAATTGTATACATGTTTCCTCTATATGGATGGTTGTGACCATACCATGGGACCTTATATCTATGATGATGATGATCCTTCTATATCATGTGGCTATGTCCATATCGTGGATGTTTTCACATGGTCCTTTCTATCCAGATGGTTGCATCTATACTGTGGATTCATGTTTTGATATATATGGAAAAGGTATTAGATATGTATATGTATATGCTTCATTGATTTGTAGGTCTCCTGACGATGTTTGTTTTATTCCTTGCAGTAGATCGTAAAGCATCTCAGCCATCACTCCCTGTTTTTCCTTCATGCTTTAGGGGACATCTGTTACACAGTATTTTTTCACACCTCCTACACTTCTCTGAGTCATACCTTGGAGTTCCAAAACCTTGAAAACTGTGCGGTGTACCTATCTTGATATGCAGTCCAAATCCTCCTTGAAGAACTAATGAAAAGTTTCCTTGAACCTTTCCTGAGAAAATGAGCTCAAAACCCTAATTTTTGGGTCAGTGCGACTGTGACACGACCCTCTAATGTTGATGATAGGTTGCACCATATGAGCCTCGCACTACCAGTGTAGTTTTTTCCTAGATACTCATGTTGAACCCTAAAAGACAAGTTTTCTCAAAGTGGAGGAGAAGCTTTGCAATCTAGAGGCTTCTAGAACGACGAGTTGGATGATGTTCTTTGTGGATGTGGTCGAATTCTCCCAATATTACCGTATGATCTTATTCCTATGAGCTTCCTCCTTGAGATAAGGACCTTCCCCTATATTTGGTGAGATCTTCACTCCCTCTCCCTGCCTATAAATTCATCCTCCTCCATTCCTGAATGGTTGGTCTCTAATTATTTTCACCCTTATGCTAAGATAGTGCTTACATGCTATTCATTTTGGCTTGGAGAGGGAGTGCTTGGAGAGCTTGAGCTTAGACTTGGACATTCACTAAAGGAGGGATTCCAACATCAAGGCCTAGGTTGTATGCTTCCTCTTTTATTTATTAATATATACAACTATTGGTTCACTTTCCATAAATGCTTATGTCAATGCTTCATTTATCTTTGTGCTCCTTGATCTGTTAAGTGGATTACATTTTATTATGCTTGTTGTAATTTTATGCTTTGTCATGTCTTTTCCCTCTTGTGCAGGTATTCAAATTCTATGAGCAATAAGGACTTAGCCTGAGGAGCAAGTGATCAAGGTCTTCGACAAAGGAGTGCATTATAGCATCAAAGTGAGGTAGGTGTCCTTCCTCTTCTCTTATTTCGATTGTAATTTAGGAAAGTGTCTTGTAGATTGTATTTTTTGTTGCTAGACCCACTCATTGGTCTAGAGCGATTGTCTTTGTCCGCAGAGAGGATTTACCTACACAACAGTCAAGATGCCCAAGGCTCAATTTTCTTTTAAAGGTTCACTTTTCTCTCCCCTTCGGTAGAAGAACCTTGATACATTGTGCAATTGAACATTCAACAAGGCATACTCACTTGTTCATCCAAAACTACATGTACATTACTCTCTTGTGTTGACCATTGTGTTATCTTCCAAAATGTCCCAGGCTCATGAGGAGATCGACGGAGGTAACCACAGACCAAACTTTCAGTTTGGTAGCTAGCCCAACCAAGCCAAAGAGGGCTCTCTCTCTGAAATCACAGCCAAAGAATTGACTGGAATGCAAAAGGATTTTAGGCTAGATAGCTAGGCTTAGATTGGTTTCAGAATTTAGGGTTTGGGTGCTGGATAAGGGAGAAAAACTAGGTAGCTAGGTCAGAGGATCAAAGGGTTTGATCCAGGTGGCTCCAGACACTTGCAAAAGTCCAAGAGGGCTTCGAAATCGTCAAAATTCAAAGTGGTCAAATTGTGACAAACCGAGGACCAGATTAAATTGCTTGTTGCCATGATTCCAATGACACGAACGACACTCACATATGAGTCCATATGACCAACTTAAGGCTCTTTAAAGTTTAACAAGGTAGAGAAAGAGTGGGGCCCACAGGGTGCCACATGGCATCCCAGTCAGCAAGTAAGACCCATGGGGTACATGGTAGCGCATCAGTGATTGACACTTGGCACCCAAATATTCACTCCTTATTCCTAAAAAAAAAAAAGACAAAAAGAAAGAAAGAAAGGAAAGTTGTATTATAAACCCACATAAAACAATATATATATATATAATTCAAAAAATTCATATAAAAACAAAACTATGGTTTAAAACCCATATATTAAAAATATACATGAAAACAAAAAGTTATTTATGGTGGAGCCATAAAAATCCTACGAATATGATGGTTATTATAACACCATATGGGAATACATTAAGATTAGACCACCCCACCCGCATGTTAATTAAAAAAAGCTTGCCACACCAAATATAATGTAACGACTCTGTCGAAATTAAAGGCCACAAACAGTGATCTCAACCGCATACCATTTAAAATTTAAACATTGTGTGTCGGTTTCCAAAATTAATGTAACGTCATGATGATATGGGGTTGGCAGGTTTTGAACCCAACCCACTCTACAAAAAATTTGCCGGCTTACTGTTAGATTGATCAGTCTAAGTTTTAAACTTTGTTGTAGAACTTATGTAAGCGCCTTTCAATTCAGTCCGCTGGAGGGGAAGCAAGTGGAGCACGGAGAACAGGGAAGTTCCGAAGGCAAGTGGAAATCAACGTGGAACCCTGAGCCTATGGAACCATGATTTGTAGTAAGATGGAACTACGTTGGCATGTATTTTGAGATAGATTTTAAGAGAATATTCTTTGATGCTTAAAGATTTTCTGCGGAGGTAAATTTTAATTTTGTCATAATTGTATGAAGTTTACAGTCATTTTAATTGGAATTTGATAAGGAACACAATGGTAAAATCAGAATCACAATGTGAGTAGCAAATTTGCAAATTCCCAGCGGAAAAGAATCTTTGAAGAATCTCCCAGGTTCCTTGGAGGTTGAAATTCGCTAGAGTCAGAATGCAGCCAGCTTTATACTCATTCTTTTAGAATTTCACAAGGATCTCAATGGTGATATCACTTTTCTGATTTGAGTTGTAGATATTCAGTCAACCCAGAGGAGGGAATCTTGGAGAATCACAAGGGAATCTAAAAGATTCCTACAGGCCCATATTTTTCTGGTGTTAGAATTCGACAAATGGATAGTCGATTTTACACCTTTCAATGACACAAATTCAGTGGTGCAGTCAGTTTTTGCAGCTGAACCTTCTGTTTTTTAGCCATTTTCTAGATTGGAATGACGGTGTCAGATTTCAAAGTATGGACAATCGATTCTATGCCATTTGATGCCACGATTTCGATGGTGCACTGAGATCCAACAACTGAGTATTCTATTCTTCAACCAGCATTAGTTTCGAGGTATATGAAGTGTTGTTTTCATGTACTTCTTTGATCATTTGCTGTGAGATGTACTGTGTTGTTTCGATTCCTGCTTGATGTATGATGCGAAATCTTTGTGTCTATTTCATGTGAGATGTATTCATCATGGATTGTTAAGTATGTTTTTTTTAGATCCCTTTGATGCCATGATGGAGGGATACTCCTTGTCACCATGGGTGTTTTGGTTGAGATCCCTTTGATGCCATGATGGCGGGATACTCATTGTCACCATGTGTAAGATTATGTCATGCTGATAGGAGGTCTATTGTGAGTGTAGTTCCTGTAGTGGAATGTCTCGTGGAGAGACTTTCCACTCATGTAGAGGGAACATGTCCATGTATAACAGAAAACATAGTCCATGTACATCTTTTCCATTTCCAACATTGAATGAAGCGGTCAATACCATCTTTACACTGGGCCTGACGATGTAGTCCACACTGGATGAACTCCGTTATCAATGTCTCTTATTTATGATATGATGATCGTCCTTATGTTTCCATTTTCTTAAGTATGCATATCTGTTCATCTATGCTCTTATAAAATGAAATTCTAACTACATCAAGGAAGCAAAAGATATTTGTTAAATCCAGAAGTTGAGTCAACTTGGATCAAGTTTGGTATTGGAGCGGTCTTCGCGTGGTTGTGAATTGCGAGCGTGAACAATGGAATGTGCAGCGATGGAGGATGAAAAAGAGATGTACAAGGACATGCTCAGAGTGTCAAAAAATATGGACATAATGTATGAAGCTCTACAAGAAGAGACAGAGGAAAAGCATCGATTACAACTTCAGTTGCAAGCCGCAAAGGTAGCCTTGGAAGAATTGAAGCGAAATGACCGAATCCATCAAGCAAAAATTGTTGAATTAAGGAGGCTTCTACAGGAAGAGAAAGAGGAGAAATAGAGGTTTCTATGCCAACTGCAAGCTAAGCATGAGGCCTTGGAAAAGCTACAGCGTGACCCCTATGAGGTAAAAAATAATTCTCCGACTTCATGTATGTTTCCTGATGATGATTTCCCTACCTTTGAAAAGAATACCACAATAATTAGCTCCAAACTGCTGAAGAGAATGGGGTATGAAGGAAAAAGCTTGGGCATTAATGGCTAAGGCATTTTCAACCCCATCAAAATAGAGGAATTACCCTGTGAGGTAGGACTTGGGTATGTCAGGAAGCAAGTTGGGGAATGCGCCAAGACAATCAACAAACCACTAGCAACAGATGATGAGAAGCCCCCATCAGTTCTTTCCAACTCGACAGTGGAGGTAAAAGATGTTGATTTCCATTTAGTTTCATCTTCACATAGTATAATTTCTGTTGGAAATGTGGAGATACCAATTACAGGGACAAACCTGAGGCTCCTTACCAGGAGGAGGTACAACGAAGAAGAAGAACTTGGTGTTAATAGCCAAGGTATAACTCATCCAATGGAGGTCGTGCAAAGACCTCGATTTGTAGGCTTGGGATACACCGATGGAGAATGATCAAGGGTGTTAGATTCTTCCGAGACATTGTTTAAATCATCGAGGAAAGAGAATTATGGTAACATATCACCATCATCCCATGGCAGTGCGCATTGCAGGAGAAGCACTGAGGTAAGCTCTCATTACCATAATTACACCAAAGACAATAAGGAAAGGTATAACAAGTCTCAATATTTGAATGCTCATTTCGATTACAATCATGTTGTTAATGATGGACATAAGTCATGGCATCGAAGAAAATGTACTTTTTGTGGTTTGCATAACCATATATTTGCTGAGTGCTGGAAGAGAATGGAAACACGAAAGAAGATGAGGTGTGAAAGGCCTTCTCCACCGCAAGCGAAGAAATATGTTAAGAAGATCTAGAGGAAGAAGACTTTCTGTAGTCATTGCAATAGAAATGGTCATCAAAGAGCCATGTGTTGGAGGTTCCATCTAGAGCAGCGCCTTAAAGAAAGAGTTGGTGCATGAACCAGTTGAAAAAGTCATTCGACAAGCAAAACCACCACAAGGGGATGACCCATTCACATTGATAAGTGAAAAATGGTTTCCAGGTATGTTAGCTTGTCATGGATGTGTTTCTCTAAATCATTTGTTGCAATTTAAAATGTAAAAGTGGTGATGTGTTTTCTATCACTTGTTAAGCAACAATGATGTCTTGGCCTTGTGTGTTTGATCGCTAGGGTATTGTTTTCATTTTGATGTGAACTTGACCACCGAGTATTTGTTATAAACTCATAGCAAATATGGGATGCTTGGGTCACTAGTTTGTTATGTAAATTAAATATGTAATTTGCAGAAATGTACTATAGGTTTACAGAGGGTGTAGGTGTCGGCTCATCGCTTATGGCTCCGAAGGATAAAGGTGAAGGAGAAGGAAGGGTGACTTGTCAGGGCACTTGGAGTGTAAACAAGGTACAAATAAGTTGTAGATTATTTTCATGCTTTTGGAGGACCAAAAGCTCTTCAGTGCAGAGGATTGATCCAAGTGGCTCCAGACACATGCAGAAGTCCAAGAGGGCTCACAAATGGTCAAAATTCAAAGTGGTCAAATTGTGACAAACCCAGGACCATATTGTAGTGTCCATCGCCCTGATTCTAATGGCATGAACTACACTCAAATTTGAGTCTGTATGACCAACATAAGGCTCTTTAAAGTTTAACAAGGCAGGGAAAGAGCGAGGCCCACAGGGTGCCACATGGCATCCCAGTCAGCAAATGGGACCCACCAGGTACATGGCAGCACATCAATGATTGACACTTGGCACCCAAATATTGGCTCCCTATTCCTGTAGAAAAGATAAAAAAGAAAAAGACTTGTATTTTAAACCCACATAAAACATATATATATATATATATATATATATATATATAATCATATAAAAACAAAACTATGGTTTAAAAACCATGTATTAAAAATATACATGAAAACAAAAGTTAAAGTTATTTATGTATGGCTCCTACGAATATGTTAACATTAGTGTGGTTATGGTTATTATAACACCATATGGGAATACATTAAGATTAGACCACCCCAACCACATGTTAATTAAAGAAATCTTGGCACGCCAAATATGATGTAACGACTCCGCCAAAACTAAAGGCCACAAACGGTTATCTCAACCACATGCCATTTGAAATTTAAACAAACCACATGTTAATTAAGAAATCTTGGCACGCCAAATATGATGTAACGACTCCGCCAAAACTAATGGCCACAAACGGTTATCTCAACCACATGCCATTTGAAATTTAAACAATGCGTCTCAGTGTCCAAAATTAATGTAACATTATGCTAAGACGAGGTTGGCAGGTTTTTGAACCCAACCCACTACCCAAACAATCTAAGTTGTAAACTTTGTCGCAAAACTTATCTAAGTGCCTTTCAATTCAGTCTAGTGGAGGGGGAAGCAAGTGGAGCACAAAGTGCAGCGAAGTTCTAGATCCGGGTGGAAATTGACACGGAACCCTAAGCCTATGGAACCATGACCAAAATGGAACCATGATTTGCAGTGAGATGGAACTATGTTGTCACGTATTTCGAGACAGATTCTCACAGATATTCCTTCATCATTGAAGATTCTTCGGGGAGGTAAATTTTCATTTTGTCATAATAGTATGAAGTTTATAGTCATTTTAACTAGAATTTCGTAGGGAATGCAATGGTAAAATCAGAATCACCATCTAACCAGTAGATTTGTAGATTCCCAATAGAGCAGAATCTTGAGGGAATCTTCCAAATTCCTTGGAGGTTAAAAGTCGCTAGAGTCATAATACAACGAAATTTATACTCATTCTTCTCAGAATTTCACAAGGATTTCAATGGTGAGATCATTTTTATTATCTGATTTGTAGATCTCTAGTCAACCCAAAGGACGGAATATTTGCAGAATCACGGGGGAATCTAAAAGATTCCTACAGGTCCAGATTTTTCCGGCGTCAGAATTTGACAAATAGATAGTCAATTTTACACCTCTCGACGACACAAATTCAGTGGTGTAGTCAGTTTTTACAGCTGAGCCTTATAGTTTTCGGCCATTTTCCAGATTGGAGCGATGGTGTCAGATTTCAAAGCATGGATAGTCGATTCTATGCCATTTTACGCCATAATTTTGATGGTGAATTGGGATCCAGCAGCTGAGTATTCTATTCTTCAACCAGCATTAGAGTCGAGGCATATGAATTTTTGTTGTCATGTACTTCTTTGATCATTTTCTATGAGATGTACTATGCTGTTTTGATTCCTGCTTGATGTGTGATGCAAAATCTTTGTGTCTATTTCATGCGAGATGTATTCATTATGGATTGTTAAGTATGTTTTGATTGAGATCTCGTTGATGCCCTGATGGTGAGATACTCATTGTCACCATGTGTAAGGTTATGTCATGCTGATAGGAGGTGTATTGTGAGTGTAGTTCTTGTAGTGGAACATCTCGTGGAGAAACTTTGCCACTCATGTAGAAGGCACATGTTCTTTTATGACAGAAAACATAATCCATGTACATCTTCACCATTTCTATCACTGAATTAAGCAGCCAACACCATCTTTACAATAGGCCCAGCGACGTAGTCCACACTGCACAAAATCTATTATCGATGTCTGTTGTTTATGATTTTTTGTTCACCATTATCTTTCCATTTGCTTAAGCATGCATATATGTTCATTTATGCTCTTATAAAATTAAATTATAACTGCATCAAAGAACCAAAAAATCTTGGTTAAATCCGGAATTTGAGTCAACTTGGATCAAGGTTACAACAACAAAGATATGGAGCAAGGTAGAAATATTTTTGTGATGGATCTTAGGGTTTGTTGGTGTAGTGTAGTGTTTAGAAGAAGCTAAAGGTCTAAATGAGCATGAAACATGAATTCATTAAGCAAGAAAGAAAGTAACACATAATGATTTTTCCATCAAAACAGAGCTTTATGCAAAGAATTCTGTTTATAAACTGTAAGGAAAACCATTGAAGAGTTGATAAATGGAAAGGGAAGATTAATATCTTTCATATAAAGCTATAACATAGAAAATACAAAGCCCCAAGGGTTAGCTCAACTGGTTAAATAAGTGCCTCACCGTTCAGGAGGTCACATGGTCAATTCTCGCCGAAGCCCATGGGGTTAGACCTAGCTATTGGCCACGGGGATTGATACCCTTGATCAAGCTTAGATATTTCTGTGGACGTAATGGCCACCCAGTGACCGCGGGTGTCCGTGAACCACACGTGAAAAAAGAAAAAAAGAAAAAAAAAACAGAGAAAAAACAACATCACAAACTTAGATAATAACTGCAAACTGTATCCTTTGGTTTCTAGAAAATATCGAAGTACAAGCTACAATAGTTCTCTCCTATGATGTCCAACTTGTCCTAAGACTGGGCAAATGATACATAAATACCAAAAAGAACATCTTCCCACTCTTAGGGGTCGAATCCATGACTCTAGTAACTTTTCCAAGAGGTGTTCTAACCAAACCCTATTGTTTAGGGAAGTTAAAAACAACTTCTTCAATTAACTCTGACTCCAACCACTCTCATAAATGAGGCCAAATTTACATCAAAACCACTTACAACGACTAATAACCCACTATTACATCATGTTTACACTAGGATTACTCAATTACATCATTTACATCACCCTTTTGACTTTTGCCAATGTTGAACTAGGAATTACAAAAAATTACACAGTGAAAATTTTACAAAAACCTCAGAAATTTCTAGGTGCATAGTGAGTTGTTGGAGGCCATTTTTTAGTGTGTTTCGGAATTAAAAATCCATATCTAAAGCCTTTTCTGGAAATCTTGGAGAGTGTAGATGTCTTTAGAGTATTGTTGCACTCAAAATGACCCATTTTTGGTTGAGATATGGACATTCGCCCAAGGTGTCTCCAGGTGCAAAGCGAAATGGAAAAAGAGGGGAAAAAGGTGACTTTTTGCCTCTTTTTTGCAAATTTCTCAAAACTTGAGCCCTAGACTAGGAAAGTGATAAAATGGGTTTTGAGAGGGGGTCATAAAATTTCGAAAAATGCTAAGTTTCCATTATTTGGAGCCCTGGGGAAGAAGTGTAGCGTGAGCTCGTTGCACTCCTAGACAGAAATTCCTAATAATTGCAAGTCTACCCCAGTCTGTACCAATACACAAAATTTTCTCCAAATCCTCTGAAAATTTGTCCAAAGATGCCTGATGAATTATTTTATGCAACCATGGATGCATCAGAAAGAAAATCTAAATTACCCTTCTCCTCTTGGTTGATTAGGGTTTCATCTAGTTTGGCCTTCAACTCCTTGATTTTTCCCTTGCAAAGTTGATTTTCCTTGTGGTAGTGGATGGCCATTTTCCTTTGCAACTTGTTATACCCATTGGCCTTGTAAATGGGCTTCTCAAGGTGGAAATTGAATTTGTTAAGCCAAAACTCCTTGTCCTCATTTATTTCCATGGAAATCCTCTCTTCAAAGGTTAATTCTTCCATTGGTGGCTTTTGTTCTCTTTCCCTATGAAGTGCCTTCCTAAGACCCATTATCCTTGGTCTCTTCCTTGCCACATGTACTTCATGCTGCTCAGTTTCCTCATGGGCCACCACTGCCTTGCCTTTCATCTCTTACTTCTTGGCCTTGAATTTCTCTTTCTCCATGACTAGCTATTTTTCCTTAAGTTGACTATTTTCTTCCTCAACAAATGAAAGGTTGAATTTCGCCCTTTCCAAATTTTCCTTGAGCTCCATGATCTGAGAATCCTTCTCTTTGATGACTTGTTGTAGGGTTTGATGCTCATCTTGTGCCTCTAAGTCAACTATGTTAAAGTCATGCTCAATGGGTTCCTCATCATGTAAGGAAGCCTCATGATGTGATGGTGATCCCTGTTCTGCTGATGAAGTAGGCTTGGCCCCTTCCTCAATTTTAGGATCAAACACAAGCCTTCTGCCTCTCTGATATGTCTTGGTCACCTCAGGCCTAGGTGACTTGGAAACCTCATCATGTTTGCTTAATGACCCCACCTCCATGGGTTGTGCTAACATGGTTTGGTGTTGGCTTGGTGAATTCGTTATACGCATTTTCAAGGTTGCCTCAATGAAGGTCTCCCATGTCATGTTATTCTCTTCCAACTGATGGAGTACTATAACCTTTATCAAACTATGGTGAAAGAGGCTGGGGTAATGATCTTTTCCTTTCAATTGCACTCTTTCAGACATTTTGGTTAGGCTCCTATACAAGTAGTTGTTATAGAGCTTGGAGTATGAAATCACTGAAGAGGAGCTTTGAAAAATGGATTTTGGTGATCAAACACCAATTTTGGACAACTATGTCTTATGCGCAGCGTGTTTTCTAGGTGCGTAGTGAGGTCAAATTTTTTCCAGTGAGGGTTATGGAATTACATTTTTTTGCAAAGGAGAGGGGGGAGCTCGATGCTAGGATGGTAGATAGGTGCAAATGAGTGTGAATGAGTTCCTCCATGTGATTTTTATAATTTTCTTTTGGTGTATAAGTGATTAATGAGGTAGGATGGCCCACGTCACCAATTCACTCTCTTTTTGAGTTTTGTAGCCTTAGGACTTATTCTTGTAACTTTAGAACCTTGGGAACATTATTACATATAAAAACATAAATTAAATTTGAAATCAAGTGTTATTGAACAGATTTACCTATTTCCACTCCTCATTTGCTCGATTTATACATGAAATGACTGATTTTGTGACCTTAACCCTAATGACCTAATGGTGACACTGAGTTGAATTGAGACCATGATGATGTGACTGAAGTGATGTTAATAATGTTTTCAAGATGGTAGACTCAACTAATTGATGAAACTAGCTGACATATGAAATTCTTGAGAGAGTGGAAATATCCCTAGACAAACTAGTCAGTGACCAAATTTTTATTTGAAGACTCACTGAAATGAAAAAAAATTGACTTGACACCCTAACAACACCTTGTAAGGGTATATTTAATCAATGGTGAGAGGCAGAACTGACTGACACTAACATTGGCTTCAGCTGGGGATGGCATCTCCTTGGAGGTGTCAAGAACATCGTAGACCAAGTAGCCTTATTCATTGGGCATGGAGTCAAAATGCAAAGACTAAACTCAAACTGAAAACTGATTGATTAATTCATCTTGACAAAACTCTAAAATTGACGACTGACTGAACTTACTTATTGCAGCAGACCATCCAGATCTTAGGGCCTTCACCTCACTCTTCAAATCTTGATGATAACCATCCACCTGCTATATATATATATATATACAATCATGTGTAATGATCCCTCCAGTGTAACCAATCGAGCAAATGGTTCCTTAATTCAATTATGCTCATACTTTCATTGAGCAAGTAGAAAAAAAAAAAAACTAGGCCACTCCGAGTGTCCACTCAAAATGTGTACATGATCCATAAATATAATAAAAACCATTTTCCTTGATGACTTCAACAACTTAACAAAATGATCTGGAAACTCATGAATGACTACCTTTTCTTGATGATCAACAACGAGACAAGAATCTTCTTCCTTTTTAGACATTAGTTGTTTTATAAAATGAAGTTTTTCATTCTCAAGCGAAACAGATGTAGACTGCAAATTATTGGATGAAATTTGTAAAGAGACTTCCGCTGAACAAGACAATGAAGCTAGCTGCCTGATCAAATTCATGTCACCTTTGTTTTGAAGATCATAGTTAACTAATGGAGAAGAACTTTGACTACAGATACCATCCACAACATCAGATATTGGATCAAAGAGAACTTGATAGGATTATTGCAACTTGTCATACATTGGTTCCAACGAGGCTACATGATTTTCTATAAACTCTTCATGTTCCACATTTTCAGCTGCATTTTCAAACTAAATGTTGCTTGGTAACAATGATTGTGGACTAAAAAAAGGTTTTGTATTACAAACAACATTCTGAAAAACTTCAGGAGAAGGTTTCCAACTGATGTTAAATTGCTTATTTGCTTCCTTGGTAACCTTATAGTTTGATATTATTATTTCAAAAGAAGAGAAACACAAAGGTAAGGAGTCTTGGTAAATAATTTCATGGTCTTCTCCGTGTTCAACATCAAAACTTAAAGGCTGATGATTTCTAATTTTAGGGAAGCTTTCTCTCAGTAATTGAAATGAAGTAAAACATAAAGGCAAAGACCTTTCAT
This sequence comes from Pinus tabuliformis, assembly GCA_031772625.1. Taxonomy (NCBI): domain Eukaryota; kingdom Viridiplantae; phylum Streptophyta; class Pinopsida; order Pinales; family Pinaceae; genus Pinus; species Pinus tabuliformis. Next base: position 1,236,263,316 of record CM062816.1, read on the forward strand.
CTGATTTGAAATTTTCTGTATTCTCTTCATTTCTTTCATGATTGATATGCATAGGCTGAGTGCTACATTTGAGTTGTTGTAATACATCTTCCTCCCAAACACATGTTGTTTATTTCCTTGTAGAGTCGGCCTCTATTTCAACAACATAATCATCATCATACTGATCATACTTTGGTAACTCCTCATTATAATGAATGAAATCAAACATACACATTATATCAACAGATTGATCCTCCATGGTTTGATCTACAGATCCATCTTCATGACTGTCCATAAATGAATACATAAAACAATCACTTTCTGATCTATGGTAACTGAAATTAGTAGCAAAATGATTAGGGTCAGCTACCTCTTCTTCTTTTGCAATAAGTGGGACATGGTGTTTTTGAAAAGAAAGTTCATCTCTCATGATGATATTTTGCATCATTTTTTCCATTGTGTTTACCAAAACGTCGAGTGTCACTTCTGAAAATGTCAGGTGTTTCTTCTCAATGTCCTCCCTCGCTTCTTCTTTCAACTATGACCTGTTGGCCAGAAAATTAGCTTCCACAGCTATTGCACCATGTTGCATTTCTTTGAGCGTGGTAGGATCCCTTTATCTCAATTAAAATTCCATTTCTGGGTCAAAGGCATCTGGGTAGTATAAGAGAGCTAAACTGGGAGGCGGTTTTATATCAACAAGCATTGAGTGGTATACTTGATTGAACCTCACTGAAAAGTGTTGCACTATTTCTCCTAGTTGTCTTTCCAAATGATTATATTCTTCTAAAATCAGAAAAGGATTTCTCTTGATCACCCATCTATCAAGGAAGACTTTCACAAACTGATGAAAATTGAAAATTCTTGAAGGCAGTAAGTTCTTGAACCATTTCTTCGCTTCGCCTTGCAAAGATAAAGCAAAAATCCTGATACTGACATCATCTTCTTTAACCTCAAAAAGGTCAAGAAATTTTTCAAAATTTTGAATGTGTTTTTCAGCAATGATGTTACCATATTCTCCATCAAACTTGGGAAGATATTTGTAATAATTTTCAGGGAAATCATGGAGTATAAGAGGTAAGATGAGTGGCTTGTATCTATCTGGAATTTTATAAGGTGTCGGAGTATGTACAAATGCTATAGGATTAGTCTTGATCTCTTGAGGCTCATCAAGTTGAAGATGGTCATCATAAGAATAAAAAGAAGGGTATTGATCAAGATCAAAGGCGTACAGAGAGTTTGTTACAAAGGAAAAGAATCAAATACGGGTCTAGGATATTTTATCAAATACAGTATACTCTGGAAAACTTTCTTGACATTCTTGGGGAAAGAAAAGAAATAATTTACAATAGCGAACATGAATTCTTGGATGAAAATCCAACTTGAATACTTGATATTCCCATATTGTCCTTCATGTTTCTGTTGGTAAGGTTCATCCTCTAGTGGAGTCTTCGAATTAAATTTGAAACTGATTTGGAGTCGCCAGGTGAATGATTTCAACCTTCATATGTTTCTGATCGTCGTCCACCATCAGCAAATCAGATCTGATCCTTGTTGTTCTTTCCCAGGGAAGATATGATCACTCATTTCCCAAAAACGACAACAAAATGTTATCCTCCACAACGTCCCAGGCTGATGAGAAAATTGATGGAGGTAACCACAGACCAAACTATCAGTTTGGTGGCTAGACCTACCTGTTATAGACATATTTGGGCACTGCAACCCCAATCGGATATGTCCATAAACCAAGGGCTTCTAAACCCCTAAAAGTGTTGTTTCATACCCTAAAGGAACAAGGTCAGCTGATTACATCATCTCCCAGAAGTTCTCCATGAAAAACGACTCAAAACTGGTCGAAACTGGACCATACAGACTGCTCCATCCATAAGGTGTGATGCATCTTACCTATTACACATGGGGGGTGCGATGCATACTGGAAAGCCCTTCTGTAGGGTGCGATGAGCGAGAGCAGACAAATGGCAGAAGCAATTTGCTAGGTGGAAACCTAGAGAATCTTTTAGAAACTGCTCATGTGACACTTGCCTCTCTGAATTTGCCCACGGATGAGCAAGAGATCTGAAATCTCCAAGTGGAACCAAGAACTATCAGTGAAATGACACTAATCAAAATCCCAGAAGCTGACTCACTCTCTTGTAAACATCTATATATGGATCCCTCATCCTAGAGATCCAGGGGCTGGAATTTTGTAATTTGCAAGGAAGTGTTATTGGTTTATCTTTGAAGACATTGTTGGGTGATCTTACTTTGTATGAGGTGAAGAGGGCTTTCATGTTGGGAGGATGATGCTGGATTAGACAGCCTGGTTGTAATCCTCTCTTCTACTACTTCTATCAATAAAGCTATTTGAGTTTTCCTCCATATGCTTGTATATCTCTGAATCTTGTATTTGTATATGCTTTTATATGGTTAATGTACATCTGATCCTACATTGTTTATGGTTATAGATCTCTATGCTTTGATGGTATTTTTCTGCTTTGACTCTACAGGTGTTCTTTGAAGCGGGACAAGTGAAAAAGGAGTGGTAAAAGCTCTATCAAGGGAGAGAGGAAACGAACAAGGAGACTAGTGAAAGACAGAGGTTGGTGCTCTCTGCTTCTCTCTCATCTATCTCTCATAAAGGAAAACGCAAGTGACTTTAGTTTGTTTGTTTCTAAGATAGCTACCCATCTTAATGGGACTAGCAGCTTTGAATGGACATTAGTTTTCCCGATAACAAAATGGCGACTCTGCTAGGGAGCGAATAGTTTGTTTGTTTCGTTACTGTTGTTTCCTTTATAAATCACAGACGGAGCCTGACGTTAAGCCAGCTAGCCTTCGAACTGCTTTTGATATGCAACTGCAAAGTAGATCAACGCTGCTTCAGTCAATCTCCGGGTTGGTTTATGAACTGAACATCTAGCTTGCAAACATCCTAAGTGCCCTGGTGGTAGCTCAAATAACCTCATTAGATCAGCCCCCATACTTTGTGTTTACTGACAATCATTAGCTCAACCTAAATCCCTGAATTTAGCTGCAAACTATGAGTAAAAACCAAGCTCAGTCTCATCCCTAGTCCATCACACTGTCTCTTCTAGGAGATCTGGATGCATCGCACCTCCCATGTGTTGTATGTGAGATGCATCCCTGTTTCCCTGTGTTACAGGTGCGATGATTGAATGACACTGTTTATGCATCCAGATTTTGGTTTTTTCTTCATTTTCTTCAGCTTTATTCAATAGTTTTGCTATCTATGATTAGTATATCACTGTTGAAACCATATTCCTTTGCATTATTCAGCCTCCACTGATAAGGAATTGTGAATGTTTTTTTATGTATTTTTCATCATTTACAGTTCTCCTTTGCAAATAGTAGCTTAATTGAACTATTGTATTTTGATTTGAAAGTGTCACAAGTGTTGTTTTCAGTCAAGAAAAAGAGTGTCACAAAGCATTTCTCTTTTAGATATTCGATTACACTTTTGCCATTGTATTTGATTTGAATCATTAGTATTTCAAGTGTCGAAAGCAGTTTTAAATTCAAAATCACAAAGTGTCATCTTGACCTTACTTTCGTTTTTTGAAAAGAAAATTGTTAGTACTGTCGCTTTGAAAGAAGATAGTTTAGATCTATACTTAGTTTTCTTTTTGTCATTCTCACATTAAGGAAACTGAAAAAAAAAATACATGCATGTGCATTTTCTTTAAGACTGCATGCTGAAGTTGATTTAGGAAAAGTGCATCTAGTGTGTGCTCTCTGCTCTATGTTGAAATAATTTCATCTCTCTTTCCTTAGTAGCTAGGATTTTCATTGCAAAAAGAAAGTAAACGATTGTTTATCATTTTAGATTGCATATTTAGGAATTGTATATCTACATCACGGGGTGAACCTTAAAGGAAAACTTCTTAAAAAAGATCAACTATAAAATAAACCTTAATGAACATAAAAACTCTTTGGAACCTAACACACAACATTTAGAATTCTAGGCTAGAGACGTATTCCGGCGTCGTAAAGCCTGGTAACTATCACTTTCATCGTAGGTTGGGTGATTCCTCCTCTTTGAGATGACAAATGCCAGTACAGACTTGTGCTCCCATGTATCGTCAAGTATATATTGGGAGACCACAATAGGCTACATCCTTTATCCTTAGGAAGCCGTGTTTGCCGCCCTATTGATCGCAATGCACTGAACACAGCATTCGAGAAGATTGACTGTTGTACCGTAAAAAGTATTCTGCAGTTTTGCGATTGGTTTGGTAATCCCTTTGTCTAGATTTCCAGAGTAGTCACTTTCGTTCCTTTTTAGACTCCTTAAAAGAAAAGGTCCATCTGAGCACTTGTCACTTCAGGCTCATTAAAAATCGAAGGCAACTAGAGTCATCTTTAGCTTTTTCTTGACTCTTAAAAATTGAAAACGCAAGTTGTGTCAAAGTGTCATAAAATTTATTTTAATTGGAATAACGTCACTGTTCCTTGGTTGGTCTTAGGTTGAGAAAATGGAGTTTACCGATCAAGGATTTCCCCTTGGGGGAAATCCTAGCCCTTTATCTTCTTGGGGGGATGTTGGTGCTCCACATATGGCTACATTGTCCCTTCCAGGACTCACAATTGGCCTGCTGGTATGGCTTTTCTCGACCTCTGTCATTCAAAACACCGCAATTGCTCAACAATCTAATAAGCAACCAGATGAAGTTGCTCCCCCACCTTCTACTTCGTTTGTTTCTCCCTCTTCTTCTTCCTCTTCACTTGGTGAAGCTAGTAACACTAAAAACCAAGTAACTGAGAAGAAGAAGAAAGGGAAGGAGAAGAAGAAGAAGAATCCAACAGCAAAAGGGGGCAATCGTGCATCATCTGGCGAAAATCCACACACTGCACCTTCCAAACCTAAATCTCCATGTGTCATTTGCAAGGGAGACCACTATCATCGAGATTGTCCCTACATCCCACAGATCTTGAGGGACTAGTCTCCCCGCTTGCACAATCCAGTGTCTTCAACCTCTGACGATCATGTTGAGAGCACACCATCAACTAGTGAAAATGAAGTCAATGGACAAAAAGGAAGATCTAAATTTCCTTATAGACTGTGTGAAGGCGATCATGCCCTCCACCGTTGTCCCTTCCTAGACAAAGCTAAAAGAGTCTTGGATAACCGTCCTGCTTCACCGCAGCGACTTCCTCCTAGATACAAGAAACTCTTGCCGAGTCCATCGCTAGTTGAAAATCCAACTGACACACTGTTGTTTTCGGTCAAAGCACCTATCATTGAAGATAAACCCTCTGATTCCACACTAGACCAAAGTCAACAAGTCGAGATGGCAGTCGACCCAATCTTGTCTTCATAGGGTCCACCTTTAGATGATACTATCACCAAAGAGAATGAGAATGACACCATTCAAATTCTTTTCATAAACACAGATTCCGATGAGCATGGGGGAAATCTACCCATTCCTTTACCACAGGAAGTAAGTTCATCAGAGGCTTATCCAGCCGTTTATTCAGTCCCACCTCCAAGCAACCTAGTTGTTTCCTTCGATTGGAATCTACTAGGCAGACCCCGCCTGCCATCTAATGTACCATTCCGAATCATAGTACAAGCTTACAGAATGATCATGGTTGGTACTATCATAGATGAAGGGGCTTCTGTGAGTATCCTTTCCTCAACTGCTTGGAAAGTGCTTGGTTCGCCATCGCTTCTGCCTGAGATTCGAAATCTGACAGGCTTCAACAAAGGAACCAGTCAACCGTTAGGGATCCTTCCAAATTTGCCTATAACTTTGAGAAGGAAAACAGTTCATCTAAATGTGATGGTATTCCAAGGACCTCTAGATTATAATATACTCCTTGGGCGTGACTACATTTATAGCATGGGAGCTATTGTTTCCTCACTCTTTCGAGTGATGTGTTTTCTGCATGAAGGAAGAATAGTCAAGCTCGTAGATCAGCTTTCATTCCCCGGTTCAAACACAGCTATTAGTCAAATTCCATCCCTAACTGGTCTTTTTGCACAAGGAATGTCTCATCAATCTCCAGTCCATCCACCTGATGAACGCGAGTGATTCGGTGATTGTGACTGAAACCCACGAGGCATGCACCCTAGTCTGCTTCGATAGAAAAACCCCAGATATAAGGTAGGTTTCCGCATAGGAATATGACTAGTCTGACAATCCTATCGTTTAGGAAAATGGATCAGTCCGGAAAAGGATTCCTCCATAAAAGGTTAGGTGATTAGAACTAGAATCACCTTCGTCCATTTCGATGGACAGAGTCGAGGAAGTGTTTTGTCTACAAATGCAGATGAAACAATCTTTCTAATGCAAGAACTTCTATAAGGCAACCTGGAAGCTCTATTTCTTTATACCTGGGGGAATGCAAATCTTTTTGGATGCAAGTGAAAAGCGACCATTTATTTTCTTAGTTTGTAGGCTCTTAACCCTTTAAACTCATAGGTTGGTCATTCCTAGCTTGCATAACGAAAGGCTCCGGAGCAAAGTTTTGAATGGGGCAAGCTCCCTAAAAAATGAACCTATCAATGAGACAGCCTTATTATACGACTGGCATGAGCAGTTTTATGCAAAGTTCAAGCTTGTTAAAAAATAAACCTCGCCATGAGCAGTTTTACGTGAAGTTCAGGCTCGTTAAAAAAAAGATAAACCTAGCAATGAGTAAATGTTCCCCCAGAGTTCAAGCTCATTAAAAAATGAACCCCACCTTCAGTAAATAACCATTACGATCGCATAATTATCAGCTTTTGAACCTTGGTCGTGTTCTTACCATCACCTCCACTTTTTTTTTAGCCGATCATACGCCTCCATTTGATTGTTTACCCTTTTGAGGAACAGTTGTGACGAGTGATTCTATTAGCCACCTTCTTTACACTGTTGTGACTGAAAAGTTCCAAACCTTACCTGGAACCAACTATTATCCGACAACATCACTCGTTCCTCAAAAAATGAGTCTCCTTTAAGCTCTTTTCATCTGACTCGTAAAATATGAAAAGATTGCTGAGCAATTGGCCTCTCGAGGTCGTTAAAGTGATCCGAAGTTCCATCCCTCTTTTAGATTTTAATATTTTTGGACCTGAGGGATCATTACATAAAAAGATCGAGCACTTTTCTTTTTCGGCTCATTAAAACTATCGAAAAGTCATCCCTTTCGTATTATTTTATAATTTTTCGGACTTAAGGGATTACATTACAAAAAATGACTACTGGAGTTGCCTTTCTATCCCTTTTATACTCTCTAAAATTGAAAAGGACCAAGTTATATTTGTCGTTAAACTCGTTAAAACAATAGCAACAAACTTATTTATGTAGACAAGAGCGAGTTTCACTGTTGCTAGGCTCGTTAAAACATAGCAACAGGTTTGCCTGAAGGGAAAATTATAGAACAAGCATATGTTATCCTCCTCAAGCTTAACAAAAATAAAGAGGTACTGGTCAACAATAACTGGGGAAAAAGGGAAGAAAACTTGAATAGCTTCATTGGTAGCAGGTCGCTCTTGAACATGACACTTTCACTCCATCACCATGATTGAGTCGGGTTGGGTTATTCTGTTCACTGGTCATATCACCATTGGTCCACCATACCATCCATTTTTGGGGTTAACACTACCAATCCATTTCAGTGTCACCGATATGTTCAAGAGAAGTCACTCAGAGAATTCACCAACCTAGCTAATGCCTCATCCACTACAATACCTTCACTCTCCATTTTTCATGACCACCACCTTGAACCTTGTATCATCAGATCGTTTTCACCTCCACAAAATCATTTGCTCCATTCCGTGTCATAGATGTGGGATTCATTAAGGCCCTCCTACGACAGGTCAATTCTTGTTGACATCAGTTCATTATCCAAGAAGTTGACTTAGGAACAACCCTTTCAGTACTTTGAAGCTTGCATTCCTCAATGGAAAGTTTCTCACTTCCGGCGATAGGTTTACATCAATGGCCTTCGACCGAAAGATTTTGCGTGATGTTCAACATCGACTCATGTATTCACACCACGTAAATTGTACTACAGTATCTTGAGGGTCATTATCATTATCAGTGATTCCTCTCATGTCTGTTAACAGCTTACATCATTGGCTGGTAATCAAGCGATGTCTTTCCATGTTCGACATTAGAACATCTTTTCACATGGATTGACTTGTACTTCGAGCGAAGATTGAACGAGTTTGAAGACCCCGGATCTAGTTTCATCCATTCGGGTTGTGATATATTTAAGAAAATAAAGACATCAAATGTGCATAACAATTATCCAAACTAAAGGATGATGGCTCTACCAGAATCATCAGTCTGCCACACAGACGATTTTCTGTCTTATGTACATGAATATGAATTTATAAAGCTGAGCATGGGAATTCCTGCCTCAGCTAGATCATAAAAATAATTGTGAAGATAATGTATTGTATTGTATCTTATTATAGGTCACCTTCCAGTTTGAAAAACCTCGGATCCTCATTATAAAGCATTTCACCCGACATCAGAAGATTTACGACCTCATGCTTTAGGGGGAAACTGGTATAGAAATATTTGGGCACTGCAACCCCAATCACATATGTCCATAAACCAAGGGCCTCTAAACCCCTAAAAGTGTTGTTTCATACCCTAAAGAAACAAGGTCAGCTGATTACATCATCTCCTAGAAGTTCTCCCTGAAAAACTACTCAGAACTGGTCAAAACAGGACCATACAGACTGCTCCATGCATAGGGTGCGATGCATCTCACCTATTACACACGAGGGGTGCGATGCATATTGGAAAGCCCTTCTGTAAGGTGCGATGAGTGAGATCAGACAAATGGCAGAAGCAGTTTGCTAGGTGGAAACCTAGAGAATCTTCTAGAAACTGCTCATGTGACACTTGCCTCTCTGAATTCACCCAGGGATGAGTAAGAGATCTAAAATCTCCAAGTGGAACCAAGAACTATCAGTGAAATGACACTAATAAAAATCCCAAAAGCTGACTGACTCTCCTATAAACATCTATATATGGATCCCTCATCCTAGAGATCTAGGGGCTGGAATTTTGTAATTTGCAAGGAAGTGTTGTTGGTTTCCCTTTGAAGACATTGTTGGGTGATCTTACTTTGTATGAGGTGAAGAGGTCTTTCATGCTAGGAGGATGATGCTGGATCAGACAGCCTGGTTGTAATCCTCTCTTCTACTACTTCTATCAATAAAGCTATTTGAGTTTTCCTCCATATGCTTGTATATCTCTGAATCTTGTATTTGTATATGCATTTATATGGTTAATGTACATCTGATCCTATATTGTTTATGGTTATAGATCTCTATGCTTTGATGGTATTTTGTTGCTTTGACTCTACAGGTGTTCTTTGAAGCGGGACAAGTGAGAAAGGAGTGGCGAAAGCTCTATCAAGGGAGAGAGGAAACGAGCAAGGAGACTAACGAAAGACTGAGGTTGGTGCTCTCTGCTTCTCTCTCATCTATCTCTCATAAAGGAAAACACAAGTGACTTTAGTTTGTTTGTTTCTAAGATAGCTACCCGTCTTAGTGGGACTAGCAGCTCTGAATGGACACTAGTTTTCCCAATAACACTACCGAACCAAAGGGGGCTCTCTCTATGAAATCATAGCCAAATAATTCACTGGAATGCAAAAGGATTCTAGGCTAGATAGCTAGGCTCAGATTGGTTTTGGAATTTAGGGTTTGGGTGCTGGACAAGGGAGAAAATCCAGGTAGCTAGGTCATAGGATCAAAGGGTTACAACAGAAAAGATATAAAGGATAGATGTAGCAATATTTTGTGATGGATCTTAGGGTTTGTTGGTGTAGTGAAGTGTTTAGAAGAAGCTAAATGTCTTAATGAGCATGAAACATGAATTCATTAAGCAAGAAAGAAAGTAACACATAATGATTTTTCCATCAAAACAGAGCTTTATGCAAAGAATATGTTTATAAACTGTAAAGTAAACCATTGAATAATTGATAAATGGAAAGGGAAGATCAGTATCTTTCATAAAAAATTATAACAAAAAAAAAACAACATCACAAACTTACTGCACATGAATTCCTAGATAATAGCTGCAAACTGTATCCTTTGATTCCTAGAAAATATCCAAGTACAAGTTACAATAGTTCTCTCTTCTGATATACAACCAGTCCTAAGACTAAGAAAATGATACATAAATACTAAAAACAACATCTCCCTACTCTTAGGGGTTGAATCCATGACTCTAGGAACTGCTCCATGAGGTATCAAACCCTATTATCTAGGGAAGTTAAAAACAACTTCTTCAATTAACTTTGACTCCAACCACTCTCATAAATGAGGCCAAATTTATGTCAAAGCCACTTACAAAGACTAATCACCCATTATTACATCATATTTACACTAATATTACTCAATTACATCATTTACATCACCCTTTTGACTTTTACCAAATTCGAACTAGGAATTACAAAAAAATACAAAGTGAAAATTTTACAAAACTCTCATAAATTTCCAGGTGCACAACGAGTTGTTAGAGGCCATGTTTGAGTGTAGATGCCTTTATCATATTTGTGAACTAAAAATGAACCATTTTTGGCTAATATATGGACATTATCCCAAGGTGTCTCCAGGTGCGTAGCGAAATGGAAAAAGAGGGGAAGAAAGGTGATTTTTGGCCTCTTTTTTGCAAATTTCTAAAAAACTGAGCCCTGTACCAGGAAAGTGGGAAAATGGGTTTGGAGAGGGAGTAATAAAATTTCCAAAAATGATGAGTTTTCATCATTTTGAGCCCTTAGGAATAAGCATAGTGTCATCTCGCTGCACTCCTAGACAGAAATTGTCAAAAATTGCAAGTCTGCACCAGTTTGCACCAATACACAAAATTTTATCCAAATCCTCCAAAAATTTGTCTAGAGATGCCTAATGAAGTATGTTATTCAACCATGGATGCATCAGCAAGAAAATATAACTTACCATTCTTCTCTTGTCTGATTAGTGTTTCATCTAGTTTGGCCTTCAACTCCTTAATTTTACCCTTGCAAAGTTGATTTTCCTTGTGGTAGTGGATGACCATTTTCCTTTGCAATGTGTTATCCCTATTGGCCTTGTAAATGAGATTCTCAAGGTGAAAATTGAATTTTTCAAGCCAAAACTTCCTGTCCTCATTTATTTCCATGGAAATCCTCTCTTCAAAGGTCAATTCTTCCATTGGTGGCTTTTGTTCTCTTTCCCTCTGAAGTGCCTTCCTAAGACCCATTGTCCTTGGTCTCTTCCTTGACACATGTACTTCATGCTACTCAGTGTCCTCATGGTCCACCACGACCTTGCCTTTCATCTCTTGCTTCTTGGCCTTGAATTTCTCTTTCTCCATGACTAGTTGTTTTGCCTTAAGTTGACTATTTTCTTGCTGAAGGAATGAAATGATGGATTTGGCCCTTGCAAAATTGCCCTTGAGCTCCATGATCTGAGAATAATTCTCTTTGATGAATTTTTGTAGGGTTTGATGCTCATCTTGTGCCTCCAAGTCAACTAGGTCAAAGTCATGCTCAATGGGCTCCTCATCATGCAAAGAAGCCTCATGATGTGATGGTGATCCCTATTCTATTGATGAAGTAGGCTTGGCCCCTTCCTCAATTTGAGGAGCAAAAACAAGCCTTGTACCTCTCTGATATGTCTTAGCAACCTATGGCTCAGGTTCCTTGGAAACCTGGTCATGTTTTCTTAATGACCCCACCTCCATGGGTTGTGCTGACATGGTTTGGCGCTGGTTTGGTGAAGTGGTTATATGCATTTTCAAGGCTGCCTAAATGAAGATGTCCCATGTCATGTTATTCTCTTCCATTTGATGGAGTAATCTAACCTTTATCATGTTGGGGGTTGAGCGTGATTGTCTTCGTTTTTCAGAGGTATAGCCGCATTGGACCCCATTTTGTAATGTGGCGGAAATGCCACCCGTTTATGTGCATGGCTAAGGGGGTCTGGGGGGGGGTCGACGAACATTATTTGGAGCCTCCCCCCCCGCCCTGCTGATTATTTGGAGTCCCCCGTGGGGTCTAGGGGGGGCAAAGCTAAAAATAGATGTAAAATTTCCTTGTAAAATATTGTAATTTGTAGTCAATCTGGGTCGTTCATTAGGTGGAAATCTGACAGTAGAAGTTATGTTTAATTTAGGGTTTTTTGCCTCAGAAGGAAACCCCTAGCTATATATGAGGTAATTGTATTGCGTATATGTAGATGTGTATTATGAGTAGAGAGAAGAGAGAGTATATTGATAGTAAAGAGGGAATTACAACGGATCTACTTTTTTCCAAGGAAAAAAATGGTAACCTTTTATTAAAGAATTAATGAAAAGTTACACTAGCAGATGCAATGAAGCATTCAGTAAGTTGCCACATGGGCTCGCAGCGTTAGTAAACTAACGTGCACAAAGAATAAGAAAGAGAAAAGAAAAGAGAAAGAAGAAGCCTGATTTCCGGCAGTGAGTAAAAAACTCACGCTTCAGGTTTTTCTCCCCTTTTTCTTTTCAACCTTGCGCCACTCTCCCACAGTGGGCTCGGTCGAAGCAATGACTAACTGTGTTGTTACATTCGGATGCCCTGTTTCTTTGTCTGAATCTGAAGTATCTGAGTGATGATGCCGTTTGATGCCTCCCATGCCTTGATCCACGCTTGTCATCTCTGCCTGATTTTGCTGGGTCTCTGCCTGATTTGAGTGTGACTGTGAATCCTTGTTGGCTGCTATATTTTCCTTCTGGTTCTCTATTTCAGCCTCCTCAATGGTGGTATCATCCTCCTCTGCTTCTGTTTCTTCGTCTTCTGATACTGAGGGGGCTTTCTTTCCCGCGGTTCTCTTCTTCATGACAGAATCTATGTTCTGCCATCCTTTGTGCTTCCTTTGTTGTGGCTTGCTCTTGTTTAGGCTTTTGCATGCATTGAACAGATGACCTGTTTGTTGACATCCCCTGCATCTGAATGCTGTATTCTCATAGTCTAGAGGTTGTTTCCACTGAGTATTGTTGAAATTCAGGATGATGCTTTCCGGTAACCCTTGGCTGAGATCTACCTCGACACATATTCTAGCAAAGGTAAAGATTCCTTTTAAGTGTCTATCTGTATCGATCTTTAACATTTTTCCAAGGGTATTCCCTATAACTGATAAGGTCTTGAAGTGCCAGAAATGTATCGGAAGGTTATGCAACCTTACCCATACCGGCATCCTTGATACCACCATGGTATTTGGATCAAATTCCGGGAACCAAGGGGTAACAAATAATCCCGCACTGCCCCAGAACCATGGTCCTTCAGTGAGTACTTTTTCCCTTTCTTCTTCAACGCGAAAGATTACTATGAAGAAACCCTTCGAGCATAGGTGGATCTGGCAGTTTGTTGTCCAGGCCGTATGAATCCATTGATACAAAGTATCCGTTCTAGGCCAGAAGCCGTTAAATCTACAAATAACGGCTTTTTTTTGTAGATCTGAGAATATGCACTTTACCTCTGGGATATCCAGCGGAATGGAGGGGCTCTCTGGTACTTCATCCACGATATACTGCCCTGGAGGTATATTAACAGCTGCATGTTCTTTCCCCTTTGTAGGTTCTTTCCCTTTTGCTGCGTCGCGGTAGGATCCTGTAGGTTTTGATGTAGATCCCTTAGATCCACCTCGCAATCGGTGATTGAGGATAATTGTTGAATCCTTTGCAACCTTGTAATGCTGGAGTGTGTATTGTTCCTGCAAGCATACCCCAGAAAGTATTAGGATTTGGAGTGCCACTGGAATTCCCAATCTGTCCTGGATCTCGTTTTTTAGCTCCCAAATGCTCATCCGTTCCCAGATCTGCACGCAAATGTGTCTGCCTTCTGTAGTTTTGATGAAGATTTGTTTCAGATCTGCTGTATCTGCCTTGCTCAAATCCCGTTTTTCAGATTTGTAATCTGGATCTGACGAGGTATCATTTTGTTTCTGCCTATCTCTGTCCAGATCTGGTAGATCCATCCCTAACCTACCATGCGGAGCCCTGATCTGCTCTGCAGAAGGCGGATGAAACTCAAAACCCTGGGGGGCCAGGTCCATATTCCCTACCCATACTTGATCTGAGATCGGCCCTAGATCGGCAGCTCGGATCCATGTTAAAGGCGTCAACAGTGTGGTAGATCGGACCCGCAGTATACCAAGAAGGGACATATGAATACGCAGCCGGATCTGTTTCCCATTAACGCAGACAGAGCAATCTATCCAGGGAACATCGCTCACGTGGGAGGCCGTTTCAACCTCAGACGCAGTGAGGGTCGAAAGATTTTTAACATAAAACCCCGAACAGTGGAGAGGGGTGCCCAGCGGCGCCCTCATGAAAACGCACCGTGCCAAGAAAGGGGTTAAGAGGCCCAATACCTGTTTGTTTTGTTTCGTGGGCCAAGTCCTGTGGCCATCCTTGGACGCTGTTGATGCTGCGTCCCGACTCCAAGCCGTTCCTGCATCAAGCGAAACCGTGGGGGCGGCGGCGGCGACAATCTGTCCTGCTGAAACCCTACGCTTGCATACACCAGCCATCGCTCCGTCCTTTTCAAAATCCCTATTACAACGGATCTACTGTAGGTTGTATCTCTTCATTTTGCTGGATAATATAAAAGGAAGGACTAGCTGTTTCTCCGCGGATGTAGCCCAAATTGGGTGAACCACATATATCTATGTCTCTCTTGTTTTATGTGTTTTCTATGTTTATATTTATGCAATATATTTTATATGTTCCATTACTCTGTAATATATAATTTTCTAACAGCTAGTATCAAAGCCGAAGGTCTATTTGGTTGATAAACTCGTAGGAGAGAAGGGTTCCTGGTTCGAGTGGGAGCAATGATGGAAGATGGTAGGTTTAGGGTCGAAAAATTTAATGGCCAAAACTACCAACTGTGGAAGATGCAAATGGAATATTATCTGCATCAAAAATATCTGTACCTACCATTGAGCAGAAAGACAAATAAGTTGATGAGTATGACAGACACAGAATTGGATATTCTCGATAGAAAGGCACTTGGAACAATACAATTGTGCCTAGCAGCATCGGTAGCCTTTAATATTTCAAAGGAAACGACAACAGAGGGTTTAATGTCGGCATTGGCCAAACCATATGAAAAACCCTTAGCCTCAAATAAGGTATTTCTTACGAAGCATTTATTTAATATGAAGATGTCAGAAGGTGGATCTTTTGTTGATCGTTTAAATGAATTTAATACAGTTACCAGTTAGTTAAGTTCTATAGGGGTAACTTTTGATGATGAAGTTAGGTCTTTTTTATTTCTATGCTCATTGCCAGAAAGTTGGAATTGTTTAGTTATGGTCATGAGTAATTTTGTCTCTGGATCTAGTGCTTTAAAGTTTTATGATGTTGTCTGTGAAATCCTTAGCGAGGAAATGTGACGAAAAAGCTCCAGTGAGACATCAGGTAATGCTTTGACTGCAGAGACTAGGGGAAGAAAAATGGAAAGAGGAAAGATCGTAGGCTATCGCAGTAAGTTAAGGAAAGGCAAATCCAATTCAATATTGGGGATAGTGTGCTAGAAATATGGGAAGAAAGGACACCTGAAGACAGATTGCAAGTCTCGGAAGGGAAAAGAAGGAGACGCGCAACAAGAAAACAATCATGAAGCGAATGTGACAGGTGATGTGTTGCAATATGCTTTGATTCTTTCATTAGAAAATATTATTGATTCCTGGGTGGTAGATTCAGGGGCCTCATTCCATGCCACACCTGATAGGAAACATTTTCATGATTATGTTGAAGGAGATTTTGGACAAGTTGGATTGGGTGATGATAAACCCTGTAAAATCATTGGAATGGGTACATTTTTCATAAAATAGACGAATGGAAATCAATGGTTATTGAAGGAGGTAAGTATTGTTCTAGATCTGAAGAAAAATCTGATTTCAATAGGGCAGTTGGGAGGTGAAGGCTGTGTAACTACTTTTACTGATAAAACCTGGAAGGTCACTAAAGGAGCCCTAGTAATAGAAAAAGGAGAAAAGGTTGGTACATTGTATTTATGCAATGGTATTTCCAATTCTATTAATGCTTTAGCCTCTACAGGAGCAGATACAACATTGTCACATCATAGGTTGGGGCACATGAGTGAGAAGGGGATGCAAATTCTTCACTCAAGAAATTTGTTGCCAGGTTTGAAGCATGTTGATTTGGAATTCTATGAGAATTATGTTTATGGAAAACATAAGAGAGTCAGATTCCTTAGAGTTGGGAAACCAAAGAAGAGTGAAAAATTAGAACTTGTGCATACAAATGTATGGGGACCTACTCAGGTATCATCTCTTGGTGGCTCTCGTTATTATGTTACTTTTATTAATGATGAAACCAGAAAAACTTGGATTTATGGTATTCGAAATAAATATGATGTATTTGATACTTTCAAGAAATGGAAAGCTTTGGTTGAAAATGAGACAGGAAAAAGGTTGAAGTGTCTCAGATCAGAAAATGGAGGTGAATATTGCAGCAAATAGTTTCATAGGTATTTTTCAAAGAATGGAATTCACAGAGAGAAGACATTTCCAGTAACACCACAAGAAAACGGTGTGTCAAAAAGGATGAACAGGACAATCGTGGAGCGTGCAAGGTGCATGAGATTGCATGCAGGATTGCCTTTACAATTTTGGGGAGATGTTGTAGATACTGTTGTTTATCTAATAAACAGAGGGCCTTCAAGTTCCTTGGATGTTGGTATTCCGGAGGAGGCATGGACAAGTAAAAAGGTAAAGTACTCATTTTTAAATACTTTTGGTTGTGAAGCCTTTGTCCACATTAATAAATAAAATGGAACAAATCTTGAGGAAAAATCAAAGAAATGTACCTTTATTGAATATGGTGTTAATGATTTTGGTTATTGCTTTTATGCTTATGAAAAACACAAAATATTTAGGAGTAGAGATGTCATATTCAATGAAAAGGTTTTATATAAGAATTAGATACAGGAAAATAAACATGAAAAAGAAAATAGAGAATACGCAGTGCTTGATGAGATTACAGAAAAAGTGAAGGTGCCTGAAAATCATAATGATCAACAGCCAGAACAACAACAACAACCAAAATAGAAAAAAGCACCTCAAACACCTGAAAGTGGTGTTAGAAGATCTACCAGGATAAGTAGACTCCCTGAACAATACTCTCCTTCATTATATTATGTATTGTTGACTGATTCTGGTGAACCAGAATGTTATGAAGAAGCAGTGTAGGTAGAAAATATGAAGAAGTGGGAGCAAGCCATGAAAGAAGAGATGGACGCCTTAAGACATAATCAGACTTGGGACTTAGTCAGGTTGTCTGCAGGTAAAACAACATTGCAGAATAAATAGGGTTACAGGTTGAAGAAAGAAGATGGAGGTAGAAAAAGCTATCAAACTAGACTTGTGGTGAAGGGGTTTGCATAGAAAAAGGGTATAGACTTTGATGAGATATTTTCTCCTGTTGTTAAAATGAATTTAATAAGAACTATTTTAGGTCTAGTAGCAACTGAAGATTTTCATCTTGAGCAATTAGATGTAAAGACAACCTTTCTCCATGGGGATTTGGAGGAAGAGATATATATGCAGCAACCACAAGGATATGAGGTAAAAGGGAAGGAGAAAGTAGTGTGTAGGTTTTAAGAAGAGCTTTTATGGCTTAAAACAGGCTCCAAGGTAGTGGTATCTAAAATTTGATAGGTTTATGTCTGAACAAGGTTATACTAGATGTCACTTTGATCACTGTGTTTATCTCAAAATAAAAGTGATGGCAGCTATATTATATTGTTAATGTATGTAGATGAAATGCTTGTTGTAGGTTCTAACATGCAAGAAATAAATGTGCTCAAAAGAAAATTGGCAAACTCATTTGCAATGAAGGATTTGGGTGCTTCAAAACAAATCCTTGGTATGAGAATAACTAGAGAATGGAAGAATCAGAAATTAACATTGTCTCAGAGTGAGTACATACAAAAGGTGTTGAAAAGATTTAATATGAAGAATGCAAAACCAGTTAGTATACCTTTGGATAGCCATTTCAAACTAAGTAAGGAGGTGTGTCCCAAGGCTCAGGAAGAAATGGCTTATATCTCTAAAGTTCCATATGCATCAACAGTTGGAAGCTTAATGTATGCAATGGTTTGCACAAGGCCTGATATTGCACATGCAGTGGGAGTTGTAAGAAGGTACATGAAAAATCCATGAAAAGAACATTGGATGGGAGTGAAGTGGATTCTCAAGTATTTGAGAGGTTCCACAAATCAAGCATTATGCTTTGGTGGTTCAAAAATTACTCTACAAGGATATGTTGATGCAGATATGGAAGGTGATAGAGATAACAGGGGGAGCACCACAGGGTATGTGGAACAACTGTCAATTTAGTTTCAAAACTGCAAAGTGTTGTTGCACTCTCAACGATGGAAGCAGAATATGTTGCCGCTACAAATGCTAGCAAAGAAATGATTTGGTTACAAAGGTTTCTAGATGAATTGGGTAAGAAGCAGGAGTTGGGCAGGTTATATAGTGATAGCCAGAGTGCCATACATCTTGCAAAGAACTCTACATTTCATTCCAAGATTAAACATATGCATCTCAAGTACCATTTCATATCGTCAGTGTTGGAAGATGGACTGTTGAAGCTGGAAAAGATACACACTAGCTAGAATCTTGCAGATAAGTTGTAACCAGGGAGAAACTGAGATTTTTCTCGGTTTCAATTGGTATTCAAGTATGATGATGAAGATGAGAAACAACCAGGTCCAAAGTGGAGTCATTACCCAACCTGAAATTGTAATGGAGTTGCTATAATCAGTCTCCAAGTGGGAGATTGTTGGGTGTGGAGCCTGAGTATCTTCTTTATTCATAGGTATCACTGCATTGGACCCCATTTCATAATGTGGTGGCAACACTGCCCATTTATGTGCACCACCAGAGGAGTCCAGGGGGGGCGACGATGATTATTTAGTGCCCCCCTGGCAATTATTTGGAGCCCCCCCATGGGGTCCAGGGGGGGCGCAACTAAAAATAGATGTAAAATTGCCTTACAAAATGTTGTAATTTCGTAGTCAATCTGGGTTGTTCATTAGGCAGAAATCTGATGGTAGAAGTTATGTTTAATTTAGGGTTTTTCCTAGAAGGTAACCCCTTGCTATATATGAGGGAATTGTATTGCGTCTATGTAGATGTCTATTCTGAGTGCAGAGAAGAGAGAGGAGATTGAGAGTGAAGAGGAATTACAACGGATCTGTTGTAGGTTGTATCTCTTCATTTTGCTGGATAATATAAAAGGAAGGACTGGTTGTTTCTCCTTGGACATAGCCCAAATTGGGTGAACCACGTATATCTATGTCTCTCTTGTTTTATGTTTTTTTGTCTTTATATTTATGCAATATATTTTATGTGTTCCATTTCTCTATAATATATAATTTTCTAACATATCAGGATATGGTGAAAGAGGCTATGGTAATTCTCTTTGCCTTTCAATTACACCCTTTCAGACATTTTGGTTAGGATCCTATACAAGTAGTTGTTATAGATCTTAGAGGATGAAATGAATGAAGAGGAGATTTGAAAAATGGATTTTGGTGTTCAACCACCAATTTTGGACAATTATGCCCTGTGCGTAGCATGCTCTCCAAGTGCATAACATGGGCTCTCTGTGCACAACGAGGGCCAATTTTTACCAATGATGGTTATGGAATCACAATTTCCTGCAAAGGAGAGGAGGGAGCTCAATTCTAGGATGGTAGATAGGTGAAAATGAGTGTGAATGAGCTACTCCATGTGATTTTATAATTTTCTTTTGGTGTCTAAGTGATTAATGGGGTAGGATGGCCCACCTCACCAATTCACTCTCTTTTTTATTTTTGTAGCCTTAGGACTTTTTCTTGTAAATTTAGAACCTTAGGAACATTATTACATATAAAAATAGAAATTACATTTGAAGTCAAGTGTTATTGAACAAATTTACCTATTTCCACTCCTCATTTGCTGGATTTATACATGAAATGACTGATTTTGTGACCTTAACCCTAATGACATAATGCTGGCACTAAACTGAATGGAGACCATGATGACGTGACTGAAGTGATGTTAATGATGTTTTCACAATGGTAGACTCAACTGAGTGATGAAACTGACCGACATATGAAATTCTTGAGAGATTGGAAATAGACCTAGACAGACTAGTCAGTGACCAAATTTTTATTTGAAGACTCACTGAAATGACAAGAATTTGACTTGAAACCCAAACAACACCTTGTAAGAGCATATTCGATCACTGGTGACAGGTAGAACTGACTGACACAAACACATCGTAGCCGAGGAAAATCTCTAAGACATATGGAAGTCGAGCCTTATTTTCGAAAGGGCTCGCACACCAAATGGTGTGAAGTTTGATTGGGACTTTTCAAGAGGGAGACCCTCTTGGTTGATGTATTTCTAGAACCATCAACAAATGTTGCTAGAAGGATGGTCAGAGGACATGTTATGCCCTTTGAGTCTATTTTGAACCTCTTATATTAAAAGGATCTTCCCTAAATCATAATCCCGGAATGTTTCTCTAACCTATCCCATGGTAAAATTTTCAACTCCACGGAACAACTTGATAACTTGTCTCAATGTAAGTCTGATAGTGACAGCAATACATCAATTATCGAGCATGCATCTCTTTTTCTTAATTATTTTGAACACTATGAATTTGATTGTGAAGATGTGGCTTCAATTATTTTCTGCCTCACACTCAAAGGTCAAGTTAACGAATGGTTTCATACTCTACCACCCGCTTCCATTCATTCTTTTTAACACATCATCAAGGAGATCCAGTTAGCATTTTATAGGTATGATTATCAAGGTGTCCTTAAAAAAATTAATCAACTAAGAATGAAATCCAATGAATCAATTGAGGAGTTTTCTAATCGATTCCTTCACCTTTGTTATGAATTTCTTGAAGAAGACACAGATTTGGATTTCTTTAAACAAAACTTTGAGCCTTTGGTTCATATCTCTTTTCATGATGAATATAAACCCCATGATGTTTCTAATTTCCTGAATCTTATAAATCATGATACAACTCTAATTTAGAGGAGGAACCTACTATTCCTTTTGTTCCTTGTCCTCCTCCTTTTTTAGTTCTAATGTCAGTGCCTCCTTCTGATGATGCTGAAGTTTAGAAATATGTAAATTAGATCATCAATCTATCTCTCCAATCTTCATACATTTCTCATAATCCATATGTTATGGAGGAAGCCTTGGAATGGTTCATGGATCCTAAGGTGAAGGCTAATCCTTCCATTCCTCAATATGATACTAGCATTCTTAACCTCAATCATGATATTAGTTCCATTGAAAGTATTACTTCTTCAAGGTATATCTGTCATCCTCTATCATCTATATGCCATGAATATTGGTACCATGATTTTTTTGATCAATCTACTCCACGAACTATTTCTTTAGACTCTCTTGATTTTCAAGTTTCTGGTTCAAATTGCGATCAAGTACAAGGTGGTCATATTACACATGTACAAGAGCAGAAAACTGAGGATTATTTTGACCTTTCCTTTCTTTTTCAAATTCCCACATGTCAATATGATGCCCTTCCATTCTTGGCTAATTATGAATATACTAATGTTGGTAGTCAATTAAATGAAGATGGTTTTCTTAATCAATCTGTACTCTCGGGAAACCATCTTTATAATATTGATGACTTGATCGGAATATGCGATGATCAATGCCCAATCACACCAATTAATCTTCTAGTTCCTGGAGAAGATTTTGATTTGAAAAAATTAGATTTGGATTTTGATACATATAAAGAAGACGATCTTCTCAAAATTTCCTCTTCATCTCACTATCCCTTGTGCACTATTTTCTATGCATCTACTTGTGATGAAGATACTCCATGCTCTTCAAGTTCTTCATCTAATGAGTTAACATCTCAATTGACACAAGGCGATGAGGTTATCCATGATGAAAAATAAAAAAAATCAAATCATTGAGTATTCTTTCTATCACTCATCATCTCCTATTTTTCATGAGGACAACTCTTCAAATCATCTTGCTCATGAAATTTCTCGGATTCATACATCTCTAGATTTGTGATCAGAAGAATATTTTGACATGACTAATGTGGTTGTTGAAGTTGTAAAATCCTATAAAATTAGTGACAAAGATGGCTACCATCCAATTAGTAGTAGTCTCATTGAAATGAGTGGAAGTAACTATCCCCACACCATGCATGAGCTGATTCAATATTCAAAATGGGATTTTAAAATCCTTGATAATTTCAGGACTTTTCAAGAAGTCAAGGCATTTCAACTTCCTTTGATGGTTATGTCAAAATCTTGCGACTCTGGTAAGATCCCCAGACTAATTCGTATCTAGTTTTTCTCGCAAAATTCTTTTCTTTGCATGGTTTCACTAGATGTAAATTCTTTCTTAAAAGATGTTTCATATTTTGGATATAGTCTTTCAAACTTTCAAGGTTTGGTTTTTTATCAGATTCAAGATTATGTTTTAGTTGATTCATCTCAATGCAAGGCTCTTGTACTTAACTTAGGTTTGGAGCGTGTATCTCTCATAGGAGCATGGAACTGTGAAGTTGATCATTTCAAATATTATCTTTGGTAGAAGGAATCATGTCTATCAGATACTTTTCATAATAGTCAACTCTAGGTTTTTCTTGTGAATGTTATATGGCTAATATTTTTATTCATCGCACCTAAAATCCTCTTGAGTGCTGGTGAATGCATAAGTTATTTAACAAATCAAATTCTTCTTCACTGATTGTATCCTGACTGGTCTCATGTGTTTTTTATACTAACATTCCTTTTCACTTCTTTCGACAATTACGATGCTAGTGTAGTGTGTAACCATTTACAAGGAAATGGATTTTTATATTTATCATGTGAGGAAGATGATTATTTTTTTCAAAGCATCTGTAAATTTGTTCAGCAATAATCTCATGCCACAAATGGTCCATATGATCATAGTATTAACTTTCATTCATTTTGTCATTTTCCCACTATTATATTTGATGACAATTGTTTCACATTGATGAATATTTATGGTTTATCTCACTATTCTGATAATTTTAAAGCGGCTGAGGAGTTTTAACCTTCCTTGATGATTATGTCAGGCCCTTACCATCTTGACAAGTGTTGGGTGAAACTATGTTCGTTTAATTCCGTTGTAGTACTTACCCAACTATTTAATTTGTCAATCCGAGGTCCGTAGACTTACGAGACACATGCAATATATATGCAGGACTGAAGTGGAACTAATCTAATCTAAATTACTGAAATCAAATTAATCTAAGAAGGCATTGAAACATTAACTATGAAAGCAGGAAGTTGCATAAAAGAAAAGCGATACAGCATGTGAAGAAGTGAATGGCAACAACATAGGTGAGCTCACAACAATGCAACTATGTTAAATTATATTACAATAACTAAATTACAAATCATAAGAATAAAAGAATCAAAGTTAATCTCCATTCTCTATTATTCCTTATTCCAATGAAGAGAGAGCACTCTCTTATATACATGAGGAAGATAACCTTTCCATAATTACATATCCAATATTCTCTCAAGCACTCTCAACTAGTTTCCCGTTATTACAAGATATCATCGCACAAATCTCTCAAACATGATCCCATAAATATCTCACATATCTTGGATAGATATGCCAACCAAATCCTCCATGCTTTTCTCCTAATTATCTCCTTTAGGAATTGGATAAGATATGTCTCCATGATTTTCTCCTTAGGATAAGATATGCTTCCATGATTTTCTCCTTAGGATAAGATATGCTTCCATGATTTTCTCCTTAGAAAAAGGCTTGCATAATTATCTCCTTGATGTGGTGGAGGAGATATTAATTCTTCACATATTTCCTACACATCACAAAACTCACATATTCTTGATATATATATATATATATATATATACATTTTTTCTAATAATTAATCATAAATTCACTTATAATACAAAAATGAATAAAATGGAAAATAAGAAGGTGAAACCCAAATGTATGTATGAAAGTGATATGATAACAGGTTAATGGGATGATGAAATGTAAGGAATAGTGAAGAAAAAGGTGGATGAAAATATGACATTTCTGAGTCCCAACATCCTCCCCAACTGAACTTGTTGCATGTCCTCATGCAACCATGCATGGGTATCTTTTAAGAACATTTGGCATATTGAACTTTGGCTTTACATGATGATGTCTTAAATGTTTCCAGGATATGTGAGAGACATTTAGTAACAATTTACATTTTCTTATGGTTGGTTCTTGTGTGACAACCATGAATATGGTTGGTTCTTGTGTTAACAACATTCATTTCATTTTCTGTTCTCTTTTCTTCAATAATGTAAACACTCACTGGAAATCATAATGTGCATAAGAAAGCCTTTTTGTAATATTAATGAAGCATGCCAATATTGCGTATGAAGCAAAGTGCAACAAGTATAATTGGGAAATAAATGTTGGTCAATGGTAAATGGAGTGATAGTGGTGAAGAAATGGAATCATGGAAGTGAATATGTAGTGAATGTAGTTCTCCCCCCCTCAACTGAATTGGTTGCATGTCCGCATGCAACTTAACATGGCGCATGAAAGGAAATGTAGCATGGTGAGGGAATTTTCCAAAATATTCAAGTTAGCATATAAGGAATTGCATGATTAAAGATTAGAAAACAACATACCTCTACTTACCCAAGAATGATGAATTATGCAATAGGAATGTAACTGCTGCTGCTGCTGGATCAGGAAAATGTGACTGATGAAACCGGATCCTGGAGAATGAAGGAATTTGAACTGCTGATGATGAATCATGGAAAAGATAAATGCTGAAAGTGGTACTGTGGTACTCTCATAGATCAGAATGCATGCTGCTGTAACTGTTGAGGGAGTCATGAAAAAGTGTATAGTCTTCACCTGCTACAAACCCGATGGTACAATTCTAAACATGCGAATGAATGTGTCGATGTCGAGCATGAATAGAACTCATTGGATTACCAGCCATTGATGTATGTCGTTAACCAATGCGAGGCAACTCACCATTGATGTCAATGAGTGCCAAGGTACCGGAGTACATCTTGCGAAGTGCGAATGGATGTGTCGAGGTCGATCCACTTGCAAGAAGATCTGAAGATCAAGGGACATTGATGTATTCCCATGATCGCCAGCGAGAGAGCTTGCCATTAAGGCATGCAAGCCTCTAGGTACTCAAAATGAACTCTAGTCTATTTCCTAGATAAGGTGCTGATGTCGATGGGGCAAGACTTGTTGAAAGGTGGGCCTTAAGGAATCCCACATCAGCCAACGCGACTTTGTACAAAAAGATTTGGTAGGACTATAAATGGAAAGAACCCACGGACAAGCAGTGTGGATCAGCATGGATAGGAAATCAAGGCAATGTAATCATGGAGAGGGAATGAGTTTTATTCAAAAGGAAAACTAGAAGGCAAAACTAAACTGAAAAGGATAAATGGATGTATGCGATTCAAAAAAATAGGTGTGCATGAAGTCGTGAAAGATAAGGAAATGAAAAATGGGCTTCAACATCAGGATGGTTGATCAGCTTTGAAGGAGAAATGTTACCGTGTCACAGCATGGATAATGGAAAAAGTGGAAATGTTGGTGTATCAGTATGGTCACTGTGTAACAGCAAACATCAAGAGGCACAAATAGTTTCTGGATAACAGCAAAGGTCATGATGTTTATCACGAGTTACAGCTCCTTCAAGCTGTTTATCAAAGCATGTTTCTCAAAAAGTTCTGTGATCTTTGAAAATCACTTCAGCAGCAAAATGCTATCATTTCCAAAACCTGTCGCCCGCGCTGGTTTCATCATCGACGGCTGTCAAAGTGACTTCAAGAAAACAAATTAGTGTTAAGCGTAAAAACATGCATTCGTATTGTTTTCAAGAATTTATTAAAAAGTCCATTTGCAATTTTCATGGTTTTTTTTTTTTTTAAAGAGAAAAATTAAACAATCGAAAATTTAAATATACAAATAAGGAGGCTGGATAGTTCAATACAAATGATGGACTGCTACCAAACCAGTGGAATGTTCGATTACTATACTACCGGATTAATATGATGAGAAGCCTACTAGTGCTACTTCTCCTTGGCATTTTCAATATTTGACATTTTATATAGTTTCCTCATTATTAGATCTCTAAGCCAGACTGGTAAATAATACAAGATCGCAGCAAGAGTGGAGTATCGACCGTAAGAAAACCAAGCGGGTGGTTTCGTTTTCTAAATGGCATCCACAGTTTTCTCTACAAAAACGACTGTTGGAGTGTTGCCAGGCTGTTGAGAGAATTCAATCTGTTCATAGATTGCCTTTGCAAAAGGTTTGTAGAACCTCCACTTTGGATTGTTCTTGTAAACAACTGAAGAATTAGCCCCAATATTGGATTTGATTGCCCCTAGAGCCACTGTGATAACATCTATCCCAAAAGGCTTCAATTCAACTCTCAGAGTGTCGGATAAAGAATGAACAACTGCTTTGGAAGCGGCGTAAGCACCAGCCCACGGTCCAGGAGTTCGGCAAGGATGTCTATGCGCCCATACTTGTCAACCACGGCCCGCACTGCGTTAGCTACTCCCTGGTCTGAGCGCACATCGACTTCCAATAGGTGCAAACCAGGATGCTTGTCGAGCCGTCCCATGGATGCCAGGGATCGAGCCGTGGCCACGACTCGGTAATTCCGTTGAGCAACCGCAAGAGCCAACGCGTGGCCGATGCCTCCAATTGTGCATCCTGTGATTACAACCACATCCTGTTGCTCTGCCATGGAAAGAAACGATCCGGGTGTGTCAATAAGAAGCAATCCCGTCAATTTTAAATTAGCATCAAACTTTAGAGTTCATGGAAAATACGTTGTTGCAATCTGCTGAGTGATCCCTAATTAGGTATGAGAATTAATGATAGAAGAGAATCCCAGCTTTCAAAATATGTAAACAAAGAAATAAGAATTGCGCTTTCATTTATTGGTTGCTTATCGTTTTGGTTTTGGTTTGTTGTTGCAGATTGCAGGTTTATGAACAATGGGCGGAGAAATGGGTGGATACTGGTGCATGATGGGAGGATGGTCTCTCCAACGTTTCTATAAACAGGACATTGATGATTTTATCCGTAAAGCTGTAAATATGAGTTTTTTAAACGAATAAATTGGGCATGGAACATATTGTTTCCCAGAAAACTCAAGAGAACTTCAAATGCGGAGATAGCAAAGCAGAGAGTGAAAATGATCCTTTTTTTCTGACAGATGTGCTGTAACTGATGATGCGAAAGGAAAAATCGTCTATAATATTGTGGGTGCACTCTCAGATTTTGTGGAGATTGACTCGGATCTTGGAACTGTCTATTTTGTAACAGTGCCAGTTCGACGTGTAAAGCCAGAGTATCAGGAGTACAGTTATTTTTTTTTGGAGTCAAACCACCATCGATTGGATAAGAATATTCTTCCATGGTGATGCATCGCCACGCTACGGCTCAGCGATAGTTGCAGATTTATGGCATGGAAGGACATGGACATGGACGCTTCTGAACCGAGGATCTTCACTAATTCATAGGCTACCTGAGTATGAAGCTATCTCAGTTTGGTGATATACAGGTTTACAAAACATGAAGTTTGGAGCTGGAATTATTCGGCGAGACATAGAGGTTTCACTCAGATGGAGACCAGATGGAGCTATTAGGAGATACAAATATACATAAAGATTCACTCAAAACTTACTATCGACAGGGGCGATTTTAAACTGAGGAAATTGACTGATTCACAGGCCTGCTGAGTATGAACTAATCTCCTTTTGGGTAATATGCAGGTTTACATAACAAGATGTTTTGATTGGTCTTTCGGTGCAGTTAGAATTATCCAGCAAGATATAGAGGTTTCCACTGATCAGGTTATTGAATTTGGCCTAGT
This sequence comes from Pinus tabuliformis, assembly GCA_031772625.1. Lineage (NCBI taxonomy): Eukaryota > Viridiplantae > Streptophyta > Pinopsida > Pinales > Pinaceae > Pinus > Pinus tabuliformis. The sequence continues at coordinate 1,236,291,194 of CM062816.1, forward strand.
TCTTTTTCATCAATTGAGTGGGTGTTAGAAGCCGAATTAATTTTGCATTTCTGGAGCAGTCTAATGGTGATCCAGCGCCTTTCACAAATCATTGATGCGGCAATGCACAGAGGAAGAATCTGCGATTCTTGGTCACTGTCGATGCAGCCTTGAATGTTCTATCTTGAACCTTTCACAAATTCCTTCTTCTTATTTGTTGTTTTAATCTTTGTGTTTTATTGTGAATTTTTTTTTTTTTTTTTTTTTTAATTTTTTAATCAATTAAAAACTAAAATTTAAAAAGAAACTAAACTTTCTTTAAACTTAATTAAATTTATTTTTTCTTCCTCTCTTTTTTTTTTTTTTTTAACAAATGGACACAGTGATTTGCGTATTGAAAGATGTTTTTGATCAAGCATATTGCAAAACATGAATTTATTCTTGAAATTAATCTATATCATCCTTATTTTCTGATCCTCGAGATCGTACAGAGACGCAGGAGGAGAGCATACTTATGAAAGCAAATGCTGAAACCTATTTTCTGATCCTCGAGATCGTACAAAGACGCAAGAGGAGAGCATACTTATTCTAGGTAAAAGCAAAACTGAAAATGAAAGCAAACACTAAAACTGAAAGCCTACCTACTCTATACTAATTAGAATTTACAAATTAGTTACGTGTAGTTAAACTTCCAATGAAGCCATTCACGCAGCAGTAACAACAATAGATTCAGTAGCAATTTTTCAAATGAAAAATGAAAATATTCGAGAGTGGATGAGTCTAGTGGCTGTAACTGCAAATCAACTAAAAAATAAAAAGAGGAATCTAATCTAATACTTACCTGGAACCATTGGTCGATAAAGCTTTGATAAGCACAGTTACTCTTACTCAGATCATGCTGTAACTTCTGTTCTTCTTCTCCAATTTGCTGCTCTTCTTCCTTGATCTCCTGTTCGAATGGTTGTTCGCCATCAGATACGCAGGATTCTTCAGACGTTGAGTCTTCATTTATTTCTTGGGGAGTAGTTGAACCTTTAATTCTTGTCAAGATCTCCTCTTCCAAGGAAGAAGAGATCCCGACTTCTGCTAGAATCTGAGTGAGTAGTTCCAAGCTGAAACTCATTGTTAAATCATGTTGAAAAAAACAAAAAATCAGCACACTAAAAATTGAATTAAAAACAAAAGGATCACAGAAATAATCTTGAATTCAATACTCAATTAAACCCTCTTACAAGGACTGCTCATTAATTGAGTAATCGAATGCTTCAATTATAACCATGAACCATGAATTTATCAAACACTCTTCACAGTTGCGAAAATCAAACACACTTGCAGAAATTAAAATTCACACTTGTATAAATGTAAACACACCCTACATGCCTTGATCCATAAGAGGTCGAGCCCGTTACGGTATCTCGATTGCGATGCGTAGGCTGTTCCCCACGTCTTACCGCCTTAACACCTCGGAGTTAGGAACATGTCTAAACACACTTGCATGAAAATCAAACTAAACTTCAATCCATCGTGCTTCCCCGGCAACGGCGCCAAAATGTTGGGTGAAACTATGTTCGTTTAATTCCGTTGTAGTACTTACCCAACTATTTAATTTGTCAATCCGAGGTCTGTAGACTTACGAGACACATGCAATATATATGCAGGACTGAAGTGGAACTAATCTAATCTAATCTAATCTAAATTACTGAAATCAAATTAATCTAAGAAGGCATTGAAACATTAACTATGAAAGCAGGAAGTTGCATAAAAGAAAAGTGATACAGCATGTGAAGAAGTGAATGGCAACAACATATGTGAGCTCACAACAATGAAACTATGTTAAATTATATTACAATAACTAAATTACAAATCATAAGAATAAAAGAATCAAAGTTAATCTCCACTCTCTATTATTCCTTATTCCAATGAAGAGAGAGCACTCTCTTATATACATGAGGAAGATAACCTTTCCATAATTACATATCCAATATTCTCTCAAGCACTCTCAACTAGTTTCCCATTATTACAAGATATAATCGCACAAATCTCTCAAACATGATCCCATAAATCTCTCACATATCTTGGATAGATATGCCAACCAAATCCTCCATGCTTTTCTCCTAATTATCTCCTTTAGGAATTGGATAAGATATGTCTCCATGATTTTCTCCTTAGGATAAGATATGCTTCCATGATTTTCTCCTTAGGATAAGATATGCTTCCATGATTTTCTCCTTAAAAAAGGCTTGCATAATTATCTCCTTGATGTGGTGGAGGAGATATTAATTCTTCACATATTTCCTACACATCACAAAACTCACATATTCTTGAGATATATATATATATATATATATATAAATATGTACATTTTCTAATAATTAATCATAAATTCACTTATAATACAAAAATGAATAAAATGGAAAATAAGAAGGTGAAACCCAAATGTATGTATGAAAGTGATATGATAACAGGTTAATGGGATGATGAAATGTAAGGAATAGTGAAGAAAAAGGTGGATGAAAATATGACATTTCTGAGTCCCAACAACAAGCTTTTTGAATATGATCAAATTCATTTTCCCTTACAAGATCCTCATCTTGATCCCATACTTTTAATTGAAAATTCATCTTTTCAAGGATCCCAGGGTTCTCAAGAGGATTGTTTAGAATTTCATGATCCAATTATTAAATGGTTGGAGCGATCTTACCTAGAAAGATTCTTCACAAACAATAAGTTTCGATATTTTCTCATGCTTGCTAAGGGGGACAATACAGATGAAGATACCTTCAAAAGGAGCTTCTGAAGTTTGTTTGATTATGGTTTTCATCGAAAAGGTAAGAGTGAAAGCTAGTTAGAAGTAGCCTCTATGACATATCTTTTTGCAAATAGGAAATACCTTCAATTTTTTGTAAAAGTTATTCAAGTGCTTATAATTTCTATTGCACATTGCTTTGTATCTGTTTTAATCACTTGTATCTTTGTGTATGCTGGTTGGGAGTAGTTACCATAGCTACATTGGAAATTTAACTACACTTGACCATGACCTTCTAGTTGGTTAGGTCAGGGGTAGGTCTAACTACATACCAGTTTTCCTTGCACACACATCCTAAACTCACTCTCTGTAGTTTTTTCTTGTTTGTTCTTACTTTTCTCTAGCATCCTGTTTTCGATTTACCCTCCATTTGCCTTGTCTCTTAGATTTTGTTTTGTCTTCCTTTTGTGGTTTTATTAATAAGACTTTACATGAAGGATTTTCCCTTCAGCTCAAAAGACAATGTGGAAACTTGTGACACTACAACATTTGGCTAACCTTCAATCCTTCTTCTTTGTCTTGGTTGCACCTTTTAGTTAATGATGTTTTGGCGCAAAATATGACCCTTGCGTAATGAAAACTTTGTTTTGAATCATGATATCCATGTATATTCTAGAAACCTCATGCCTACACTTGATTCTTTATGTTTTGGTTTTTTCCATGTTGATTTGATCAAGTAGAGAAGGACAAGGGGAAAATTTAAATGAGCAAACCAATATTAGATGTTTTATATAAGCTTCTCTAAAGGAACAACCTCTTCTTCTCTCTATATGTTTGGATCTCTCTTCCACCCCATGAAATAAATAAGCATCGATGCACAATCCTATATAATATAAATAAATAAAGGGTGAAAGAAGAGAAAGGCTTCCTATGTAGGGAGGTGAAGCAAGTAAATTCACCCGGGTACTATGCAGGCTCGCTGGAAGTGAAGAAATTCTTGTGTTCTTGAAGTGACTCTGTTGGGTACTGTCCAGTCCTAGTAGCACCAAATAAACATAAAATATGAAAAACTATACTCTAAATATCTTAAGTTCGTGAACAACATTACCCTTCTCCTAAATCAAGACATTGGAATATGGTTTTCTTTATGATTGTCTTCAATCAAGAAATGGTGAAGGGGGTCATGTTTATACACGGGGTAAGTTGGGAAGCCAAATTAATTTGCATGATAAATCAATATTTCCTAAAGAACTAAACCATGCACGAAAGGTTTGACCAATGCAAAGAAGTTGTAACTCAACGAGTGTGTCACCAAGTGTTGTTGTTGCCACAACACCCTCCAATTTTTTTCCCACATCTAAATTTTGGAGCCTACTTTGAATTTTCATGTTGTCATCACAAGTATTGAGAGTCATCACATGTGTTTTCTCTAAGTGTTCTTGTCCCATTCAAAAGAAACTCAAAGTGTCTTCTTTTAGCATGGCAAGCATCGCACATCGCACATTTTCATTTTTGGTTTGTTTTAAGAGGAAACCTTGGTGCTAATGAGTCATTCTTATCATGTAGACATGTATTGCACTCATTACCAAAGTTTCAAGAATTTTCGCACAAGTGTCGTCATTTTCGGCACAAAGTGTACGTTTAGTGGCGCACTTGGGGGAAGTTGTCGCAATGTTAGTGCACTGGGGAATTAGGTTGTTCATGTACTCTGAGTGATCAGTGTTGTGTCATAAACTGTTTTAAGTGTATCATCAAGCTTAGATTTAGTCCTTGTTCACTTTGGCCTTACTAATCCCACACTTAGCCAAATCCAGAAAACTTCCTAACTGAGCAACTTAGCCTCACTCAACCTTCCTGGGTTGTGCACTGTGCAGTCTCAGCCATCAAGCCTAGACCTTGCCTCTTGGAACTGCACAATGCACAGTCCCTGCCTTATAGAATTGTGCACTGCGTAGTATTAGTGATCAATCCCGACACTTGAGCTCAAGAACTATGCAATCTCTGCGTTTATTCAGTATCCTCTCTACACTATGTAGTCTCAATAAACAAGCCTCAACCTTAACCTCTTGAACTGCATAATTGCACACACCCTTGGCATTTTTCCCTCTAGAAAAATGTAGTGGGAAACATCAAGCCTCAAGCCTTCATACTGACCCCTTAAGCCCCTCAAATGCATAGTTTTCAAGCCCTCACCTGCCTGAACTGCACATTGCGCAGTCTTAAGGCTCAATCTCAGCCTCTGACCTCTTGAGTTGAGCAACTATGCAATCCCTGAGCTTGTCTTGCAACTTTTCAACTAGTTCCATATTAGTGAATGGTTGTCATGAAGCATGTTAAACTAGGGGTTTATTGGACTAATTTCATCTTATCATGAGTTGATTTCAATTGCAGGTATCATTTCATGTCATGAAAAGATGATGATGAAGGAGATGAAGAAGAAGACCTTACTAGAAGACACCTTTGTAGTTTCAAATACAATTTGATCAATCAAGGAAGACAAAGGGACACTAGATTGCAACAGTAGATGGAAATCAAGATCACGTTGAAGACTCCCTTCCTTGAAGCCTATGGAGGAGGAAAAAGAAGAACATGCACAATCTCTCAAGAAGACTTAAATATAGCAGCAAAAAGAATGGTTTGACATCACCATGTCATCATGCAACCCATTTCATCAGTGTCATGTCATGTCTTGTCATGAGTCATCATTTTCCATATCATTTGTGGATTATGTAATTTTAATATTCCATAAATATAATGTAAAGTGGAATACTAGGAGTCATCTATAGAATGTGGAAAGTCATGAAAGAGTCAAAAGGTCATAGAGAAGTAAAACAATCATGAGGGTAGTTCAAGAGTCACAAGGGAAGTGAATGATCACCCCATTCATTATATATACACCCTCATAGCTCATGTAAAGGACTTTTCACCTTGGCTCCTCCTACGACGCATTAGAGAGGAAGATATTTTTTTTGGAGGAGCAAGTGGCTACTCTAACTCTCCACTATTGGAGCTAGTGGTGTTCACTGTACTAATGTATCTTGGAACTTTTGCTTAATTACAAAGCTCGTTGAGCTAGAAACTTTCATGCATATATCATAAATATTGTAAGGATATTCTTTGAATGTTTGTGATGTATGTTTTTTTCATTTGTACTAAGGACATTGAACTATTTTGGTGGCTTTGGTACTTATCTTTTGGAAGGTGTGTTGTATGTGTTTTAACAATCATTGTTGATATGTGAACTATTCCGCTAGTTGACCAATGATTCATTCATATGTATATGTTCATATGTATTTACTAGATTAGTACAATTATTTTTATTTTAAAGGCTCACCTTTCTCTCCCCTTCAGTAGATGAACCTTGATACATTCTGAAACTGAACATTCCACAAGGAATACTCACTTGTTCATTCGGAAGTACATGTACATTACTCTCTTGTGATGACCATCATAGCCAAGGAAAATCTTTAAGAAATATGGTAGTTGAGCCTTATTTCTAGAATGGCTCCCACACCAAACAGTGTGAAGTTTGATTGTGACTTTTCATCGGGGAGACCCTCTTGGTTGACATATTTCTAGCACTGTCAATGGGGTTTTCTTTCCCTCTATGTAATGCTATAGTAATAGTCATTTACACATTCATTTCCTATATGGTCAACCACTACATATATGTTCCTTTCAAAAATTAAAGATGGACATGTGGTTCCCTTAATTAAAGAAAGCATACTACAATCATGCTAGTTAATCAAAATTAATAACATATTCAACAAACATGGTTGTACAAGATGTGAGCTATGATCATAATTTTTATAAATAATTGTTTTGTCCTTCTCTAACTGTGATAATTATATATTTATACATTTTCAAATTGGTAGTGATACATGATCCTAGCTATCGACCTATTCCATGGATTCACAATTGCCCCATTCAGTGCTACCACATGTAGCATAGAAGCAATTTTTCCATCCATATTTCAAGTATAATATTATATAATGTTCAAATTGAATAAAATCCATGAGTGTGCTTGACCTTTTTGAATTAATTTAAATGTTATTGATCTACATCAACCACCTCCTTGAAAAATCTATGTGCACGTGATTTATGTCTTGATTTGTATTCCTTCATTCTTTCTTCCTCCTCCATAATTGAAGAACACCATTCACAATGTATTTTTCATCTTGAATAATGGTAGTATTAGTGAAAATTTTATTTTGGTATAATGTGGTTTTGATGCATGCACCCACTCCATCATGCTCCCCTTTTCCATAACAAATCTCAAAATAGTTCCAAATATGTGGCACCTTATGTTTTTTATGAAACATACACAACCACCAAAATACACATGCATTTTTGAGTTGGCCATTGCAACCATCCAACCAAATCCAATGTTGATCCATATATATATTATTCTCCTTCAAGTGATTGTAGAATAATTAAAAGTAGTGTTATGCATAAGGTATGTCATGGCACCTATCGTCCCTTATATAAAAGTGATGCTCCTGTTGAAATATCTATCTAGGTTTGGTCTTAATAATGGCATATGTAATATACATCAATGCTATTACAACAATATTTATGTATGGGAATTGAGCTCTACAAGAGATGAAGTACAACTAGGTTTTGAAAACCTACAAAAACCCTAACAATATTGGAGGCGCTGCCAGGAACAAATGACAACTGATAGAAGGAAAAGACATAGAAGCCTCAGTCGGAGGGGGGGGGGGGGCAGAGATCCCCTCCTACCGGAATGTAACAACTGGCAAATCAATCAGAAAAGCCAGAAACCAGCCAAGCTCCCTGGAAGCTGCAGGCCCTAATATTGGCCCTATTCTTGGAGCTAGGTGGCAGGTAAGAAGTCGAGGGCATTGTCTACCATGTGCAACAGAGAAACCCAAATTTTTAATAACACTGAACAAATTGGAGAAATATCGCAACTATATGAAGGATAATGCGATGATATAAAAATTCATTGACGTCTAGACAACATAGAAGGACTTGACAAAGTGGATCTAGCAGAAATGGCAGCCAAAAGGCCATGTAGAACTCAAGCTAGGAGCCATAGGATTCTTCATGGTAATATTCTCAAACCTGCAAGATAAGGAAAGAGTCTTTGAAAATGGTCCATATTTTCATTACAATGCAGGATTGTTCATGAGATATTGGGAAGAATGCTATAACCCAGATAAGGAGCAATTTCTGGTAACCCCTGTCTAGGTTCGACTCTTTGGTCTCCCAATGGATTTCTGGGACCCAGAAATTCTGGAAGGAATAGGTAATTCAATAGGAAGATTTGTCAAAATAGAAGAAACCACACATAGGGTCTAATACACTTCATATGCTAGGATCTATCTGTATATGAATATTTTGAATCCCATCCTTGAATTGATAGAACTGAAATATGAAGACGAAATCTGGCAACAGACCTTCGATTATGAGCATATTTCGTTCTGTTGTCGCCGATGTCATGAGTATGGCCACTTATTCAAAGAATACGTGTTGAACCAAGAATATTGGTTGGATCTAAAGGAGCACCAAAATAATCCCCCACAACAGGCAAATGAGGGGTTCAAAGACGTCATGCATAAGAGGAAGACCTCGAGGGTGTAGCAAAATATAGGAAACAATAACCAAAAGGAAAAAGCTAATAAAAATAGATATGAGGTGTTGTAACAAGAAGAAGAAGAAGAAGAAGCAGAAAATGAGACATAAACAATGGAGAATCAGGACAAAGAAAATGAGAGCAGTCATGTTAAATCAAAGACCATCACAAAGAAAAAATCCCCAATAGATCTGACAAAAAAATAAGAATAGGAACTAGTAGATCTCACCACAATGGAAGTTGATGCAGTCAGGGAGGAGTTGAGCATGGAAGAGGAAGTTTTGAAAAGACTTTTAAATGAGTGGAGACATCTGGATGAAAGATTCATTCCAGAGGATCAAAAGAAACTATATAAGGAAACCTTCTAGCAATACAAGGCTAACCAAGGACAGAGACAAGTTGACATAGCAGAGCAGCTTGGCATGCAACAAGAAAATTCCCAGGAACAACATAGCAGAAGTAAAGGAGGCAAGAAAAGAGGGAGAAGAAATCTATAGGAGTCAATTCAAATAATGGGAGAGATGTTGGTAAACACGGGAAGGGTAGTACCACTATCAGTGGTATTCCAACAACTTAATAAAGTTAACCAATGATAGTAATATCATGGAATATAAGGGGCCTTAACAGCTGCGGAAAGTAGAGGTACCTACAAGATCGTTTGAGGAAGGAAAAGCCTCAAATAGTTCTCCTACAGGAAACAAAGGTAACAAGAGAAAAATTAGAGGAGATCCTATGGAAAATGAAACCAAGATATGAAGTAGTAGCACTAGATGCAAAAGGGAGTGCAGGGGGAATCGCCATATTATGGAACCCTGTAGAAGTAATGGTAGATTATTGGATCAGAATGTTACGAATCCTGACTGGCCATTTTCGTAATATAGGGACTAAAGAATGGATCATAATCTCAGCAATATATGGGCCTCATACTCCTAGAGAAAAGGAAAACTTTATACAGAGCATTAGGAATCTAAGCCAAATGCATGCAGAAAAACTATGGTTAATAGCAGGGGATTTCAATCTGATAACCTCACTGGAGGAAAAAAAAGGAGGGATAAGAAGGGAAGAACCTGAAATGGAGCAGTTCAGGGACATGCAAGAAGAGCTCCATCTAGTAGATATTCCCACCAATAATGGAACTTATACCTGGAACAACCGAAGAGGAGGAACCCGCCAAATCGCATCAAGGTTAGATCGGTTCTTGGCAACAGAGAATTTAATAAGTAGAGATGTATATTATGAAGCGTCAATCTTGCCATGCATGGGATCTGACCACTGGCCAATTAGGCTGGAAGTAGACATGAAACAAGGGCAGAATAAGAGGCCATTCCAGTTTGAAGCCTTCTAGCTTTGTGACCCTGCCTTCTTAGAAAAAATGAAGGAATGGTGGAGATCAAGTACAAAACAAGGGAGGAATAAAATGCATACATTCCAGCTACGTCTGAAATAACTCAAGGGAAAAATAAAGAAATGGAATAAAGAAGAATTTGGTAATATTCAACAAGATCAGGAACTGCTACAGGCTAGGATGAAAAGAGTGCAACAATAGATGATAACAAATGGCCACTCGAAATCCCTAGTGGAGGAAGAAGGAAAACTTTTGACTAGGATTGAGGAAAGGAGGAAGAAAGAAGAGATCTTGTGGAAACAAAAATTGAGAGTCCAGTGGCTCTGGGAGGGAGAAAGGAACACTAGATTCTTCCACAAAGAAATGATTCAACATAGACAGTATAACAAAATATTTTCACTACTCGACCAGGAAGGAAACCGACTAGTGCAAAATGATGAGATGGAAAATTTATTGGTGAATCATTTCCAAAATATTATGATAGAACTGAATCCTGACAGGGCACAAGCAATAAATAGGATAAATAGGCTTATCCCCCAATTACTCAGCAGGGACCAAAACCTAGCACTAATGAGGGCTATTACCTTGGAAGAAGTGGAGGAGGTAGTCAAAGGACTAGCAAAAAATAAATCACTGGGTCCGGATGGCTTCACGATAGATTTTTTTCAGGCAACGTGGTTGATTCTAGGAGAAGACATCCTAGAAGTAGTGGAAGAATCCAGAAGAACAAAAAAGGTACATCCTGCCCTAAACTCAACTTTTATAGCTCTTATTCGAAAAATTGACCACTCTGAAGAGCCATAGGGGTTTAGACCTATAGCTTTATGCAATGTAATCTATAAAATACTCTCAACCATAATGGTAAATCGGCTCAAACCGATCCTCCCAGCACTAATCTCCCAAGAGAAAATTGGTTTTGTCAAAGGAAGGAAAATCATGGATGGGATAGTAACTACTCAAGAGGCAATCCACTCCCTAAAGAACCTCAAAGCCAAAGGAATGATGATCAAGCTAGACCTATCGAAAGCATACGATCGTTTAAGCTGGACCTACCTCCAAAGTATCCTGAAAGCCTTTGGCTTTGACCCCCGATGGATAAATTGGATCTATTCCTTCATATCAACCCTTGTGTTCTCAATCCTCCTGAATGGAGCACCATCCAAGGCCTTCAACGCAACAAGGGGGCTAAGACAAGGAGACCTGATCTCCCCCTTTTTGTTCATTTTAGCAACTGAAGGGCTAGGAAGATATGTTAAAGCAAAGGTGCAAGTAGGACAATTTAAAGGTCTGTGCATGTGGGGAAATGACCTTCCTTTAACTCATCAATAGTTCATTGACGACATCATGATGTTTTGTCAAGCTACTCTCAAGGAAGCAAGGTCCCTCCTAGCCATATTGCAAGATTTCATGAATGCCTCAGGAACTCAGATCAACAAAGATAAGTCTGATATCTTTTTCTTTAACACAACAGCTCAATCTCAAGCCTTCCTGGCAAGAATAATGGTGTAATGTCCCCTAATAATAATAAAAATAATAAATAATAAATAATATAATATAATATTAAAATATAAAAAAATAAATGATAAACAATAAAGAAAAGATAATAATAGTAAATAAATAATAAATGATGAAGAAAATATAATAATAATAAATAAATAAAATAGTAAATAACAATACTAGAGTTCTAAATAAATATAAATATAAATAAACTATAAAAATAGTAAAAATAAGTAAAGTTAACAAAAAGTAAAATAAAATAAGAAAGAGTTAAATTAAAAGAACTATAAAAATAAGTAAAGTTATCAAAAAGTAAAAAGGAATAAAATAAGAAATAATTGTACTAAGAGAATTACTAAATTAAGTTAAACTTAAAACAAAAAAATAAAAGTTGCATGTTAACGCATAGAGTGTGTGCATACGGTCCCATTTCCATTGTTTGGTCTATTTAATAGACGAATAGGAAGATGAGATTCATCATTCCATCATCCATTCTCTTGGGAGAAAAGTGTGGTGAGACAAAGGATTCCCTGGAAGTAGTACGTTAATTGAGGGCTTGAGGGTGGCCAAATGTAGTAAGATTATATGTAGCTAGCATATAGTTGGGTGGAGAGTCATCCCCAAAACTTTGTTTTGGTTAGCGAGATTCAAATAGTGTTCAACTTCAAAATTACAAGTAAGGAATATCATCACTACAGGTAAGTTGCCTTTGCTCATATTTCTCAAAAAATCTATACTAATTAGTTGAATAGAGGAGTATTGGTTGTAAAATCGCATAATTGATCGAATTAGTTGCATGTTTTAATTCGATGAATGTTAAATTACTTATAATTAATTTAATTTTCTTTTTGTTCAATTTCTCCATATAACTTGTTTTAGGAAATATTTATACTATAACCAAAAAAATCGTGATTAAAAAAAAAAAAACCTTAATTATCTCAATTTTTCTTAAAAACAAATCTCTTTCATATATATATACTCCCTACTAATTCGAATTGATGGAGAGGAAGTAACAACTATTAGTTTTCGCTATTTAAACAAATTTTAACAGGTAGTACATACAAGGGAGGAGGAAATATACGTAGGAATTATATTCTTAACCTAACTTAAATTGCTTTTAGCATTTATAAATAACTGAATACGAGAAACTTATAATATTGAAGAAAACATATTTTAATGGATTTTATACTTATAAAATATATTTGGTCAATTTTATTTTATGTAAGGAAATTTATAATTAAATTTAAGAGTCTCATCATTGATGGATTAATGCCATGATTTTTATATATGATTGTATTGCCACAACCCATAAAATTTTCAGATTTATTTTCATATGACACATGAGATAAATGAAATTTACATCAACGTATATTAGGTTTTATGAATTAGGACTTTTCTTTGTAAATAAAAAATTGATAAAAATAATTAAAAATAAATAATAAAAAGAAAAACAGCCGATTTCAGTTTCTTTTGAAATCCGAACTTAAAGTATAGTGTTAGCTTTGGGTTCTCTGTCACCAGATTGTAATTGTAGTCCTCATTAAATTCCATTAGTACATTATTATTATTTGTTTAAATTCTTAGAATAAAGGACCTAACGATGACGCATACATCGTATGTACGATGACTTAGAGAAATCTTGCGTGGTTGGATGAGAAAAAGAGAAAACTGAAAATAAATATTTTACTTCGATTGTGACATGAAACTGAAGAGGCCGTTGACAAGGACATCGATGACTGCAGAAAAAATGAAGATGTAAATATAAATCTATTAATTAGCTCGAGATATTAATCCACTGACTTCGGAGGAAACACTAAAATATATGTAACTTAATATACGAAAATATTAATTCACCAAGTCGGGTCCATTGAGAGGTTAATGGATCAATCCCGAGGTTAAAGGATCAATCCCGAGCGGCTGGTCAAGAAGATCACTTACGGGCTATCTCATCAGGATGTATTATTAGGGAATTTTATTCTTTTGATGTCTTAAAATAAGAAATGTTAAGGGGATTCAATTTGATAGTCACTTTAATAAATTTATTTATAGGGTATTAATTAAGTTGGGGAATAGTAACAACATTTTCAAAGTATATCAATTTTATGAATTTAATAGATGAGGAAAAGAAACCATAATGAATGGAGGTGAGAAATTAAAGTGAAATTGATAACATGTTTTTAAAATTGAAGAAGTTTCCATTGTTGAAGCTAGTAGATATGGGATATTAGATAATTGAGACTAGGGGAAAAATAAATTGTATCTATGAATATTTGGTAGGAGGAAGTGAAGGGATGTTTCTGTTACGAAGAAAGTTTTGTTAAGGATATTAATGATTGAACCAAGCAACATGATTAGTAAAGGTCATAGTGATGATCTACATGGTTTAAAAGTGCCAATATAGGAAGTTGAGAATGCTCGTAATTGAGGAATGACTAGTGATAAACTAGGAAAATGTTTAAAGATATAAATGGTCAAAAATAATAGTTGAAGTATAAGAAGGAATGTTGTTAGAAATTTTATAAGTAGACTGTGAGAAGTATTGTGTACATATTGACAAAGTGAGAGTCAACTAATAGAGGTTGTACTTGACTAATCTACACTCATTGTTTCATGAGTAAGACTTCACATAGAGCAACTTATCAAGTTTTGTTCCAGTAGCGTAAAAGAAGTTTCCACAATACAACACACATTTAAACTTTTCATGGACAATAATGGTAGTAGTGTTCCAATAGTTTCAAATTCTAAACTAAAGATAGTATTTAAGGATAAAAAATTAAGTGGAAGAATCTCTTGTCGAACTTGAAGAAGGGTGAAGCTATGATAATGAGATCAAGTGGTATTGAGATGGGAACTTGATGAGATAAGTCAATCTTTTTAGGATGAAAATGATAATTATTAAGTGATGTATAAATCACCATGGATCAACAAGCCTTTGGACAAGTGAATTAACATGATATAAAATTAAATCATGATGACTAAATGTTTATATGAAATTGCGTATAGTGGCCTTGGAATCATTAATTTTGAGATTGATGATTTAGGGATAATTGTCTGACCAATAATATCTTAACAATGAATTTCACTAAAATTACTTTGGGAAGGAAGATTACATGACGAGACATTAAGTCTCAAGATAATGAGGCCCATTTGAAATTTAAATATGTACTTAAATCAATATATCTACGGTGTAAATAGACAACTTCCTAGTTGAAAGAAGTGGAAATGATTATTGAAAAGTAATTGGTATCTTGATGAAAACATGACACTAATAGTATTGGTGAGATAACTTATGTCCTAGAGGAACATTGAATAATCTTATTTTTGGTATTCATTGTTTATACAAACAAATGAAATTGTTTTTTTGATGAACCATGATAAGAATTCTTATAGTGTATTATTGTTCTATATATGATAAGTATTGAGATGGTTATCATATTAATGATGTTTCATGATGTGATGGTATGTGATAAATGGATATAGTTCTCATGAGAGGTTAATGATGCATATGTGGTGCTTATTTATTTATTCGTTATAATAATGACGTTGTATGCTCATGATGGATATGATATGCATAGGGATCATGATGTTATGATATGATGTATGTTGACATGTAGTTCATTTATTATGTGATGTCATGATATATCTTTGATGAAGATATGTTGATGTTATAACTTGTGATGATATTTCATAAAGTGAAGAATGTGGTATTTTCATGCAAGTTTTATGGCATACATGAGCATGTGGTTGGTTATTATTCAGAATGTTGTGATTAACAATGATGTTATGTTTTCATGATGACATGAAAGACTTGGCATGTAGATTATTTTCTATGATACTATGATTATAACTAATGCAGTGGTTGCATGTTGAGATGTGGTGATTGACAGGAACTCCACAAATGGGCTAAGAGGGCCGGTTTATTTGATGATCTCGTGGGAGCCCATATTTGCGAGGGAGAATATGTAACACCATATGGGCTAGGGACATACTCAATCAACACTACATATGTCACTATTTCCTTTGTCTTGTATAGCTCTTGAGGGGCTATGAGACCATCTTGAGGAGGCCAAGTGCCTGATATTGGATTGGGATGCCGAAGTCTGGTGGGGGTGTAAGGACTTCGATGCATGGGGCTATGCAGCTTTGTAGGTGTGGAGGGAGTGGGCCAGCCCTGTAAGATGCCCGAAGTCATTGAGTACCGTACCGATGCCTACCTTGGGGCAGATAAGGTGTAAGTCAAGTGCGAGCCTTGGGGCCAATCTTGGACTAGGATACATATCAATGAGGCTTATGCCTGGTTTCGAAAGTGGGAAAAAGGATAGAGGTTCCTTGACATTTCCTGGGTGATGTGAAAACTTTCGATGCCTGCTGTTTATACTAGTTTAGCAGAGGGTGTAGGGAAAACATGAAGTAACAAATAACTAAATAAATAAACTGTTGAATAATTTAACTTAACTTCCGAACGAAGTTCCTTAAAGAGGGGGAGTATGTAATGTCCCCTACTAATAATAAAAATAAAAATAAAAATAATATAATATAATATTAAAATATAAGAAAATAAATGATAAACAATAAATAAAAGATAATAATAGTAAATAAATAATAAATAATGAAGAAAATATAATAATAATAAATAAATAAAACAGCGAATAACAATACTAGAGTTTTAAATAAATATAAATAAAAATAAATTATAAAAATAGTAAAAATAAGTAAAGCTAACAAAAAGTAAAATAAAATAAAAAAGAGTTAAATTAATAGAATTATAAAAATAGTAAAAATAAGTAAAGTTATCAAAAAGTAAAAAGGAATAAAATAAGAAAGAATTATATTTTAAGAGAATTACTAAATTAAGTTAAATTTAAAATAAAGAAATAAAAGTTGCATGTTGACACATGGAGTGTGTACATGCGGTCCCATTTCCATTGTTTGGTCTATTTAATAGATGAAGAGGAAGATGAGATTCATCATTCCGTCATCCATTGTCTTGGGAGAAAAGTGTGGTGAGACAAAGGATTCCCTTGCAGTAGTACGTTGATTGAGGGCTCGGGGGTGGCTAGTTGTAGAAATATTATATGCAGCTAAGCCTATGGTTGGGTGGAGAGTCGTCCCAAAAACTTTGTTGTGGTTAGCGAGATTCAAATAGCATTCAACTTCGAAATTACAAGTAAGAAATATCATCGCTACAGGTAAGTTTCCTTTGCTCCTATTTCTCAAAAATTCTATGCTAATTAGTTGAATAGAGGAGTGTTGATTGTAAATCACATAATTGATCTAATTAGTTGCATGTTTTAATTCGGGGTTTTAATGATGATCAAGCTAGACCTATCTAAAGCATATGATCGTTTAAGATGGATCTACCTCCAAAGTATCTTGAAAACCTTTGGCTTTGACCCCTGATGGATAAAGTGAATCTATTCCTTCATATCGATCCCTGTGTTCTCAATCCTCCTGAATGGAGTGCCATCCAAGGCCTTCAACGCAACAAGCGGGCTAAGACCAAGAGACCCGATCTCCCCCTTTTTGTTCATTTTAACAACTGAAGTGCTGGGAAGATATGTTAAAGCAAACATGCAAGTAGGACAATTTAAAGGTCTACAAATGTGGGGAAATGACATTTCTTTAACTCATCAACAGTTCATCGATGACATCATGATGTTCTATTAAGCTACTCTCAAGGAAGTAAGGTCCCTCCTAGCCATTTTGCAAGATTTCAAGAATGCCTGAGGAACTCAGATCAACAAAGATAAGTCAGATATCTTTTTCTTTAACACAACAACTCAATCTCAAGCCTTCTTGGAAAGAATAATGGGATTTCGAATAGGAACCCTACCATCGAAATATTTGGGGATTCTGTTAAGTCTTAACCCACTCAGAGTGGAAAACTGGAAGGTTATTTTGGATAAGATTCAAGGTTGCCTTCAAAACTGGACCTTTCAGGCATTTAACATGGTGAGTAGAGTCATCCTGCTAAAGGCGATGTTGCAATCAATACCTATATACCATCTCTCAAGCTTAGCAGTACCCAAAACTATTTGTAATGATATGAAAAATATCTTCGAGAAATTCTCGTGGTAAGGGCCACAAACAATAAAGAAATTGGCTTCACTATCCTAGAACTGGCTAATTAAGCCAAGAAAAGCAAGGGGCTAGGCCTTTGCCACCCATACACTCTTAACTAGGTTATGAGAGCCAAGATGTGGTGGAGATGGATACATGGAGGAAAAGACCTATGGAAATAAATATGGAGAGGAAAGTATCGGATGCCTAGGTCGATAGAAGGAAGATTGAGAACCTAGGAAAATATAAAGGGATCAAATATATGGAAACTAGTAAGAGAAAATAGAGAATTGATAAGGAACCATAGCTTCTAGGAGATCAAGGGAGGGGATAAGGCTAGTTTCTAGCAAGATTCCTCACAACAGAGAGAAAAATTATTCAGCAGGCAGGACCTAGTGAAAATATTCTTAAATACAAATCGCCCAGCAAATCAGATGGTGAATAACTTCTGGGAAGCAGAGATAGGATTAATATGGAGAAAATGGAAGAGGAGACAACACTAGCCAGAGGCACCAGATTCTCTCCAATGGGAAGCATACGATAAAGAGGTAGACTCCAGAAGAATAGCGATAGTGGAAGGAACATATATAATAAGGTGGGGATATAGAATAAAATGAATGTTTACTATTCAAGAAGGTTACTACCTGAAAGAAGATCACCAACAACAGCAAGGGTTACCCATATGGGAACGAATATGGAAGGATCAACTATGGCCGAAAGTAGCCTTCTTCCTATGGGTGGTCCTCCATGGTCACGCCCTAACATGGGACCAATTACAGATAAGAGGGATGCAGGGACCATCGGTTTGCTGCACCTGTGAAGGACAAATAGAAATGATGGAACACCTTCTGAATGCCTGCAGATATAGCAATGTCCTATGGCAGAATCATGAAATTCTCTTTGGACATACGGACAGGGATTACTCAAGCACAAAAACAACAATGGAAAAATGGAGAAATAAAATCTACTAGAGTCCCATCTTAAACCGAGCCTGGAACATCTCCTTAGGATTTCTCCTGTGGGCAGTGTGGAAAGAGAGAAATCAAAGAATATTTAAAGGGGAAAAAAAGACTACAACAGACGTATGGAAGCTGATAGTACAAAATATCCGTGAAACTATTCTGGCTGAGAAATGGCACCCAGAAAACTGGGAAACCACACCATAGGAGGGCCGAATCATGGAAATGTTAAATATAAATCCGTGAATGTTGATGCCTAACTCCTAGAAACTGAAACCTACACCCCAAAAATCCTTAGCCTACTTTGTGTTTCCTCCAGAGGATTTATAAAACTAAACTTTGACGGTGTAGCCAAAGGAAATCCGGGCGAAGCAGGACTAGGAGGAGTGTTCAGAGACCACCAGGGCCAAACAATCAGGTTGTTTTCAATGGACTACAGAATAGCGGGAAACAACGAAGCAGAATTAAATGAACTCAAATAAGGATTAGAAATTTCTTGAAGGGAAAATTTTCAGAAGATGGTGGTGGAAGGGGATTCCACTTTGGTGATTGACACAATGAAAAAACTACAATAGGAAACCCAATGGGAAAAGATAAGAAAAAGCTGGAGAACGATGAGACTAGTTCAGGAAATAGGAATCCTGGTACAAGGGATAGACTACCTCATCCCGACACATGTCCAACGATCAAGGAACATGGCAGTGGACTTCTTAGCAAACTGGGGATGTGGTAAACCACGAAGCAACCTGGACATTCCGGGTGAAGAGATAAATCAAACAGAAGGAATGAACACCCTTAAGGAAATTCTGGGAAAGAGAGGGAGGCAGGACAAAACACCCGATCGGGGTGTGAAGGGACATTGGAGCTAGACGAAAAATGGGAAGGATAAATGTATGGTGGCGAGGACATCCGAATAATGGACAGGTTAGATAGGTTACAGTTAGGGTAGACAGAAAATGTAAGGTTATGAAAGATGACATAAAGGGGAGGGGAAGTGGGTGAATTTTTCGAGGTCCTCACACGAAGGAAGGGGAGGATGAGAGGAAAAGGCGGCAAGTGGACGACACCTCGAGAATGAAAATGGGAAGGTGGGAGAGTAGCCAGGAGAGGAAGGTGGGAAGGGAGTTGGGGGAGTGCATGCAGAGGGTAGAAGGAGAACGCGTGACAAGAGCTGCGGGTGAACATGGAGAGAAGAGATGGAGAGGGGCCAATAGTCGGCATGTGGAATTCTCCTAAAGTAACTTGGAATGAAATTGGTATGTAAACAAATCCCCCCTCAGAGTAGATTTGGAAATAATGTCACGAAATTGGAGGAGAGTTTGGAAAATAAGGAGAGAGGTGTTGAAAGAAATAGGAAAATGCTTATCCTATTTTAAGAATATAATGTCTGGTTTCTTAACCGTGGAAAGAAATGAAAGGTTTTGTGAATTCAAGTTTAATTATCTATTGATAATTTTTGGGTATGAATTGACAGTATACTATGAAGGGTTGGGGGGGGGGGAATGAGACCTGTGAAGGGTCTGAAGGGAAGCTAGAACTTGAGGGAAAGAAAATACTACCTTCCATAGGTAAATGTTGTAGACCGAAGCCAAGAAAAGGCTATGATTCCTCTATTAGCTCTCGGCGGCCCTGTTGCCTCCAGAAATAGTACGGGGAGAGAGGAGGGAACGAGAATTGGCTAATAGGAATTTCTAGGATAGTCTAGATTCTGGGGGATGCTTACACCAATGGGGAAGGAAAAATGTTTAGTGGATTACGAAGGTGAAAATTCCAGACCAGAGGGGCTTTGCATGGCCAAGGGGTAATCAAACCTCTATGACTCTGTGTAGAGATGGACTACAAAGGAATGATAAGTCTAAAAAAGCCAAGAGGGGTGGGGGTGGTGCGTAGCATGCTAAGAGGGTCCATCTCTGTGGCAAAATTGCAGCAAAAACATACCTCCCCTGTAGTAGGAAAGTTAATTCCTTTCCGGTGTAATCACAAGAGAGGAAGGGGACCTATTTGGGGACCCCAGGGGATGAGAACTAGGGGGGTATATAGGTGAAGGGAGAAGAGAAAATTGAGTGGATACGAACTGGGGGAAATTAGGTTTTCGAGAAGAAAATTAAAAGTGCTAATGCTGAAAAACACATTAAAAAGGAATGGCAGAATATTATGGAAAAACTTAGGACTGGTTTTAATGAATATATTCACGTTAACATTATAGGTAGTATTAATTTCGATACTATTCCATCTCTGGAGATCTGGTACTAGAAACAGGTGAGGACACATGAGGGGATGGGATAGAAGAAACTGCTGTAGAAAAATATGGCGAAAGCAGGAGGGAAATAGGGAAGAAAAGAAGATAGATGAGAAGGTAAGAAGGAAGACCAAAAAATGAAGGGATCGGAGGCACCAATGAGAATAACACAGAGAAAAAGGGGCAGAAGAACGAGAGAGGAAAGCATGCATAATTTAATACATGCTTACGACACAGGCACCCCAACACAAGTAAAGGACGTGGCAAATGAAGAACTCCCAATGGAAGATTGGGAGCCACTACTTAATGACTCAGGCCATACTAGAGGCCGCCAAACTCTATTCAGGAAGACCATACAATAGTACTAGGTAATGAAAAATCTACTGGCCAGGGCAATGATAACATATAGGGACAAAGCAGAACTAGAGAGGGACAGATAAGAGGAACCAATTTTAAAGGACATTGAGAAGGAAATACAAGCGGTGCAAGTGCGGCAATATCACCAGAACCTTCATTTTGGAAGGATTGAAATGCAGATCCAAACTTTGTTGCAGAGAGAAGTGCTTGAGTCAAGTGCTAAAGACCCAACCCCAATTGAATCATTTAATGACTAAAGTAGAGAGATAGAAAGTTATTTTTTGTTACTATTATGGACAACATTTATTTTACAAGCATTAAGTATATAGTAGATACAACACCAAACTTAGCATGGATGATAAGGATCAAACTGTTTAAATTTTGGATAGCTTTTGAGGTGGATAGGTGGCCAACAGACCTAGTTTCCTTCATGCAAGTTGAGGTTACTAGACTTATTTTGTTACCTGCTTATAGATAATTAATAGAAAAGGGAAGTACTAACAAGCTTACACTAATCTTGATTTTATGTATTTGATGTAAATAGAAAAATAAATTTATTATTTTCATTCTTGAGGCAGGGATTTCATGCGCAATGTAAATTTATTTATAGTTGAAGCACCCATTGAGTGCTTCTATGGATTTTCATTGAGTCAACAAGTCAATTAATTCATTATCATGTATGGAAGACCCTTTTGGGCATATTGTTTCATGTCAATAAAATTATTGTGAGTCATAAAATGTGTCAAAGACCCTACAAGACCTTATCAAACAAGCAACATCAAGTTAGCCTTCATGAAAGAACAAGTCGACCTACAAGGTGACAAGTCAACCTCATGAAAGGGCTACTCAATGAACTAGATAGACTATATATAAGAGAGCTCAACCTCATTTGTAAATGCATCCAATCAAGTAGAAACACATTCTATTAAGGAAGATAAGAAGACAAGAAAGAAACTGTCACACGGAATGGGTCGATCTTGCGGACAAGATAGACCTTCCTAGAATCTAAAGAAGACCTAATGACAAGCAAACCAATCACACACTATCTTTCTCTAAATATGCTTTTATAAACAAAGGCAAACAAGTGTTTTAGGCCTACCTTAGGTCCAATGCAAGTTTGTGGAAGCCTTCGCTCCTTCGATCCAAATTAGCTCCTTTGTCTCGAATCTGCAAACACAAACAAGCAAACAAATTAAATAGCACCTGAAAAGCCAATATCATAAAACATATTTAACATGAAAGTCAAGGAATTCATGAAACAAATGACATGAGACAATTTGTTGAGAAAAATGAGTTTGATTGTATTAATTCAAATCAAGAAGAACTTTACAACCTATGCCTTGACGCTGTACAAGCTCCTCCCAGGGTCCAGCAAGATGTCTCCTCTACTTTGACAAGTTTCACTCTTTTCCCAATAAAGCCAAAAAGGTATGTGATCTCTCCTCTTAAGCTCAACTAGGAAGTCTTAATTTCACCAGCATTTACCCTAAAAAATGTTCAGCTTCTAACCTCCCTAGCAACCAGCCCAATGCCTTAATTTATAGTGCAATGGAGGGAAGTTACTAGGTCCTCCTTCAAAGGGATAAAGCCGTCCTTCAAAGGGATAGCTCCTCTCATCAAGGGATTAGCTCCTTCTCTTTTGGGATGCATGAACCACCTAAGAGCGGCCAATCCACGTCAAAGTTCCTTCTAGAATCATCTAGAATTAACCCAAAGTGAGTTTTTTAGAATAAAATTGCGCCTTTTTGACTTTCACAGGGGTTCGCACCCACACCTTTAGGGATAGAGCGGACAGGTCCACAGTTTTTGTAAACAGGAGGTGCGGGACCGCAGGTAACAGTGAGAGAAAGTGCGGAACCAGAGTTTCCTTGATTTTCAATGTCTTTCGCTCATTTTCAAAGCTTGACTTGAAGAGCTGAGGTCTGAGACTTGCCTAGGAGGACAATACAAGTGATGATAGACCCATACTAACTGCAAATAATCATGGTGACAATATTTTTGTGTAAGAGATTGCCCCCTAAAGTGCGAAGTCTGTAGTAGATGAGGATTTCATTTATCATTTAGGAAGAGTGAAGTACTTTATCATTTCGAGGATCATCTTGTGGAGAGCCCGGTTGGAACCTGTAAAAACATTCAATGCAAGATCTATATATGAGATCATATCATCGCTGAGGTAGGCATTCCCATACTCAAATCAAAACTGACTTAGAAAACTAACTACTGCTCTGATACATGAATGATCTTGTAATACATCACAAGTATAGATTCATGTGGACACAGTATGGGCGCAGCCATCTGTTTATGAATAATCCATTATATAATGAATACAAAATTCCTCGCAGCCTGGATTGTGGAAACTAGTTCCAGGGTCTTCATTTCTACTTCCCGAAACAGTACGATTCTATCCATGCGAATAAATGTGTTGAAGTCGAACATGGTAGAAACCACTTGATTACCAGTCAATGATGTAAACTGTTAACAAGTGTGAGAGAAACCACCAGTGATGTCAATGGCTCTCAAAGTACCCAGTACAATCCATGAGATGTGAATAAATGTGTTGATGTCGAACATGTCATGGAATCCTTTGATCGAAGGTCAATGATGTAACCTATCGTCAAAGGCGAGAAACCTGCCATTGAGGCATGCAGATCCCAAGGTACTGACGACTTCTAGATCATCTTTCTAGATAATGAGCTGAAGTCGATAGAAAGCGATCCGTCGCAGGCAAGCCCACAACACGAAATCATAGATCAAGTTGAAGAAATTTAGTTGCAAGGAATGACTCAGGGATGGTCAAGATGGATGACAGATATTTTGCAGATGAATGGCTTATTGGCAGTGACCTCTTGAACACATAATGACACGACAGATGGCTTGGTGACAATTGACCCAAAGTTAATACCCAGAAACTGGCTCAAGGCTTTCAACGTGGTTTGATCAACTGTTAGGCAAAGGATTTCCTAACCCATGTGAATAAAAGTGTCGTGATAAAGAGTGGTTACAAAGTATGACAAACAGGCTCATTTTTCTCTCTTTTCCCCCACCATTTCTGGCAAGTACCTCTTTATTTTTTAACAAGCTTGAGGAGGATAACATTTGCTTGATTATAAGCTCATCCTTTGGATGAGTCCAACTTAGTTTAAATTTGAACCCTAAGAAGGAGCGGTTCGTTCCTGTTTGTAATTGAACAGGTCCTTTACTGTGAAATTTTAACGAGTCCAATATAGGAGACACTCGGCATTTTTCAATTTTAGAGAGTCTGAAAAAACTTAAGAAGACTCCAGGGTTGACCTTTTCCGTAAATTTGTGTCTCCCAAGCCCGAAAAAGTATAAAATAATACTTGAGAGAACCGCTTGATCTTTACGACCAATGAGTACTTTTCGTAATTAGTGCCCCTGATCCGAAAAAGTAAAAAAGCGATCAATGACACGTCGTTTTATAACCAATATCGAATTTGAAACGACAAAAATCCGGCAATCTTTTCATGTTTTTTATGGTCAGAAAAGAGTTGTAAGTGGATCGTCTTTTAGTTCCATTTTAACGAGTTTAAAAGAAAAACTCGGCAATCTTTTCATATTTCAGAAGTCAGAAAAGAGCTTAAAGGTGACTCTAAATGTTTTTTCGTCGAAAATGATAGATTTCGCCTGAATAATTTGTTATCCTGAACAAAAACGCAAACATTACTCATACCTGTTTGAAATGGATAAAAATGCTGCAAAAATTACCTTTCCAAAGTGAAACATAAACAAATTTGCAATTTATTTACTCAAAAAACTTATAAAAAGGGCTTTCATCAATTCATTTTTACCGTTTGAGTTTTGGGTGAGAAAAAGGTGTTTTTGTTCAGAAAACTTCCCGTGAAGATTGCGGAAAATCCAACCGTCGGAATCGAACGCCATCTTCTCCAGGTAATCCACATCATCCTACTCTTCATTTTTAACAGTTTCATTTCTTGTTTTAGGTTTTCATTTCATTTTTTGGAGGGTTTTTAGGCTTAAAACCCGCGCGCGGGGGCTCGCAGGTGTACCACTGCTAGCCCGCGGACCCCGACTTTTTCTCAATGGGGAAAAAGTCAGGGGTCCACACCTTCCATGTAGGCAAGGTGCAGACCCACACACTGTGTCTAACCTAGAGGGTGCGGTCCCCGCCGCAAGGGTTTTTAACCCAAAAATTCTCAAATTTGGCCGAAACAAATTAATTTCTAGCATTCTAATTTATCTTTTTACTTGATGCAGAGAGTACATCATGCTAGATTTGCGTGAACGAGAGCATGAGGATGTGGATGCTACCGCATGGAATCACCAACCTTCGATTGATGCTTTGAAGGCGTGCGGCTTGTACAAATTCTGGGCCATACCTGGCATGAGGGCCCAGGTGGATTTCTTACAGTGGCTGGTTGACAGATGGAGCATACAGGACCAGTGCTTCTTCATTGGCGGCCACCAGCTCGAAATCAAGCCGGCAGATATATATTTCTTGACCGGTTTGCCTAAGAGAGGCGAAGACTTAACTCTATTCGGGGCTAGGCTAGGTGGCTAGTCTGTCGATAGCCTCCGGCTAGAGTTCTGCAACAGCCAAGCTAGAGACAAATGGATAGACATAAAAACCATATCCCTTCCTGAACTCATGGTGATCGCGTTTACTGTCACCAGACTTTGCGGGAGTGCCGCATTACATATTGCCACCGGATCCTAGATGCGTATGGCAGTTGATTGCTTTCGAGGCACCATCTTCAACTGGTGCGATGCTGTGTTGGCCAATGTGAAAGGCCAACTGACCAAAGCCAAGAACGGACAACTAAAGACCTTTGGTTATGGGGCTTTGGTTGTGAGCTTTGGTCTGGAGAGGGTTCCCATGTTGATCCCGCAGCACCTTACTGTTGGAGCTGGGCTTCCTCGAGAGCCCAAACTGATGCGATGGGTTGCAGTTATGGCCCGTCATCCGAACGAGGGGACAGAGGTTGTTCGGTTCAAACCTGAGTATTTCCAATGGTTGGAAAACCAGGTTTATTCTATTCAGGACTTCCCTTATGCTGGGGTAGAATTTTGTGGTGACCCAGACATGGCTCTTCCACCAGGAGAGCAGTGGGATGACTCAGGTAAAATCATTTTCAACATTTTTCCTATTTTAATTTTTTATTTTTATTTTTCTATTGTTCCAAAACTGATAGTAAAAGTTTCAAATGCATATGTGGGTCCACAGCGACCAGCCGCTCTCCGGCCTTACGAGAGGAAACAACCAGTTGCAGCCACGCCAGCCCCACAGGACGAATCAGCAGAGGTTTTAGCCGAGTTGGAGGGTCATCTAGAGCGCTTGACAGGAGATATTCTGGAGACCACCATAGATGACATTCCTCGTCGACTTCAGCGCTATGTGATTGGGGTCCCAGGACCTTTTAGGAGGTTCCTTTGCAAGGTGGCCCGTGCAGTGGTTTCTTATCGAGATCATCACCAGTGATAGGATGATCGCCTATTGTGGGCACATATGACATTTTTGTTTTTTGTACTTATCATTTTTGCCGATCATAAGGTGTTTTTCAACCTATGATGGAGGACGATGTATTTTTTGACACACTCCTATATATATATATATATATCACTATTACTGGCTTATCTTGTAAATCATGTTATGGAATGTTTTTAAATTTACATGTATGATTATTGCAAATGTCTACTTAAAATTTGAGAAGCAATTGCATCTGCTAATGTATTTAAAGATCTTGGAATATGCTGATATTCAATATAATCAAATTCACGTTCCAAGAGACACACTCTCAAAAATAATCTTAATAACACTGGATTTCTAATGGCATACATTCTATTAAGCTGTAATACAACAAGTTCAGAATCTAACCTCACTATCAAACTCCGAATCCCAAATTAAATAGATTCAGATAATAACTCAATCACTGCACTATACTCGACAATGTTGTTCGTTGTTTGATCGAGGCTTACCCCATGCATAGATACTAACTTGTCAGAGGGCGAATAAATAACCCAAGCTGCGGAAGAAATGTTCCGTGTATTACGACAAACACCATCAGCGAAACCAATGTATGTTTGGATAGGCATCGACATCTGCAATATCAAGAGTAAAACCAAGATAAGCAGGAATAATGACGAAAAAAAACTCTCTAAGCTAAGCACACTGTTTAAACTAAAACACACCAGCTGGAAAGAAAAGCTATCCTAACTAAAAATATCCATATCCATTCTTTAAGCATAATACCTCTTCAGGTAAAGACCATTTCTGGGTTTACCTAAAGAGTCCCCGTCAAAGTCTACCAATTCATAGGCCCCTTTTGCTAGCTTTCGCTTGACAACATAGGGACCATGCCACATAGGAACGAATTTTCCAGTGCCTAATTTGTCATTAGCTTTATCGTAAACTAAGACTAGATCTCCTTCCAAAAAATTTCGAGGGGTCACATTTCGATCATACTGAGCTTTCATACGTTTTGCGTGAGTCTCGATCGCCAATGCAGCATCACGTCGATTCTCATCTAATTGAGCCAAGTATAACAAATTCTTTTCCTCTTCGGAAGTGGCTGGAAGTAACTCGATGGCCATTTGCAGTGACGGGATTTCACATTCAATGGGTAACACAGCTTCTAGACCATAAACTAGTTGGAAAAGAGTGAACCCTGTTGATGTTTTTACTGAGGTACGATACACCCAAAGCGCTGAAAATAGCATGTTATGCCAATTCGACCGATGAATCCCAATGATTCGTCGGATCATGATGACTAAGACTTTGTTGATGTATTCAACCAAACCATTAGCTTGTGGATAATAAGGAGTTGAACTATCATGACGCAACCCAAGCTGGCCTGTAAGTTCGGTCATCATAGCATTTCAAAAATGGCGCCCATGATCAGTGATAATCGCTTGTGGGACACCAAACCTAGCAATTATATGATTGAACACGAAAATTGCAGCTGTCTCGCCGTCTGCCTCAAATGTAGGCATTGCCTCGGCCCACTTGGTAAAATAATCTATCGCAAGAATGATATACGCATGCCCCCCGGCCGAGTGAGGGTTACATGTAATAAAATCGATACCCCATTTGGCAAAAGGAACAATGGCAATTATAGGGTGGAGAGGAGCAGGTGGAGCGCGCATCTTTCGATCAAAAATTTGGCAGTTGTGGCATTTTCGGACCGCAGTAACACAATCTTTAAACAAAGACGGCTAGAAGTAGCCAGCGCGCAATATCTTTTGGGCTGTGGCATACCCAGACATATGACTGCCACACGCTCCAGAGTGACAGTCATTTAGAACCCTTTCAGCTTCCTCGTGAGTTAAGCAACGTCGAAAAACAGAGTCTGCCCCACGGTGATAAAGAGTATCTCCAATAATCCTAAATTGTTGGGACTGGAATCATATTTTTTGACGTTCTGACCTTGAAACTTCTGGCCGAAAGGATTGGGTCTGGAGATAAACGATGATATCCCCATACCATGGATCTAAAGTGCTGATTAGAAACAAGGATTCGTCTGTAATGGGCTCTTCCACCACAGTATCCATGCCAGCACGCGGGAAGTCACACATTAACTCCGCAAAAACTAAAGATTTCTTAGACTTAGATTTTTCAAATTCCAAGTCGAACTCCTACAGGATAACAACCCATTTAGAGTACTTGCCCCCTAGCAATTGCTTGGTCAAAATGTAGATCATAGGGTTGCAATCCGAAATTACTGTAGTTTTACGTAGTAAAATGTAGTGACGAAAACGTTGGACAACTTGAACAACTGCCAATGCCAATTTCTCCACATGTGAGTATTTTAGCTCAGTTGGATTTAAAGTTCGACTAATGTAATATATCACATGCTCAGTTCCGAATTCATCTTCCTGAACTAAGACCATTCCAATGGTGGAATGAGAGGCGGCGAGATACAAGAAGTAATCCTGGTTGTAGTTGGGAGGATGCAATAACGGTGCATGGGTCAACGCGTGTTTTACTGCATCAAAAGATTTCTGAGCTATCTCATCCCAATAGAATGGAGTATTTTGTTTCAACAACTGGGTAAAACCCTTTGTAACCTCGGTGTAGTTTGGAATGAATCGTCGTAAAAACTTTGCTTTCCCTTGCAAACTTTGGAGTTGGCGAAGACTCGAAGGAGGAGGCAATTTGACAATAGCTTCAACCTTCGAGGGATCGATGCGAATGTCGGTTTTCGAAACTACAAACCCCAGCAATCGACCCGTTTCTATACAGAAGACACATTTGTGTGGGCTCAACCGAATCCGATAATGCCTACACCTCATAAAGATTGCTCGTAAATGGACGAGGTGATCAGCTCGATGTAATGAATGAACAGGCAAATCATCGAGATAGGGTTGCACAATGTGCTTGATGTCATGGAATGCATAAGACATGGCCCTTTGAAAAGTTGCTCCGGCATCCTTGAGCCCAAAAGGTAGTTTGCAATAAGCAAATGTCCCCCATGGACAAATGAAAGTCGTTTTTGGTTGATCGGCAGGTAGAATATTGATTTGATTGTATCCGGAAAAACCATCCATGAAGGAGAATATTTCGCTGCCGGCACAATCATCAATGATTTGATCGATATAGGGAGTTGGGTAATTGTCCTTTGGACAGGCTCGATTAATGTCCCTATAATCGATACATATTCTTATTGTCCCTTGCTTTTTGTTAACCGGAACAATATTCGATACCCAATCCGTTAACGGGATCGGATAAATGAAACCTGCTTTGAGTAATTTTTCAATTTCTGCTTTAATTGCAGCAGCTTTTCTTGGGTGAATCTGATGCAAACGTTGCTGGACGGGTTTAGCGTTCGGGTAAGTCTTGATCTCATGAACAACAATCGCGGGATCAATTCCTGGCATTTCCTAATAGGACCAAGCAAACACGTCGCGGAATTCTTGAAATAGGGCCTTATATATTTGAATTTCATCATCTGTACACGAGGCACCTATATGAATGTTCTCAACAATTCCAGGCTTAACCGAAATATCAATAGGAATAGTTTGAGAGATGTTTCCAAAATTTAACTCTGAATCAAGATGTTTCATTGGATTCTGAGGTTCCTTGACATATTCAGTCGTAAAAATTGATGAAAAATCATTTTCAAAACGATCATTCTCGGGTAAAAACGAAGATCTGTGATGGAGATCTTCCCATGGTAAATCATCTACACATAGGATTTCACGAATTTGCTCATCAGAGTGAAAAAGTTCAGGAAACGTGATTAAATTCGAGCTTGATGTGAAAAGTGATTCCTCACGGACCACATTCATGAAGTCAATTTCGGTTGAAGATGGGTCGGTAAATGATTGCACGGCCTCATATGCAATTTCATATGGACTCAAAGGCATGACATCACCAAATGAGTCTATCTCAGATTCAGAAGGAATGATCCAAGGATCATCATAAACAATGGTATCTGACATAATCATATGAATGGTTGCAAATGAAGACGATGCGTTGATCGGAGGAAAAGGAAAAGTTCCCAGTAAACCGACATCTTTAACTAATCCTACTCCAACATCCTTATACGGGATAGTCGTTTTACCGACATGCTGAATACTTTTAGAAGAGGCTGGGTCGGATGAAAAGTAAACCAGCTGGTCTATTGTTACGATCTTTCCATTATGAGGAAACTTTATAACCCAAAAGACAGACGAAACGACAACTGTCATAGCGTAAGACCAACTTCGACCCAAGATAAGGTTGTAATATAGAGGGGCATCAACCACCTCCACATCTAGATTAACGGTTTTTCCTTCAACCCCTATAGGCAAATCCTGTAGAATTCCAAAAGGATGAAACCCACGACCATCAAAGGCCTTAAGAATCGTCGGGGATTGATTTAGCGAAGGAGAACCAAGCGATCTCCAACACTGTATCGACATAATACACATTGAGGCTCCCTCATCAATCACAGTCCGATGAATAGGCCTGTTTTTTACTATCACTGGAATCTGGAAAGCCATTTGATGAGGTAAGCGCGGTGTACTATTTTCTAGATCAAAAGTTATGAGGTTCGAGTCCTGAACGTCAACAGCTCCTATAGCCGACAATAGTAATTTACGCTGTGCTGGACATGATTGCAGCACTTCCAAAGCTGACATTGCTGAGGGCGAAACAGCTAAATCCTCAACAATGTTATAGTTCTGAGCCACTCTCGCATGTGGATTGAAAACTGACTTTCGAAGTATACCCTTGGCGGGCGGTTTGATTACCAAGTCTGGATTAGGCTTCTCGATCTGTAGTGGATCGGAACCGAGAGCTGAGGTTGATGGATTAGAATGAGAAGATTCTGCTTCTTTACCATCAACAAGACTTTTACTACTATAATCATGTGATCGAGTCGCAATCCTAACATGGGACATCATCAGTATGGGTTCTTCATTGGCACTCAAGGAAGAACCTATCATCTTACTGTCTTGAGCTGGAAAAGGATCCTTCAAAACAGCAGGCGTTTGGGAACCTTTGACAATCTTCGCAACCTCTGCACGATGAGGGCAGTCTCTTGTAAAATGTTCATCGTCACAAATGAGACAAGGATAACGAGGTTTGCGTTTTTCATCATTGGATTCCGATTTTTCAGGTTTCTCCTTTGAATTTTTGTCCGTTTTATTCTTCTTCTTTCCTTTCTTCTTCCCACCGGATTTTGATTTGGCTGTAGATGACTCTACAACATGAATATCGGCGGAAATCTCCGCAGAAGAATCTCCTGTCGGGGAATCAGGCAAGGTTATGATAGGAGAAGAATTCTTGGAAGACTTCTTCTTACTTTTAGTGTTAACTGTACCAATCATACCGTCGGCGGCATGAGATCCCGAAGGAGCTACAACGATTTGATTTTGCTTGGGAAGATCGGGGATTTTCTCGTGTAACGTACATGATTGAGTATAGACCAAGTCAAGGTACTGTTCTTGAGCAATTACTTGCTCCTCAGTAACTACTCCGGTTTTAGCTACATCTTCAGTGATCTTTGGCAACAAATATTTTACGAACCATTCAGCCAAGATCTGATCCGGAATAAAAACCTTCACTAAACGTCGTCGACGTCTCCACTCATGAATATGATCTGAAATGTAAGTGGACGTCGATTACTTTAATGAAGTTAACAATTCCGTGCCATTGTCATATCGGAATGGCAACTGAAAATGAGTTAAAAACGAGGTAGCTAACTGACTAAAATTATAAAAAGTGCCTCGCGGTAACTCAATGTACCACTTGGCCACAAGACCAATTAGAGTGCACTGGAAAAGTCTTAGACAGATTGAATCATCTGAAATGGAGTTAGACGCACACCAGAGGTGATAAGTCATCACATGGTTCGACGGGTCCTCTCCTGATTTACCTTCGAACTTAGGAATGCCACTAGGCAACTTATTCAGCATTGGCGGCCAAAAAAGAAGATAATTAATGGGATCGTTCGTTAGGCGCGACAAGTCAGGCAAGTCCAAAGTTGCGATAAACGGTAACTGACGATTAGGGTCCCTAAAACTCTGGGTCATGAGACCAGCCCCAGGAGGAGGATATCCGAGATAACTAGGAATAGGAATTGCATTTGGGATATTGTATCCTCCCGGAAAACCAAGATTAACCGGACCGTACTGGGGTTGCTGAGGTTGTTGATATGTGTACCCAGGGTATAGTTGATACTGATAGACTGGTTGCTGCACAGCAGGACCAAATTGGTACTGTCCCTGGTACGGTTGATAAGTAAACTGTGGTTGACTTGTGACAACCGTACTTGAATCAGGTTTTCCTACAGGCATCTGAACCGAAGTTTGAATCGTGGATCCAGACGGTGGTAAATATGTCTGAGGAGTAGATACAGGAACAATAGAAACCGAAGCTGTCGATACTCCGGAAGTAGGTGGGGTAGATTGAATAGATGTTGCGGCAGTTGCAGCAGTTGTTTGAGGTGGAGTATGAGGCGTACTAGGCCCAGGCTGAGAAACTACCGAAGGTACAGAAGTTTGAATGTTAGACTGGACAGGTTGCTGGGGTGTACCAGAAAATAAGGGTTGTCCAGTTTGAGATGACAACTATACATTTGGCTGCAACACTTGTTGAGTTTGCGATGGATCCCACACTATATTCATTTGGGGTACGGACCCATAACAGGTTGAGAATATTAAGGACCATAACCGGGTTGAGGGTAATATTGATAATTCAAAGGTACATTTCCCGTTCCTTGAACATATGATTGACTAGAGGGTGGTTGGAAACCCTGGTTTGAGTACTGACCTTGGGGTTGATACCCTTGAGGCACATACTGATACTGGGGTTGACCTTGAGGTATAAATTGGTACTGGGGTTGACCTTGGGGTACATATTGAGTCTGGGGTTGACCTTGAGGAACATACTGTCCCGTAGGTATGTACTGTCCTTGAGGTTGCCCCCCAGATGCAAATTGGGTACCTTGAGGTTTCCCCCCAGGCGATAATTGAGGCTGCCCCCCAGGCGGTAACTGGCCACCTTGAGGTTAAGGATTGGGAATAGAACCTGACATCATGAGAATATCTTCTACGCTCAACGGCTTAGTACCATTGCTTCCAGTTAATAACCCTTGCTCAACGGGTTGAGGAGATGCTCCCAAAAAAGTACCAGAAAGTGACTAATACCCAGAGGGAACAGAAGGACGCCATACAAAAAGGATTCAGGCGATTTAGTAAACATGGACGACTGTCTTGACATATTTAACGGAGGATAGTAACCTCTAGGTGTTGGGTGATAAGGAACACGAGGTGGTGAAAAACTTAACCCTAGGTTTTCTAAGAAATTAGTCAAAGAAAGATACCAAGTACTGCTCCTAGGTGGACTGTAAAAAATTGATTCACGCTCCCTTAGCTCAATAACAGGTTGATTTTCAGGGATAGGGATGCCTACTTCTTCTTCCGGAGTAGCAAGATCTTCAATAGCTATAAGTCCAGAAGGAAGATCTTGGGTGATTACTCTTTCTACCCTGGGTGAACCAGGACCACTAGAAGCTGGAGAAGAAAACCCCGATGTTGGAGTAGCAGCAAATTCACTTTCAGGTTCAGATATTCCAGGTTCCTCACTATATCACTAGTAGATGAAAAGCTACTAGTAACTTCGGAAACAGACACTGATTACAGATTATATTCTGCTACTAAAGCTTGAAAATCAGGATGTACCACCAAAGAAGACTCTCCTTCTTCAGGTGACCCAACTCTACTGTCTCTAGGAGTTACGAGGACATTCAACCCTTCAGGATGGCTCGGTGAAAACTCAGGAGGTTGGCCCCAAAGTCTACGGGATTTCCTCGGTAATTCAGCCACGGTTAAAAACTTTTAACTACTTCACACGCAAACAAAGTAAAATCTCAATGAAAACCACCTAAAGCCTCTAAAGAACCAAACAAATTTGAATCACATGCCTAAAGAATATAGGAGATCAAACACACACAAACAGTAACTTTCCGTACTGAAAACACTAGTTGGTGATGAAATCCAACGTTGCAGAGTTCAATACAGAAATGGCGGTTGGAACAGTTACCCCGGCAACCTGCTTAATGAATAGACTGGCACAAGTTCCTCCACTTAACCGTCTCGAGTGAAGAGAAACCCCCAGAAAATCCAAGTGAGTCTAGTCGACGTCTGCTCCAGGTACAGTGGGATCTTCCCACCACTGTCACCTCAGGAAGAATCCTAAAGAATATGGCTACTAAGGTTACCAACTGAAACAAATATACCTGGGGGAACAGTCTACGATCCGATACGCACGCAAGGGCAGAGTAGAAAGCTCAATCCCCTTGAAGGCTCCTTGACATAATCCAAGGTTTACCAACAAGTGACCCCAGGCTCCTCGACAATGGTTAATCCGAGGTTTACCGTTTAATACGTGAATATCTGGCGTCGTTCCCAATGAGGAAGGATTGATTCCGACACTGGTTCGGACACGATCTCGTGCTTCTACTTTAAGAGGAGCTTTCCCAGAGCATAAATGCAACAATTGGATTTCTTCCCTACCACAATATACAGCTACTTGTTTGTTTTTACTGTCTTGGAGAGTTAATTACTCTCCTACTCCAAGACAATAGCCTAAGCTAAGTTGGTGTATCAAAGCCCTAGAAATAAAAATATTGCTAGATGAATTTTACTTTAAGCGTTATTTTTATTGGTTTTTGTTTAAGTCAAAAGGTGTGGAGATGAAACTCGTGGTATGAAGACTCGACTCAAAATCACTAAAAATGCACCTAAGATGATTTAAACAATCTTTTCTCTTCAATGAACTTCTAGCTAGGAAAGAGTTTGAGAATGCAAAATAATTTGTAAACACAAATCTTTCTTAACACACAAATTAAAAGAAGAGCTTTTGTCCTTTCCAATGCACTCAAAACGAGACAACTAGTTATTTCACAAAAATTTCCCTTTTCTTTTCAAAGCACTCAACCACTACAAAAAACAAACTTTTTCCAAAAGAGATTTTTTATTTTTTATAAAACACTCAAAACTATGCAAACAACTAACTTTGAGATCTATAAACTATAAAAACCTATTTGAATTCAAAGCCTACAAGATGTATTTTTAAGGATGTTTTACTTAGCTAGATGTAAGCTAAGGACCAATTTATGCAGAATCACAAATCAGTCAAAAACAACCAATTTTGTTTTCTTTTTAAAAATGAAAATCCAAACTTTTAAACACAAGCTTTTCGAAGTTTTGTAAAGAGAAAACACAAAGCGGATTCCTCAACAAGGGTAGATTTCATAAATGGTCAGACTCATAAGAAAGTTTGTAGACACCAAGGTGATATGAGGTCCCTACAACTTCTAAGCTCAGAGCTACTACAAGACCAAAATGAAAAACAAACCCAACAAGCAAAACTCCTAGGAATTTCACCTAAAACCCTAACACTAATGAAATCAACCTAAGGAAAGCTTCTGACAGGTTATATGCAGGTCTGGGCAGTGGATAATAACTTCTAAACAAAAACTAAGCTGACTAACAGAAGAAATCTTAGGTTTTTCAAAATTTTGACAGGGTCCGCAGGCCCACAGCTAACACAGGTGCGGTATGGCTATGTGCTAAAAGCAAAAGTGCGGATAAGTACGCACTGTGTCAAAAGGCTAGGGTGCGGTCCTCTCCCAAAGCTATGAAAAATGAAAAATAACCCTAGATCTACAATTTCCACCCAATTCCACACACAACAAGCCAAAAACAGAAACAAAAACACAGTTTCTCAGGTCAAAGTAAAAACAAGGAAAAAATCAAGTCCCCAGTGGAGTTGCCATTTTGTCACACGGAATGGGTCGATCTTGCGGACAAGATAGACCTTCCTAGAATCTAAAGAAGACCTAATGACAAGAAAACCAATCACACACTATCTTTCTCTAAATATGCTTTTATAAACAAAGGCAAACAAGTGTTTTAGGCCTACCTTAGGTCCAACGCAAGTTTGTGGAAGCCTTCGCTCCTTCGATCCAAATTAGCTCCTTTGTCGCGAATCCGAAAACACAAATAAGCAAACAAATTAAATAGCACCTGAAAAGCCAATATCATAAAACATATTTAACATGAAAGTCAAGGAATTCATGAAACAAATGACATGAGACAATTTGTTGAGAAAAATGAGTTTGATTGTATTAATTCAAATCAAGAAGAACTTTACAACCTGTGCCTTGACGCTGTACAAGCTCCTCCTAGGGTCCAGCAATAAGTCTCCTCTACTTTGACAAGTTTCACTCTTTTCCCAATGAAGCCAAAAAGGTATGTGATCTCTCCTCTTAAGCTCAAATAGGAAGTCTTAATTTCACCAGCATTTACCCTAAAAAATGTTCAGCTTCTAACCTCCCTAGCAACCAGCCCAATGCCTTAATTTATAGTGCAATGGAGGGAAGTTAGTAGGTCCTCCTTCAAAGGGATAGCTCCTCACATCAAGGGATTAGCTCCTTCTCTTTTGGGATGCATGAACCACCTAAGAGCGGCCAATCCACATCAAAATTCCTTCTAGAATCATCTATAATTAACCCAAAATGAGTTTTTAAGAATAAACTTGCGCCTTTTTTACTTTCACAGGGGTCCGCACCCACACCTTTAGGGACAGAGCGGGCAGGTCCACAGTTTTTGTAAACAGAAGGTGCGGGACCGCAGGTAACAGTGAGAGAAAGTGTGGAACCAGAGTTTCATTGATTTTCAATGTCTTTCTCTCATTTTCAAAGCTTGACTTGAAGAGCTGAGGTCTGAGACTTGCTTAGGAGGACAGTACAAGTGATGATAGACCCGTACTGACTGCAAATAATCATGGTGACGATATTTTTGTGTAACAGAAACCTCAACACCTAACGAAGAGAAGAAGAGAGAAATTGAAGTTTTGGATATGTTTTAGGGTTATATCTCTCAAACGTGTGAGGATTTATGGCATCATCTTACTATAGCAAGATTAAATTGAAAATATACTAAGTTGAAGCCTAGTTTGGGTATCAAGAGAATCTAATTTGGAAGTCGAAGTCTTAAGGAGAAGAAATAAAATCAAGCGATGTAAAGAAGGACTCAAATTTCCCTAAAGAAAAGCACACGTGAAATTACAGTGACTACTGTGAGTCAAAAATTGTAGGTTAAAGGAGTTTAAAATTGTTGTGGTCGAAGTTGATGGAGAAGTTGTTGGGGTCAAAGTTGTTGTTGTAAGTTGTAGAAGAGAAGCTTATCAAAGGATGGTTTGACTTTAGCTTGGAGGGATCTTTTTCAAGGGTCATAGGTCTTGGAATTTGTCATTTGAATTTCTATAAGAAGAGAAGAGTTCTTTTGGGTTTTCCTCTGAAGAGGAGATGTTTTGGCTCTCGTTGACAACCTACATTTTGTGTCTCCTTGTCTCATTGATCCTAATTGACAATTTTGGTTGGTATGATGAGATACAATGAGATAAGATAAAATAATAGCTTATGGTACTACTTACTAGTCTGACTCTTATTATGAGAATTATTCAGTATGAGAATGTCCCAAGTACTTTGTGTAGATTACGAACAACTCCCTAGTTAAGAGGGAGTGTTGAAATATTGTTGGATTGATGGGGCCTGACCTAGGTTCATCTTTATCTATGCCAGCCAACAAAACCCTAACTACTCGCCCTTTTAGAAACAACCTGTAGAGTGCAGGTTATAGTCTCACCCGAAGCAGTATTGAGGGATGCTAGAACTAGGTTTCTACATCTAGAGGCCAACGTGATGTGTTCATGTAGTTCTTAATGCTTAAATCTACCTTCACACACCTCTAACCCTTCAGGACATAAAACTACTATAAATCTATCTAAACTGCTTCCAGATCTTAATGAAGGTTCCTAATTATACTTAACATGCATAAAGATTACATATCTACTACTTTTGTGCAATAAACAAGAACTAATTCATGTAAATCATAACATATAATGGAGATACATAAACTTTTTAGAATTAATAATTAAGACACACATGCATCAAAATTGGCTCAAAATAGTCTTTATTAAGTATAATCATTTAGATACAGACTTCTTTTCCCTATGCACTCAGCTACAGGGGCCTGCGCACTCAGCCTGCGAAATTACCAAGGTGTCCTACACTCAGCTACAGGGGTCTTCCCCTTTCCCCTAAGTACAGGAAACAAAACTTTCCTACCTTAGAACCCTTTCCTTTACAATGATTCTTTTATATATGGTATTTTTTAAAACTTGCTATGACTTATCTATATATAACATTTTTTTTACAATACCATGGTCTGCAGACCATGGGTGGGTCTCAAAACCACTCTATCACCTACCCACCAAAGGGAATAAACTCCCTTTTACTCATACTAGCTTCGCACTCCACTTTCACATTTCACAGATTCTTTTCATTTGTTACAAAAATATATTACAAAATTGACCCAAAACTTGACCAAAATGACCCCGGTGACCCTATCCCAATAGGCCCCCAACAGAAATTGGGTGACTCGCCCTCGAGTCACTCGACTAGTGCAACAATATTCATCTGGATTTCGCGGAAATCCACCTTCAGTACCTAAAAAAGCAATACACTGCACCACGACCTGTTGCACTTCCTCTATCAGCATCTCTATTGTAGGGCCTTCCACCGCGAGGCCCATTGTCTATTGTATTTGCTGGATTGTCTTCAAATTATCTTGTACTGACAAAGTAAGATGGCTTGCTTCCTCTTTCCACGACTGTGTCCTAGCCTTCAAGATGACCTCTTTCCTCTACAACTCCTGAATTTGTGTCTGCACTTCTATGGTCTACACGTTGGAACTTTCCCATGCCTTGCTTGTACTTGCTCTGAGATCTGATATCTGCAACAACTCACCTAGCCATTTTCCCACAATCTCCTCTGCATCTACCTCATTCACCAGGTACGGAAACTTGTACCATGTTTTCTTCAAACCCTTCCTCACGTAGATAGACACATTGTGAAAATCTGCCTTGAACTCTAAATTGGCCTCTAGCTACTCAAATAGCGTTAGTGACAACCTTAGCCTCTGGATGATCACGGTGCGGAGCTCCATCTCTACCAGCACCCAGAACATGTTTATCTCCATGACCCTCTCAGGACCTTTTGTCTCCCATAGCGAAGTGAACCTCACGGCCTCTAGTAAGTCGACATCCTCTGGAGGAAATTGACTGTCTTTTGGTAGTCTCCACATAACTAGGGAAATCAACAACAACAACCAAGCATAGTGGAATTCCTTGCCGTCATCATGTGCTTCATGGAAATTGATAAAAAATTCTTTGCAGAGGTACTGCGCCTAGCTGTACTACACCCCCTTTGCGCATTGGATAGTAAGTGAAATGACTGGCACCAGAACCTCGTCCGTGCAACACTTTCTCATGACCTTGCAAGACAAAATATGTGCGACAAACTGTACTCCCTTATCTGTCATTGTCTGAATGGAGAATTCACGTGACTTCTTTACTAAGAAAAACTCACTCTTCATTATGCCCACGAGTTTCTTTTCCTTAGTCTTACCTCAAAACTTCTCGGCTGGATCCACCCTTTAGTATGGAAACCTTTTGATGTGGTGGATTAGCATATCTATAATGGGGATGGGTTCTCCCAACTAGACACACCCATCATGAACCAACGTGAGTAATTTTCGCACACAGATTGTATTGATAATCATTCTGCTGAAATGCAGTACCCTTAGTATATTTAACAATCTAGCATTCTCAACCCTCACAACCCACTTCATAGGCTCAAGTTGCGTGACTCCGGTCTCCTCATACTATATCTTGGCCAAATACTTATTCGGCGCCAACTGTGGGAATTTCTCATGATCCAGTGGATCCCAATCTTCCATTTTAAGCATAGGAATGCACCTTAAGAGCATGCATTCAAATAATACCTTCTCTGGTAGCAGTGGTGTAGAAATCATAAACTTGTCAATATCTATATCTTTTGGTATCTTCTCTTTGCCTTTCTGTGGAGGGATATACTTCGGGAGACTAGTGAGATTCTCTCCTTCCTTAGTGTCCAACTCTCAAAAACCTTCACGAAGCTCTTCTTCATCGAGATCCAGGGGTTCATGTGGCTATTTTGACTTGTCCATCTTCCCTTTCTACTGAATCTCAGTAGGGTTTTTCCTCGGAAACTGCCTTACTGGAGCAAACTATGGTTTCTTCTGTTTCTCCTTAGTGGTAGATGGTTTAGGCCTAGGAAACCTCGACACCATAGGCACCGACGGCTGGCTTAAATCGCTGACATGATTTTAGGGGTTGCGGCTTCAGAGGAAGCTACTTCATAACTTGCAACTTCTATGAGATTTGTGGCCATCATTCTCTCAAAGATGATCTAGTGGCGCCACTCAGGTAAGC
This sequence comes from Pinus tabuliformis, assembly GCA_031772625.1. Classification (NCBI taxonomy): domain Eukaryota; kingdom Viridiplantae; phylum Streptophyta; class Pinopsida; order Pinales; family Pinaceae; genus Pinus; species Pinus tabuliformis. The sequence goes on from CM062816.1 coordinate 1,236,331,758, forward strand.
AGGTGAAATCTGGTCGGGCTAAAATATCCTCCCAAATTTTCTCAGACATACAACAATCTTTCTGGCAACAAATTCTCTGAAATAAAAGTGTTCCAATGCAGGCCAACATGCCAGATTTATAGGCGATTTCAAATTCAAATCCGATCATTCCCTCCTAATTCTAATCATAAATGCATCCTTGGTGGTAGATTGCCAAAGATTTACACCATAAATGCAACCTACCCGCTCCTCCTAACAAGATTTTCGCCATCCAATTAGCTACAATGCACCCAATGGTTAATTTTTGACCTTGCTACATGGCATGAACTTTCATGGCACAACTCTTCTGGTGCAACTCCTTTTGGTGCTCTTCTTGCTTCAATCACCCAACCTCCTCACTTCGATTTTCCACTTTTTTGGTAGTGTAGTTTATAGTCCCACACTTCCTTGCAGCTACCTAGAGTACTAAGACTATCCTTCCATCATTTAGTCATTGTGTAGGGGTGGGATCCCCTTTCTACAACTTTAAATGACTTCCATTAACTTTACCTGGAAAATAATTCCCCATTTAGCTTCGCGAGCTAGACTGTGCCACAATCTATAATTTCCTTGAATACATAGGGTACTAGCTAACGCATTTGAAACTTCCTAGGGAACTTCGTGAATTTGCTATCATAAAGTAGGACTACATCATTTACCTTGAAGGTGCACAACTTAATATATCGATCATGCCAGGCCTTCTCACACTTTTTTTTCACCTATTGGTGAAATTGTGCTAGAAATTGGTCTTCTTCTAATTCCAAAATCTGTGCAAGGCATTCCTCCAAAGTATCGTGATTCACCATATCATTCAATGTTGCAATCCGTAGATTCGGCACAATATACTCCATGGACATCATAGCCTCTATCCCATAGACCAATCTGAATGGAGTTTGGCCTGTCAACTTTTTACATGTCATCCTATATGCCCATAGGACCGCTAGTATGCACACATACCAACTGTTCCTCTACGCGTTGTAGATCTTATCCAACACGTTCTCCAGGATTTTTTTGAATGCTTCAACTTTACCATTAGCTTGAGTATGATAGGGTGTAATCTTTTGATGATAAACCTAGAATTCTTCAAGCATCGCGACAATTGTTTCATTTAAGAAATGTGTACCCCTATCGCTCATCAGTATCTTAGGATATCCAAACCGAGTCAAGGCATACTCAAATAGGAACTTCGCAGCTGTAGTAGCGCTACAGTCTTTGACTAGTTGTGCTTTCACCCATCTCGTCAAATACTCTGTCATAGTATTAAGGTACTGCACTCCCATCTTCTTCCCTGGTGGCTATATCAAACCCACAAAATCAATCGCCCATTTATTGAATACCTACAATGAGATCTACAGGTTCAAGGGAAGTTTTTCCCTCTGTGATGGCTTCACCGTCCTCTAACAAGCATCGCATGCTTTGCAATACACCTTACAGTCCTTATGCACCATTTTTCACCACAATCCTGCGCAGTTGCTTTGCTTGCATAGTGTCCTCCCACTACTGCTCCATGTGCTTTGGCAAGGATGCCAGATCGTTCAAACTCTGGAACATATCGGTGTAGTATTTCATCAATGCCCATCTTATACAAGTGTCCCATAATCACAGAAAAATCAGATGCGCAAACCACTAACTCCTTTTTTTTTGTGTAGAGAATTCTTCCGGGGCTGTGCCAGTAATTAAAAACTGGATTATATCAGAAAAATCATCATCAGCAACACGTACAACGAAGATCTACACATCTGGAAACTCTTCTTCCAAATTAGTTGGTTCTTCGCCTATCTCAATCCTAGATAGATGATCTAGTGCTGCATTCAATCGTCCAAGCTTCACAATTGCCTCAAAATAATATTCTTGGAATAAAAGCAACCACCTACATATCTTTTCCCCCAACACAGGCTTGTTGACCAGGTATTTGAGAGTGGAGAGATCTATCTACATTTTGAAATGCATGCCTAACAGGCAATGTCAGAATTTTTGCAGCACATATAACATCACTAGTCATTCACGCTCTGTAGTTGAATAGTTCTTCTCGTCCTTTGAAAATTTCCTACTTGTGAAGGCTATAGGACGATCAATCTCGCCTTCTCTTGGCTGGGTTCATACCACACCCAACGCAATACAAGAGGCATCCACATGACCATGAAACTCATTTTTCCAGTCTAGGAAACCAAAATGGGGGTAGTTACCATTTTGTCCTTTAACACATCCATATTGTGCTAATACTCTTCATCCTAGTAGAAAGCCGCATCCTTCTTTAGTAATTTCTCCATCAATGCAATTATCTGTGCATAAGGTTTGATAAACTTTCTATAGTAGCCAATGTGGCCCAACATTACCTGCAATTGTTTTACATTCTTTGGAGCCTCTAACTTAATAATCACAACTATCTTCGTAAGGTCTACCATCAATCCTTGCTTACATACCACATGACCTTGCAAGATCCCATAAGGCACACAAAACATGCATTTCTTGAAGTTCAGGGAAATTTGGTATTGTCGACAAGTATCCAACATTAGGCGCAAACTTGCAACATGGTGCTTTACCAATCCAAACACAGTCCAGTCATCAAAATACACTTCTAAGAATTTATGGATGAACTCTTTAAATGCTGAAATTACAACCCTGGAGAAGATCATGGGTGCATTCTTCAGCCTGAGTGGCATTACTGTGTACTAAAAGCATCCCCACTCTATCACGAAGGCCGTCTTGCTGCAATCCTCTGGTGTAATTTTAATTTGATGGTACCTTGAGAACCCATCAGTGAACAAATAAGATTCCTACCCTCCGACATTCTCCAAAGCTTCATCTTTAAACGACATTGGAAATGGGTCATGAACACAATTATTGTTAAGCTTTCTCAGATCTACGCATATCCTAATTTAACCTTGCTTCTTCTTTTCCTGAACAACTATAGGGCTTACCTAATTAGACTCTTCTACTGCCTCAATGATTCTGGCCTCCAACATTTTATCCACCTCTTTGTGCACCTTCTCCTTATACTTAGGATTTAGATGGTAGGGTATTGCATCGAGCTTTTCATTAGGATTTAGAGTGATCTTCATTACACCCAGATCTCCTATAATGTCCTTCAGGTCTGAGAACTTGGTGGGAAAAAGGTCTTGATATTCACGCAGTAACTCTGCAACTTTATCAATAGTATCTTCATCCCAATAATCACATATCTTTGAAAACTTAGGTTGTGCATCAGATCCAATGTTTAATTTCTTGGTCTTCAGAGGTTCTATTACATCAAGGTTTGCTACTTTGGGTCCTTCAACCTCGCATTGTCCTTCAGTCTCTGGAATGTTGATATTTCGTGGGTCCTCTTCTTCTGCTTCTATAGTCACATTATAGCATTCCAATGCATGGCGCAACTATGTGTTCCAGTCTGGTTGAACCCATTCTATCGGCTCCTCACGCATCCTAAATGTTGCCGCCTTGATTTCCTGGAACGCTTCATCAATACACTGAAATCCATCCTCAAAGTTGAATGTTAACAAGAAAATTTCCCTAAGGATATCCCATTCGTTCGTCCCATGGCATAGCTTCGGTTCCAAGTACCCGTTCATTGGACTAGTATCGAGGGTGTGACAAAAGATATGTACCCATTTCAATTGAGGTTCCTCTACCCAAGCTTTAGTCCATCGCGCCAAATGCTCACACAGATCATCCTTTCTTAAATATTTCTTTGTCAGATAGGTATTCGCGTACCCGAGCCTTAGCTTCATCATTCGCTTGTACTCTTTCCATTCAACAAAGCTATCCTTATGCATACCCCACCAATGGGCAAGTGTGGCATGCAGTCCCAGATCAAGAGTCTGGAACCAATGATTTTCTGGAACCTCCCTTTCAAAGTTATCTAGAAACAAACTAACATTATCCAAACCATCATAATGAGGAATATTTCTTACCTCCGTGGATACACATCGAAGTGATTTTGTCATAATATTGCAGCACATCATTGAAACTTCGTGCAACCTATTCTACCAATGCTCGAGTTCTTCATCTGAATCTGAGGTACAAGAGTTATCTTTATCCCATTTGATTTGCCCATATGTGGTGGGATTAATCCATTCTTCATCCCATGTAGTAATCTTGTATATTTGATCCAAATCATCTTCCTCTTCACAGTCACGGACTGGTTCAGTGTAGTGTGCCCCCTCAACAGGATTCAGTGGTACAATAACTTGCAGTGCCTTTCTTTCAAATGTCTCCCTTTGCTTCTTCAACTTTATTACACCTCCATGTTGAAGGCCCAATCAATTCCCAATAGTGTAGGGTAAGTGATGAGCCTCATAAATGGGTAATTATATGGGCTCATTTTACCTCATAACCTAGTGAAATCAATTATTCTCTTAGCTTATTGTATGATTTTATAATTATATTTATGCTTATAGACTAAGTTGAGTTAGTTAATATGTGTTTAATGCAGATTATTGATGAATTTTGTGGTCAAAGTCAAGGATCCAGTGGAAAAATGGTATCAATAGCTCAAAGAGGACAAAGGAGAGGACTTATAGGAGGGAGTCCCCCTCATTTATTACTCCTCACTTTGAATTCCCCCTCATTCAGCTTGGAGTACAAGCAGCCAAGTCATGCATTAGCAGGCAGCCGAGCAAGTGGAGGATACCTGATGACTATCTCGAGTTTTGGGAGCCAAGCCTCCCTGACTTTAAGGAAGTTGTTGGTAGCTTCATTTGTATAAGTAGAGAGGCCTAGGGCCTCACGAGGGTTGGATTTTTGTTGTACTTTTGCTTATGTAAACTCTGCTCAACTTCGAGCTTATTATTTTGACAGTTCCATGTAATATTGTTATTGTTTTGGAAATAAAGATGGAATCCTTTTTGAGTTAGCACTGAGTTACCCAGAGGGATGAAGCTCTTGGGTTAGGGCCAAATCCAAGAAGACAAGCTCCTCTTTACTTGTATTTGTATGTTTTATTTTAGTTTGTAGATTAGGTTGCTATTAGATGAATTTCTTTTATGGTCAAGAATAGGTTGCTTTTGATGATTCAATAGTTTGCTTCCATTTGTGATTTCCATAGTAGGTTAAACAGTGATAAAGAAAAGATCCAAAAGGCTAGCAATAGTTCCTTGGCCTCTCTTCCTCCCTCTGGGACCATGATTTGAGGCAAATACCCTCTTGTTGCCCCAAAAACATAGATTTTCCTCATTCATAGGACTTCTAGTGTTCACAGCTTTTTAGTTGGTTAATAGTCTAGTTTGCTTTGCTACAAAACTTATCCATCATGATCACTTATTTATTTACAATAGTATTCTTTCATGATTTCCTCTATTACAGCAGTTATTAGCATTTCTTTTCGTAGATCACAGTTTAGATTATTTTGATGCAAAACTCTGTTTTTCTAGATGTACTTATTTCATTTCTTGCTTAATCTCATTGGTTAACTATCAGTTTTTTATGCAGCATAGATCTTATGGTAGTAGGCCAGCCTATAAATCATCCCATCATCCATCTGATCCATGCCCTACAGGTCGCCCAAGTCTCCCCTCAATTCTGCTTTAGTTTCCTGCATGTTCCATAGAATTTCTTCCTCTCTCCTTGAGCAAATCCAATCATATTTCTCTCTCCTAATGATTCTTGGTAGACCTTGGGTGCCCTAACACTTCATTCCAACCTTCATCCACCTTTTCCACCCACTCTCACACCCTCAAAATAGCCAAAACTGCTCTTAGCCTCCTCTTGTAGGCCTCCTGTAGAACATTGTTTTTCCTCCTGTAGATTTCCTGTGTCCTCCTGTAGATTTTCCTGTAGGCTTTCTTTTGAAGGTCGAGTGTGGGAAAAGCCTCCAGAAGGCCACCTGAGACCTCCTAGGACCCAACCACACCATCCTACATCCTCACAAGTCCCAAAACCGCCCTTCAACACCACCTATTCACTGCCACATTCACAAACAATAAATCACATGCATGTCAAATTCACATAAAAATACATAAAAATCCAAAAAGATGTTTTTTGCTCATTTACTTCTAGAAATAGCTTAGTTAGATGTTTTTTTCTTCCTTGAGTAGGTAATGGCATTCTCTTCATGGTTTCCATAGGATTTTCTGCAAAAGTAGGATTAGTAGGTTAATTAGGATTCACTTAGTTTGCTTTACATTTCAGTCTTTCTCCTTTCTGCAGTTAGAGTAGTATCTGTAGAGTAGTCTCTCTCTCCTTTCATCACATATAGAGCCTCTTTTTGAATCTATAGACTTTGGCTTGAGCTCCTAGTGATCTTATGCCGGCTAACCAAGTGATAACTTTGAGTAAGAACTAGTACTTGTGCATACAGCACCGTCGCTTCCATGTTTGTTACAAACTACCGAGTTGATAAGAGTAAAGTAGGTAGCCCAGGAGTTGCAACATTATTGCTGCAAATTGGCACTCACCATACTTTTTGGCACCATTGCCGGGGAAGTGTCAGAGTATTCTATGATTACTGCTTTCTTCTATTTTCTATTGCAAACATTCTACTAATAGTTTATTTCAGCAAGAGTAGACTAGTCATTCTTTTCTTCCAGTTTTGCATATCTTTGCTTTCCTTTTCAATTCTACAAATTTGATTTCAGCAAGAGTAGAGTAGTCATTATTTTCTTTTAAGTTCTGTGTTTCCTTGCTTTCCTCTTCAATTCTGCAAATTTCCATTCAACAAGTTTATGTTAGCTAGTTGCAATTAGTTTTGTTCAATCAATTTCAGTTTTGCATGTACTATCAGTGTGGGGAAAAAGAAACAAAAACCAACCAAAAATATTTCCTTTAATGCCTAGTAGGAATAGAGATAACATAGGGAAATTCTTGCCCAACACCTCCATTGCTTCACACAGCCAACCTTCTCTCTTCTTCGGTGGCTGCGATCAAGAAGAACTCTTAGGTGAACAACTAGACATATTTGAAGAACCTATAGGGGAAGAAGAAGAAGAAAACATTCCTTTTGAGCCAATGGCTGAACACAAAAATGCTAGGGGGAATGAAGAGAGAATAAAAGGTACCTTTCCCATTCAGGATACCAATGGGGACAAAAAAATGAAGAATAGAAGCCCTTCCACCCTACCTCATTTCCATGGTCTGACTACAGAATATCATGATACCTTTTTGTTTGAGTTTGTTGTTATCTGTTGAACCTATGACTATGCAAAAGATGAGAAAAAGTTGAAACTGTTCCCTTCTACTCTCAAGGATGTAGCCTTGTGCTGGTTCATGGGATTACCTGGCAATAACATCACAACTTGGGCTCAGTTGCAACAAGCCTTTGACAACAAGTATCGAGACTATTGTAGGTCAAAGGTACTAAAGAAGAAATTTTCGGAATGACCATAGGAAGTGATGAATCCCTAGAGGACTATGAAGAGAGGTTCCATCTCAGTTACAAAAGGGCTGGGTGTACACTTGACCCTGAGTCTCTGAAGCTAGTTCTGCTCAGGGGAATTCGGGAAGAACTTTTAGACAGCCTCCATCTACTGGCCGGGAGAGACATCTACCAACTGTCCTATGAGGACATAAAGAAGGTTTTTAGAAACCATTATAGAGCAGCCAAAAAGAAAGGTAGGGAGATTCAACCCATAGCCAATACCTCTTCCTCTAGCTCATCCATTAAAGGAGAAATTGGAAACATGCTAGAAGACTTCAAGAGTGAGATGCTGTAGACTCTTGCCATGCAAATGGATACCTTACATATCAAAAGGAAACAAGAGGAAGTAGAGAGGGCTTTGGCCATCTTTTTCCCTAGATGCACCAGGAGGCATCCAAGGAATGAATGCCCATTGAACGCTATAGAAGTTTGTTCAGTCTGTGAAGAAAGTAATTCTACATACAAGTGCCCTTCCTTACTTAGACTTAAAGCTGTATATCAAGGGGCTGAGGGAGTCACTGAACAAATCTATTACATAAACCAAAGGAGGCCACATGGACCCAGACCATACTAGCAGGGTATGCAAGGGACATCTCAGGCATACTAAAACCCCAACCAAGTCACTTCCATACCTTCTTGGGGCCCTCCTGCTCATCCTTCCTGGTCTACACCTCCTCCTTGGTCCTTCACATCTCCATATCATGCCCAACTAGCTACCCATTCATTCCAATCCTATGCTCAGCTGCAGCCTCAGTGGAATGCATCTCATCAGGGGTGGAGGCCCCAATACAACTCTCCTCCCACTCTTTTGCCTCCACCACCTGCCCAACCACAACTGTTACCTCCTACGCCACCAAAGAAACCCCAAATGCCTACCCAACCAAATCCGAACCTGAACAACAGACATGCTCAACAAGTGTATAGTGGGGAACCATCATGACTGACTTATGTTGTGGAGATTCAGGAAATTAACTTGCGATCTGGGAAAGTTCTTCCAGATAGCCAACCTCCACCCAGGGAGGTTGAGGAAGATAAAGAGGAAAGCGAACCTAAAGCAAATCCACCCTTTCTCGAGAGACTATCCACAACAGTCCAGCCTACCCCAGAAGAAACTGAACTCTTGGGAGAATTGAAACATTTATGTGTGAAGATACCACTTCTCCAAGCCATAAAAGATGTGCCTATCTATAATAGGTCGACCAAAGAGAAGTGCTTTAGGCATCTAGGAAGGCGCAAGAGGGATGCCCCAACAATCAATGTCATAGGGCAATTGTCCGACCTGATGTTAGGGCAGGTAATCTGTCCAAAATATCTGGACCCTGTAAGCCCAATAGTTGATGTCCACATCAATGGAACCATGATCCCACACACCTTGATTGATCTGGGAGCTGCCATTAATGTGATGACAAAGGACACAATGCTCAAACTCAACCTCTAGGGCTCCTTGAGGAAGACCATGACTGTGCTACAACTTGCAGACCACTCCACCGTGACCCCTGAGGGGATTGTGGAAGATGTGATGGTATCCATTAATTCTTGTGAGTACCCTACTGATTTCTTAGTTCTCGAGCCAAAGGCAAAGCTCGCTGGGTATCCTCTCATTCTGGGAAGACCCTGGTTGGCTACTACTAATGCCTACATCAGCTGTCGAGCTAGGAACATGACCATAAAGAATGGGCATATGTCCAAGTAGTTAATCTTATATCCTCCTGCCCAACCCTTGCTAGAACATGATCTATCTCTCTAGTTGGAGGAGGAAGATGAGGATGAATTCTATTTTGCACTGCTTTGTGCATTAGAAATCGCCATGGGGGGGAAACCACAAGATGAGGATGATATGAATGCAAATTTGATTCAAAATCCACCCCCAGTGTATCACCATTAGAGGACATAGTAAGAGAAACCCAAAACAACCCCTCAACTGATCTCTGTGTGGCCGACTCCACTCCTCTCCATGTTAAGAATATAGAGTTTGGCCCAGAAAGAACCTTGAAAATCAATCCATCCCTATCCACTTCCCAAGAGAAGGAACTATTTAGCTTGCTAAGAAAATAGCTAGATGCCTTCGCCTGGAGTTATAAGGAGATGAAGGGAGTGCACCCTTCAGTATGTACTCATCATATATACATCAAGGAGGATTGAAAGCCAGTCAGGCAGGCTCAAAGGAGGATAAATCCAGCACTAAAGATATTGTTAAGGAAGAACTATAGAAATTTCTTGATGCAAGATTCATCTATCCCATCTCTGACAGTGAATGGGTCTCTCCTTTGGTGCTAGTGCCAAAGAAAAATGGTAAGTGGAGAATCTGTGTCAACTATCAGGAATTGAACAAAGCCACTAAAAAGGACCATTTTCCTTTACCTTTCATAGATCAAGTGTTAGACGGTTTGGCAAGGAAAAAGATTTTCTCTTTCCTAGATGGGTTTAGTAGGTACAATCAGATTCAAATCAGCCCAGAAGACCAAGATAAGACCACTTTCACTTGTCCTTGGGGTACCTTTGCATACCAGGTCCTTCCTTTCAGTGTGTGTAACGCTCCAGCCACTTTCCAAAGAGCGGTATTGAATATATTTTCTGAATTAGTTCATGATGCAGTAGAGATATACATGGATGACTTTACTCCTTATGACTCTGACTTTCACAAAGCCTTGTCTAATCTAGGAAAAGTTCTAGACAAGTGTATTGAGATGAACCTATCCCTCAGTCCAGAAAAATGTGAATTTTTTATGACTGAAGGGACCATGCTAGGTCATGCAATATCTCAACAAGGACTGCAGGTGGACCCCAACAAAATTGCCATCATCCAAAGGGTCCCACCTCCTCAAAAAGTGAGAGATGTTAGAAGTTTCCTAGGTTTAGCTGGGTATTACCGGAGATTCATTAAATATTTCAGCAAGCTAGCCTCTCGTTTGTTTGGCCTTTTAGGTAAAGATGTCGAGTTTATATGGTTAGAAAACTGTCAAGAAGCCCTAGATACCTTGAAGAGCAAGCTGTCACTACCCCAATTTTGAGAGGTCTAAACTGGGCCCTACCTTTCCACATTCACACAGATGCCTAACAAAGCAATAGGAGCAGCCTTGGTACAAATTGATGGAAAGTTACCTTATGCCATATACTTTATAAGCAAAAACTTGTCAAAGGCAGAGTTAAACTATACGGTGACCGAGAAGGAACTCCTAGCTATTGTGCATTCCTTAAACAAATTCAGACATTATATCATAGGCTATCAAACCTTTGTGCACACTGATCATGCTGCAATTAGATATTTAATGAACAAACTAGATGTGAATGCTTGCATTATTAGATGGTTGCTTTTATTGCAGCAGTTTGATTTAACCATTATTAATAAGCCTAGTAGAGAAAATGTTGTTGCTAACTTTTTGTCTAGAGTAAATTTTCCTGCAGGTGAAGAAGGAATGGTGGATGACCAAATGTCGGATGAACACATGTTTTCTATCTTAGTACTCTCTCCATGGTTTGTTGATATAGCGAACTACTTGGTTTCAACACAGTTTTCACCACATCTGTCCTCAAAAGGGAAGAGCAAGATAGCGAGGAAAAGCGCCCCTTTCACCTGGATTGGGGGAAATATCTTCGTACTTGGCCCAGATCAAATCTTGAGAAGATGTGTCAGGGAGGAGGAAGTATTTGACATCCTCCTAACATGTCATGATGGGCCTTGTGGAGGTCATTTTGTAGCAAAAAGAACTACCTTCAAGATACTGCAAGCAGGCTACTACTGGCCCACTCTTCATCAGGATGTGAGGATATATACCAACCAGTGTGATCGATGTCACAGGATGGGGATACCTACTCCAAATGATGAAATGCCCATGCAACCTAAAGTGACCTTTGAGCCATTTGAGAAATGGGGCATGGACTTTGTGGGTCCTATTGGCCCTCCTTCAAAGCAGAAGCAATACATCATTGTGTGCACCGACTACTTGACAAAGTGGGCAGAGACAAAAGCAATCAAAGCAGTGAAAAAGGAAAAAGTAGCTGAATTTTTGAGAGAGAACATATTCTACAAGTTCGAGTATCCAAGAGAATTGGTCAAAGACCAAGGTACTCAGTTTACTTCCAATTTGATTGAAGACCTACCCACACATCATAGAATCAAGCACAAAACTTTGACCTCTTACCATCCACAAGCCAATGGGCAGGTGGAGGTTACTAATAGAGCATTGGAAGGGATCTTGACAAAGGTAGTGAGCAGCAGCAGAAAATACTGGGCGAACAGATTAGTTGAGGCCACTTGGGCCTACAATACAACATGGAAGACCATTACAGGGTTCACACCCTATGAGCTGGTCTATGGGAAGAAGGCTTTGCTGTCAACATAATTTGAGTTCAATACCCTAAGGATGGTAGCTCAGCTGGACCTAGACCTTAGCCATGCACATAAAGAAAGATTACTTCAGCTCAATGGATTGGATGAACACAGAATGCAGGCCCTTCTCCATATAGAGGTAGTTCAGCTTCAGAGAAAGACATGGCACGACAAAAACATCAAGGAGAAGAAATTCCAAGAGGGATATTGGGCATTATTCTATGAATCAATATATAAATATTTCAAGGGCAAGCTTAGGACAAGATGGATGGGACCCTACACTGTGGAGAAATGCAATGACAATTGTTCAGTTTTGATCAGAACCATTGATGATGAAGCCATCCCCATGCTTGTCAATGGATATTGGTTGAAAGTATACAAGAAACCCCTCTCCAAACAAGAATTCATTGAAGATTTGAATATGATAGTGATGGTAGTGGAGCATGTCTTAGCCTCCACTTCATCCACTCATTGAAGAAAAAGAAAAAATAGAAAAATAAGGACTCAAGTGAAAACCTCCATGAGGCGCTTGAGTCCCATCATTGGATTGAAAACCTCTTCTAAGGCAGCCCAGTGATGTCAAAAAAAAAGAAGAGATAAAAATAAGATCCCTGGGTGAAAACCTCCCTTGGAGGTGCCTAGGGCAGGTAGTTAGGGTGAAAATCTCCCTGAGGCGCCCTAGTTGTTTTCCAAAACAAAAAAAGAAAAAAAAGAAAAAAGAAAAAGAAAAATGAATTTCCAGTTGCATTGCAGGTTTGTAGGAGGACTACAGGAAGCAGCAGAAGGTGCCAAGGGAGCTTTGAAACCAACACCAACACCTATCCTACCTTCCCACACTTTTCTCCATCATTCTTGGCATTTTTTTCACCTCATTGTGCTTATTTTTCAAAAACCGTGTTTTCTACAGGAGGGTCCTATAGGAATTACAGAGAGCCAGAAATGGATAGAAAAGGCAGTTTGAGGGACAGGGAAGCTTCATAAAAAATCTATAAATCCTCCTGCAGTATTCAAACCTCCTTTCCATCATTTCCAAGCCTGCATCATACCCCAAGCACCATTCTTCTTCCTATCCAAGAAAAACACAGAGAAAAAACAGTTTTCAGGAAAAAGAAAAAAAACAAAAAAATAAGAGAGTAGGCAGCACCATCAACCTCACTTGAAGCCTACCTATTACCTCTCCATCTCTATCTACATCTCTGGAATCATCCTCATAGCTCCAGGAATAGAAATAAGCTAAAGTTTCAAGGGGAGAAGCAGCTACAAGAGCTCCTGTAGGAATTCCTGTAGCAGCTGATCCCATTAAAATCCAGCATCAACAGCAAGAGGGTGCAAATATAGAAGTTGAAGAAGACACCTGAAGCTTAGATCCAGCCAGAGAAGAACCTGTGTAAGGCACAACCACACATCAGAAAGTAGAAAGCATGCAGCAAAAGAAACAAAGGCATGCAGCTGAGAGAAAGAACCACAACACCTCATAAGCAAATACATTCGGATCTCAGGTAATTAACTAACCTGCTCCTCTGTTTGCATTTGTGTAGTTAGAAGGCATGCAAGAGTAATGATATGGTTGAGGTTGAATAGGGAAAGATGGCCAGTTAACTTGGCAACCTTCATCTAGTTGACTTCACTCATCTAAAGATGTCACCCACACGTGTAAACAGTTAACTCAAGAAAGATGTTAAGGACAAGAAGTGGAGGAAGTGTGAACTTTGATGCAATCACAAGGGATGATTACGAGGAAAGGGCCATGATGACAAGGTAGGTGGGGACCAACGGTTCAAATATGGCCAACATACACTTGGCTAGCTCACCCTCCATCACTGGAAATATCCATGAAAAGAATTAAATACTCCTCCCTGAGCACTCTCACCACCTTTTCCTTCATTCTCTCCTCGAAACTCTGCTCCTGCAATCTCCTTGTGCCCCCACAGCCTCGTAACCATCGTTCTCCATCGATCTCTCCCATATTCCTTCTCTCGGCGTTTTCTACAGGATCACTTACAGGTTCTACAGGAGAACCTACAAGAATTCTACAAGAGGGCTAGAAGTCTTCTACAAGAGGGCCAGTGAGTTGTTTTGAGAGGAGAAAACATAGGTTTTAGCAAAATTCTTGGGCTGAGGAGGTAGGTTCTATGCATACCCCCATTGAATATCAAAATATGCAAGCATTGGTTTAATTTTGATGAGGAAATAAAGCCTTTAGGTGGACGAAATACATAACATAATTTCTTCTTATTTCTTAAAAAAACACAGTCTCCCTGTTTCTCTGTTTTTCTTCAAAAATTGTTGTCTCCTTCTCCACATTTGGTTTCCCAAAGAATCATAAACAAAAATGACAGGAGGTTTTATGAGGAAGATCCCACCAACTCCTCTAGGCTCCATGCACATCCCCAAGTAGTGGACATATTCACAAGAGCAAATTGGATGAACATTTTTGAGAAATTTCGAGGGTTTGATGAGGAAATTGCTCAAGAATTTGCCCACTCTTTGGTCCCTCACACTGAAACACATGCCACTATCACCTTTAGAGGTCTTTCCATGGAGATAACCCCTGAGTTTATCAGTAGGGTCACTACCCTTCCTCTTGGATTGCCTTGGAGTAAGGATGTGTTATAGACATTTTTGTGCCTTACAGCTCTAAGCATGAAATGTCCATAATCCAAGGGATCCAAAGTCCCTAAAAGTGTTGTTCCTACCCCTAGAGGAACAAGGTCAACCAATTACAGCTTCTCCCGGAAGTTCTCCACCAGAAACTACTCAGAAACAATCAAATCAGGATTATTTCAGCTGCTCCACTAGCTACCTGCGTTGCATAGCACCCTAGTACACTAGCTAGGTGCGTTGCAACGCACCTAAATGCACTACCAGGGTGCGCTGAGTGAGAAATGCCAAATGGCAGTGTCATTCCGCGAGGTGGACAGACAATGGAAGCTTCCAGAATCTTCCTCAATGACACTTGCCTCACTGAGTTCGACCAAGGATGAGTAAGAGGCTCTCAGCCTCCAAGTGGAAGCAAGAACTGACAGAGAGAAGCCACAAGTCAAAACATAAGTTGACTCATCCTATCTGCTTACATATATATATGGATCCCTCATCCCAGAGATCCAGAGGCTAGAATTTTGTACTTTGCAGAGAATTGCAGTTGGTTTTGAGATTGAGATTAGTGCATTGGGTGGTTTATGCTTTGTTGGAGGTGAAGAAGGGATTCCTTTGCTGGGAGGTAGATGCTAGATCGGGACTTACTTGGTTGTATCTCCTCTTGAATCTTCTTGTTATATCAATAAAACTATTTGAGTTTCTCCTACATGCTTGTGTATCAATGATGTTTTTGTTATATTTGCATGTTTAGCTTAAATCTGATCCTAAGCTATTTATGAATGTAAATCTATGTCTTTGTGTAGTTTTCCTCTTCTGTGATCTTGCAGGAACTTGGTGAAGCTGGGAAAGTAAGGGAGCAGGTAGCTGGGAGCTGTCAAAGAGGAGAGCGATTGTATCAACAATCTAGCGCAAGACACATGTTAGTTCATCCTTCCTCTTCGTTTACATTTCATAAAGAAGAATACGCAAGTAGTTTTCCTTGTTTGTTGCTAAGGCACTGTCACACCTTAGAGTGGGATAGGGGCGTTCTGAGTAGATACTTTTCCCAACAACAGGATGAAAAACATATTGGCTAGGCTGCCAAGAAAAATTTCATCCAAAACAATGAAACCCCTATAGCGGATAAAAAGGGCATTAGAAGTGCTAGCATACCATATCCTTGGGATGAGGTCAGCTACCAAATAATCAAATATATTTCCTGTGAGGGGAGGTATAACATTGTCTATGGTTACCATTTTAGAATCCTTCATGAATTAAGATATGGCATGGACACTCCAGCCCCTCAGAAGCTCAACATCCCCTAATTCCTCCTGCGGTCTCTCATTGACTATAGCATTAAAGTTCAAGTAAGGAATTCATAGCAGCTCGCTCACCATGGGTTAATAAAAATTTTAGTGGAAGAAGCCCTCCATACATTTACAATCCCTATAGCATGGGAAATCTTCCAAAACATGATAGCAGAAGATGACATAAAAGCCCTAACCTATGATATCAGTCCTACTGGTAGTGAGGAGGAAGAGAAACAAGGGGGAGAAGGTGAGGCAACTGGTGACTTAGTAGAACAAAAAGGGAAGGAGGAAGAAACTAAGATAGAGGAGGAGAAAGCTGAAGAAATAAAGTAGGAAGAAACAGAGCAAACAGAGACAGAAAGAGAAACAAAAGGAGGAGAAAAAGGGGTAGAAAATATAGAAGTGTCCCTTGAGACTCTAGAAAGAGAGGCAATAGCTACTCTCACTACCCTCAACAAACCAATTAAGCCAAAATAGAAGAGGAAGAGGCAGATCTCAATGTATTTCAGGGCTAGGAAGAGCACAAGAATCAAAATAGGGAAACCCTAGCCTTCTTCAAAAGTGCCAATTATTATTGAAGATTCAACCTCTACCCAAGGGAAAGAATCTTCTTCCAAGGAACCTATCACATATGAAAGGGGGACTCCTAGATCCCCCACATGGAAAGAAATGATAGAACTACAGGACCCAAAAACAGTCCTATAGGACGCACAGATAGTTCTACAGGAGACCCTGTCAAAACTATAGGAGACCCAAAAGCTGGAGAAAAGGGTAGTAGGACAACCACAGGGAAAGGAAGAAGAAATAGAGCTACAAGAACCTGATCCCCAACCAAGTCTTGGCTCCTACTACAGTCTTCTTGAGGGGAAAGAATAATTCCACAAAAAATTGCAATTCCAATATTATTTGAATTAGAGAAAGAAAGGATAAGGACCCATAGGTGGATGAAAATGGCCAAATCCAAAGGGGTTGAGGATATTAGCCATATGGAGAACAAAAGCAAAGAAATGGGTAGAGAGTTAAGTGCTGTCAGACACATAGAAGCAATTGCAAGAAGCCAACTTGAAACAGAAAATGAATTACTAAGGAGGCAGCTGCAAGAGAAAGAGAAACAATTGGCATGCATGGCTAGTTGGTCCATGGAGGCATTGCAATGTAGGACACTAGTATAATCCTATGGCCTATATCTCAAGGACCAATGGTTGCAATTTCAAATAAAGACTTTGGTACAAAGAGGAACAATGCCTTTCCAAGATTACAAGAAGTTTATGGACCTATGTGATCAAAGCACATCAGAAGATAAGCCAAAGATGGAAGAATTCTACCTACATAACATGGACCTCACAAACATGAATGTGTGGGACCCCAATGCTAGGTTAGGGGACGTGCAACTAATGGCCATGGCCTCATGGATGAACCATGAAGAGTTAAGCGCAATATAAATAATAAGGTTGATGATAAAGGAGCAGAATGAACCATTAATGATCAGAGCTGAGCCATCAGACCCCATGGCACTCATCAACACAAATAACCTGCTTGCCAATAATCCTTATATTTCCCCTAGATATATCAGTCATCAGGCACAAGCCATTGCACATTTTGAGGATATGGAAAAGTTACTTCGGGATGAATGTGTGCATGCATGTATGAGGAGATGGAATACCTTACCACACAATCTGCAGATCAGGGAATATCATTCTCCAATGAGGATGAAGGAAGAATTAGGGAGAGTGCCAATGTATAAGCGCTCCATGCAGAGGCTGAAGGTCAATTGGACTGGCCTCAAATTGAGTCCCCCACTACTGCTAGGCATACTGGAAGGTAGGAGAGAAGAAGAAGAGTAGGAGTAGTGGGAAGAAATAGAAGGGAGGCAGGATTCTATGACAAGGAAGAGAAGACAACATCAGAAGCATGGGATGCTAGGGAGGCCACTAGGGCCATAAAATATGAGGAGATGGACTAAGTTGCTCAAAGGATGAGCAACACTTTCAGTAGGGGGTGATGACAAGGGTCATAAATGGGTAATTATATGGGCTCATTTTACCTCCTAACCTAGTCAAATCAACCATTCTCTTAGCTTATTGTATGGTTTTCTAATTATATTTACGCTTATAGAGTGAGTTGAGTTAGTTATGATGCCATGTGGTCTAATATGTGTTTCATGAAGATTATTGATGAATTTTGTGGTCAAAGTCAAGGATCCAGTGGACAAATGGCAGCAATAACTTGAAGTGGACAAAGGAGAGGACTTATAGGAGGGAGTCCCCCTCATTTATTACTCCTCACTTTGAATTCCCATTCATTCAGATCAAAGTACAAGCAGCCAAGTCATGCATTAGCAAGCAGCTGAGCAAGTGGAGGATAACTGATGACTATCTCGAGTTTTGGGAGCCAAGCCTCCCTAATTTTAAGGAAGTTGTTGGTAGCTTCATTTGTATAAGTAGAGAGGCCTAGGGCCTCACTAGGGTCAGATTTTTGTTGGATATTTGTTGTACTTTTTCTTATGTAAACTCTGCTCAACTCCGAGCATATTATTTTGACAGTTCCATGTAATCTTGTTATTGTTTTGGAAATAAAGATGGAATCATTTTTGAGTTAGCACTGAGTTACGTCATAGGGCTGAAGCTCTTGGGTTAGGGCTCAATCCAAGTAGCCAAGCTCCTCTTTACTTGTATTTGTATGTTTTATTTTAGTTCGTAGATTAGGTTGCTGTTAGATGAATTTCTTTTATGGTCAAGAATAGGTTTCTTTTGATGATTCAATAGTTTGCTTCCATTTGTGCTTTCCATAGCAGGTTAAGAAGTGATAAAGAAAAGATCCAAAAGGCTAGAAATAGTGCCTTGGCCTCTCTTCCTCCCTCTGGGACCATGATTTGAGGCAAAGACCATATTGCTGCCCCAAAAACATAGATTTTCCTCATTCATAGGACTTCTAGTGTTCACAGCTTTTTAGTTGTTTAATAGTCTAGTTTTCTTTGCTTCAAAACTTCGCCATCATGCTCACTTATTTATTGACAATAGTCTTCTTTCATGATTTCCTCTATTGCAACAATTATCAACATTTCCTTTCATAGATCATAGTTTAGATTAGTTTGATGCAAAACTCTGTTTTTCTAGATGTACTTATTTCATTGCTTGCCTAATCTCATTGGTTGACTGTCAGTTGTTTAAGTAGTAGAGATCTTCTGGAAGCAGGTCAGCCTATCATTCATCCCATCCTCCATCTGATCCATGCCCTACAGGTCACCCAAGTCTCCCCTCAATTCTCCCTTAGTTTCCTGCATTTTCCATAGAATTTCTTCCTCTCTTCTTGAGAAAATCCAATCATATTTCTCTCTCCTAATGATTCTTGGTAGACCCTAGGTGCCCTAACACTTGATTCCAACCTTCATCCACCTTTTCCACCCACTCTCACGCCCTCAAAACAGCCAAAACTGCTCTCGGCGTCCCCTTGTAGGCCTCCTATAGAACGTTGTTTTTCCTCCTGTAGATTTCTTGTGTCCTCCTGTACATTTTCTTGTAGGCTTTCTTTTCAAGGCCGAGTGTGGGAAAATCTTCCAGAAGGCCAGCTGAGACCTCCTAGGACCCAACCAAACCATCCTACATCCTCATAAGTCCCAAAAGAGCCCTTCAACACCACCTATTCGCTGCCACATTCACAAACAATAAATCACATGCATGTCAAATTCACATAAAAATACATAAAAATCCAAAAAGACTTTTTTTGCTCATTTACTTCCAGAAATAGCTTAGTTAGATGTTGTTTGCTTCCTTGAGTAGGTAATGGCATTCTCTTCATGGTTTCCATAGGGTTTTCTGCAAAAGTAGGAATAGTTGGTCAATTAGGATTTACTTGGTTTGCTTTGCATTTCATTCTTTCTCCTTCTTGCAGTTAGAGCAGTATCTGTAGAGTAGTCTTTCTCTCCTTTAATCACATATAGAGATTCTTCTGGAATCCATAGAAGTTGGCTTGAGCTCCTAGTGATCTTGTGTTGGCTAACCAAGTGACAACCTGGAGTAAGAAATAATACTTGTGAACAAAATACCATTGCTTTCAAGTTTGTTACGAACTACCATGTTGATAAGATTAAAGTAGGTAACCCAAGAGTTGCAGCATTATTGCTGCAATACTGGCGCTCACCAGTAAGGATTGTTTTCATCGACTATTTCAATTACTTCAAAGTTAGCCACTGCACTTGCTCCCTCAATGTCTATTGTCACCCCGTATAGGCACTCCATAGGAATGATCTTCTGTTAATTGGCCATACGTAGCTGTATAGGAGACCACTGTAGCATAGGTATCCCCATACTTTCCCATGTCTACTTAGGTAGTACGTTTGCATCAGATCTGAGATCCAAGATGACTTGATCCATTTCATATTCTCCAATCTGCACGGTCAACCTCATTTCACACCTTGTCTGCTTCTTATGTTTACCCAGTTTCCTCACAGTGTGTTGTTCTAAAGGAATCTTAATTTTACCCATATAATTGTCAATTAGCTCCTGGAGCACTTCTACTTCCTTCCTATCCCGCAACAACTTCATATAGGTTTTCAGAAAAGTAGCCAATAGCGAGGGATCCACGTCCTATGCTTCATTGTTTCCAACCAGTTTTTCCTGACTCCCCGACATAGAAGCCTCAACAAATTTCTTCTTGGCTTCAATGAAAGTTTCTTTAGCCTTGTTGAGGTCAAATCCAACTTCTTTTTTTGCAGCCTTGTGTACCCAACCTTCAGTTTCCGACTATTTTCCTTTATCTTCTCATGTGGAAATACCACTTCGTGCTGCTATATTAATGTTATGGTCCTCCTCGCGAGGCTTTGCCCTCATCATCTATATATTTTGTGTGGGAGTTTGCGTCTTTTTCTCTTGTATCTTGGCAATCAACATCAGGCAATATTCAATTACATGGTCAAACTATTTGCAATACTAACAGGATGGATGTGTCAGGTTCTAATAGTCATGCACAAGATGTCCAGCTTCTCCACTATTGTAGCAAATAACTTGTCCATGACCTTTGCCAACCCCTCCTCTTCCTCTTCCACAACCTTTGTTGGCTTGTAGGGGCCTGACCCAGGTTCAGAGGTGATTTAGCCAAACAAATCCCTGTACTATTGGCCCTTTCAGCAATAGTCCATGGAGCGCGAACTGAGGTCTCACCCGAAGTAGTATGGGAGGGTGCTTGAACCAGGTTTTTACACCCTGGGGATGTTTGATGAGCTCTAGTGGTCCAGGGTTTGACCCAATGCACATGTTGCTACGTGCATCTATTAGTCCCTTACAACCTGTGATGATGCCTTCGCGTAACCCTACTCAGGGCGCAACCCATATTATTACCCAAGTTCCTTAATATTAACCTATTATTATCTGAATACTTAACTTATTTGTGTAAGTCTAGTGATAATTAACAGTATATCTAGCATTCATATAAGTGCGTGCAATAAAAAATGTAGTATAAATGTATAGAATGCAATATACAAGCAGATGCACAGATATTGGAATCAACTTCTCTTTATTATTCTTTGTTTAAGGTTACAGACTTGACACCGTCTTGCGCACTTAGCTGCAGGGGTCTATGCACTCAGCTGCAGACTCTATCAGGCCTTTGCGCACTCAGCTACAGAGCATCTTCCTTCTATTACGACCCAATACACTTAGACTCTTACTCTACGCCCGAACCATTCATATTCGTCTATCTCCAGTTTTCTAATTCGCTATCTTTACAACTTAGAGCCTCGTTTTATTTATACAATCCCATGGTCCATGGACCATGGGTAGGCTAACATGACACTACATTACATTACATTACATTACAACACTTAGAGTGGACAACCCTATGAATCAACCTATACTTCGCGCTCCGCACCTGCAATTCATGGAGTCTTACAATACATTTGAACAAAACTTGGGCTTTGAGCCCCAAAACATGATGTGGGGGGATCCGATACCCAACAGACCCCCAACACAAACATCGTGACTTGTCCCCAAGTCACTCAGTTGGCATGACGATCTTGACACAGAGTCCCTCCAATTGGTCCCGCGCTGCTCGAATGTCGGCAACGCACTGAGCTGCCACCTGCTGTACCTGATGCATTCTTATGTCTAAATCATCTATGTTTGAATTGTGTTCTTACCTCGGTACTGGCATCTGCTATGTGTGTTTATAGTCCTATGCCCTGGTTCGACTCCTCGGGTCGCAAAGACTGTGCTTCGCCTGGTTAGTTAGATAGCCAGCCCACCTGTGTAGGGCTTTAAGTGACTGCCATTTACTTTGCCTAGGAAGGGTTCTCCATTTAGTTTGACTAGCTAGACTGCACCTCCGTCTGTGACCTCCTTAACCATGTATGGTCCCAGCCAGTGCATTTGGACTTTTCCTAGAAAATTTTCAAACTTACAGTCATACAGTAGCACTAAGTCATTTACCTTGAAGGTGCGCAACTTGATATGGCGGTCGTGCCAAGCCTTTCCATGCTGCTTTTGTACCTACTGATGAAATCCGACCAGAAACCATTCTTCCTTGAGTTCTTCTAATTGCGCGAGCCTTTCTTCCAGAGCTTCGTGGTTTGTCATGCCTGTGAGCGCTACTATTCACAGACTAGGCACGATGTATTCTATCAGCATGATAGCTTCCATGCCATGGACTAACCGAAAAGGTGTCTGTCTTGTCAATTTCTTGCACATTATCCTGTAAGCCCCTAATACGGCAGGTACGCGCAGGTCCTAGTCATTTCGCTATGCATTACATACTTTGGTCAACGTAGTCTCCCATATTTTGTTGAATGCCTCTACTGTCCCATTAGCTTGTGGGTGGTATGGTGTACTTTTCTGGTGATACACCTGGAACTCTTCTGCGAGTGTGCTAATGGTTTCATTCAAGAAATGTGTTCTGTGATCACTCATTAAGATTTTTGGACAACCAAATTGGGTCAACACATTTTCGAACAAAAACTTTGCAGCCGTAGCGGTCGTGCAGTTTTTGACTAGCTGTGCTTCTGCCCATCATGTCAGGTACTCTCTTGTGGTGATGATGTAGCGCGTGCTCGTCTTTCCCTGAGGTTTAATTGGGCCCACAAAATCAATTTCCCATTTTTCAAACGACTGCAGTGTCATTTGTGCATTTAATGGCATCTCGTCCCTTCGTGATGGTTTTCTAGTCCTATGACATATATCACAGGCCTTACAGTGCGCTTTCAAATCCTAGTGTAGGGTTGGCCACCATAACCCTGCGCGAAGAATCTTCTGTGCGGTCACGCATCCTGCATAGTGTCCTCTTGTAGCACCCCCATGTGCTTCCACGAGGATTTGAATTCGTTCAAATTTAGGTACACATCTTCACCATATCTCATCATTTCCCATTTTGTAGAGGTGCCCCGCGATGACAAAAAAGTCCGCCATGCGCACCACCAATTCCTTCTTCTGTTGGACTGAGTATTCCTTCGGCGTAGTCCATGTGGTTAGAAAATGGATTATATCTTCGAAGTGTCCATCCGCGACACGCACTGCAAAGAGTTGTGCATCAGGTAGTCCCTCCTCTAGATTCATTGGTTCTTCACTCTTCTCAATTCGTGACAAGTGATCTGGCCCTGCGTTTAGGTGTCTTGGCTTAACTATGACCTCAAAATCATATTCTTGAAATAGTAAGATCCATTTGCATATGCGCCGCCCCAAAACAGGCTTATTTACTAGGTATTTCAACGCGGAATGGTCGGTATACATCTTGAAATGTCCTCTGAGTAAATAGTGTCAGTATTTTTGGAGTGCGTACACCATTGCCAACCCTTCACGCTCGGTGGTGGAATAGTTCTTTTCTGCTTTGGACAATCTCTAACTTGCAAACGCGATTGGGTGATCCATGCCCTTTGCGCCCTCCTCTGTGAGTACGGATTTTAGCGCAATACACGATGCATCAACATGTACATGAAATTCCACTTCCCATTTTGGGAAGACCAAGATTGGAGTGGAGGCCAGTTTCCCCTTTAAGACATCCAAACTCTTCATGCAATCATCATTCTAGCCATATGTAAAATCCTTTTTCATTAGATTTTCCATCAGCACTGTTATTTGGGCATAACTTTTGATGAACTTCCTATAGTATCCAGTGTGCCCCAAAGTAGCGTGTAGTTGTTTAACACTTTGCAGTGCTTCCAAATTTAGAATAATGGCAATCTTCGCAGGGTCCACCATCAGTCCTTGTTTGTATACCACATGTCCCAGCAGGTTTCCAAAGGGAACGAGGAATGTGCACTTCTTAAGGTTCAACGCAATCTGGTGTCGGTGACAAGTATCCAACATCAAGCGTAAGCTTTCTACATGGTGCTTAACTAATCCAAAGATAGTCCAATCATCTAGATAGACTTCCAAGAATTTGTGGATGTATTCCTTGAACGTAGCCACAACGATGGGCAAAAATATAGTTGGTGCATTCTTCATTCCAAATGACATACCAATGTATTGAAAGCAACACCATTCTATTGCGAAGGTCATTTTGCTCCTATCTTCTGGTGCGATCCTGATCTGATGGTAACCTGAGAACCCATCTGCGAATGAGTATGCTTCCTGACTGCCAACATTCTCTAGTACTTCATCTGTGAATGATGTCGGGAATGGATCGTGTAGACAGGCTTCATTCAGCTTCTTGAGGTCCACGCGTATTCTTATTTCGCCCTTCGGTTTTTTCTCCTGTACTACAATAGGACTCACCTAGTCAGATTCTTCCACTGGTTCAACAATTCCGGCTATGAGCATTTTGTCTAATTTGTTGTGGACCTTTTCTTTATACTTCGGATTCAAGCGGTAAGGCTGCTACTTAACTAGCTTTGCATCAGGTTTTAGGGTGATCTTCATCATCCCTAAGCCGCCAACGATCCCTTTTAAGTTCGTAATTTTGGTCGGGAACAAGTCTTGGTATTTGCAGAGTAACTCAGTGACCTTATCCACCATGCCATCATCCCAATAGTCCCCAAGCATTGCGTGCTTTGGCTCTACCTCCATTCCAATGTTTACCTGCTTTGTCTTTAGCGGCGCGGTGATGTCGGGGTCTTCGAGTGATGGTCCTCGAATCTCACGACAACCTTCCATTTTTGAAATGTTAATATTTCATGGGTCCTCATCATCCTCCTCAACATTTACGTTGTAACACTCTAGTGCGCAGCTCAACTGTGTCACCCATTCTGGCTGAGGTACTTTCATTGGATCCTGGGGTATTTTGAAGATAACTGCTTTAACTACCTGTAGTGCATCGTCAATAGAATCTGACCAACGACCTTCAAACGTGAAAGTTAACAGAAATCCCGTGCGCAAGGCATCCCATTCCCTTGTACCATGGTGGAGCTCTGTCTCAATATACCAATTCATGGGTATGACATCCAGAGTATGATAGAATAAATGTACCCATTCAGGTTGTGGCTCTTCCCCGTAGACCTTGGTCCATTTTGCGAGGTGTGTGCATGGATCATCTCATCCGTCATATTTGTCTACTAGCTGTATCTATGTTTTCCCAAATCATAGGTACATCATTATTTTGAATCCACGCCAGTCCTCAAATCTTCCTTGATGTGTACCCCACCATCGTGTGGGCATTGCACACAGTGCCCACTTCAGAGCATTGAACCGCTGCTATTCTTATACTGCGCTTTCAAATTTGTTCAGGGATTCATCCACCACTATCAACCCATCATATGTAGGTAGATCCCTTTCCTCTGTTGTCACGCAATGCAATGATATAACTATCATGTTGTAATTAAGCATTGTTACTTCGTGCAACCAATTCTACCATCGCTCTATCTCTTTGTTTGTATCCAAAGTGCAGGTGCTTTCTCGCTTCCACGAAATCCTTCCATCGACAGTTGGATTCACCCAATCCTCTTCTTGTGTGGTTATCTTGTAAATACAATCGAGATCGTCATCATTATCATCATCATGCACCAGTTTAGTGTATCGCGCTCCTTTGGCTGTCTAGCGGTACTACTACGCGTAGTAATTTTTTTTCAAAGATCATTTTGCGCTTCTTCAGATTTATCACTCTGTCCATATCGATGGCCCAGTCTATTCCTAGTAGTGTGGTATAGGGATTACTGTCATCGATAATCTCTATCACTTCAAAATCTGCCTGCACACTCACACCTTCGATATCTACTGTTACCCCTTGCAATCTTCCCATGGGCAAGATATTTTGTTGGTTCACCATTCGTAACTGAATAGGAGACCATTGTAGCGTGGCTCTTCCCATGTGTTCCCATGTGTTCCCATGTTTGTTTTGGTAGTACATTCACATCTGATCTGAGATCCAGGATTACCTGATCCATTTCATACTCGTTGATTTGTGCAGTCAAACTCATTTTCCTTCCTGTGCACAATGCATGCTTTCCAAGTTTCTGGACCATGCGCGGTTCTCCTGACCCCACGCACCTAGTGATAAGTTCTTGTAGTCCTTTTACTGCCTTTTTGTCACATAGCAGTTTCATGCATGTTCCAGGAAGGTAGTGAGCATTGAAGGATCCATTCTTGGTTCTAGTTGATCCTTACTACCAGAAGTGGAGGCCTCCGTGAAGCTCTTCTTAGCTTCCATGAATGTCTCCTTCACGCGTTCTAAATCAAATTCAGGTTCCCTTGTAGGAGCCTTGTAAACCCATGCACTTTCTTCTAACTACTTACTTTTATCATCACTAGTGGTCATACCACTCCTGAGCATCATGTTTATATTCGGGTTCTTTGTGTGACTCAGACCTCATCATCTGTAAATTTTGAGTAGGAGGGGGCCGAAGTACCCCATTTTCACGCAGTCTCGCTATCAATGTAGGGCAGTCTTCTACCTCATGATCAAACTAAGTACAGTACAAACATAATGTCCTTTTCGGGTTTGTACAATCATGGGCATAGTATCCTCGCCCTATGCAATTGTAACAAATTAGTTGTCTGCGACCCCTTCTTGGTCCCATTCCACCTCGACCTCGACCGCACCCCTGAAATCCAACATGCACCATTCTTGTATTTGGTTCGAGGGTTCGTGTTTCGATTTGCACCTTGTAGGCAGGAGTTCGATCCATCATTAGTTCGTAGCTTCTGCAGGTGTGTTCATCATGGCCTACCAACCTGCAGAAATTACAAAACAATTGCTGGGACATTTGCGTATACTTCTGCAATAGATGACAATCATCCATAGTGTGTTTTCTTCCTATCTGATAGATCACGCACCATAATGCAATTGTTGTGCTTGGTATTGCCTGTGCCTCAGGTCTTAATGGCATCAACCCTCCTCCTGCTAAGTAATTCGTGAACACTGGGCAGTGGTACTTGTCATGCCCTTGGCCTTTGAATTTTATGCACCATACCTCCTCGTGTGCCTCTAGCTGAGGTGTCCTATCCTGTTTCAAATTCTGCATCTCCAGACATGGATTTTGCAGTTGTGCGTGGATTTGTTGGACTCGCAGACTAGCGTCTTGTATAGGGGTCTCGTGCAATCTCATTTCCATCTACAAAGCTTCGACCTGGGTGGAAAGTTTTTGCTGTGACAGTGTCATCCCCAAGTACAGTGTTAGTGATGCTACAAAACATGCGTAGTGCTGTCCATCCATCAATGTCATGTTGGTTTCACGAATCATGCCCTTCAATCTTTCATCCATATCCCAGGGGGTTTCCCTTGGGAGAATCACAATCTTCTTAAACTTGATGATTGATTGTGTTTCTGACATTGGCCTGCTAAATTCCCTGTTCAGCGCGGTTTGGATTTTTGTGATTCCTGCATTTGGATGGTCATTAGAATGCTTGATGTACCATGTTAATGCACGATCCTGCAACGTGCTTACTAGCATAGCCTTTTTGATATTTTCATCCACGACTCCTTGTGCTTCCCAGACTGCTCTTACCACAAACCATAATTGGTCCAGATCTTCATTCCCTACTCCTCTGAATACCGGTAGTTTGATTGCACTCACCATACTGAACTGTGGTGGTGGCGGAGGTGGGGAGGGTGGAGATGGAGGTGAGGAGGGTGAGACAGGTGGCGGTGTAGGTGGAGGTGGTAAGCGCGGAATCGCTACCTTATCAGACTAACCACGCTTCTTAGAGAAACTTTCGTGAGCTCCTCCTCACTTTCCCGTGAGGGGAAATTAAGGCACTGGTTTCCAATTCTTCACTACTTCTGCTTCTATAGATCTCCCCACTTCGCATTGTCCCAAACATTAATTTATTCGCATAACCTACTTTCCACACAATAGCATCTTAATCCAAGTGTTAAAAGATTTAATATACTTACCTCACGGTCCCTTGAGGAAACGTCGCTCTACCTCACTGTAGCTGACGGTCGTATCTACCGCGAACTTAGTGATAAATCCTCCTATAATTCGGTTGAGCCAATGGTCCACATCTCGTGCGATCTTATCTCCTGATGCTTCTAGTTTGCGCACTAATTCTGGAGTCCACACAATTGGTTTGTCGAGCCTACACCTTCCCTGACTGTCTACTAGCTCCGTGATCCACTTATACAGCTCAGAAGGAAAGGATGCAAAGAAAATTTCGCAGATTTCCATATATAAGTAGCGTTCCAACCACTGTTCCTTAGATACTCGTGGATTTCTTTTTTCCTACGCCGCGAACTCATGAATATTCTTGTCCAACCACCCTTCAATTTCTTTCTTTGTTGGATTCTAGTGGTATGACATAAAACATCCCTTATGCAGATCCCGGTCCTGGAAACAGAACCATTTGTTGGCTTGTAGGGGCTTGACCCAGGTTTAGAGGTGATTTAGCCAAACAAATCCTGGTACCACTGGCCCTTTCAGCAATAGTCTGCAAAGCGCGGACTGAGGTCTCATTGAAGTAGTATGGGAGGGTGCTAGAACCAGGTTTCCACACCTTGGGGATGTCTGATGAGCTCTGGCGGTCCACAGTTTGACCCAGGGCACACGTCACTACACACATTTATTAGTCCCTCGCAACCTGTGATGCTGCCTTCACATAGCCCTACTTGGGGTGTGACCCGTATTATTACCCAAGTTCCTTACTATTAACCTATTATTATCTAAATACTTAACATATTTGTGTAAGTCTAGTGATAATTAACAGTATATCAATCATTCATATAAGTGCGCGCAATAAACAAAGCAGTATAATGTATAGAATGCAATATACAAGCAGATGCACAGAAATTGGAATCAACTTCTCTTTATTATTCTTCTTTTAAGGCTATAGACTTGACACCGCCCTACGCAGTCAGCTGCGGTGGTCTACGCACTCATTTGTGGACTCTACCAGGCCTCTATGCACTCAGCTGTAGAGCCTCTTCCTACTACTACGACCCAATACACTTAGACTCTTACTCTATGCTCGAACCATTTTTATTCCTCTATCTCTAATTCGTTAATTCGCTATATTTACAACTTAGAGCCTCCCTCTATTTATACAATCCCATGGTTCACGGACCATGGGTAGGCTGACATGACATTACATTACAACCCTTAGGGTGGACAACCATATGACTCAACCTATACTTCGCGCTCCACGCCCGCAATTTGCGGAGTCTTACAATACATTTGACCAAAACTTGGGCTTTGAGCCCCAAAACATGCTGTGGGGGGATCTGATGCCCAACAACCTTGAAATCCTCCATGTGCAACACCCATACCCTAATTCTGAGGTTGATTTATTTTTTGCATTCGATATGTAGGGGTCTGCTCCATCATCAATTCATAGTTTCGACAGTTTTGCTCATCATGCCCAACTAACTTACAGAAGGTACAAAATAGTTGTTGTAGAAATTTTGCAAGAGGTGAGAATGGCCAGTTGCGTGATTCCTAGCTATCTAGTAGATAGCGCACCATAAGGGTACTCTTGTGCTTGGTCCTGCAATATTCTCTGGTTTCAAAGGAACATAACCTCCTCCAATCAAGTAATTCTGATAAAAAGGGAAGTGATCCTTATCATGTCCATTGTATTTTCATTTTATAAACCACACTTTAGCTCACACCTCTGGCTGAGCTTCCCTTCCTGTCCTCAAGATCTATAACTCCATGTGCAGGTTTGCGAGCTGCAACTGAATCTGTTGCACTCCAACATTCGTATCCTGCATTGGTGAGGCTTCCGACCTCATCGCAATCTCTATAGCCTCTGCCTGTGTTCCTATATTCTGTTGTGATAATGGTAATCTCAGATGAGGAAACAATGAAGCAATGGGTCAGTCTTTGTGTTGATCATCTGTGATCTTCATATTATCCTACTGAATCATCCATTTTAGCCTTTAATTGAAATCCCAAGAGGACTGATTTACCCGCTGTTGTATTTCCTTAAACTCGGTTACAGACTGCGCTTGAGACTTAGGCTTCTTAAACTCACTGTTCAATGCCTACTGAGTCTCTGCCATTGTCACTCCAAGTATATCCATACAGAACTTGATGTACCAAGTCAATGCTCTATCCCGCAGCACTGTGACCAGTTGCGGTTTCTCCATATTATTATCTCTAATATGTTGCACTATCCATACAACATCTGTGACAAACCAAAACTATTCAGGGTCTTCTTTTCCCACCCCTTTGAAGATCAACACCTTCATTGCATTCACCATGTTGAATGGTTGATGCGGAGGTGGAGGTGTAGGTTTATGGGGTGGAGGTGGAGGTGGTGGTGGAGTGGATGGATGGGGTATTCCCAGGATACCCTAGCTGAATATCTGCAGAGCGCTTCGTGGTGTTCTAAGAAATGTCCCCTCGTCATCACTATAAGATGATCCTAACAGCGGACTGTATTTAGAACCTGATTCTTCGTTCCTTCTGAAGGGTTTTCCACTTCGCATAGTCCAAAACATCAATGTAATGGCATAACCCGTTTCTCACACAACAACATCTTAATCTAAGTCTTCAGGGATTTTAAGTACTTACCTCGCGGTCCCTTGAAGAGCTCGCACTCTTCTTTTCTGTAGTTGATAGTTGTGTCGATCGCGAGCTTAGTGACAAATCCTCCTAAGATACGATCAATATAGTGATTGATAGCCCACACGATGTTATTTTCTGAAGCTTCCAAGCACTTCACCAGTTTTGGAGTCCACACAATAGGGCCATCAAGCCTCCACGTACCCTGACTGTCTGCTAATCTGGACAACCACTCATGTAATTCACAAGGAAAGAAACAGAAAAAGGATTTTGTCTCGTTTGTGTACAGGTATGTATTCAACCACTATTCCTTGGATAATCGCGGGTTTCTATTCTCCAAAGCTGCAAACACATGCAAATTTCGATTGATCCACTTCTTAATTTCCTTCTTAGTAGGAAACCACTTATTCGACATCACACATTCCTTAGACAGATCCTGGTCCTGGCAACGAAACCATTTGT
This sequence comes from Pinus tabuliformis, assembly GCA_031772625.1. Classification (NCBI taxonomy): domain Eukaryota; kingdom Viridiplantae; phylum Streptophyta; class Pinopsida; order Pinales; family Pinaceae; genus Pinus; species Pinus tabuliformis. Next base: position 1,236,362,666 of record CM062816.1, read on the forward strand.
TGGCTTAATGGGGCCTAACCCATGTTTAGCATTATCTGCACCAACAAATAAAACCCTAAGTGCTCGCCCTTTTGGAAACAACTTGCAGAGCGTAGGCTGTAGTCTAACCCAGAGCAATATTGGGGGATGCTAGAACTAGGTTTCTGCATCGAGATGCCTGTGTGATGTGTTCCTATAGTTATTAAGGCTTAAATCTACCTTCCCGCACCTCTAACCCTTCCGAACAAACAACTACTGTAAATCTATCTAAACCTCTTCCAGATCTTCGTGAAGGTTCGTAATTATACTTATCATGCATAAAGATTATAGATCTACTACTTTCGCACAGTAAACAAGCATTAATTCATGTAAATCATAACATATAGCGAAGATACATAAACTTTTCAAAAGTAATAATTAAGACACAAATGCATCATAATTGGCTCAAAATAGTCTTTATTAAGTATAATCATTCATATACAAACATATTTTCCCTGTGCACTCAGCTGTAAGGGCCAGCGCACTCAGCCTGCAGAATTACCAAGGTCTCTATGAACTCAGCTACAGGATCCTTCCCCTTTCGCCTAAGTATAGAAATAGACCTTTCCTGCCTTAGCACCCTTGCCTTTACAATGATTATTTTCTATATGGTACTTTTTAAGACTCATTATGACTTATCTATATATAACATCTGCTTTATAATACCATGGTCGACGAACCATGGGCATGTCTCAAAACCACTCTATCACCTACCCACCCAAGGGACTAAAGTCCCTTTGACTTGTACTAGATTTGCGGTCCCCTTTCACATTTCACAGAGAATTTACACTTGTTACAAAAAGATATTACAAAACTGACCCAAAACATGACGAAAATGACCCTAGGGACCCTATCCCAACAAATATATAACTAGGTTCAGTTTTCATAATGACATTTGTAATCATGATTTTATGTATTTGATGTAAGAGAAAAACAAATTCATTATTTTCATTCTTGATGCATGGGTTTCATATTCAAGGTAAATTTATTTATATCTGAAGCACCCATTGAGTTCTTTTAGGGCTTCTCATTGAGTCAAAAAGTCAATTAAGTCATTGTCATGTATGGAATGCCCTTTTGGGTATATTGTATCATGTCAAGAAAATTATTGTAAGTCATAAAATGTGTCAAAGAACATACAAGACCTTTTCAAACAAGAAACATCAAGTCATCCTTCAAGAAAGAACAATTCAACCTACAAGGTGATAAGTTGGCCTCATGAAAGGGTTGCTCGACCAGCTAGAGAGACTATATATAAGAGATATTGACCTCATTTAGAAAGGCATCCAATCAAGCAGCAACAAGTTTGATTAAGGAAGATAAGAATACAGTAAATAAGCCTCAACACACAAAGACGAGAAGAAGAGATAAATCAAAATTTTGGATCTACTTTAGTGTTATATCTCTCACATGTGTGAGGATCCAGGGCATCATCTTACTGTAGCAAGATCAAATTGAAAATATACTAGGTGAGGCTGAGTTTGGGCATCAAGAGAATCTACTTTTGAATTCTAAGCATTAAAGAGAAGAAATAAAGTCAAGCGAAATAAATAAGGACTCAAATATTCCCTAAAGGCAATCACACATGTAAAATTACGTGACTATTGGGGGCCAAAAATTGCAGGTCAAAGGAGTTGACAATTGTTGTGGTCAAAGTTGTTGGGGTCTAGGTTTTTTTTGTAAGTTCTTTAAGAGAATCTCATCAAAGGAAGGTTTGGCTGAAGGGGTATTTCTCAAGGGTAATAGATCTTGGAATTTGTCATTTGAAGTTCTATAAGAAGAGAAGAGTTCTTGTGTGTTTTCCTCTCAAGAGGAGAGGTTTTAGCCCTGGATGAAAACCTACATTTTGTATCTCCTTGTCTCATTGATCCTAATTTTTTGGTAGTTTTTTTATGATAGACAACATTAATAATAATTAAGTGAAAGAAAAATAAAACCAAGTTAAGTAAAAATACATCACAAGAAATTATCAAAGTAAGATAAATCACCTAATCTAGTTTCCCTTAGAATTCGCAACATGGTACTAGAGCTAAGGTGACTACAACAAGAAGAAGACGAATCTTGAAGATCACATCATTGAATAAGGATACATAATGGTCGGGTAAACTAAGGAGAATCAAGGAGGACCATCCATCACATCACAATGATCACATCATCACAACTCTTGGAAGAAGGAAAAAGACCTCAAAAGCCCTACCTCTATTGAAAGAAGGACTCTACATTTGAAGAACCTTTGGAAGCCTCCACATTCTACATTATAATCTAAGGAAGGAAGAAGAATAATTTCCATCATCATCAAATAAATCAAGGTGATGTCCATCACATTGAAGCAAAGGTCACATATCCAACATCCTTGAAGAAGATCATCAAAGCTACATCATCAAGAAGGGATCACATTGAAGACATCATCATCTAAGAACATATTCAATTGAAAAGTAATTATATTTGTATTTATGTTTGAATCTACTATCAACATTACTTCATTCTATAAGGAGAGAAACAAACTAGTTGGGTCATCAAATTTCCTTGCATGGAAAAAGAGGATAGATTTGATCCTCATAGAGAATGAAGTTATTGAATATGTTAAGGTTTCAGTATCCAAATCATCTTAAGAGAAAGATAAATAATTACCAAAGTATATGAAAGAGGAAATAAAGGCTCAAATAATCCTCATAGGATCAATCAGGGGTTCCCTCATCCCTTATGTAGCAAAATTGGAGAAATCAAAGGATATCTATGAGAAGTTGGAGGAATTATTTTCTGTGAGCACCGTAGGAGAAGTCATATCATTGAGAACCAAATTATACAAAATGAAGTTATCAAAGGAAGAATGGATAGCCTCATACCTTATTAGGGTGTCTCAAATAAGAGATCAACTACAAGAACTAGGAGAAATAATTTCTATTAAAGAAATGACCATCGTTGTGTTCAATGCACTACCTGTTGAATTGGGCAACTTTGTATCAAGTATATAGGAAACAAGGAAGCCACTCCATTCAGTGAACTTTGGTCATTATGTATGATTGAAGAAACTAGGTTGAAGGGAAAAAATGATGTTGGATTAAATGAACAAGTTAAAGCATATGTTGCCATGGCGAGGAGAAAAGGAAAGTGTGGAAAGTTTTATCCATGGAAAAAGAAGAATATCGATATGTCAAAGGTACAATGCTATGATTGTAATGAATATTGGCACTTTAAAACAAATTTTCCCAAACTCAAGAAGGACAACAAGAATATAAAGGAAAAAAAATCAAGCCTATGTTACCCAAGAAGTGGAAGAATAAAAAAAAGAAGAAAGCAAAGAAGGAGGAAGTCAAATATCTCTACTATGATTGAGATAATCTCCTTCACTTAGTTCTTTTCATTTATAGAAAATTATAGGAATCATAACAAGTATGATAGGATGCATTATAGAAAGATAGAGATGACATCATTATAGACGCATGGAAGGATAGATGAAGTAGAAAGTCTACATGGTTATAGTAGTCATCATGATAGAAATGGCATCTCCACTGACAGCATATAACAAAAACCAAGTAGAAGTATATATGGTTGGAGGAAAGTCATCTATAAAGATAAAAGATAAATAAAGGTCATCAAACATCATCATTATTAGAAGGAGCATATGCAAAATGAGGATCATCGATGATGCAGGAGCATTAGGGCTTCCAAGTCATCAAGATTTTTGGAGATAAAACTCCAAACAAGGTTTCAACATGGAAAATGAATTTTATTTCCTTATTGTAAATAATTTTAATTTCTTTATTTTTTAAAGAATTGTAGATAGAGATAATATTTAGTAGATAGGTTTTTTAAGAAGAAAATCTACTTTTTAAGGCATGAAAAAATTTAGGAAATAAATCATGAGAGGTTGTAGGAGAAAAATTCTTTGTAGAAATTAGAAAGTTGTTAGGATAAGAAAATTTTTAGAAATCTTAGAAATTATTGGGGTGCTTTTAGGATTTAGAAAACTATGGATAGGCAAGATTTTTTCAATAAGGCAAAGGCACCTTGAAAAGCATGAGTGATTTGTGGATTGATTTATGGATATAGAAAATTTTATTTTGTTTGTATATGTTATTATAAGATTGTAAGAGTGAGGGGAAAACTAATAGCCAAATTAATGTGACATCGGGCCAAGAGAGGAATGAATACTTTTGTAATTGAATGACATGATTTTATTAATGAAAGGATTTTTCATTATGTTCATAAATTGTCTCGTGTATCTATGTAATGGATAATAGTTATACTTTGTGCATGCTCTAGAATTGACTGTAAGTGAAGTAGGATTTTTTATATGAAATGTTTTTGAAGAAAAAATTAAGGGCCCAATGGTGAAGTGATTTATTGTGTGATCATGAGAAGGTGAATTTTGCAGGAAAATTGATTCTTTTCTTGCATCAATCGATATCCTCCAATAGATTCTTCATAAGAAGGTTTACCTCTACTTGGAAGAAGAAAGTGTCTCACTAATTGTCTACATTAAACCTTGTGTGGGATTCATTATTTATAAGGGTAAAAGTATGGTGTCAAAGGAGTGCAACATGTCAAGTTGGTTGAAGTACTTTCATATTCAAGAAATGAAAGAAAGTTTCTAGAAGAAATTCTAGATGACCAAAAGAAGTAAGAGGCATGTATATATTTGATAGATAAATTCATGTCAACATATAGTTGCAGATAACATGGTTGAATTCTCTATCTCATGAGCATGATCGAAGAAGAAGGATATCTTCCATTAGAATGATTCATGAAGGCATGTATACAATATTCCTTGAATCATTTTAAGATGAAATCAACATAATATGACATCATATGGAAGATGAGGTAGTTGAAAAATCATGGTTCCTATAATGAAGGAACTATGTATAGAAGTTCCTTGGGAATCAATATGTGAAGAAAGGAAGAAGAGTTTGTGAAAGATGCAACTAGAGTCATGTAAGATAAGATAAGTGATCAATGTTTGATAACTAGAAGAATTAGTTATGACATATCCATGGAAGAAAAAGGTATGAAGACCTTGATATGTATACTACAAAAGAAGAATCTTGGTAATGAATGTTTTGGAGATGAGTTCATACATGTGTAGGATGTTGATGTTGCAAGAATTCGATGTCATGAAAAAATGCCATCATAAAAAGGTAACTTTGATTTGATGTTCATTTTGATTTTTAAAAACATCTGGTTGGGTTAATACATGGCTACTAAAAGAGGGTTTTATAAGTCAACGACAACTAGTACTCATGAGATTAGATGGAATATCGTGAAAGAAAAATGAATTAGAAGAAGTAGTTGTATGAAGGATAGCTAGATGTGGACTAGAATATCACTTTCAAAAGAAGAGAAGGATGATATGACTATTGGTATCATTGAAAATAGAGTTATGTAGAAGATGGTCAATGCCCTATGAAGAAGTAATGATGAAGAAGGCTCCACAATGAAGAAGATGGAGTTCATTACATGACGCAAAAAGAGGAGCCCTATAAGCAACATATAGTACCATAATATCCACCAAAGAGTAGAGAACTATTGTTGGAAACAAGTCCATAGTTGATAGGGAGCTTGGGCAGGTACCTTATTAAAAGGGATCTTGGGTATATTCATTTTATAGGAATGAGTTAATCCTCCCTAGTTGAGATGGAGAGATAGACACATAATTCTTGTTTTCATGTTATGAATAAAGAATGGAGGATTGTGTAAGCATCTAGTTTTCGATACTCTTTCAAGATGTGGTAGGGAATCCAATAGGTAAGAGTAGTCAAAGAGGAAATTCCTCAAAGATGTGTTATTCCAAGACAGGAATTTTCCTGGAAGGACATACCTTTTGAACATGTAGGTGGGGTATGTGCCTTAAGAGGTCATGATGATGGTTTCTATCAGTCATTGTGTCGCAAACATTGTGCTATGATATTGTGGAAAGATAAAGTTGTTAGTCAAGGCCTTTCTATGTGACAAGGTTGGTTGATATGATGAGATGCAATAAGATAAGTCGAAATAATAGCTTATGATAAGGCTTACCAATCTGACTCTTCTTATGAGAATTATTTAGTATGAGAATGTCCAAGTACCTTGTATAGATTATGAACACCTCCCTACTTAAAAGGGAGCACTGAAATATATAACTAGGTTTAGTCTTCATAATGAAATATGTAATCATGTTTTTATGTATTTGATGTAAAGAGAAAAGGAAAATCATTATTGTCATTCTTGATGCATGGGTTTCACGCTCAAGGTAAATTTATTTACAGTTTAAGCACCCATTGAGTGCTTTTAAGGCTTGTCATTAATTCAAAAAGTCAATAAAGTCATTGTCATGTAAGGAAGACCATTTTGGGCATGTTGTATCATGTCAAGAAAATTATTATAAGTCTTAAATGTGTCAAAGACCCTACAAGACATGTTCAAACAAGCAACATCAAGAGAGCCTTCAAGAAAGAATAAGTCAGCCTACAAGGTGACAAGTTGGCCTCATGAAAGGGTTGCTTGACTAGCTAGAGAGACTGTATATAAGAGAGATTGACCTAATTCGGAAAGGCATCCAATAAAGCAACAACAAGTTCAATCAAGGAAGATAAGAAGACAAGAAGGAAGTTGGATCTGTTTTAGGGTTATATCTCTAACACATGTGAGGAGCTAGGGCATCATCTTTCTGCAGCAAGATCAAATTGAAAATATTCTAAGTGAAGTTGAGTTTGGGTATTAAGAGAATCTACTTTGGAATTTGTTGTATGGAAAACCCAACACCCCCCATTTTTGACTTATTGATTCAAATAATGGGGACCCTTTCTATAAATTTTTAGCCAAGCATATTTTATGATTTTCATTTAAGTTAATTGGCTTACAATCTTATCATTTTTTTTTTATTTCCATCAGATTTATGTTTTGATTGTTTCATTGAATCCGAATTTTCATAAGATTTCCATCGATACTTGTTTCGACTCATTGGGTCAACCGGTTTGTAAATGACACTCCTTTGAAGTTTGCTCATTTTCTCCCCTGGACTAAAAATGTAAATAAATAAATAAAATTTTGATTTTTCGTAGCTAATTAAGATCAATAGTCATTCATTGTAAATATTGAATTTTAGTTAACTTTTATTAATTTTGCATTTTTCCACTAACGGTCCTACAAAATGACCCAACTAAATCATACAACAGATGAAAACGCATTTTGTGATCTTGCTCCAACTTATTATTTTAAAACAAATTGCTAAGAGCAGATTTTCAAAATTGCAAAATAATTATAGTTCAATTTGTAGGATTAATAATTCACACAAGGCCACTCATCTTCATTAATATAATAACCCTCGAAACCAAAATCACAAAAAACTTATAAAAAAATCATATCCTGAAAAATTTCAAAAAAAAAATTCTCGCAAAATTCCTAAAAAAAAATAAAATTAAACATTAACATTGAGCATTTAAAACATGTGATATGTAACACGCTGATGCGATCATGCTTCGAACTCATGTTCATTTCAATTCATTTACTTTACATTCATTCAAATCTATTTTGGATGAATGAGTAGTGTGATATATATATAGATTGAATTTTAAATATAATATTTAATTATTTTAATGTAGTTTATGTTTATTAATTAATATTTAATATTAATTTTAAATTAATTAATATATAATATATTATTAATTAAATTAAATTAAAATTAAGTGTATATTTTAGTTAATTAGATTAATACTAATTATTAATTAGTTTGTAAATAATTAATTTAGTTTATAGTTAGATTAAAATTAATTATTAGATAACTAAAATTTAATTTAGGATTAAAATTTAATTAAAAAACTCTAATTTTTATCCCAGTAACAGAAATTCCAGAATTCTCGCAGTTTTGACTCTTAAACTTTGTAGGTTCATAGATTGAGTTTTACTTGGACAAATGAGGCCCAGGATGGTTCATTGGAAAGATAAAATCACGGAGAACATTTTTTAGAAGGTTTAATTAATATAATTGATCATTTATTGGGTCTAAAATCCAGCATAAGATCAAGCTACGAGTTTTTAACAAAACCAATTTTTCTGAATTTTATTTTTTGCATTTTCATTTGCCCAAGCCTCTTCTGAATGCAAATCCATTCATCAATGATATACTTGGCCAATTAAATCATCATAGGAATCAATAGAAAGCTCATATTTCCTTTTCAATTATTTATTTAATTGAATTTGATTGGATTTGTTTTAATTCCAGATTTAACATTTTGATTTTATTTTTGCATTTTAATTTTGTTTTGATTTGATTTGTAGGAAAACAATTGAAGAGCTGAAGAGAAAAGAAACTCAATCAATGAGAAGGCTTTACAAATAGAAGAATGAAATTACGAGCTAATGAAAATTGATTAACAAATTTATTCTTCAACAAACTTTCTTATTCTAAATTCTTTTGTAAATAATATAAATACCAGATTGTAGAATGTAATAAAGGCTTCTCTCCTATGCAATTCTATAATTCTAAAAGCACTGCTGTAATAGGGATTTAGAGTCGTAGGTGGGATGAGTAAAAAATCTCAAATCTGGGGATTATTGAGGATTTTTCTTTTGCATTCTGAATTATGTATGAAAGACAGAGTTTGCATTATTGTGGCTCTTGTTTTGAAAGAAGAAGTTCAAGTATTGTAAAGGACTATTAGAGACCAGAGCTGGAGAAATGGATTCAATAAATTGATATTTATAATACTATTATTTTAAATGTTAGTTTCATTTTATGATGACAAGAATGTGTCAATTTACTTTCATATTTGTGTGCTTTTGTCGGTATAGGTAATTTGTCTCTATTTTATGTTATTATTTATCTCTGATCCTATGGGCTAAATTCTTATTATGAGTAATTGTTTACTCAGAAATCTGTCTTTTAATACCAGTTTAATAAATAGTGATATGTTGTGAACTTTTTCTGCATATTATTTTTTAATTATTCAAGTTATTGATTAAATGATCAAAATCATTCTACAAACTTTTTCCTGAGTGTTGTTGGTTAATTATTTAAGTTAAGAGGTTCCTAAGTAGGATGTGTTTGGTATTCATAATGTCACTTAATTGAACTAATTCGTTAGCTTGATATTCATTATAATCCACACATATTTAAATCCCAATAATTTAAATATCTTGCTCTCAGTTGGGTTAGATCTATATTTGCTTAATTGAGATAGAATTAGGACTTAGTTCCTTTTTCTTGCGTTATAGAATAAGTTTGAATTTAGATTAATTCCTACATCCTTTTAAGTCTTCTTCCCAAAGAGGAAAATTTTAGTTGTGGCTTGGCTAAGCCCAAAATCAGCTTAAGGATCACTTTCTTGTCTGATCAACAAGAGGGTTGATCTGATGTCTCTTCTCCATTGGTGAATGAAAGTTATATTTTAAATCCATTGGAGATTGAAAGAAGGTAGCTAGACCTAGTTAAACGAGTCTAAACGACCATTCCAAATGAAAAAGGAGTTGCTTTAAGGTCTAGACCGGGTGGTCATCCCCCATGTTGTTGCAACGAATTTTGAGGCTTCAACATTTTGGTGCTAGAAGGAGGGCCTGAAACTTGTTGTCTAAGTGGAGTCTTTGTATTCTAACATCTTATTATTTATCACAATGGCTCCTCTTAAACTTCCAATTTGGAGTTGTATCCATGGACGTGCATCTTCCAATACTCCACCTGAAGTGGTAAGACTCTTGTCTCAGGTAAAATTTAATGGTAAGAGAAATTCTTCTGCTTTTAATCATGCCTTTCAATTTATTCAAGAATTTTTGAATTATGATTTTCAAGGAATTGATGAAGGCATTTTATGTAGAATCTTTACTCTCACATTCATGTCAAAAGCCAAAAACTGGTGTCGAACTCTTCCAGTTGCCTCAATTCACAACTGGGATCAATTTGTTAGAATGTTCCTTTGTAAATTTGACGGCTATAACTACGAACATGTATGTGACAATTTTAAAGATTTACAAAGATTAGAAAATGAATTTTTGATTGATTTTACCATCAAGTTTTGCTTAAATTATTTGAAATTTAAAATTGAAGAAAAACCTACGATGATAAATTATTAAATTGCTATGAACATATTTGCTCTCTTCCTCCTATTCATAATCCATGTGAAAGTATTTCAATCTTTTCTCAGACTCCTTCCAATTATATTAACACAATTGAGAATTCCAATATGAAGATGCAAAAAAATGATGATGAAGTGGCCTCCATTATGTACGATCAATTTCTTCATTTAGTGTGCACTTCTTATAGTATTGATAGTGATCAAGATGCACCTTCACATGTAAGCGAATCTCAAACACAAAGCTTGGAGAATTTTACTATTCAAGTGCAAGAAGATACTAGCAATAATGTTGAAGAAGATACCAATTTGAAATCTAAAAATCAGTATGTGTTAAATTCAGAAAATCAGAACATAAATCAGCAAGTACAAGCAGTGAAAAAAGTTTCTAATAATTCGCAGCTTGCTGTACAAATTTTTGAATTCTTTTCGGATGAGCGAATGTCAAATTCAGGACAACAAAACAACATTCTTCAACAAAGCACAAGTACATAAATGAATGATCTCAAATCTAAAATTTACAATGAACAAAATGCACAAGATATATCGAATAGAAACATTTTTAATTCCATTACTTCTGATTCTCATTTTTCCCTTTATCCTGATATTTTTTCTGATCGCAATTTATCCCCTCTTGATATTAATGATATTTCAGAAAATAGAAAGGTTGATCTTAATGAATTGCAATTAGTTTTTATCAAGATAGAGAATTAAGTATTGATTATTCTTTTGGCATTAATGAATATGTGTTTTATATCCCTTCTTGTTTTGATACATTGAATGAGATTGAAAGGAATTCCAACAAATTTCGTGAGGTCATTTATGATAGTTACTTTGAAATTGAGGATATAGTCTTCATGCTTACATCCTCATAATCAATGTCGAATCAAATTTGAAAATGAAGAACACTCAAATTTAGAAATTGTTTCAAACGATTTTCATTTTCAAACAATTTATCATACTCATGATTTCAACATTCGAGAAAACATTTCAATCTATGATTTATATGATGATCAATATCTCATTCCTATTCATACTCATGATTCTCTTTCTAATTCACAAGTTGGTATTAGAAGTCATTCAACTTCTATTATTCTCACCAAGTCTTGTGAAAAGGAAATTATTTTAAATCAATCCCAATTGTGCTATAACAATAATTGTAACACTAGTGTAAACTATGATTTGATTTTATTATTTTTCCTTCATTTATTTTGTTTAAATTCAGATTTGTTTTCTGTTTTTAATTTTCGATTTTTAGATAATTTGTCTTGGCATATTGAGTAGCTCAGTATTCAACATTCAATTGATGTGTTTTACGAATTGGAAAATGAAGTTTCGGATTGTAATCGTGAAAATCAAGAGCTATTTCTCATCCAATTTCAACTGATGTTCATTTCTTATCTATTACTTCTACCTTCTCAAAGGCAGTGTCAATAAGATAGTGTATTTTCACAATATGACCAACAATCTAATTTAATTAATGATCTTCCATTGTATCTAACAGGTTTCCATTCATTTTTCATAGACCCCTTTGAAAAAGATTTGGAAACTTTTCCTTCACAGAAGATAGTTAATAGTTTAACGTTTGTACATAACACTAACAAATTGATGCAGGCCATTATATCTAAAAACTCATTCTCACAATTTGGCCTATCATCTTCTCTTCTGAACATCTCCCAATCAATAGTAGAAATTCATCAAGGTTTCTATGATCCAATTGAAATTCAATTGAAAAGGGCATTTCAAGAGAAGGTAATTGTAAATAAACTACTAACTGTAACTATACATTCTAAAATCATACTTATTTTCTTTAGTTTAATTTTACTCATATTTTTGTTACTAATGATTGATTTGTACATACATGAAGGAATCAAAATGCTTACATGGTTACATTAGAAGTATGACTATACCTAGTCATGTTTCCTTCATTAAGTTAGAAATAAGAATAGATTAATTTAAATTAGATTTTTTTTTGTTTGCATTTATTTCATTATTTCAGTTTTCAATAAAGAAAATAACAAATCTGACTTCTTCTGTGCCTCCCCTTTTAGTTTTGGAAGAATGGCTTAGTACCTTTTAGAGGCTCTTGAAAAATAAGATCATACATATTTATGAAAACTTTAATTGTCTTGTCTTGCAAAAAAATTCATCTAAAAAATCATACAGAAATTCCAAGAATTTGCTTTAACTTGAATTTTGGACTCATAAGTATTTCTGAAAAAGAAACCACCACCACTCATGATTTGTGATGTAAATTGGAGGTGGATGAAATTTGGAAAATTCATTATTTATAATTTTAGGTTAAAAAAGTAGGTGATGTTGAACATATGAAAACTTTGAGAAATTTTGGAAGAACTTGAAGACTCATAAGGTAATATTTTCAGTCAATTTTCTTCCAGGAATAGATTTACGGGCTCATCATCATCTATGGTTATTTGTAGTTTTTATTTTTATTTTTTATTCTTTTACAATGGTAATTTTTTATTCTTTTTTTGTTTCTTTTGCAGGTTTTCATTCATTTTGGAGCCTTGAAACAAGTAGGTAACCATTTTAAATCTGCAGCATGTTCAGGGAAGTATTAATTTTTTTGTCATAATTTGAGGATTTATTAACGTTCCTTATATATTTCATTAAAATTTTGTTCATACTTTTAAAAACATTATCAGGAAATTCATGTTGCATCATTATAATATCGCAAATCTCCTCATAAGACAGTCACGATAACATATTCCTTCGATTGAATAATCTGATGGTTAATCAAATTATTGAATGGAGTTTTTATAGGAAGGAAAATTGAGTTGGGAACTTTTATTTCAAATGCTTTAATAAAATCCCAATCTTGTTGTATTTTCATATAGCATTATCAGAGCATTCCAATTTTGGGACATTTCATATAAAACATGAATTGAAGTATTGAGATATCCACCAAATTCCGGACATAATAACACATTTAATTCTATGCAGGGATTCAATTATAGAGTTGAGGCTTCTGTGATCCATATCAAGTTTACAAAAGATTTTTCGGCGAAGATCACATGAAATATCATTTATCGACGCGTTTCGAACCAACCAGTGTGGTTCATCGTCAGGACAAGTTGAAGAAACAGATCCAGCTTAGCATGTTAAATAGACCGAGCAGAGCCTCCAACAGCTAATTTGACCAACAACTAATATTGACTATTGGACCGGGATTAAAACTTTTTTAATAATAAAAAGGAGATAAGTTATACAGGGGATCAATCCCTTAATAAATAAATAAAATAATTTAAATTAGTGATAATAGTTAGTTAAAAGTTAGTAATAAATAGTTAAAAATTATAGGTTAATTATTATTTAAAAGGAAATTAGTTATAAAGGACCTCTCCTATGAATAAATTAAATGTGAATACAAGTTAAAAAATAAATAAATAAATAAATAAATGAATAAAAAAAAAATAAAAAATTAAATAAATAATAATAATAATAATAATAATAATAATAAAATAAATAATTAAATAATAAATAAATAAAAAAATAAAAAAAATAAAAAATAAAAATACAAATACAAATAAAAATAAAAATAAAAATAAAAATAAAAATAAAATAAATAATAATAAAAATAAATAATTAATAAATAAAAAAAAATGGATAAGAAAAAATAAAGTTAGAAACTAACATACAAGAAAAAATAAAATTAGAAACTAACAAAAAAAAAAGGAGGAAGGTGGCGGAAAAATGACTAGGAAAGGAGTGTTGGGACCCAACACTTATTGATTTTCCAGCCATGTTCTCTATTGAGATTGTTCGGCCTCTTTTCAATCTCAAGCACTTCCCTAAATTTCTGATGATGGAAGTGCGAAACCTTAGCAATAAGACTAGCCTCCTCAATACAAACATGATGATTGGTTTTCTCAGCATGCTCAGCTAAAGCGGAAGACTTAGTTCGCCTATGTTTAAGGTCCACTGAATGCTCACTAATCCTTTGATTAATGGAGCGACCAGTCTCCCCAATATAGGGGGTTCCACAGGAACAAGGGATCAAATACACACCTTTCATATCTTTAGGGTCGATAGGATCCTTCACTGATCTGAGGGACGCACGAATGGTTTTCAAGGACCTAAAGGTCACAGGGACATTATGCCTCCTGAGAATCCTTCCAATCTTATGAGTAGTCCCCTGAACATACGGAATATGGACACCTGGAACACGTTCCTTTGGTTCCCTTTTAGATAGAGAATTCTTGGAAGCTTTAAGGAAAGCCTTCTGACCCATGTATCTACTATAACCATTCTCAACAAAGACATCAAGGAGATGAGATTTCTCTTTCTCAAAACTTTGCTTATCCGAGATCCTTAGGGCTCTAGTAGCAAGGGTATTCAGAACACCCATCTTTTGAGCCGGGAAATCGTGGGAACTGGCATGAAGATACTGCTCAGTATGGGTTTTTTTCCAAAAAACCTGGTGGGCGAGGGAACCATCACTATTCTTAGAAATAAGAATATCGAGGAATGGAAGGCAACCATCAACTTCCTGCTCTTTAGTGAACTTAATGGCAGAGGATTGATTATTGAGATGATCGAAGAAGAGATCTAATTCTTCTTGGCCGTGAGACCAGATAACATTGGTATCATCCACATATCTTTTCCAAAGCTTAGGCAAGAGCCGAGAAGAGTTTAAAGCCTTGGACTCAAAATCTTCCATAAAAAGATTAGCAACAACAGGGGAAAGGGGTGAGCCCATGGCAACCCCACAGGTTTGCTCGAAGAACTCTCCCTCAAAACAGAAAAAGGTGGAAGTGAGACAGATCTCAACTAACTTAGCAGTGTCAGGATCTGTTAGACGGTTGATCACATCCATGGCCTCATTAATAGGGATGCAAGTGAACAGGGAAACAACATCAAAACTAACAAGAATGTCCCCAGGGTCAAGCTTGATGTCCTTGAGCTCCTCAATAAATGAAGCAGAGTCTTTTACGAAGGACTCCGTACGACCAACCAAGGGCTTAAGCTTTAACGCAAGGAACTTAGCAAGAAGGTAGGTCGGACCTCCAATGGTGTTGACAATGGGCCTTAAGGGAGCTCCATCCTTGTGAATCTTGGGGAGACCATAGATTCTAGGAGTGATAGGGTTGCTCTCAATGAGTTTATGGTGCAAGGGACTCATTGAGCTAATGGATTTAATGGCAAGGGCCACATTCCTAGCAACCTTCTTTAAAGGATTCTTGGGAAGCTTTTTGTAGCTACCACTATTTTGAAGATGATCCAACATCTTGCTGCGGTAATCAACCTTGTTAAGAATGACGGCTGCACCACCCTTGTCTGCCTTCAGAACAATGATATCCTTGTTCTGGTTTAAGGATCTGAGAGCTGCTGATTCTTCCTTGCTAAGGTTGCTCTTAGGGGGCTTAGCCTTTCTCAAGACAACCGCACAATCTTGCCTAATAGTATCCTTGATCCTATCAGGTAAACCTCTGATCCCATACTCTATGTCACAAATGATATCATCCATAGGGATCTTTTTCGAGGCTAAGGCAAAATTTAAACCTTTACCCAAAACTTTAAAAATGGAAGGGGGAAAGGAGAAACTGGAAAGATTAATAACCCTGTTACTAGAACAAGAAGAAAGGAAATGATTAATAATACCATTAGTACTATTATTTTTATTATTCTCTATATTAGAAAAGTTTGTATTAAATACTGAATCTTCATTAATATCGACCATCAAATTATTATTATTAGTATTAATGAATTTATCATTATCATTATCATTATAATTATTATAATTGTTAAAATTATTAATATTACAATTATTATTATTATCAATATTAATATTATTATTCAAATTATAATTATAATTCCTGTTCCTACTAACATTATCATTCTTATTAATCGTATTGTTATTATTATTCCTATTAATCAAATTGTTCTTATCATTCATAATATTATTATAATTAATATTCTTATTAATGATGTTATTATTATTATTCATATTATTATTATTATAATTATAATAATAATAATAATTATTATTATTAATGTTAAAATTATTAATATTATGATTAATACAAGTATTATTATTGTTAATATCAATATTATTATTATTACTTATATTATAATTCCCATCAAAATTATTCAAATTATTATCATTATAATCAATATAAACATTATTATGTGAAACAATATTGCGCGCAGGATAATTACCCAACGATGAAGGGCGGGGAAAGGGGGTTGAACCTTCTTGTCCACACCAGACCGACGAGGTAATCCAACTCCGGATGAACCCTCTCCGTCCACACCAGACCGACAAGACCATCCAACTACGGGCACTGAGATCTTTCCATACACCGAGGAAGCAGAGTGACCAGAATTCGGTAACAATGCATGCGAAACCAACGGATCAGAACCCACGCTGACCACACTGACCACATCAAATCGGCCAGCCAAATCAACGTTCGAGGACCAACTACGCAACGGGGAACCGGAGCCATCATTCGGAGCCTGCGAATTCAAAACCACTAGATCAGAATCCTGGTTGGCCACACCAAACCGGCCTGCCAAATTACCCACTGGTTTCGAGGTCCTCCTACGCAACGAGGAAGCAGAGAAAGCGGCGAAATCAAAAGGAGAAACCGCAGTTAAAACCCCAGATCAGAACCCTCCAACGCAGGCTTGGAACCTGAAGAAGGCAAGGACAGAGAATAACCTACAACCCAGTTTCTGTCTTTCGATGCCTGTGCCTGGAATAGAATCGCGTTCTGGATGATTGGCGACCGGAGGAGAGAACTCGTTATCCTCGGAGAGATTTCCCTCAATGCAGAAGTCGGGAAGAACATTCTCCTGGGAAGCAAACCCCGACTGCAGGGAGCAAGGACAGCTCGATCATCTCCAGAGTTGCTAGATAACCAATTATTAAGCGCTGACATTTGACCAGAAGAGACACGGCTACGGGAAGCTGCTCCCACGGATTTATCAAGAACCGCTGAATTCCCAACGAGACTTTGAAACTTAGAAGCTTGATTCTGCTTCCGAATCTCCTCTAACCGAAGGGACTTCAGAGCCGAACAGGCATCTATTCTGGCCCAAAGAGAGGCCGAAAATAAGTTTCCGAGATCCAGATGCAAATCCAAAAGAAACGAGAAAGCAGATTCAGGGATTTTCTGACCATTCGTGCATCCCTCAGATCAGTGAAGGATCCTATCGACCCTAAAGATATGAAAGGTGTGTATTTGATCCCTTGTTCCTGTGGGACCCCCTATATTGGGGAGACTGGTCGCTCCATTAATCAAAGGATTAGTGAGCATTCAGCGGACCTTAAACATAGGCGAACTAAGTCTTCCGCTTTAGCTGAGCATGCTGAGAAAACCAATCATCATGTTTGTATTGAGGAGGCTAGTGTTATTGCTAAGGTTTTGCACTTCCATCATCAGAAATTTAGGGAAGCGCTTGAGATTGAAAAGAGGCTGAACAATCTCAATAGAGAAGATGGCTGGAAAATCAATAGGTGTTGGGTCCTAGCACTCCTTTCCTAGTCATTTTTACGCCACCTTCCTCCTTTTTTTTTTTTTTCTTGTATTTTAGTTTCTAATTTTTATTTTTTCTTATCCATTATTTATTTATTTATTAATTATTTATTTTTATTGTTATTGTTATTATTATTATTATTATTTTTATTTGTATTTGTATTTTTATTATTATTTTTATTTATTTATTTATTTATTATTTACTTTTATTGTTATTGTTGTTGTTGTTATTATTATTATTATTATTATTTATTTATTATTATTATTATTTATTTATTTATTTAATTTATTTTTATTTATTTATTTATTTTTATTGTTATTTATTATTATTATTATTATTATTTATTTAATTTATTTTTATTTATTTATTTTTTTAACTTGTATTCACATTTAATTTATTCATAGGAGAGGTCCTTTATAACTAATTTCCTTTTAAATAATAATTAACCTATAATTTTTAACTATTTATTAATAACTTTTAACTAACTATTATCACTAATTTAAATTATTTTATTTATTTATTAAGGGATTGATCCCCTGTATAACTTATCTCCTTTTTATTATTAAAAACGTTTTGATCCCGATCCAATAGTCAATATTAGTTGTCTGTCAAATTAGCCGTTGGAGGCTCTGCTCGGTCTATTTAACATGCTAAGCTGGATCTGTTTCTTCAACTTGTCCTGACGATGAACCACACTGGTTGGTTCGAAACGCGTCGACAAATGATATTTCATGTGATCTTTGCCGAAAAATCTTTTGTAAACTTGATATGGATCACATAAGCCTCAACTCTACAATTGAATCCCTGCACAGAAAAGCCATTGCAACCAAGGTCCATCATTTTGAACGGGCACGCTTGCAGGTTTCAAGGTTGAAGTCAGATCTAGTGTTTCTGAAAAGATGCAGAGACTCCTCCACCATCCTTGTCTTTGCCCGAATTAAGCATCGCCTTCACACTCCCCAAAACCATCAGGTTTTCCTTAAGGCGAGTTTGGCGTTAATAAGGGCGGAGATCAGCAAGGTCAGAAAATCCCTGAATCTACTTTCTCGTTTTCTTTTGGATTTGCATTTGGATCTCAGGAACTTATTTTCGGCCTCCCTTTGGGCCAGAATAGATGCCTGTTCAGCTCTGAAGTCCCTTCAGTTAGAGGAGATTCGGAAGCAGAATCAAGCTTCTAAGTTTCAAAGACTCGTTGGGAATTCAACGGTTCTTGATAAATCCGTGGGAGCAGCTTCCCGTAGCTGTGTCTCATCTGGTCAAATCTTAGCGCTTAATAATTGGTTATCTAGCAGCTCTAGAGATGATCGAGCTGTCCTTGCTCCCTGCAGGTCAGGGTTTGCTTCCGAGGAGAACGTTCTTCCCAGCTTCTGCGTTGAGGGAAATCTCTCCGGGGATAACGATTTCTCTTCTCCGGTCGCCAATCATCCAGAATGCGATTCTGTTCCAGGCGTAAATCAGGCATCGAAAGACAGAAACCGGGTTGTAGGTTATTCTCTGTCCTTGCCTTATTCAGGTTCCAAGCCTGCGCTAGAGGGTTCTGATCCGGGGGTTTTAACTGCGGTTTCTCCTTTTGATTTCGCTGCTTTCTCTGCTTCCTCGTTGCGTAGGAGGACCTCGAAACCAGTGGGTAATTTGGCAGGCCGGTTTGGTGTGGCCAACCAGGATTCTGATCTAGTGGTTTTGAATTCGTAGGCTCCGAATGATGGCTCTGGTTCCCCGTTGCGTAGTTGGTCCTCGAACGTTGATTTGGCTAGCCGATTTGATGTGGTCAGCGTGGGTTCTGATCCGTTGTTACCGAATTCTGGTCACTCTGCTTCCTCGGTGCATGGCAAGATCTCAGTGCCCATAGTTGGATGGTCTTGTCGGTCTGGTGTGGATAGAGAGGGTTCGTCTGGAGTTGGATTACCTCGTCGGTATGGTGTGGACAGAGAAGGTTCGACCCCCTTTCCCCGCCCTTCGTCGTTGGGTAATTATCCTGCGTGCAATATTGTTTCACATAATAATATTTATATTGATTATAATGATAATAATTTGAATAATTTTGATGGGAATTATAATATAAGTAATAATAATAATATTGATATTAACACAATAATATTTGTATTAATAATAACATTAATAATTTTAACATTAATAAAAATAATAATAATAATAATAATAATATGAATAATAATAATAACATCATTAATAAGAATATTAATTATAATAATATTATGAATGATAATAACAATTTGATTAATAGGAATAATAATAACAACACGATTAATAAGAATGATAATGTTAATAGGAACAGGAATTATAATTATAATATGAATAATAATATTAACATTGATAATAATAATAACTGCAATATTAATAATTTTAACAATTATAATAATTATAATGAAAATGAAAATAATAAATTCATTAATACTAATAATAATAATTTGATGGTCGAGATTAATGAAGATTCAATATTTAATACAAACTTTTCTAACATAGAGAATAATAAAAATAATAGTACTAATGGTATTATTAATCATTTCCTTTCTTCTTGTTCTAGTAACAGGGTTATTAATCTTTCCAGTTTCTCCCTTCTCCCTTCCGTTTTTAAAGTTTTGGGTAAAGGTTTAAATTTTGCCTTAGCCCCGAAAAAGATCCCTGTGGATGATATCATTTGTGACATAGAGTATGGGATCAGAGGTTTACCTGATAGGATCAAGGATACTATTAGGCAAGATTGTGCGGTTGTCTTAAGAAAGGCTAAGCCCCCTAAGAGCAACCTTAGCAAGGAAGAATCAACAGCTCTCAGATCCTTATTTATTTATTTATTTTTATTGTTATTTATTATTATTATTATTTATTTATTTATTTAATTTATTTTTATTTATTTATTTATTTTTAATTTTTTTTTTAACTTGTATTCACATTTAATTTATTCATAGGAGAGGTCCTTTATAACTAATTTCCTTTTAAATAATAATTAACCTATAATTTTTAACTATTTATTAATAACTTTTAACTAACTATTATCACTAATTTAAATTATTTTATTTATTTATTAAGGGATTGATCCCCTGTATAACTTATCTCCTTTTTATTATTAAAAACGTTTTGATCCCGATCCAATAGTCAATATTAGTTGTTTGTCAAATTAGCCGTTGGAGGCTCTGCTCGGTCTATTTAACATGCTAAGTTGGATTTGTTTCTTCAACTTGTCCTGACGATGGACCACACTGGTTGGTTCGAAACGCGTCGACAAATGATATTTCATGTGATCTTTGCCAAAAAATCTTTTGTAAACTTGATATGGATCACATAAGCCTCAACTCTACAATTGAATCCCTGCACGGAAAAGCCATTGCAACCAAGGTCCATCATTTTGAACGGGCACGCTTGCAGGTTTCAAGGTTGAAGTCAGATCTAGTGTTTCTGAAAAGATGCAGAGACTCCTCCACCATCCTTGTCTTTGCCCGAATTAAGCATCGCCTTCACACTCCCCAAAACCATCAGGTTTTCCTTAAGGCGAGTTTGGCGTTAATAAGGGTGGAGATCAGCAAGGTCAGAAAATCCCTGAATCTGCTTTCTCGTTTTCTTTTGGATTTGCATATGGATCTCAGGAACTTATTTTCGGCCTCCCTTTGGGCCAGAATAGATGCCTGTTCGGCTCTGAAGTCCCTTCAGTTAGAGGAGATTCAGAAGCAGAATCAAGCTTCTAAGTTTCAAAGACTCGTTGGGAATTCAACGGTTCTTGATAAATCCGTGGGAGCAGCTTCCCGTAGCTGTGTCTCTTCTGGTCAAATCTTAGCACTTAATAATTGGTTATCTAGCAGCTCTAGAGATGATCGAGCTGTCCTTGCTCCCTGCAGGTCAGGGTTTGCTTCCCAGGAGAACGTTCTTCCCAGCTTCTGCGTTGAGGGAAATCTCTCCGGGGATAACGATTTCTCTTCTCCGGTCGCCAATCATCCAGAATGCGATTCTGTTCCAGGCGTAAATCAGGCATCGAAAGACAGAAACCGGGTTGTAGGTTATTCTCTGTCCTTGCCTTCTTCAAGTTCCAAGCCTACGCTGGAGGGTTCTGATCCGGGGGTTTTAACTGCGGTTTCTCCTTTTGATTTCGCTGCTTTCTCTGCTTCCTCGTTGCGTAGGAGGACCTCGAAACCAGTGGGTAATTTGGCAGGCCGGTTTGGTGTGGCCAACCAGGATTATGATCTAGTGGTTTTGAATTCGTAGGCTCCGAATGATGGCTCTGGTTCCCCGTTGCGTAGTTGGTCCTCGAACGTTGATTTGGCTGGCCGATTTGATGTGGTCAGCGTGGGTTCTGATCCGTTGTTACCGAATTCGGGTCACTCTGCTTCCTCGGTGCATGGCAAGATCTCAGTGCCCATAGTTGGATGGTCTTGTCGGTCTGGTGTGGATAGAGAGGGTTCGTCTGGAGTTGGATTACCTCGTCGGTATGGTGTGGACAGAGAAGGTTCGACCCCCTTTCCCCGCCCTTCATCGTTGGGTAATTATCCTGCGTGCAATATTGTTTCACATAATAATATTTATATTGATTATAATGATAATAATTTGAATAATTTTGATGGGAATTATAATATAAGTAATAATAATAATATTGATATTAACACAATAATATTTGTATTAATAATAACATTAATAATAAATAATAATAATAATAATAATAAATAATAATAATATGAATAATAATAATAACATCATTAATAAGAATATTAATTATAATAATATTATGAATGATAATAACAATTTGATTAATAGGAATAATAATAACAACACGATTAATAAGAATGATAATGTTAATAGGAACATGAATTATAATTATAATTTGAATAATAATATTAACATTGATAATAATAATAATTGCAATATTAATAATTTTAACAATTATAATAATTATAATGATAATGATAATAATAAATTCATTAATACTAATAATAATAATTTGTTGGTTGAGATTAATGAAGATTCAGGATTTAATACAAACTTTTCTAACATAGAGAATAATAAAAATAATAGTTCTTCTTGTTCTAATAACAGGGTTATTAATCTTTCCAGTTTCTCCTTTCCCCCCTCCGTTTTTAAAGTTTTGGGTAAAGGTTTAAATTTTGCCTTAGCCCCGAAAAAGATCCCGGTGGATGATATCATTTGTGACATAGAGTATGGGATCAGAGGTTTACCTGATAGGATCAAGGATACTATTAGGCAAGATTGTGCGGTTGTCTTGAGAAAGGCTAAGCCCCCTAAGAGCAACCTTAGCAAGGAAGAGTCTGCAGCCCTCAGATCCTTATTTATTTATTTATTTTTATTGTTATTTATTATTATTTATTTATTTATTTATTTATTTTATTTTTTTTAACTTGTATTCACATTTAATTTATTCATAGGAGAGGTCCTTTATAACTAATTTCCTTTTAAATAATAATTAACCTATAATTTTTAACTATTTATTAATAACTTTTAACTAACTATTATCACTAATTTAAATTATTTTATTTATTTATTAAGGGATTGATCCCCTGTATAACTTATCTCCTTTTTATTATTAAAAACGTTTTGATCCTGATCCAATAGTCAATATTAGCTGTTTGTCAAATTAGCCATTGGAGGCTCTGCTCGGTCTATTTAACATGCTAAGCTGGATCTGTTTCTTCAACTTGTCCTGACGATGAACCACACTGGTTGGTTCGAAATGCGTCGACAAATGATATTTCATGTGATCTTTGCTGAAAAATCTTTTGTAAACTTGATATGGATCACATAAGCCTCAACTCTACAATTGAATCCCTGCACGGAAAAGCCATTGCAACCAAGGTCCATCATTTTGAACGGGCACGCTTGCAGGTTTCAAGGTTGAAGTCAGATCTAGTGTTTCTGAAAAGATGCAGAGACTCCTCCACCATCCCTGTCTTTGCCCGAATTAAGCATCGCCTTCACACTCCCCAAAACCATCAGTTTTTCCTTAAGGCGAGTTTGTCGTTAATAAGGGCGGAGATCAGCAAGGTCAGAAAATCCCTGAATCTGCTTTCTCGTTTTCTTTTGGATTTGCATCTGGATCTCAGGAACTTATTTTCGGCCTCCCTTTGGGCCAGAATAGATGCCTGTTCGACTCTGAAGTCCCTTCAGTTAGAGGAGATTCGGAAGCAGAATCAAGCTTCTAAGTTTCAAAGACTCGTTGGGAATTCAACGGTTCTTGATAAATCCGTGGGAGCAGCTTCCCGTAGCTGTGTCTCTTCTGGTCAAATCTTAGGACTTAATAATTGGTTATCTAGCAGCCCTAGAGATGATCGAGCTGTCCTTGCTCCCTGCAGGTCAGGGTTTGCTTCCCAGGAGAACGTTCTTCCCAGCTTCTGCGTTGAGGGAAATCTCTCCGGGGATAACGATTTCTCTTCTCCGGTCGCCAATCATCCAGAATGCGATTCTATTCCAGGCGTAAATCAAGCATCGAAAGACAGAAACCGGGTTGTAGGTTATTCTCTGTCCTTGCCTTCTTCAGGTTCCAAGCCTGCGCTGGAGGGTTCTGATCCAGGGGTTTTAACTGCGGTTTCTCCTTTTGATTTCGCTGCTTTGTCTTCTTCCTCGTTGCGTAGGAGGACCTCGAAACCAGTGGGTAATTTGGCAGGCCGGTTTGGTGTGGCCAACCAGGATTATGATCTAGTGGTTTTGAATTCGTAGGCTCCGAATGATGGCTCTGGTTCCCCGTTGCGTAGTTGGTCCTCGAACGTTGATTTGGCTGGCCGATTTGATGTGGTCAGCGTGGGTTCTGATCCGTTGTTACCGAATTTTGGTCACTCTGCTTCCTCGGTGCATGGCAAGATCTCAGTGCCCATAGTTGGATGATCTTGTCGGTCTAGTGTGGATAGAGAGGGTTCGTTCGGAGTTGGATTACCTCGTCGGTATGGTGTGGACAGAGAAGGTTCGACCCCCTTTCCCCGCCCTTCATCGTTGGGTAATTATCCTGCGTGCAATATTGTTTCACATAATAATATTTATATTGATTATAATGATAATAATTTGAATAATTTTGATGGGAATTATAATATAAGTAATAATAATAATATTGATATTAACACAATAATATTTGTATTAATAATAACATTAATAATTTTAACATAATAATAATAATAATAAATAATATGAATAATAATAATAACATCATTAATAAGAATATTAATTATAATAATATTATGAATGATAATAACAATTTGATTAATAGGAATAATAATAACAACACGATTAATAAGAATGATAATGTTAATAGGAACATGAATTATAATTATAATTTGAATAATAATATTAACATTGATAATAATAATAATTGCAATATTAATAATTTTAACAATTATAATAATTATAATGATAATGATAATAATAAATTCATTAATACTAATAATAATAATTTGATGGTCGAGATTAATGAAGATTCAGTATTTAATACAAACTTTTCTAACATAGAGAATAATAAAAATAATAGTACTAATGGTATTATTAATCATTTCCTTTCTTCTTGTTCTAGTAACAGGGTTATTAATCTTTCCAGTTTCTCCTTTCCCCCTTCCGTTTTTAAAGTTTTGGGTAAAGGTTTAAATTTTGCCTTAGCCCTGAAA
This sequence comes from Pinus tabuliformis, assembly GCA_031772625.1. Classification (NCBI taxonomy): domain Eukaryota; kingdom Viridiplantae; phylum Streptophyta; class Pinopsida; order Pinales; family Pinaceae; genus Pinus; species Pinus tabuliformis. The sequence goes on from CM062816.1 coordinate 1,236,387,831, forward strand.
AAGATCCCTGTGGATGATATCATTTGTGACATAGAGTATGGGATCAGAGGTTTACCTGATAGGATCAAGGATACTATTAGGCAAGATTGTGCGGTTGTCTTAAGAAAGGCTAAGCCCCCTAAGAGCAACCTTAGCAAGGAAGAATCAGCAGCTCTCAGATCCTTATTTATTTATTTATTTTTATTGTTATTTATTATTATTATTATTATTTATTTATTTAATTTATTTTAATTTATTTATTTTTAATTTTTTTTTTAACTTGTATTCACATTTAATTTATTCATAAGAGAGGTCCTTTATAACTAATTTCCTTTTAAATAATAATTAACCTATAATTTTTAACTATTTATTAATAACTTTTAACTAACTATTATCACTAATTTAAATTATTTTATTTATTTATTAAGGGATTGATCCCCTGTATAACTTATCTCCTTTTTATTATTAAAAACGTTTTGATCCCGATCCAATAGTCAATATTAGCTGTTTGTCAAATTAGCCGTTGGAGGCTCCGCTCGGTCTATTTAACATGCTAAGCTGGATCTGTTTCTTCAACTTGTCCTGACAATGAACCACACTGGTTGGTTCGAAACGCGTCGACAAATGATATTTCATGTGATCTTTGCCGAAAAATCTTTTGTAAACTTGATATGGATCACATAAGCCTCAACTCTACAATTGAATCCCTGCACGGAAAAGCCATTGCAACCAAGGTCCATCATTTTGAACGGGCACGCTTGCAGGTTTCAAGGTTGAAGTCAGATCTAGTGTTTCTGAAAAGATGCAGAGACTCCTCCACCATCCCTGTCTTTGCTCGAATTAAGCATCGCCTTCACACTCCCCAAAACCATCAGTTTTTCCTTAAGGCGAGTTTGGCGTTAATAAGGGCGGAAATCAGCAAGGTCAGAAAATCCCTGAATCTGCTTTCTCGTTTTCTTTTGGATTTGCATCTGGATCTTGGGAACTTATTTTCGGCCTCCCTTTGGGCCAGAATAGATGCCTGTTCGGCTCTGAAGTCCCTTCAGTTAGAGGAGATTCGGAAGCAGAATCAAGCTTCTAAGTTTCAAAGACTCGTTGGGAATTCAACGGTTCTTGATAAATCCATGGGAGCAGCTTCCCGTAGCTGTGTCTCTTCTGGTCAAATCTTAGCACTTAATAATTGGTTATCTAGCATCTCTAGAGATGATCGAGCTATCCTTGCTCCCTGCAGGTCAGGGTTTGCTTCCCAAGAGAACGTTCTTCCCAGCTTCTGCGTTGAGGGAAATCTCTCCGGGGATAACGATTTCTCTTCTCCGGTCGCCAATCATCCAGAATGCGATTCTGTTCCAGGCGTAAATCAGGCATCGAAAGACAGAAACCGGGTTGTAGGTTATTCTCTGTCCTTGCCTTCTTCAGGTTCCAAGCCTACGCTGGAGGGTTCTGATCCGGGGGTTTTAACTGCGGTTTCTCCTTTTGATTTCGCTGCTTTCTCTGCTTCCTCGTTGCGTAGGAGGACCTCGAAACCAGTGGGTAATTTGGCAGGCCGGTTTGGTGTGGCCAACCAGGATTCTGATCTAGTGGTTTTGAATTCGTAGGTTCCGAATGATGGCTCTGGTTCCCCGTTGCGTAGTTGGTCCTCGAACGTTGATTTGGCTGGCCGATTTGATGTGGTCAGCTTGGGTTCTGATCCGTTGTTACCGAATTCTGGTCACTCTGCTTCCTCGGTGCATGGCAAGATCTCAGTGCCCATAGTTGGATGGTCTTGTCGGTCTGGTGTGGATAGAGAGGGTTCGTCCGGAGTTGGATTACCTCGTCGGTATGGTGTGGACAGAGAAGGTTCGACCCCCTTTCCCCGCCCTTCATCGTTGGGTAATTATCCTGCGTGCAATATTGTTTCACATAATAATATTTATATTGATTATAATGATAATAATTTGAATAATTTTGATGGGAATTATAATATAAGTAATAATAATAATATTGATATTAACATAATAATATTTGTATTAATAATAACATTAATAATTTTAACATAATAATAATAATAATAATAATAATAATAATAATAATATGAATAATAATAATAACATCATTAATAAGAATGTTAATTATAATAATATTATGAATGATAATAACAATTTGATTAATAGGAATAATAATAACAACACGATTAATAAGAATGATAATGTTAATAGGAACAAGAATTATAATTATAATTTGAATAATAATATTAACATTGATAATAATAATAATTGCAATATTAATAATTTTAACAACTATAATAATTATAATGATAATGATAATAATAAATTCATTAATACTAATAATAATAATTTGATGGTCGAGATTAATGAAGATTCAGTATTTAATACAAACTTTTCTAACATAGAGAATAATAAAAATAATAGTACTAATGGTATTATTAATCATTTCCTTTCTTCTTGTTCTAGTAACAGGGTTATTAATCTTTCCAATTTCATCCTTCTCCTTTCCCCTTCCATTTTTAAAGTTTTGGGTAAAGGTTTAAATTTTGCCTTAGCACCGAAAAAGATCCCTGTGGATGATATCATTTGTGACATAGAGTATGGGATCAGAGGTTTACCTGATAGGATCAAGGATACTATTAGGCAAGATTGTGCGGTTGTCTTAAGAAAGGCTAAGCCCCCTAAGAGCAACCTTAGCAAGGAAGAATCAGCAGCTCTCAGATCCTTAAACCAGAACAAGGATATCATTGTTATGAAGGCAAACAAGGGTGGTGCAGCTGTCATTCTTAACAAGGTTGATTACCGCAGCAAGATATTGGATCATCTTCAAAATAGTGGTAGCTACAAAAAGCTTCCCAAGAATCCTTTAAAGAAGGTTGCTAGGAATGTGGCCCTTGCCATTAAATCCATTAGCTCAATGAGTCCCTTGCACCATAAACTCATTGAGAGCAACCCTATCACTCCTAGAATCTATGGTCTCCCCAAGATTCACAAGGATGGAGCTCCCTTAAGGCCCATTGTCAACACCATTGGAGGTCCGACCTACCTTCTTGCTAAGTTGCTTGCGTTAAAGCTTAAGCCCTTGGTTGGTCGTACAGAGTCCTTCGTAAAAGACTCTGCTTCATTTATTGAGGAGCTCAAGGACATCAAGCTTGACCCTAGGGACATTCTTGTTAGTTTTGATGTTGTTTCCCTGTTCACTTGCATCCCTATTAATGAGGCCATGGATGTGATCAACCGTCTAACAAATCCTGACACTGCTAAGTTAGTGGAGATCTGTCTCACTTCCACCTTCTTCTGTTTTGAGGGAGAGTTCTTCGAGCAAACCTGCGGGGTTGCCATGGGCTCACCCCTTTCCCCTGTTGTTGCTATTCTTTTTATGGAAGATTTTGAGTCCAAGGCTCTAAACTCTTCCCGGCTCTTGCCTAAGCTTTGGAAAAGATATGTGGATGATACCAATGTTATCTAGTCTCATGGCCAAGAAGAATTAGATCTCTTCTTCGATCATCTCAATAATCAATCCTCTGCCATTAAGTTCACTAAAGAGCAGGAAGTGGATGGTCGCCTTCCATTCCTCGATATTCTTAGTTCTAAGAATAGTGATGGTTCCCTCGCCCACCAGGTTTTTCGGAAGAAAACCCATACTGAGCAGTATCTTCATGCCAGTTCCCACCATTTCCCGGCTCAAAAGATGGGTGTTCTCAATACCCTTGCTACTAGAGCCCTAAGGATCTTGGATAAGCAGAGTTTTGAGAAAGAGAAATCCCATCTCCTTGATGTCTTTGTTTAGAATGGTTATAGTAGATACATGGGTCAGAAGGCTTTCCTTAAAGCTTCCAAGAATTCTTTGTCTAAAATGGAACCAAAGGAACGTGTTCCAGGTGTCCATATTTTGTATGTTAGGGGGACTACTGATAAGATTGGAAGGATTCTCAGGAGGCATAATGTCCCTGTGACCTTTAGGCCCTTGAAAACCATTCGTGCATCCCTCAGATCAGTGAAGGATCCTATCGACCCTAAAGATATGAAAGGTGTGTATTTGATCCCTTGTTCCTGTGGGACCCCCTATATTGGGAAGACTGGTCGCTCCATTAATCAAAGGATTAGTGAGCATTTGGCGGACCTTAAACATAAGTGAACTAAGTCTTCCGCTTTAGCTGAGCATGCTGAGAAAACCAATCATCATGTTTGTATTGAGGAGGCTAGTGTTATTGCTAAGGTTTTGCACTTCTATCATCAGAAATTTAGGGAAGCGCTTGAGATTGAAAAGAGGCCGAACAATCTCAATAGAGAAGATGGCTGGAAAATTAGTAGGTGTTGGGTCCCAACACTCCTTTCCTGGTCATTTTTCCGCCACCTTCCTCCTTTCTTTTTTTTTTTGTTAATTTCTAATTTTATTTTTTCTTGTATGTTAGTTTCTAATTTTATTTTTTCTTATCCATTTTTTATTTATTAATTAATTAATTATTTTTATTGTTATTTATTTTATTTTTATTTGTATTTGTATTTTTATTTATTTATTTATTTATTATTTACTTTTATTGTTATTTATTTTATTATTATTATTATTATTATTATTATTAATTAATTATTATTATTATTATTATTATTATTATTATTATTATTTATTTATTTAATTTATTTTTATTTATTTATTTATTTATCTATTTTTTATTTTATTTATTTTTATTTTTTAACTTGTATTCACATTTAATTTGTTCATAGGAGAGGTCCTTTATAGCCAATTTCCTTTTAAATAATAATTAACCTATAATTTTTAACTATTTATTAATAACTTTTAACTAACTATTATCACTAATTTAAATTATTTTATTTATTTATTAAGCGATTGATCCCCTGTATAACTTATCTCCTTTTTATTATTAAAAAAGTTTTGATCCCGGTCCAATAGTCAATATTAGCTGTTGGTCAACTTAACCGTTGGAGGCTCTGCTCGGTCTATTTAACATGCTAAGCTGGATCTGTTTCTTCAACTTGTCCTGACGATGAACCACACTGGTTGGTTCGAAACGCGTCGACAAATGATATTTCATGTGATCTTCGCCGAAAAATCTTTTGTAAACATTTAATTCTAGTTCTAAAAGATATTGCATCCATTTCTAAATCACAAATTTAGTTGAAGTGCATGTTTTAAAAGTTCCGATGTCCTAGACCCTATATGGCATTTAAATTCAGTTTTAAAATATATCGCATCCGCTCATAAAATCACAATTTCAATTGGGACATACATTTGAAAGTTCTGATATCTTGGATCTGATAAGAGATTGAATCCATTTAATAAAACTACTGCATTCGTTCTACATTGCATATCGAAGGTTTTCGCATATGAATGCATCAAATATCTTTGATCATGCGATACTCTCCTCCCCTACGATCTCCGCTATTTTTTTTTTCACAATATCGCACCATCCATATCACATCATCCATATCACAAAATTTTATCATAAGTATTCCTGATAGGAACCTACGATACAAAATCCCCAATATAACTCCTCACCGATCTTTCATATCATAATATCATGCATATAAGACGAACCCACTAATTTTCCACGTCGTCCATCGCATCCCCGCAATCGCAAAATAATATCGGCATGTCCTTTTAACAACTTCTATCTTTTATTCTCTGATATTGCGATCACTCTATCGCATATATTCACATCACATATTTTCTATCACAACAAATATATCGCATTGCAAAACTCAAATGAAGCCTTGCCTTAAGATTCACCAATGTGATAAACTCTAATATATTTCTCTCTGCCATTGTGAATTAACTATCATATATTATTCAATTGCATATCGACAAAGGTAAAAATCGTAGATTGAAATTTATACATGCGAAAGAAACTTGCGATGCGAAACATTCGATAAGGCATTGTGTTGTATAAAATATTTTAAGCCACTCTTGGGAAAGCACTATGGTAATGAGGCAATCGATAAAAAAATTGCAACATGGTTAAATTATTTTTATTTCTCTTATATTTGAGTTTTAGATATATCACTCTATATTTAATATATGAAATTCAAGACCTCCCCATTTACACATCTGTATTTCATTATCTTGGATTTGGTCTTAATTATGAAATATTTATGAAAATCATAGAGTTGATATGAAAATTATAATATTATGAGAACATTCATCGCTACAATCCATTAAAAATCATCCTTTCATTTTTGATAAATTCAATTCACTTCATATTCCTAGAACATGAAACATTGTTTTCTTCTAGTTTGTTGCTTGTTGTAGTATAGATTTAGTAAATGGTGATTTTGGGTTATTAATATTTCAGTTAGTTCAACTTATCCATGCTTTTTTGCAATTCTCCAATGTTAAGTTTCATGTACCCATTCTCATTACTTTACTTTTATTTTTAGTTTCATTTTTAATTTTTGTTGATCTTAAACTCTATTTTTACAGGCCTTCATGAATCTATTGCACCTCTACCAGATCAATGTTGAAGTTAATTCTCTTTTGTTTAGTTTTCTTTGAGATTCTTGAAAGAAGCAATAATTCTTCTCATTGAATAAGCTAAACTGGGGAGTTTCTGAACCTTTAATTGTTTCCTTAAACATTTCTTTTATTAGAAAATGGTTAAGATGATGCTTTGAAACAAAACATTGACACGAGACATAAAATTTTTCATTTTCGCTGAGTTTTATCATCACTGCTATCGGAATCCAAAATTATTATAACTCTGCAAGATAAAATTTATCTAAATCTCAACAAAAGAAGGAACATTCACATGATTATTTTCATTCATCTATTTTGTTGAGACATTTGTATGAGTAGTTTTGATGGAGTTTATCTTTTAAATTTGGATTTTTCTTTCAGTTTTTGTTTTCTTCAATTTTATTTTGGTTTATTGATTTCTTTTCTTACTTTAGTTTAAGAATTCTTTTCCTTTTGCTTTCAGTTTTGATTTCATTTTGGTGACTCTACTATGATTTATATGAAAGGCCTTTTTTCTTCACCTAACAATGATTGGCATACATGGGAAATCTCTTAACTCTATCCATTTCAGTGAATTTCATTTATCATTAAAGGCATATCCTTATGGAATGATAAGATAATCTGGCTTTAAATATTTTTCATGGAGGAACACACATCCTTTCTAAGTGATTGAGTTTACCTTTTCAAGGAAAGAATTGATTTGGGTTTAACACAATGCATACCTCCCACCCCTCCACATAAAAGCCTCTGATTGATGGTTGCAGGGAAAGAATTTGGAGCAAATATTATGAAAATATTATGTCCATTAAATATAAATCTCTATTACTATCCCACCTCTTTCACTCAAATATATCATAAACTATAAGCTTGCAGATACGCTTATCCAAAGAGTGATTAAAGAGGAAACATGGGAAATAAAAGTAAACCCATTGGGGCTATGGACACTCACTGGCAGCGGGGCTAGGCTTGTATGGCATAAAAGACAAGTTCGCCAGGGTACTGTTCTGGCTCACTGGAAAGGAAGCGATGTCAGAGACAATCATAAAATGAATATATGTTTTATAAAAAAACTCTTATCTCTACCTTTTTCTATTATTATCTGAGGTAGTTTTAAAATAAATTTTCCTAAATTTGGATTCATGACTTTTACTCTAGTCTGTTTTGAGTACTTATCTTTACAAACTCATATTACTTAATCTATTTAAATGGGACCTATGGAAATGTTTTACTGTTAGACGGTTTCCTGAAATCCATTATTTTTAACCTTTCGATAAATTAAAGTTCATTATCTTTAACTAGATATAACTGGTTCTTTTTAGTGTGTCACCATTGTTGTAGGGAAAACCCAACACCCCCATTTTTGACTTATTGACTTAAATAATGGGGACCCTTTTTATAAATTTTTAGCCAAACATCTTTTACAATTTTCATTTAAGTTAATTGTCTTACAACCTTATCATTTTTTATTTCCATTAGATTTATGTTTTGATTGTTTCATTGAATCTGACTTTTCATAAGCTTTTCATCGATACTTGTTTCGACTCATTTGGTTAACTGGATTGTAAATGACACTCCTTTCAAGTTTGATCATTTTCTCACCTTAACTAAAAATGTAAATAAATAAATAAAATTTCAATTTTTTGTAGCTAATTAAAATCAATAGTCATTCATCGTAAATATTGAATTTTTGTTAACTTTTATTAATTTTGCATTTTTTCACTAATAGTCCTACAAAATGACTCAATTAAATCATATAACAGATGAAAACACATTTCAGGATCTTGGTAATTTACTCCAATTTATTATTTTAAAACAAATTGCCAAAACCAAATCTCAAAATTGAAAAATAATTATAGTTCAATTTGTAGGATTAATAATTCACGCGGGCCCCACTCATCTTCATTAATATAATCGCCTCCGAAACCCAAATCACAAAAAACTTATAAAAAAAAAACATATCCTGAAAAATTTCTCAAAAATAAAATTCTCATAAAAACTTCTCGCAAAAAATTCTCAAAAAAACTTAAACATTAGCATTGAACATTTAAAACATGAGATATGCGATAAGCCAATGCGATCATGCTTCGAATTCATGTTTCATTTCAATTCATTTATTTTACATTCATTCGAATCTGTTTTGAATGAATGAGTAGTGTATATATATATATATATATTTTGAATTTTAAGTATAATATTTAATTATTTTAATATAATATAGGTTTATTAATTAATATTTAATATTAATTTTAAATTAATTAATATATAATATATTATTAATTAAATTAAATTAAAATTAATTGTATATTTTAGTTAATTAGATTAATACTAATTATTAATTAGTTTGTAAATAATTAATTTAGTTTATAGTTAGATTATAATTAATTATTAGATAATTAAAATCTAATTTAGGATTAGAATTTAACTAAAAACTAGGATTTTTAGTTTGGCAATAGAAATTCCAGAATTTTGGCAGTTTTGACTTATCAACTTTGTAGATTCATAGATTGAGTTTTACTTGGCCAAATGAGGCTCAGGATGGTTCATTGGAAAGATAAAATCACCGAGAACATTTCTGAGGTTTAATTAATAGATTTTATCATTTATTGGGTCTAAAATCAAGTTAAGATCAAGCTCCAAATTTTTAACAAAACTAATTTTTCTAAGTTTTTTTGTTTTTTGTTTTTTTTTGCATTTTATTTTCCCAAGCCTCTTCTGAATGAAAATCCATTCGTCAATGATATCCTTGGCCAATTAAATCATCGCAGGAATCAATAGAAAGCTCATATTTCCTTTTCAATTATTTATTTACTTGAATTTGATTGGATTTATTTTAATTCTAGATTTAACATTTTGGTTTTATTTTTGCATTTTAATTTTGTTTTGATTTTATTTGTAGGAAAACAGTTGTAGAGATGAAGAGAAAAGAAACTCAATCAATGAGAAGGCTCCAACAATAGAAGAATGGAATTTTGAGGTAATGAAAATTGATTAAATAGATTTATTCTTCAACAAACTTTCCGATTCTAAATTCTTTTGTAAATATTATAAATACCAAATTGTAGAATGTAATAAAGGCTTATTTCCTCTGCAATTCTGGAATTCTAAAAGCACTTCTATAAAATGGATTTAGAGTTGTAGGTGGGAGCAGTAAGAGATCTCAGATCTAGGGATCATTGAGGATTTTTCTTGCATTCTAAATTATGTATGAAGGGCAGAGTTTTCACTATTGTGGCTCTTGTCTTAAAAGAAGAAGTTCAAGTATTGTAAAACACTATTAGAGACTGGAGCTGAAGTAATGAATTCAATAAATTGGTATTTATAATACTATTATTTTAAATGATGGTTTCATTTTATGATGACATGAATGTGTCAATTTACTTTCATATTTGTGCACTTTTGTCGGTATGGGTAATTTGTCTCTATTTTATGTTATTATTTATATCTACTCTTATGGGATGGATTCTTATTTCTGAGTAAATATTTACTCATAAATCTATCTTTTAATACTCGTTTAATAAATAGTGATATGTTGTGAACTTTTTCTGCATATTATTGTTTAATTATTCAAGTTACTAATTAAATGATCAAAATCATTCTGCGAACTTCTTCCTGAGTGTTGTTGGTTGATTATTTTAGTTAAGAGGTTCCTAAATATGATGTGTTTGGTATTCATAATGTAATTTCATTGAACTACCTTGTTAACTTGATATTTGTTAAAAGCCAGACATATTTAAATCCCAACACTTTAAATATCTTGCTCTTGGTTGGGTTAGATCTATATCTGCTTAATTGATATAGGATTAGGATTTAGTTCCTTTTTCTTGCATTATGGAATAAGTTTGCATTTAGATTAATTTCTACATTCTTTGAAGTCCTCTTCCCAAAGAGTAAAACTTTAGTTGTGGCTTAGTTGAGCCCCAAATCAGCTTAAGGATCACTTTCTTGCCTAATCAGCATGAGGGTTGATCTGATGTCTCTTCTCCATTGGTGAATGAAAGTTATGTTTTAAATCCATTGGAGATTGAGAGAAGGTAACTGGACCTAGTTGAACCAGTCGGAACCGCCATTCCAAATGGAAAAGGAGATTCTTTAAGGTCCGGACCGGGTGGTCATCCGCCATGTTGTTGCAGCAAATTTTGAGGCTTCAACAGAAGTCGAAGTCTTAGGAGAAGAAATCAAGTCAAGAGAAGTAAAGAAGAACTCAAATATTCCCTAAATATGACTACATGTGAAAAATTATAGTGACTACTGGGGGCCAAAAACTGTAGTTCGAAGGAGTAAAAAATTGTTGGGGTCGAAGTTGATGTGGAAGTTGTTAGGGTCGAAGTGGCTGGAAAAATGGTTGGGGTCGAAATTGTTGGAGAAGTAGTTGGGGTCAAAGTTGTTGTTGTAAGTTGTAGAAGAGAAGCTTCAAAGGAATGTTTGACTTGGTCTTAGATGGTTCTTTGTCAAGGGTCATAGGTCTTGGAATTCATCATTTGAAGTTCTATAAGAAGGGAAGCGTTCATGTGGGTTTTCCTCTCAAGAGGAACAGTTTTTGCCCTGACTGACAACTTTCATTCTGTGTCTCCTTGTCTCATTGATCCTCTTTTTTTGGTAGATATTTGATTATATATAACACTAATAATAATTAATTGAAACAAGAAGAAAATAAAGTTAATTAAAAATACATCACAAGAAATGATCAAAGTAAGAGAAATAACCTAATCTAGTCGCCCCTAGATTTATCAACAAATCCTACCATATAAGCCTATAGTCTTCACCATTATTTGGAATGTGCCTATAATGATATGGACAATTATGATCACCTTATCTAAGCAATAATATTGGATTTGAATGACATTTTTTTTGAAGGGTATAGTTCTCTACAAAATACACCAATGGTAACAAAGAGATATGTATCTTTACACAATTAAAAATGCTTATATTGTTATCAATCCACATGGACATGCTATGATACACATATTATTAATTATTTTCAATGAATTCATTGATGAAACAACATACTCATACCTAGTAGAACAAAAATAAAAAAAATATAAATACATTGTCACCAATACCAATTGCTACAATGTTAAAATCCTTGCATCAAACAACAATTTGAAATAAAATATATTATTCATGGGGGCTTCACTGAGAAAGAAATATCATACCACATGCATTCATATTAGGGCATAACAAATGTGGAAAAAATGAAAATATATATTTAACATATAATAGGGGGTAAAGGGTTTTTATATGTGTTAGGAAAAATACTAAGGGGGGAGGGGGGTGAATCAGTATTTTTAGTTCACTACAACTTTCAATTTCACATTCAGAATTATGTACATTTCTTTTATTCAGAGAACTTGTGTGTGTGCGCTCCTTTAATTAGTTAGATCTACGTATATCCATATTACCAAATTTTCATTATTTCTGTCAATTGTTTAAATTTAATCATTGCATCAATATTTATTTAGTCATTCATTATGCCGTAACCATGGGCAGTAAAGAGAAGATAAATCATCAACACATAAGAAACACATCGACACATATCGACACCGGGATTTTAGTTGGAAACCCAATGTGGGAGAAAACCACCGTTGTTGTCATCTTTATCTTCTTTCTTATTATATAAAGAAATACTCATTACCTTTTGTACTGGTGCAGAATCTTAACAACATGAAAACACCCACATGGAAGAAGATACAACCTCCACTCATTCTCCAAAACCAACTAGAAGGGAGCTACAAAACCCCTAATTTCATTTACCGACTCCTACCGGAATGAAGCTCCTACCCCCTCACTGAAGGCTACAACCCTCAGCACCCTATGGAGCACATTTTACAATGTTTCATATTGGATCCTCTTGTTAATCAATCATCAAAACATGCAAGCCACCTTTCATCAAATTTTCACATTGGACCGACGCCCAACAACATGCTCAATACAATATACCATACTAAATTATTCTAAATATCAGAATCTGAATATAATGATTGAATTACAATTGATACTAGTCACCAATAAATTGAATCGTTGAAGCAAATAAATCACTGAATACTGAACCAATCCCAAGTTACCAATCAGCTAAACAAATCAAGAAAAATCAACTATTCAAACTAATGCTCCATCATTCAATGATTAATCAAATTTTTAGTCATCTCATAAACAAAATGCAGTCATTGCAAACCTATATCAAATTAACTTTAGAATATATATGCAATTGTTCTTAAGCAAACTCACATATATACACACTTCTTGTGCACAAAACCTACTCACATATCTCAACTCACCTAATACTAAATAGTGAAAAACTGGATCACTATACCACTGAATAACTACATACAAGTACTAAACCAATCAAAAATCATTGAATCAATTATTAAATACAAATATTGAGTCATTGCAACTGAATCACTAAAAACTCAATCACTGATCAATATACCAGGCCATATCTAATTCAATCTAATTAACACTTCTACAAAAAAACCATCCTGTGCAAGACATCATTGAATGAAAACAAAAAAAATAGATAATTCATTAATTTTCATCACCAAGTAGAAGTTATAAACCCTGGAATAGATGTGCGACTATAGTAAATAAAACCCGCGTATATACGTGATTCTCATGCATCAGACCTGCTTACAGATCTTAAATCATTGAATATCAAACTTGTTCTTTGTCAAAGTCTCTTTGCATCAAACACAATATGTGAATACATACTGCAATAAATTTATCAAGATGTTAAAGCCATTCAAACCATTTCTTTAACAAGTTCATCAAGATTCCAAATTCCAAGAAACAAAATCTCATAAATCATTAGTATAGTCACCAATCATGTTATGTGGAATTTTGCATCTACGAATAAACACAACTTCCCTAAGTGGGTAGCTACACTTAGAAAAATAGATTTAAAGAGTTCAATCTTTTCCTATAGAAGATAAATAATACAAGGGACCTACTTGTTATCTTTCACTTCCCTTTGTCTCCTTTGAATAGCTCTCGTCGCTCATTCTCAAACTAAATCCGCTCGATCAGTACATGCAATCATAAACAGAGGACAAAAACAAATCAAAGCAAGAGATCTATCTACTATAAGCAAATAGAATCAAAATCATTTACACATATAATCATCATACATAAAGACAAGAATATGGGAAAAGGTGTAAACAACTTTATTAGGTAGAAGGAAGAGTTACAACCAAAGAAGTATGATCCCATGTCACTCATCTAGCTTGAGTTCCATCCTTCATCACACCAATAGCACAACACTCTGGAAACATAACAATAATTGCTATAATCTCAAACCTCAAACCAACATTATCTCCTTACAATTGTTCAATGTCCAACCCCTGATCACTATGATGAGTGCTCAATTTATAGGGAAATGGAGGTGGTTTTGTCATAAATTGGACATTGAATGGCTTTGAAATTTGGGAGTTAGTTTCCACAGAAGAAGGGATGAGAGGATAGGAGGTTATTTGATTCATTCCATATCCAATTCAAGCTCATAGGCGAGGATAAGAGGTGGGAATCTTCTAGAATGGTCTAGAATGAAAGAATATTCCCAGAACCCTATGACTATTTCGCTCAATCTCGGCCAACGTAGGTCAAAGTGGGCCTAGGTGTTCTATAGAGTAGGCTTGAATGGGCCTAAGTGGGTAGTGCATTTACCCCTGACTAAGGCTATGCTGGTCCCTCAAGGAGTCATTTCAGGATGTCTTCAAGCTAGGAAAGTCTCAGGAATGATAGCATTCAATGTGATGACTTGTCTAGGGCATGTAGCAACAAAATTAGGGTTTGATGAGCCCTAAAAGTACCAATCTAAATTTTGGGAGTGATGTGCCAAATATACCTGTAAAAATTTTCCCCTAAAGCATGAAGTCGAAAATGATAATGTCGAGTGATATGCTTTACGATGTGATGAGGAGGTTCTGAAGCGGATGGTGACCTGCATCAATTACAATACATAATATCATGATATTTTGGATTTTTCATGAATCACTGAGGGAAGGCATACCCATGCTCAACATATAAACTTTCATTACATTTACATAGATAGTTGTCTATAGATATAGATCCATGATGGGATGACCATCAATGTAAATCCATCATACATATGATTGAGTACTCTCCAGAAATCACAGCACGGATGGATGAAGCTAGATCTGGGGTCTTCTATCTCGTTCAATCGTTCACTCAAGTATGAGTCTAACCATGTGAATATGTGATCTGAAGTCGAACATGGGAAGACATCATCTGATTACCAGCCAATGATGTAAGCCGTTAACAGACGTGAGAGAAATCATTGATAATGATAATGATCCTCAAGGTACTTTAGTACTTTTTTCATGGTGTGAATGGATGTTTTGATGTCGAAAACCATACAAAGACTTTCGGTCGAAGGCCATTGATGTAAACCTATCACCGAAAGTGAGAAACTTGCCATTGATGTATGCAAGCCCCAAGGTACTGAAAGGGTGTTTCTAAGTCAACTTCTTGCATAATGTGTTGATGTCGACAAGAAGCGACTCATTACAGGAAGGCCTTGATGTATCCCACATCAATGACAGAAAACAAGTGTAATGATTTTTGGAGACAGACTGTGATTGACGACACAAGGTTCATGAATGACAGTCATGAGAATGAAGGTTTATGAGTATTGCAAAGGATGAATTTACTGAATGACTTCTCTTGAACATGTCGGTGACACTGAATGAATTGGCAGCATTGACCCAAAACCAAAGTAATGGATGGTATGAAAGACCATAGGTATGATAACAATCAAGTAGATAACCCAACCCAAGTAGACACAGAGATGAAGTGAAAGTGTTATGTTCAAGAGTGACCTGCTACCATAAAGTGGTTTACCTCTTTTCCCATTTCCCCAGTCATTACTGACCAGTACCTATTTATTTTTTTATCAAGCTTAAGGAGGATAACATATGCTTGTTGTATAATTCGACCTTTCAGGTGAATCCATCACTATGTAATGTTTTAACAAGTCTAGCGAAGGTGAAACTCACTCTTGTCATGATGGACAAGTTTGTCACTATTTGATGTTTTAACAAGTTTAACGACAATGATAACTTAGTCCTTTTCATGTTTAGAGAGTTTGAAAAGGGACAAAAAGAAAACTCCACAAGTTCTTTTTCGTAATTTTGTCTCTCAAGTCTAAAAAAGTGTAAAATAATAGGAGAGAGAACCTATTGACCATTTTCGATCAATGTATTCCTTTTTCCTAAATAATCTATCTCAGTCCAAAAAAGGGTTAAAATTATACTGAGTAGTTGTCGTTTCCAATCCATTAACAAGCTAAAAAGGACAAGTGCTCAACAATCTTTTCATATTTCGAGAGTCTGAAAAGAGCTTAAGGAGGACTCCAAGGGGTTTCCTTTTTTGATGTTTAATAGAGCTCTAAAAAGAGATAAAAGTATGCTCTGTGGTCAAAGTCCAATTCACGATCGTGCATGCAAAATTCAATGTATCAGTTGTAAATCTATTCAAAGCAACACAAAATGGATCAAACATACCTGTTTCATTGGTAAAAATAGGTAAAGGCTAAAGTTTATTCATTTAATGATCATGAAATAAACATAAAACAAGAATTTACCATGTCATTTTCACCATTTGATATTTACCATTCATTTTTGTGCTCTGAACCAGTTTTTTACCTCAAACTTTAGCAGATGATTGCGAGAGATTATCTAGATCATTTCTCGTGCCGTCCAAACCAGGTAGAATATCTACTCCTTCTCTTTCTTTTCATGTCATTCTTTTGCAATTTCAGGCAATTTTTTTAGGTTGTTAGGGTCCCTGGGATTATTATATTTCGCCCTGGGATCACCGCAACCTTCTGTTGAGGGCCCAGAAATCGGGTCAACAACAAGGGGGATACCCACCCAGTCCGGAACTTGGTTGGCAGCTCCTTGTCCATTTGGTATAGCGGGTCCGACTGGGGATAATGGGACCAGTTTCCCAATCTAAGGGGTGTGTGTGTGTGTAGAGTTTGATGATGCTGATCTAGAAGTATTTTAAGCTAATTTAATTCTAACTTCTAAACTGACTCTATGCTATTGTAATCTAACAAAAACAACACATCTAATCTACGCTAACCCGGGGTAGATTTCCTCTATTATGCGATCTAAAAATATTTCGAATGATAACTGGTAATAAAGATCATTCAACTATCATAAGAATAGAAATCAATTAAGATAAACCATTCTGCAAAAAAAGTTAGGCAAAACAGTTGTGAACAACATATCGCATAATAAGTTATTCATATGTCAAGTACAAATAAATGACTCCACCGTACAGAAGTGCCAAATGGTAACCCACACATTCATACATTAACATATAAACAACTCAGCTGCATATCACTCTAAGAATATAAGCAGAAATTTGTCAAGAGATAAAAGTACCATTTATGACTGATTTCACTCACAAACTTCAAGCAATAACGATTTATCTCTACTTGTTCTAATATCTACTAAGAGTACAGAAGTGCAACATCAGTAGCAGACATTAAAATGCAAACATAAATAAATCTCGATCCATCCATTCATCAAAAACCCCCTCCGAGGGTGCAAAAGTGCATGTTCTGAGGACAAGTTTTTTGACAAATTTCCGGACCCTTCTCCAAATGCCATGAGAAGGGTTAAATACTACTAACTAATTAATATTAATTACACAAATTTAGGAACGGCTTCAAATGACCGCCCTTTTACTAAAACAAATTTATTTCTAAAAATTGAATCTAATTTCTAACCGTTTCTGTATCTGCTCCTTAGTGCTGTAAGCAATGCAACGTTCGCCTGGAAAGAGTCAGATGGTTGTCTTTTCCTTTCGTTCGAGCAATAAAAGTAGAAATAACAAGAGCTGGCACCTCTTTCTGACAAACTAGAAGATATTTTCGAAAATCTTCCTCTGGCTGGGTGTATTCGCTGTGTGTATACTTAGTATAACCCAGAATTCTTTCAAACTGATTGTGTTGTTGCTATTTCGGTTTCCGGCCGTGCGAATGACTCAATGAGTTAGGGATTTCGTTGCCTGAACAATCTTTTGTATTGAAAATTGCTTCCGTTCTTTGTTCCAGGCTTTTCTGGAGTGTCCTCCCTCTTTAGCATTTTTCTTTTTGCTTTACCCAGTCTAAGCTTCAGGATCTTTTGTAAACATGCTGCTTTTGTGCGCCTTTGACTCTGAGTCTTGGATAGTCTAATTTCATCAGTGTCTGTTGAGTGATACTCTGGAATCCGCGGTCCTGCTGCATGCGGCATCCATTTGCGAAGGCATCTCCTCTCTGTTCTCCTAGTATTGGCGCTTTCCCCTTTTCCTTAGATGTTTCCTGCATATTGATTTATATTAGTCGCTGCCTTACAGTTTATGCAAAGGAAAAGAGAAATGACGAAAAGATTGACATGAAAGCTTTAAGTTCTAATGAATGCATAATCATGACACTCATAATGACTTGACTCTTCGAAAAACGTGACACAATCATTCTTGGATACTCAGGCGTACAATCATTAATTTCCCTTAAGGTGCGCGCTCAATTTTGGGTTTACAGACTATGTCGAGGAAATCTTGCGATGAGTGGTTTCCGCGATTCACATCGCAGTATCGAGGATTGCGATGTCAAGAAGTGTCATCGCAGGAATTGATAGTCTCATTCATCGCAGATTGCAGATCGCGTTTTTCATTCAATCACTGTGTGCTGCTTATGCGATGTTGCGATATGCGACGTCGCATATCGGCCGTCGGCGATTCCTTAAGATTTTTCATTTAAGAGTGCTTTCAATATATGCGATGCGATGAATTTCGCGTCGCTTCTTCGCAGCTTATTTATGCGCATAGGAAACGCTTCACTCTCTCTTCGCAATGCGATCTAGCTTTAGGGAGTGGAAATACAAAAATTTTGATAAAAATATTTTTTTGGATTTTTTGTTAAGGGTCCCCCTTTGCTTGGTGTTATTGCTAATATCAAACAAAGAGGGGGGTTGTTGGTGACCACAACAATGGCGATTCACTGTGAAGAACCAGTTATCTCTGCTTTTCTATTGAATTTCCACTTCCGAAACAGAAAAATTTTCATATGTCTAAATTTTGTTATGGACAGATAGAGTACATTACTCCTTATCCTGTCAATGATACTTTGTCTCAACCTTTTCATATTCCAATTGTCTGCTTTCTCAGGCTTAGTTCTTGCATTCATACCAGACATTACTCGGTCTTTTTAAAGATAAAATAAGGTCTTCTCTGCGTACTGGCTTTTTAAAATATGCTCATTTGTCATAGGTAGAGCCTCTGTTGCCCACAAGCGTCCATAGCCTCGACAGGGTTACCATGTTATCCAGCAATGATCCTTTTTCCTGCTTGAGGTTATTTACAACATTTCAGAGAAAAATTCTTTTTGACACTTTTTCCTTTTTTCTTCTCTAAAGAACAATGTCTTGGTTTGGTGGCCAAATTATGACACATTCATTCACTTGATTTACACTTTTGCTGAACAAGCTGGCTCGTGATGAGACCCCTTGTCTTTTTATTGCAACAATCTTGAGTCGTTGCCCTGTTTTGATAGACAGTATTGGCAAAGTCAGCAAGTTATAATATCTGTGATCATGATAAGCCGGCTCGTGATGAGACCTCTTATTCTTTGAGATATAGTGTTTTCTTGGATTGTTTCTCTGAATGCTGCGATTTCCTTTAGCAGGGAGGAAGTCATTGTTTTTCCTTAAGAAAGTTCTGGACGACAATAATAGAGTTTGAAAACAGCAGCTTTATAGAGAATATTTATTTTATTATTGATGATACCTTTCATTGTGCTGACATAAAACAATTTTTTACCAAAGGTTGCTTTCATCAAAGTTTTTTGAGGTTGAAACTAACATCATATTCAGGCTAAAGTTAACTCTATTTGTCAATAATAAAAATAAGATTTTTCGAAAATTTTTGCTACTTGTACAAGCGAAATCAAAATCTGATAGAGGACTAGTGTGCTCTTTCATGAATCCTTTTTGATGATCATTTACAACCGGTTTTATTTATAAGAAAGAGAAAAACAAATAAAAACTAAAACTATCCTACAAAAATAGAAGAATGATCTTCTATGGAAAATACATTTTAAGAATCTGTCCATTCACAGGCAAAGAATCTCTTCTACCTGCCAAATCCTGCAACACAAACGTCGATGGGCCTATGACTTCTACAATCTGAAAAAGGACCAAGCCACAGCTTCTGAAATTTCGTATGTTTGCCCTTTTCTTCATGAGCCTTATCCCATTTCAAAACTAAATCTCCCATCTGAAAGTTTTTTCTGGTCATTATGCTTGAGTCAAAAGAGGATTTTATTAGCGCTTGGTGGTGAGCATGGGTTTTCTTAGCTTGTTCTCGTCGTTCTTCTAGTTTGATTATTTCCATTTGTCTCAATTGTAAGGAGGAAGTAGATACTTCATCGATGTATTGTACTAAAGACAAAGAGGGAATGACTAAGTGAGTTGGAAGAACCACTTCTTTCCCATAAACTAAATTAAAGGGAGAAGTGCCGATTGAAGCTTTCTTCGTAATTCTATCTGCCCATAAGGCATTTACCAGCGCTTTGTGCCAATTCTTTTGGTTTTGGTCGACTGTTCTTTTAATAATCCTGATTAGGTTTTTGTTTGTTGATTCAGCCAACCCATTACCTTGTGGATAGTAGTTGGCAGAATACTTCAGTTTGAACCCTCTTTTAAGTGCAAACTCAGTCATTGTATTTCCAGAAAAGTATGAGGCATTATCAAACATTAAGGCCGTTGGCAATCCAAACCTAGTGATGATAAATTGATCTATGAATTCAATAATGTTTTCAGAATTAGCTGTCTTGAGAGGAACTGCTTCTACCCATTTAGTAAAATAATCTGTTGCCATGAGGATATACCTATGCTGTTTAGAAGAGTGAGGAACGATCTCACCTATTATGTCCAAGCCCCATTGGCTGAATGGTTGCTCGATGTTAACCGGCTGTAGTGGCATGGACGATTTCTTTTGTTTCCCTGCATCAGTCTAGCAGACTTGGCATTTCCTTACGTAATTGTATGAGTCTTTGAACAGCGTGGGCCAATAATATCCTGCACGTAAGATTTTATGTGCAGTAGCTTCTCCAGCATAGTGTCCACCTGCTGGTCCATCGTGGAGTTCCTGCAAAACCTTTTCGGCTTCAGTTTTCTCAAGACACCTAAGAAGTACATAATCGTAATTCCTTTTAAACAGAACATCATTTATGAGCTGGTATTGTTTAGCTTTCAATCTCAGAGCTCTTTTCTTGGTGTGGTCCAGGTGTGATGGAGCATACCCGTTCTTAAGATAATAAATGGTGTCAGCATATAATGATTCTGCGTCATTTAGGCTTACCTCATATGTATGTACCTCTTCAGATGAGTTCTCAGGAATTTGCGATGCTCCAGCTAACATCTTGCAGAAGCCTTGACCTCTTACGATGTTTGCTGGCTTGATCTCAGGATCGTATTCTTGTAAGGCGGTAATCCAATTTTCTCTCTTTTCACCCACATCCTTCTGTATCAGAAGGTTTCTTACCGCTGGAAATGGTACTACGACTTTGGTATGGGCTTTAAGTAAGAAAGGTCTGAAATATTTGATTGCTTTGAAAACAACATATGCCTGTTTCTCCACGTCTGAATAATTGAGTTCAGCACCTTGTAAGTTCGAGCTAAAAAATGCGATTGGAGCTTCCGCCTTCTCTTGATTTGCTTGAGTTAAAATCGCGGCATAATATTTCTCTGAGGAAAACGTGTATAAGATAAAAGATTTTGAAAAATTTGGGGTCGCTAAAGATGGAGCATTGATGATAGCTTGTTTGATCAAGTTGAATGCTTCATGCTCATCTTGACCCCATTTAAAATTTGAATTCTTTTTTATCATATTTTGTAAAGGAGAAATAATACGTGAAAAATCCGGGACAAACCTTTTTACAAAATTGATTTGACCAAGGAAAGATTGCATGGACTTTTTGTTATGGGGCATGGATATTTCGGAAATTTCTTTGATTCTTTCAGGTTCAATGTGAATACCAGACTTTGACACTATGAATCCTAGCAATTTCCCTTCACTTAATGCGAAAAAATATTTCTTTGGGTTAAGTGAAATCCCATACCTTAAACAACTTTGAAAGATTTGTTTCAAGTCTTTGAGATGGTCGCTTCGCTTCTTGGAGTACACTGTTATATCATCCAGGTAAATCACTACAGATTTATTGACTAAACCTTTAAACGCGATGTCCATGGCTCTCTGAAAGGTAGCGCCGGCATTGATCAGACCAAATGGCATCTTCCGATATGCGTATGTTCCCCACTTAGTTCGGAATGTGGTTTTTAACTGATCATCGGGGTGTACCAGCACTTGATTGTATCCTGAAAATCCATCCAGAAAAGACATTAATTCTGAGCCTGCTACTGCCTGTAATATTTGCTCCATAGATGGGAGGGGAAAATTGTCTTTTTGACAGGCTTTGTTGAGATTCCGGAAATCGATACAGATCCTAATATCTCTGTTTTTCTTTCTAACGAGCACCATATTGGATACCCATTTGGAATGTCTGACAGGGAAAATTATTCTGGCTCTCAACAACTTATTTAGCTCAGTCTTTATCTGATTTTCTAAGTTGGGGTGGATTTTTCTGAGTTTCTGCTGGACAGGTTTTTCATTGTCAATCATAGGGATAGTGTGTTGAATGATAGAAGTGTCATATTTCTTCAACTCATCGTAATTCCAGGAAAAAACGTTTTTGTATTGTCTCAGAAGACGGATATATGTTGATTTTTCTTCAGGGGCTAGGCTGTGGCCTAGATTAACGTTTTGTGGCTTCTCATTGGTTCCTAGGTTCACTAATTCATAGTTCAGAGTCGAACTGTAGAGTTTAGAATTGGCAGACCTTTTAAACCGACTTTTTAAATCATATAAGTCTTCTAACTTAACCACCGATTTAGGTATAGCATTATCAGTGCTATTTTGTTGTATTTGGTGATCATGATGGTCTTCGTCAATTATTTGGTTTGAGTAGGATCCTTCAGAAGTGAGGAAATTTACAATGTCAGGATCGTCGTTGAATACTCTCCAGTTGGTGATGTTGTCAGGGATGGATGGTCTAAAGATTAATTCTATTGAGAATCTATCTGGACTAAAATCTTCGGAGGGAATAAGTCTAGAGGCTACGTTAGCTAACAGGTCTGCGCCCGCATTTTGGAGTCTTGGGATTGACGAAATATTGAATGCTATGAAATGTGCAGTCAGATCTTGTACTAAAGATTGATAGTGCTTCAAATGACCTGATAGGCATTGTATGGTGTTACGTACCTGTTTGACGACAATCTCAGAATCTCCAAAAACTTGAAGATACTTAACGTTCAGTTCGATTGCTTTGTATAGGCCTTGCACCAAGGCCTCGTATTCCGCTGTATTGTTTGTGCAATCGAACTCAAGTCTACACGTAAGCATGGTCTTATTTCCGTCTGGGCTAATCAGAACGCATCCTGCTCCTGCTCCCTCGTTAGATTTAGAGCCATCAAAATATAATTTCCAAAACAAAGATGTATTTACAGGGTTATCTAAAAAATTAACACATTTTGAATTATCAGTTTGGGAAAAATTTTCAACTTGGGACAAAACTGAATTTTCTAAGTAAGGTGAAATATGAGCATTGAAATTGCCGAGGAAAGAATCTACCGAGTAATTGCCTATGATACTGCTGTTGTATGCTATTGCTTCATTCTCTCCTTCCAATTCCGTCACTATGTACTTTTGGTGTAACTCTCGTTCAACCTTTATTTGATTCGGTTTACCGTTGTAGGTTAACCACATGTGCGACCAGTCGGTTGAGAAATATCCGTGGAGTTTTTCGAACCAATCCCTGCTAAGAATCAAACCATAGAATTCAGGGATATCAGCAACTAGAATGTCGATAACCTGGCATACCTTCGGGTTAGACGACAATCTTATGGTCACTTGATTAAGTTCACCAATCACTTCGACTTGAGATCGATCAAGTTGAACTATGCGCACTGCGGATTTTTGTGGTTGAACATTCAATTTGGCACATATTGATCTGGGTAAAATATTCGTTGAAGCACCATAATCAACCAAGCAATTGTGCACGTTTTTATTGAAAATTTCATAAGTGAGAAGAAAAGGAGGAGTATGAGATCTTGATCTTCCTCCAATCAAGGCGATGTCATTTGGATCAATCTTATTGATCGTGTTGGTTGGAGGTCTTCCCATGTTGTGGGAAGCTACAGCTGTAGGTAAAGATGTAGTAGGCACGGCATGTAATTCTTTCATCATTATTTTCTGTTGATGTTTCAATTTGCTCAACTCGTAAAGAGTGATATTAGCCCTAGTCTTTTTCATGTCATCGATAATGTTATACTCCATTTCATCCGACACTATCAGTGTTCTTGATGTAGGTGCTTGATCTGATTGGACTGGGCTAAATTGGGTCGCTCTAGCGGTTGTTTTCTTTGTTGCGACCTTATCTTTTGTTGCAGGGCTTGCGCCCTTCTGTTTAGGGGTAGTTTGGGGAGGATCAAGTTGATTTTTGCTTCGTGTGCTAACCGGAAATGCTTCTTGATCTTCTTCTTGTGGGAGGATGAAATCCCACATTCCTTGTAGTTCCACAACTTCTTCATCATCGGTCTGCCCTTCAGTGGTATTCTCTTCTTCTTCTTCTTCTTCAGATTTGACGTTTGAGACAACATTGGGTGGTTTCAAATCCATAGGAGGATTTCTTTTAAAAGCTCTATAGGGCTTTTTTGAAGAAGTTTCTGCTACTTGTTTTCTTATGTCAATCATCTCATTGGACATGGCCTTTAATACCTTTTGTAATCCTTCCAAATCGAAAGGATCTTTCGTTTGCTTCTTCTTGGTGTCTTCTTTGAAAGAGATTTTCTTAGATTTGCGTTCTTCTATTGCAGATCTCTTTTCTAGGGCTACTACGCGTTTTTCTACTGCTAACGCCTTTGTCAAGTTTTCAACTAAGGTCGTCTTGTTTGCCCTATCTACGAAGATAGCCAAGTTTGATGGTAAGGCCGTGATATACCATTCACATCTTACTTCCTTGCTGGGTTGAGAAGCAGCGGGAATTTTTTTGAGGATCTTATTGAACCGTAAATTGAAATCTTTAATGGGTTCTCTAGCCTCAGCTTTAAGATTGGATAGGTCATTTATCAATGTCGCTGTTGATTTGTCATCACCGAACTTGGTAAGGAATTGACTTTGAAAAATGTCCCAACTTGTGATAGACCCGGAAGGTAACGAAAAGTACCATGACCCGGCTGTTCCTTGCATTGTGTAGGGAAAAAGCCGGAAAACAGCGTCTTCGTTGGTAACTCCATTGAGATTAACAGAAAGCATGAAATTATTGATATGCTCTTCAGCTAGCATGCCTGTTTCTGGATTGAATTTAGGTAGCCATTTCTCAGGATGGGCCGGTATTGGGCTCAGGGGTGGAGGCATTAAAACCGCCCCAGGATTGTTCCATGGAGACTGTGCCATCGTTGAGCTGCTAGTTAATGAAAGTGCAGAGGATGATCCCTGATGCTGAGAAGATGAAGATATTATGATCTTTGATGATTGAAGAGGAAGGGTTGTGGAAGATGGATGAGTGATTTGGGATGAAGATGTGGGTGGCTGACATTGCGGTGAGGGAGTTCAAATGGACGAAGTAGATGAAAGAGTCTCACTGTCAGACTCTGGTGGTGTTTTCCTTGCTCTTTTCCTGGTGGGGAGAGGAAGTTCAGTTGGCTGGATGCCAAACTTTTCACTTTTCAATTTGGTCAAGGGATGAGTAGGATTGTACTGCGAAGTCATGCTGCTTTGAGATTTATCAGACCTCTGATTAAAAATAGAGAATCCCTGGAGTTTACGAATCAAAGTTTGAATTTCAGGGGGTTCAATGATAAGTTGGTCTGAAATATTAGGGTATGTAGCAGCGGTGGATATTCGAGCGACTTCAAACTCCGAGTTTAATCGTATTGGAGAAGTCGGGGGAGTTGATGAGGGTGATTTACTCTCAGAATGGTATTTAGATTTTGATTTAGGTGCCATTCATAGTTCGTGCCCTCCTTCTAGCACCAAATATGTTGAAGGCCCGGAAATCGGGTCAACAACAAGGGGGATACCCACCCGGTCCGGAACTTGGTTGGAAGCTCCTTGTCCGTTTGGTATAGCGGGTCCGACTGGGGATAATGGGACCAGTTTCCCAATCTAAGGGGTGTGTGTGTGTGTAGAGTTTGATGATGCTGATCTAGAAGTATTTTAAGCTAATTTAATTCTAACTTCTAAACTGACCTACGCTAACCCGGGGTAGATTTCCTCGATTATGCGATCTAAAAAGATTTCGAACGATAACTAGTAATAAAGATCATTCAGCTATCATAAGAATAGAAATCAATTAAGATAAACCATTCTGCATAAAAAGTTAGGCAAAACAGTTGTGAACAACATATCGCATAATAAGTTATTCATATGTCAAGCACAAATAAATGACTCCACTGTACAGAAGTGCCAAATGGTAACCCACACATTCATACATTAACATATAAACAACTCAGCTGCATATCACTCTAAGAATATAAGCAGAAACTTGTCAAGAGATAAAAGTACCATTTATGACTGATTTCACTCACAAACTTCAAGCAATAACGATTTATCTCTACTTGTTCTAATATCTAATAAGAGTACAGAAGTGCAACATCAGTAGCAGACATTAAAATGCAAACATAAATAAATCTCGATCCATCCATTCATCAAAAACCCCCTCCCAGGGTGCAAAAGTGCATGTTCTGAGGACAAGTTTTTTGACAAATTTTCGGACCCTTCTCCAAATGCCATGAGAAGGGTTAAATACTACTAACTAATTAATCTTAATTACACAAATTTAGGAACGGATTCAAATGACTGCCCTTTTACTAAAACAAATTTATTTCTAAAAATTGAATCTAATTTCTAACCGTTTCTGTATCTGCTCCTTAGTGCTGTAAGCAATGCAACGTTCGCCTGGAAAGAGTCGGCTGGTTGTCTTTTCCTTTCGTTCGAGCGATAAAAGTAGAAATAACAAGCGCTGGCACCTCTTTCTGACAAACTAGAAGATATTTTCGAAAATCTTCCTCTGGCTGGGTGTATTCGCTGTGTGTATACTTAGTATAACCCAGATTTCTTTCAAACTGATTGTGTTGTTGCTATTTCGGTTTCCGTCCGTGCGAATGACTCAATGAGTTAGGGATTTTGTTGCCTGAACAATCTTCTGTATTGAAAATTGCTTCCGTTCTTTGTTCCAGGCTTTTCTGGAGCGTCCTCCCTCTTTAGCGTTTTTCTTTTTGCTTTACCCAGCCTGAGCTTCAGGATCTTTTGTAAACATGCTGCTTTTGTGCGCCTTTGACTCTGAGTCTTGGATAGTCTATTTTCATCAGTGTCTGTTGAGTGATACTCTGGAATCCGCGGTCCTGCTACATGCGGCATCCATTTGCGAAGGCATCTCCTCTCTGTTCTCCTAGTATTGGCGCTTTCCCCTTTTCCTTAGATGTTTCCTGCATATTGATTTATATTAGTTGCTGCCTTACAGTTTACGCAAAGGAAAAGAGAAATGACGAAAAGATTGACATGAAAGCTTTAAGTTCTAATGAATGCATAATCATGACACTCATAATGACTTGACTCTTCGAAAAACGCGACACAATCGTTCTTGGATACTCAAGCGTACAATCATTAATTTCCCTTAAGGTGCGCGCTCAATTTTGGGTTTACAGACTATGTCAAGGAAATCTTGCGATGAGTGGTTTCCGCGATTTGCATCGCAGTATCGAGGATTTCGATGTCAAGAAGTGTCATCGCAGGAATTGATAGTCTCATTCATCGCAGATCGCAGATCGCGTTTTTCATTCAATCACTGTGTGCTGCTTATGCGATGTTGCGATATGCGACGTCGCATATCGGCCGTCGGCGATTCCTTAAGATTTTTCATTTAAGAGCGCTTTCAATATATGCGATGCGATGAATTTCGCGTCGCTTCTTCGCAGCTTATTTATGCGCATAGGAAACGCTTCACTCTCTCTTCGCAATGCGATCTAGCTTTAGGGAGTTGAAATACAAAAATTTTGATAAAAATATTTTTTTGGATTTTTTGTTAAGGGTCCCCCTTTGCTTGGTGTTATTGCTAATATCAAACAAAGAGGGGGGTTGTTGGTGACCACAACACCTTCCACATCAAAAAATGCACTGCAGAGCACCCAAATAGAAGGGTACCTTCTCTCCAACACATTGTCTCCTTACTTGGGCTGCGCTGGGTGAGTTTCACAAATTTGTTTCACCTGTTTGGCCCAAAATTTCTCCAGTTTTTTGCATGAAATGGATCTTAACTAAGCTTATGGTTTGATTTCAGGATTTGATTGGATCATAATTTCTATTACTTGATGAGAAAGAGAGCATGAAGAAAAATACATGGTTTCCCTAAATGATCCAGGTACTATTGAGGCCCTTGAAAATTGTGGGTTGCTCAAATAATTCAAGTTGTCCGAGATGAGGCATCAATTAGAACTATTGCAGTTCTTAGTTCATGCATGAGATCCAACTGATCAAGCTTTTCACATAAGGGAAAAAGTGGTCCCTATTATGATCAATGATGTTTACTTTCTTACTGGGTTGTCGAGATGTGGTGCCCCCATTTCTCTTTCAGGATTTTCTCGTGGGGGTGAATCGGTGAGGGACAACATTTGGTAGTTTTGTTGGCCAGGTACACAGCCTAGCAAGGATGGGAAAAAAAACATCAAGGATGTACGTGATTTTCCTTTTGAGAATAATCCTTTTCACTATCTTAAAGTTGGTAGGCAGCGTGACATTGAATTTGGCGAATAGATCATACATGCAGTATGCGCTTGAGTGTCTTGAGCCAGCTATATTCAACTGGTGTGAGGTTGTACTTTCTTCACTGAAAGAGCAGCTGACAAAGGTAAAGAGTGGTAAGACGAATAATTTTAGCTATGGATCAATCTTAATTGCTTTTACCTTAGAGAGAATTCCATTGATGCAACCTCAGCATATAACACTGGGTGTAGCTGGTCCTAGAGATCCACAGATGCAGAGGTGTTGCCAATTGATGGCTAGACATGCTCGTCTGTCATCAATCACATTTTATATTGCATTCTTCAGTTGGATCGATTGAAAACACATTGTAATCAAGGAGAATCTATACATAGGGATGGATTTTTGTGGAGATCCAGATTTGAGTTTACCAGTGGGCGCTGAATGGGGTGCTATAGGTAAATTGTTTTTGACCAAATGTTTTTGATTTTTAAGTTTCTACATGTTTTTGTGTTTTTGATGTTTCCAAGACTAAACTAAAATCATTCTCATGCATATAGATGATGGTACTATTTGACCTATGGGACATCAATTGGAGGCAGGTGGACCATCGTGAAGAAATGTCGGGAGGGCAGTTCTCCAAGATTTGGATTTGACCAAGACATTGGCAGAGTTGCAGGATCATGTAGAGGGGTTAACACTTGGTATTCATGATATCTAGATAAAGGAGTTACCTATGAGGCTACAATGATATACTATTGGTATTCCTAGCCATTGGATGAGGCTATTGTGCATGATAGCTCAAGCTGTGACTTGCTATCATGAGCATCACTAGGGCTACTTAGGATGATTTTTGTATGCATTTTGAGTTTTTAGGTTAAATGACCAAACATTTCTTGGACACAAATTTTGTAAAAAATTTAAATAATCTATCTATTTTTATTTTCAGAGTTTTTATATATGGTTATATGCAATCCTATTCAACTAAAGATGTGAATTAAAAATCTACTTTTACATGTGTCGCAAATGTCTGTTTAACACATAGTTCGCTAAAGAATCAGTTAATGTGTTAAAGTTTCTGGAAATATGTTGATATTGAATGTACTCAAAATGTCTTTCCAAAAGATGAACTTTAAGGAACATACAAAGAATAGTTGGGTTTCAAACGATATAAAAACTTGTAATTTGTAGTACGACGAGTTGTGAGTCCAGCCTAACGATTATTCAGCGAATGCCAAGTGAAATGGCATTAGAGAGAATTTCTATCAATGCACTATACTCAACGATATTGTTCATAGAATTGACTGATACAAATCCCTTGAAAAATCACTAACTTGCCACTTGGAGCGGAAAGGGCCCATGTTGCAAAAGATAGGTTATGCGTACTATGACTAGCAACATAGGTGTAACCAACAAATGGTTCCAAAGATTCTAACATCTACAACAAATGCAAAGCGGATTACTAACCACATAAAAATTCTAAAAGAGACAATAACACACACACATGCAATTAAAGCATATATACAATGATTTTACTACACTCAATTAAGCATAGTAATGTTTGAGATACAACCCATTTCTGGGCTGTGACAATGGAATTCCATCGTAATCCACAAACTCATAGGCACCTTTTTCCAAACAAGCTTGAGAATGTAAGGGCCCATCCATAGTGGTTCAAATTTTCCCGCTCCTAGTTTATCAGCTTCCTGATAATAAAGCAAGACCAGGTCTCCTGAGAAAATGCAAGGCTTGACATTTCGGTCATATTGTGCCTTGATTAATTTCTTATGTGCTTCGTTAGCCGATGTGGCTTCATGATGGGTTTCATTCAGATGGATGAATTATAACAAACACGGTTCTTCATCAGAAGTGTCGGGTAACAGGTCAATTGCGAGTTTAAGAGATGAAATTTCACATTGTATCGGTGAGATTTCCTCCAGACCATACACCAACTGAAATGGTGTGAATCCATTTGCGTTCCTTATCGAGGTTCGATATGCCCACAAAGTAGAGTACAAGATTAAATACCAGTTTCTTTTATGAACTTCTATCATTCTTTGAAGCATTCACTTCAAGGATTTGTTGATGGCCTCAACTTGTCCATTAGCTTGCGGATAATAAGGAGTGGAACTATCATGTGAAAGTCCTAACTTGGCAGTTAACTCAGTCATCATCTGATTGTGAAAATGTGACCCATGCTATGTAACTATAGCCTATGGTACACCAAACCGGGCAACCACGTGGTTGAAAAAGAAAAGTACATCCATCTCGCCATTTTTTTTAATGTAGGCATCGCCTCGGCCCATTTTGTGAAATAGTCAACTGTGACTATAATGTACCTATGCCCCCCGACCAAGTGAGGGTTACATGTCATGAAGTCAATACCCCATTTGGAAAATGGTCCAATAGCAACGACATGATGCAATGGTGTAGGTGGTAATCTAGCTTTACGTTATAGATCTAGCATGCATGGCAGCTTCTGACATCAATAATGCAATCTTTTAATATGGTAGGCCAGAAGTAATCAGCTTGGAGAATCCTCTGTGCGGTAGCATAACTAGATAAGTGTCCACCACAAGCACCTGAATGGTAATAATTCAAAACTTTCTCAGCTTCCACATGTGTGAGGTACCTCCGTAAAATCATATCGATACCATGACGGTAAATAGTGTCGCCAATGATTAGATAATCTTTGGCCTGGTATCAGATACGTCATTGTTGCGAGTGAGAGGTATCGGGCCAGAAAGTTTGATTCTGGAGATAAATTAGTATATCTCCATACCATGGGTTAGATGATGAAATCAAGAATAGAGACTCATCTAGAATTGATGGTTCTGATG
Source organism: Pinus tabuliformis (assembly GCA_031772625.1). Classification (NCBI taxonomy): domain Eukaryota; kingdom Viridiplantae; phylum Streptophyta; class Pinopsida; order Pinales; family Pinaceae; genus Pinus; species Pinus tabuliformis. The sequence goes on from CM062816.1 coordinate 1,236,418,925, forward strand.
TTGACTCAATGGCACTTGAGGGAAGGTCGCAAAGAATATCGACGAAAACTAGAGATTTCTTTTATTAGGATTTGATGAATTCCAAATCAAATTCCTACAAAATGACGATCCATATTGAGTATTTTCCCCCAGCAATTGATGTGACAAAATATATGTCATAGAGTTGCAATCTGAAATGGTAGTGGTCTTTCAGAGAAGGATATAGTGCCAAAATCTATGTATGGCTTGAACAACAACCAAAGCTATATTTTCGACGTAAGAGTACTTAACTTTTGTATCATTGATGTTACAACTCAAGTAATATATCATATGTTCAATCCCATTTTCCTCTTGTACTAAAACCATCGCAATGGTTGTATCTGCAGCAACGAGATACAAGAAGTAGTCATTTTGATCATTCGGGGAATACATTAATGACGCTCTAATCAAGGTATCTTTAAAAGAATCAATGGAAGCTTGCACAACCTGATCCCAATGGAAGGGTGTCTCGTTTTTCAAAAGATGAGTAAATCCTTTAGCCATTTGAACATAATTGGGAATGAACCTCCTCAGAAAGGTAGCCTTCCCTTGGAGTCATTGTAACTGTAGTAGATTGGAAGGTGGAGGCAAGTCAAGAATTGCCTGAACCTTAAGAGGGTCGAGTTGAATTCCTTCCTTAGACATTATGAAACCAAGAAAATGACCAAAACCAACAAAACACACAAATTTGTGTGGATTGAGTTGTATTTTGTAGTTTCGACATCGTAAGAATATAGCTCTAAAATTTTGTGGGTGATCAGTCTGCTTTCGTGAATGAGTATGAAAATCATCAAGGTATGGTTGAACAATATGTTTGATGTCATGGAAGGCATAGTTCATTGCCCTTTGAAAATTTTCCCCTGCGGTCTTCAAACCAAAAGGCCGTTTCCTGTAAGCGAATGTGCCCCATGGACAAATAAAACCAGTTTTAGATTGGTCCTCTAGGTAGATATTGATCTGATTATAGCCGAAAAAGCCATCCATAAATTAAAATATTTCACATCCAACACATTCATCAATAATCTGGTCGATAAAGGGAGTGGGATAAATTTTTTTTGGACAAGCTTGATTAACATCCCTACAATCGACACAAACTCGTATTGTCCCTTCTTTCTTCATGACAAGAACAATATTGTAACCCCAGTCAATAAGAGGAATAGGGTATATGAAACCATCATGCAAAAGTTTTTCAACTTCTATTTTAATGGCAACAACCTTCTTCAGATGAATAGGACGAAGGCACTCCCACACTAGTTTGACATCAGGATACATTTCAATTTCATGTTAAACTATACTAAATACCTTGCATTTCCTCATATGACCATGCAAATATATATCAGAATTCATGAAAGAGAGCATGGTAAATATCAAGTTCTGATGGAGAACAATATTTTCCAACATGAATGTTTTCTACAACTTTAGGTTTGGTCGAAATATTGATAGAAATAATTTCTTCGATATTTGACAATTTTTTCTCGAAATCTACTGTATCTATAAAAACATAATTCAAAAGAAAATCAACAACTGAAGGGTGATTAAGTTCATTTGAAAAATCCTCTATGTGATCTAGAAGATGGGAACGATAATGATAATCTTACCATGGTTCTTCTTCCATCATCATTGATTGGATGATTCCTTCATCAGTAGAAAATATATGTGAAAAAGGATTAGAGGAAGTACCATATTCTAATGAACGATCTACCCATACAATTGGCAAAGATGGATTTGGGTTCGCCGCGCAAGCCAAAAGGATTGATTTCTATGTAAGCTCAATGGGGCATAGCAGCATGATTTAATTACTACTATCAACTTCATAAATATTGGTTATCTTCCTTAAATCAGATGAAGTGGAAGATATCATATTGCAAGTCTCAGCTTTTGCCACTTCTGCCATGTTTGATGGTGACGGTAGTGAAAAAGTACCCATTAGGGAAGAGTCCTTGAAGAGACCTATATGAATGTTTTGAAGAGATAGCAGGGGTCCGTGAACTAACGGAATGATTCCATTATCCTGTGAACTAAAGGCGAAGAAAGTGAGTTGATCAAAAACTGTGATTCCGCCTTTATGAGGGAATGCAATCATATGAAAGTATCTCGAAACCACAACAGCCACAACATATACCCATGGTCTTCCTAGAAAAATGCTGTAGTCAAGGGGTCCGTCAATGACCTTAACTTCAATAGTTACTGTTTTTCCCCCTAGTTCAATTTGCAGATTACTCAAGATTCTACAAGGCGTATATGTGAGATCGTCAAAATCTTTTAACTTTGTTGGTGAACGTGACAAAGGCGGTGAGCCAAGTCTTTTCCAGCAATTCATCGAAATAATACAAGTAGATTCCCCCTCGTCAATAATGGTTCAGTGAATAAGTTTATTCAAGGCATTTACTTAAATTAGGAATGCTAATTGCGTTGGTAACTGTGGCATATAACCCGCATGGTTGAAAATCACAAGATTGGAATCCGTTGGATCGATTCCACCAATTTCTGACAACAAATCCTGCTTTTGGGAGGGACAATTTTCAAGCACCTCAAACATCAACATAGCAGAAGGTGACTGAGCCAAATCTTCTACTATGTTATAGTTTTGTGCTACTCAAGCTCAAGGGTTAAATGTTGATTTATGTACAACTCCCTTAGATGGTTTTATTGTTAACTCTGGTGCAATAAGTGGTGGAATAAGATCAGACGAAGTCGAAGTCAAAGGATTAGGTTGATTAGTAGCCTGGTTATTCGACGACAACAATGGATTTCCATAATATTTACTTCGTGTTAACACCAAAACATCAATTTTAGGGTTAGAGGTAGATAGCATAAGCACTTGGGAAGTGGAAGCATGGTCTGTAGCAGCCATATGTGTCTCCGGAATCAGAAAAGGATCAATCAACACTACGGATGTACTAGAAGTCTTAAGAATCTTGAGACTTCAAAGCGGTGATGAAAATCTCACGTAAAGAGCTCATCATTACATATTAAACATGGGTAACGAGGTTTCCTAGCCGAAGGAGAGGAATCAGATGATTTCTCTTGAGGGGGATTATTTTTTTTCTTCTTGTTTTTCCCCTTCTTCTTTCTTCCTGGTTGCTTTTCATTCTTGCCTTTGTCAGATGACACAGTATTAATTTCAGAAGAAAGAGTGTTATCAGATACATTTCAAGTTTGTTTGGAAATGGCAAGTGTTTGACCAGATGGTTTACCTACCATTTGTGTGCTTGAAGAACCAATCACACCGTCATTGGCATGAGAGTCCTTACTTGATGGTGGTGGAGGAACATTATAAGCTAGTTTGGGTGCATTCATGATCTTGTCATTGAGCGTGCTAGACTGTGTATAAATCAAGTCCAAATATTGGGCACGAGAAATTACTTGCTCTTTAGTGACAACTCCACCTTTCGCCACATCCTCGGTGATAGATGACAATAAGGATTTTATAAACCACTAAGCTAAAAGTTGATCAAGAACATAAGTTTTGACCATTCGATGACGATGACACCACTCATGAATATGATTAGAGATATGAGTAGCAGTAGTCTATTTAAAGTTGGTCAATAATTCTGTTTCAGTTTCATATCGTATGGGTAACTGGAAGTGGGATAAAATCATGGTAGCTAAGGATGTAAAGTTATCAAAAGAAGCTCACAATAACTCAATGTACCACTTCGCAGCCGGACCAGTAAGTGTTATCTGGAAAAGATGTACTCTAATTGAATCATCATTCAGGGAGTTTGATGAACACCATAAATGAAATTCATGACATGGTTGGAAGGGTCATCTCCAGGATTTCCATTGAATTTTGGAATATTGGAAGGTAATTTATGAGGAATCATCAGCCACTAAGGTGCATAAAGAATTGGGTCATTGGTGAGCCGATTTAGATTTGGTAATTGAAGTGTTGAAACAAAGGGTAATTATATATTGAGGTCAAGTTGAGCATAACCAGGGTAAGATGGGATTGCCTAGGCAATAGGCCTTTTCATACCAGCATAGGGCATTTGTTGCTGGTGACCTTGATAGGGGTAAGTTTGTTGAGAAAATCCACTATAAGGTGGTTGTTGAGCACCAGGATACATTTTCTATTGTCCAAACCCAACATAGGCTTGTTGACCAAGATCTGGGTAAACTTGTTGCTGACCAAACCCATCATAGGCTTGTTGACCAAGTCTAGGATGAGGTTGGTATTGCTAGAATTGTTGCTGTTGATATTCGGGCTGGTAAAGCTGTTGGAGAAATTGTTGCTGTTGTTGATACAACAGTTGTTGCCCACCAATGTAAGCTTGACCAGGTTGTGAATACACTAAACCAGTGTAAGTCTGAGTCATTCCAGTAAAAGGTAAACTGGCCCAAGGTTATTGGACCCTAGGCACAAACGGTTGTTGTAAAACTACCTAAGAAGGTTGAATCTATAAAACTAAAACTTGGGGGTCTGAGGTTGAAGGACCAGCTTGCATAGGTTGAGATACAACTAACTGAGATTGTGATTGCGGTAAAGCTGTAACAACAGGCATAGTAGGTATGGATGAGATATATTGCATAGGTTGTGATGGATACACAAGCCTTGGTTGAACGGGCATTGTTGGCTTCCATTGATAGACAATCATTCTAGGCTGACCTAAAGACGACGACATATTGCCATATGGTTGCCCCCCAGAAAATGGAGGATAAGGAGATTGTGCATATTGTTCTTCATATGGGGGTAATCCAGTGTAAAGTGGATACATTGGATGGTAACCAGATGAACCAACTTGATATTGACTTGATGGGTCAAGCTGTTCAATATTCGTTAATGAAGAACCAAATAAAAGTACTGTAGAGGACATGGGTGAATACCAAGGGCTAGAAGTAACACCTAAGTGGGTTCTAGATAAAGATTGGTAACCCGGTGGGATGGATGGAACACCATACAAATGTGACTCAAGTGTCATAGTAAACATCGAAGAGGTAGTGACCGAATATTTTGTCGTAGTTGTAACAGATGGTAAAGTCTGAGATGTTGACTATGCTATAGTCAAATGTCTAAATAAATTTCCTAACAAATCAATGAGTGTCTGAAAGTAATCAAGATCAAAAGGAGTAGTGAAATGAGGAGTATGAGGATAAAGATAAGTCTAGTTCCAAAATGAAATGGAGTTCTGGGCGTTTCTTCCTTAGGTTCCTCTTTAGTTGAAATCAAACTAGGTGGAAGGATTTCACCCTCAGGTCCATAATAGATTTCCCGTATTTTTTGCTAAGGTAAAGAGGAAGCCTCGACAGCTACATATGTCTGAGGATTAACCGGTCGATCTTCTTCCAGTATGGTAAGAACTTATGATTGTTTAACTTTAAGATCCAAGTGTTCTGGTAAAATAACAACATGTGCAGGTTGGGCTTCTTGAACAACTTCTAGTTCAGAAGTAACTTCTGATTGAACGATGATAGGTTCAGGATCAAAATTTGGCTAAAAAGATTCAGGTTCATAAGTAAGTTCTTATTGAAAAACTTTGGGTTGAGAATCAACTTCTTGTTGGACAACTTGGGCTACCTTTTCACTAGTTTTAGTTCTAGTGTCCTTAGGTAATTGTGGAGATTCCACTTCAGTAACAGATGTACCAATAATTGTAAGAGTAACTGCAGTCACAGTACTTACCAATATAGGTGTTTCTAGTAATTCAGATGAATAACTAGAAGTTTTTGAAGTACTGGATTCAGTCAAACGAGACCGCTTTGACCAGATAGGTGTAGCTACAGGCAGTAAATGCAGTTTACTCGCTGTCCTCTGCAAATAATGGGGTAAGGGTTGATGTTCCTCCATAATTGCTGATTGATTTTATTCCAAAAAAGAAATAAACAAAAAGGGGTAAGCTAGGCAAAAGGATTACCAAGCAACTATGAACTGTAGAATACCTCCCAGCGAACTGAGAATTACGGGCAGGTAATCTCCCCAAATGCTATGTTCAGTGTATCACAGTGTACAAGGTAGCCGACTCAGTTACCTAAGGATGGATAGCAACCTAATGTAGTCCTCCCATATATACCCAAAAGTACATGGAGGCCCAATCCATGTTAGCGATGTCTAATGTGAAATCACATAATGAGAGCATTCCTTTATAATTTACGTATTGTAAAACCGCCCTATATACCTGAAGGTACATGGACGAGCTACGATATACTCATGTATGTGGAATGAGGTATCACACTCAGAATGGACCGCAGACAAGTTAGTGATAGCTGCTACGTTTTATCACGTCGGAACACGTCTCTAGCCTAGAACCTCTAAATTTTTTGCGTTAGGTGACAATGCTCCATTAGGTTAATTGAGATTAATTTTAAGTTGATCTTGATTAAGAATTTGTCTTTGAAGGTTCACCACATGATGTCTTTGAAATTCCTAGAATGCAACTATAATGAGAAACATTCTTTCCATTCAATTTTGAACAGTGAAAACCTTAACTACAAGGGATAGAGCAATCAGAATGTTTGATCAAAGAACAAAGAGCACATCTAATGCAATTTCCCTAAACTATTCTTATAAGCACACACAAACTTTAAATGCACAATGCAATTTTTTCTTTTCAATTACCTTAATGTTGAGATGAAAAAAAGGAAACTAATGCACATACAATCAATCAATATTTTTGCAAGAAAGAAGACTTTATGACAGTTCCTTTTCGAAAGAAATGAAGACTTTTGTGACACTTTCTTTTCAACAAAGATTATTCGACTATAATCTAACTTTGACAATGAATTTATAATGATAAATAAATCATTTAACAAACCCTAAACAATCAAGGCCAAAGTAGGACGAGGAAGGGAAGTACAAATTGATTTTAGAGACACAACAATCATTGATCTTTCAGCAAGCAAAAACATAAGGAAATTTGGAAAAAATCAAGCCAAAGGTGGGATTTTTGACCTAAGGAGGACCAACTCAGCCCTAAATGGGAGGTAGTGTGCTTCAGAGCATTGTCATCAAGCCAAAGGTGCTTTGCATCACTCTGTGTCCCGAACAAGATTTCACTAGTGCTAGAGAGGTCATTCAAGGGACTTTCAAGCACAATTTTTACCAAAAAAAACTTCAAAAAGACTGAAATAAGATCAATGGAAGTAATTAAAGTCTACTAGGGTGTACTAGGATGAGAATAAACTACCTGTAACGATGATCATTCCCCAGAATGGTCGCCAATTTTTTATGTGGAACTTTTTCATCTACAGATAGACACAACCTCCCTAAGTGGGTATCTACACTTAGAACAACAGATCTAAAGAGTTTAACCTTTTCCTACATAAGATAAATAAGACAAGGGACCTACTTGTTATCTTTCGCTTCCCCTTTTCTCCTTTGAATGGCTCCCATCACTCCTTCTCGAACTAAATCCGCTCGATCAGTACCTGCAATCATAAACAGAGGACAAAAACCAAACAAAGCAAGAGATCTATCTACTATAAGCAAATTTAATCGAAAGAATTTACACATATAATCATCATATATAAAGACAAGAATATGGGAAAAGGTGTAAACATCTTTATTAAGTAGAAGGAAGAGTTGCAACCAAAGAAGTCTGATCCCATGTCACTCATCCAACTTGAGTTCCATCCTTCATCACACCAAAAGCACAACACTCTGATAGAATAAAAATACTTTCTATAATCTCAAACCTCAAACCAACGTTATCTCCTTACAATTCTTCAAAGTCCAGCCCCTGATCACTATGATGAGTGCTCAATTTTTAGCGAAATGGAGGTGGTTTTGTCATAAATTGGGCTTTGAATGGCTTTCAAATTTGGGAGTTAATTGCCATGGAGGAAGGGATGAGAGGATAGGAGGTTATTTGATTAATTCCCTATCCAATTTCAAGATCATAGGAGAGTATAAGAGGTGGGAATCTTCTAGAATGGTCTAGAATGAAAGAATATTCCTAGAACCCAATGAATATTTCGCTCAATCTTGCCCAGCATAGGTCAAAATGGGCCTAGGTGCTTTGCAAAGCAGGCTTGAATGGGCCTAAGTTCTCTGCAACACATTTACCCCTGACAAAGGCTGCGCTGGTCCCTCAAGGAGTCATTTCAGGATGTCTTCAGGCCAAGAAACTCTTAGGAATGATGGCATTCAATGTGATTACTTGTATAGGGCATGTAGAAATAGAATTAAGGTTTGATGAGCCCTAAAAGTACTGATATGAATGTTGGGAGTGATGTGCCCAAATAAACCTGTAAAAAATAAGCAAGAAAAAAATTCGTCTAAACCCTCTCATACATCACAATAACAATCAATAGGAACCAACAACAAGAAGTTAGTTTAATCAACCCACATTAGTTTAAATAGTATAGATTGTTAGGACTCAGAATTGACCTATTTTGACCTTATATTTTTGCCATAATATTATCCTTTTCAGTCATAAGTTGTAAGCTTTGATTACATAATGACTTAATCTCCCCAAGGTACGAAGTAACTTTCCGCATATCTATATGTTTAATTGTTCATTGCATATTCGTGAGTATCTTTATATTTATCTTTGAAAATCTGAATAAGTTGCCAAATAATTGTCTTAAGCCTGCAGGAATTATAATTTATAGTTGCTGCAACACCAGAAACAACAACCATGCAGTTGCTGCAACACCAGAAGCAGCAACTACGCAGTTGCTACAGTCAGCAACAGCAACTATCTAAAGCAGGCTATTTTGCAACCGCTGGGAATAACAACTGACAACTATCTGAAGAACGCTGACGCGGCACGATCTGCAGCTATCTAAAGCGGGTAGAACACAATTACCATTGCTTAAATCAGGAACAGCATGGGGAAACAGCAAAGGAATGCGAAGATCCCAAGAAGACGGTCGAAGACAGTCACCAGCTGTGTAACAGCCAGAACCTAAGAAAGAATATGTTGTTATACTTTTGTAACAACGGTCTGTAATTCTTATTTTTGATAGAATGGGTTAACTGAATGAACTGTAACAACCTATTGTAATAGATGTCTCCTCTATAAAGAGGAGACATCTACATTAGAAGGGGTTAATGTGTAATCTGTAAGGGAGATCTTGAGAGACATCAGCAAGTCTGAACTTTATTGTACTTGAATCTTTTGGCAGATGAATAGAAGATTGTTCTGAGCACTTAATCTAACCTTTGTGTTCTGGAGAATCTTGTGAGAGGGACTGGGCCCGCCTTCCTCACAAGATTCACCCATTTACTTTTTCTGTCAAAGTGTGTAAGTGTGTGATAGTTTCTTTCCGTTGGTACTCTGTTCGGATTCTGTAGCATTACCTCTGGTATTTCTGCTTTGCTAGTACTCTGTTTCATTCATTGCTTGAAGTTGTGCAAGGATATTTCACCGGTGAATTAGAGTGCAGTGTGTGTTAGCAATCTGGTTACAGAGGCAGGTGCTGAACGTCCTTACCTAGAGGATAGGGTCCTGACCCTCTGCCAACAAATCATCCATCATTTCGTTTTTCAGATTTGTAATTTTAATTAATTAATTGTACTATGATAACTTAGCGTAAGAATCACGTATACTACAGCTTTTTAATGCTTTTAGGATTAAGTACATACAGTACGAGGTAGCCTTTGAAATAAAAAGACTTTCCCAGGTTGACAATTAATGTGGTACTTGAATGTTTAATCAATAAACAATTCAACTAGCCAACATAGATGACTATTATGAAGCAGTCTATGTATGTATGAGACATTACACAAATAAACATACGTATAGATCTTAAATTACTGAATCAGATCTTCACTGCAAACACATACCATATCAAACCCAGATCTTTGTGCACATATTTTCAAAAGCTTCAGCAAAAATATTCAAATCATATTCCCACCATAATCACATATCCTACATTGTTAGCCACTTAAACATATGTAAATAAATCAATCATATCAATACTCTTTAAATAACCTTTCAAATATATTAGACCTGAGCCATCTCCTTGCTCTCTGGTGCACACCTATTCCATATCATATCACACATGAATAATCCATTACATTACACACATAACACCTTTATCTCCTTCTCCTTATATATATTTTCTCTCCTTCCAATACCACAAGAAAATCCTTTGGTAATGTTGTTAGTATTTGTTGATGGGATCAAATAGACATTGGCATCACAAAATTGTGGGAGATCACCATGGAAAATGTTCATGGTGTTTTATGTGCATGCACAATTCGAGAATTTCATTATGAGGATGTGTATGTGACTTTTCTAAAGGAAAGTTGCATATGTACGAAACTTTGTTGAAGGAAAGTAGCATATATTTTTAAAAATTCAAATCCTTCAATCTATTTCAAATCCAACTAGTGACTAACCTGCCAAAACTCTTCCTCATCTTCTGCAGCACCTGTACATGCATTCATATCATTTTCAACTAGCTAGGCATAACAAGAGTGCGACATCTTATGACAAGTTCACAACACATTTTTTAAGCAGTTTTCCATCAAGGACAACACATTAGCCATAATGCTAATAATTTCCCCCTTTAGACTTCTTGGCAACCTCTTAAGTGTTTGGAAACCGCTTGCAAACACCAAGTATTCCATCCCTCTTTGACATAAATGGCAACGGGCTGAACCAGGCTTAAGGAAATAATTTCCCTTGTAGTGCTCATATTTGTAAGTCAGATTTGCTGATATGAACTATGATTTCTTCATACTGACCATGCTCCCCCTTAACATATGTTAGACCCTCTAAATATATGCAATAAAAGTAAAATACTTTGTGACTCAAATACATGGCTATTCATGATATCTCCTATAATCAATGACTCTATGATCAATCACCCAGCATAATGGGCTTACACATTTTACCCAAATTTTACATCAATCACCCAAAATAATGGGATAACTTACATAGCATGACTTGATCCCAATAGCCCATACATGATTGAATTTTACAATGATTACAACATGGTTCTTTTCATGACCTTTACATAAAGAGACATACATTAAATCTATAACCATAAACAATAATCTCAATAATGAAGTATCCTTTTTATAAAAAACATGATAATCATTAGCAACCACCATGGACCATATAGGCATCTGCAACATAATCATCTAACAACAACAACATGAATGAAATAATAGAAACATAAACATTCTCATTATCAAGAAGCAATATATTAACAGGTAGATAAGACAATGTAGCATCACTCTCTTCAATATCATTAACATGTGGTCAAATATGCAATGCATCCAAGCACCACTAAGAAACATTAGCAACAACATAAGATTTTTGAAATAAAGAAACTCATCCCCTTGACCTTGTGTCATCAATGTCAGCATACTATCTCCACACATAAAAGGAGACGCACTCCTAAAACAATGAAAACATATCAATATCTTGGACCACAATACGATAGGCAACATATACAACAACATACTCTCTCCATGTATCAACAATATATGTGAAAACAAAGAGAACCTACAACATCATAAACCATCAACCAATATAATATGAACATGAACATCCTCATTATCAAGAAGCAATATATCAACAGGTAGATAAGACAATGTAGCATTACTCTCTTCAATATCATTAACATGTGCCCAAATATGCAATGCATCCAAGCATCAATAATATCAACAACATAAGATTTTTGCAATAAAGCAACTCATCCCCTTGACCTCGTGTCATCAATGTCAGTATACTATCTCCACATATAAAAGGAGACACACTCCTAAAGCAACAAAAACATATCAATATCTTGGACCACAATACCATAGGCAACATATACAACAACATACGCTCTCCATGTATCAACAATATATGTGAAAACAAAGAGAACCTACAACGTCATAAGCCATCAACCAACATAAACAATGACCATAGCATCATTGAATCATGACATAGTGACAACAACATGTATATTTTCAGTAGTGAGCAATGAAATAAGACTGATGACAACAATTTTAACCATGAACTCATCATACACAACATCATGCAACAGGGAATGCTTAAGAAACCATAATGCCAACAATGAACCATTAGAAGCATAACAGATGCTACCCCTAAACCTATGCCAATTATTCTTCCTCAAATATAATAACATTATATCTTTATTACATATAAGAAATGCACCAAGGAATCATATCAATAATAGATATAATATAGGAATTTTCAACAACTCATAGACTCATTAATACCATTCTTAAGTAGAATATGGGCATCATTAACAGACTGTAACAAATCAATATCAAAGCCAAAATACTTGAATAATGAACTGATGGAAGCATATGAGAAGTTCCCCTTAAATTTGTGCCACTTCTTAATCCCCACAGAAAATCATACATGACTATATAAGTCAGAAGTCGCATGCTTACGTGACCATAATTCATTATAAATACGTACATAATGTAGAATGTTTATTTTTCATAGCCACAACTCCCCGCATATGTCAGGTATTTTCTTGATCACAGTCACTTCATCATCTGTAACATCAATAATATAAACATCACCAAAAGAATCACATAACAACATATGGAATCATCATCAAGATACACATGCATAGCTCCCCTTAAGATCATATACCGTTGATCTTGTGGACTTGATAGTCATCATCTACTTTCTATGAGGTTGTGCACCTCACATTTCTGCAGTCACTATTAGAAGTATGTATTAAGTACAATAGACTGCAATAAGGCTTGTCTTTTTTACTCTAAATCTAAAGAAGAGAACTAGACCTCTTATTTCTACATGGATTCTTCTTTAGTACATACAATATGCCTACATTTCTAAATCATTTTTCTATAGTTTTTCCAATGTCTTATTTATAATTTTACATAAAGTTGATGTGAATACAATTACATTCCCTTTATTAGCTATTTTATCTACACTTAAAATGTTTTCCTTTAGCCCATCCACCAATAATACATTTACTTTTTCTGTATTCTTAACAAAAACATTACCCTTACCTAATACCTCTGTTAGAGTCGGTCTTTACATCCCTCTGTCAGAGATCATTTCTCTTATTGCATTTCATTTTTAGGTGTCCCATCCTGCTCGATCACCTGCATTCCATTTAGGAGAATGCTATAATCTGATGGAAGGGCTTTGTCATTCATTCCCCTCATGTCTTGTACCTGTTGGCTTAGGTCTTTTCGTCAATGTTTATTAAAGTCCATGACAGTCAATGTTTGATCTTTTAATGGGAAAAGAGTCATGTCAATCTTAGGTCTAGGGTTTCAAAAATTGAGTCATTAAAGTGTCCAAATGCCAGCAGGCCAGAGGGAGGCTCTACACATGTTTTTCAAATTTCAGAGTCATATCGATGGATTATGACCATTCTTCAAAACTCTGCTTTGAAGAAAAGTCAAAATTTTGTCTTTTGTAACATTTTCTAAAGTTCTTCAGTTATTGAATTCTTTAGGCGCAGCCCTGGTCTCCTTTTCCAAATTCCATGTCAACTATCCCTGCAAAAAATTGCCAAGAATTTCATCATTTCAGTCAAAAAATCAAAAAGGAAATTTAAAACAGAGTTGTATTAAAATGGAAAAAGTTCCAATGCCAAAACATTACAAAGATGGGTCTTGGAGAGTCAAAAATCAAATCCATGTCTTTATAAAGATATTTTCATAAAGATCAATGTCATTTGCATGACAAGACCAAAGAGAAGCCACTCAAACAAAATTGGTTGAGTTAGTGTGCGATTTGGGTGAAGTTGGAGGAAACTTGGCCGGCGCGGCACATTGGGCAGAAGGTGCAGCGCACCGGGGAGGCGCAACGCATTGGGAGAAGTTGCACATTTTAATTTTGAATGGTCACGGTGCACTAGGACGGTGCGGCACGTTGGGTAAGCTGTGCGGCACACTCAGCTGTCTGGCCCGAAAAATGCCATAACGGCCTCCAAACGCCAAAATCGTGCCATTTTCTCTTGAATTCAAGTAGGTTGAGCTCCTCCTTCGCTGTTCACACATTCAAGTTTATGGTGTATGTTATGGTTGATGTGTTGAGCTTCCAAATAAATGATCAAACCCTATCATTTTGAATTCCTCACATATAAGTTGCTGCCTAGGGTTTCAAAACTTGTTTGCCACCAAGGTTACTCTTTTCCATTATTTCTTTTATCCTTGATTCCCTTTGTTCCTTGACTCCATTGTTCCCCATCCCCTAAAATTACTAAACCCCTATCCAAAATTCCCTTTCCCAAACTTTTAAATGTGAAAACCCTAAACCATATTCCCACACCTAAATCCTAAACCCCCTCCCTTATTTCCCAAACAAATCTCTCCCAATAATTCCTAATCCCTTAATATTATTTCCCCTTCCTAAAAATCCCTGTTTCATTTGTTTTCCCCTTTGGTGCAGCGTTTGCACACATCACTAAAAGAGCAGTCCAAACAGTTTTCATACACCAACACCTTTTTCTCCAAGACAGTTTGAAAAACAACAGTCATGGCATCTGAGCATTCATCTGATTATGAAATGGAAACCCAAAGTGACTCTCCCATGGTGGAACATGCACCCCGGAGGCCTCATAGAGGAGGAAGACATATCAGAGAAGAACCAGTCACCCTCACTGAATTACAGGCTTGGCCTCTTGCCATGTTTTGTTTTCAGCATCATTCATGCTATGAGTTTTATGAAAAGGTGGCTAATGTTCAATTTCATCATGAGTTGGCTCGTCTATTTGTGCTGCATTTACATGGAGATCAGGTTACCTTAGTCGGTGTCACCTTCACACTTACACCAGAATCTGTCTCACTAGCAACCGGCATACCAAACATTGGGGAACCATGGACCAAGAGGAAGAAGATTGACCGGCAGCATTATGAGCCATACACTAAAACTGGTTTCTCGAGGCAGCTCAAGAGAGTGTTTCCATTTCGATATCTGAAATATGAATATGCTCCACTAATGAAATTGATCATGAAATATTTCAGATGTGAGGGACGATTCTCTCGTTTATATGCTTATCACATCAGGTTGCTCATGCATTTCACCAGGGTACGGATGATGAACATTATGTATTTCATTTGTCGGAACATAGAGAGGATGACCACACTTGTGCAACACAAAACCCCTCAGCAACGACTTAACAATGTTTATCATTTTGCTCTTATTAAGATTTTGGTGGTTCATCAGCTTGGATTACAGGGCATCACTTGGGATGATTTCATCTCTCGTGACTTCTTCAGAGCTTCACAGGGATTATCAAAGGTCAAGCATGAGACAGGTGGACTTTCTCATCAGTATGAGCGCCATGAGACTGCTAGTGTGTTGGTATTCATCACATAGCAGAGGGGCACTAGACATTTGTTTGCAGCAGCGAAGTGAGTGTTATCTCCACCCGGTGTGGAAGTGGCCTCGCTTCCGACATCAGCACCACAGGTACAGGATAACGACAAGAGGCGAATGCAGGATGAGGGGCCTTTAGGTGAACAAGAGACCGACTTCATTCTCATTCATGATGATGAAACAGATACGGGCCCACAAAGTGCCAAGCTTAGGGAGATCATCTAGGAGCAGCAAAAAGATATCCAAGCCTTACCCCTTGACTTGGAGAGAGCTAAGTGGACAATGAAGTATTTGGGGCAGAGGAACAAACAACTTGAAGATCTGCAAGCAATCATGGAGTTACAAAACATCCGCGAGAATCGCCAAGCTGCACAAAGAAGAAGAATTGAGCTCACTTCATTAGAGCAAGAGATTAATGATGATCGGGAGTCTAATCTCGAGAGAGTAAACATACACTTAGAGAGATTGTTGGACAAGGTTGATAAGGACCATGCATTGCTAAGACACATGGCTTTCCACTACCTGGCGCAGAACAAGGTCTGCAAGGCACGAATCAGGAATTTAAAGGAAAAATTGAGGAAGGGAATAAGGAAGCAAAAAGGAAAAGGGAGCTTGATCGTCTTCAGATATTGGCCGAAACCTCTTTAGCCAAACATGACACTTAATGAAGAAGCTCCAGCCCAAATTTCAAGAAATTTGGGGCATTTTTGGCATTTTGACAAATTTTGGCACAAAAAACAAGGTTTTTCTCCCTATGCGCCGCGCCACGTGGTGCGCGCTTTTGCTAGGGAGCTCCAAATTGCAAAACGTTTATATTTCTAGATTTTTCATGCAAAATCATGGTTTTTGGTGCATGACCAAGAAATTTGGGCAAGTTTTGAGTCCTCAGGAGGTCAAAAACACTAAAACAATGACCTCACTGCCCCTATTTTGACACATAGGAAGCAGTCTTGGGAGATTGAAGTTTTGGAGGGGAAAATGGCATCCAAATTTAGAAATTCCACTTGTGTTGGAATGTAGACAGGTAGGGATTTCCAACAAGCACACTTGGACTCAGTTTGGAGTTCAGGAAGTGCCTCAAAATCAGCTCCAAATTGGCACGACACATACAGATTTTGGCGCGGCGCATAGGGGATTTTTGCCTATTTTTCACTGTTCAGCTCAACAATTCGCCCAATTTTGCTTCTTGGTGTTACTTTTGACCTTTCATAGTGTAATTTGATAACCATGAAGTTAAATTGGCACATTTTAACTTGTTCTAGAAGATTCATTCACCAAAAGGTGAAATGTGAGTGAATGAATCAGTTTCCTAGCATATAGGGGTAAGTTGTTTGACTACCTAGATTTCAGTTCCTTGTTTAGAATTAGTTCAAACAGCTCCTAGAATGATGAGCTTGACCCCTAGAGGCAAGGGAATAGGTTTGTCTTGTCTAAATTATTTAATTTCTAAGTCATTTTCAGGGTTGGATACTTGGGATTGCTTGGCACTTCATTGTACATTTCATTTCTGCAATTTTGGCAAAGGAAAGACTAGGGTTTTGTAGAACTTGTTGGGATCCTTGTGGCTCTGTGTTTGATGGTGTTTTTCTCTGTGTATTTGTAATTTCATAAATTTTTATGTATGCCATTTCCCTTCTCTTTGCTTCAGAAATTAAACAAATGAGTATTTAAGGTGGAATTCATAACTTGCTATGCTTTGCCTTTGACCTTTGTTTAGTTTTATATGTTTTCTTCAGTTTGTAGAGGATCCTTGATATAATCTTTCCCTCTTCAGCTTCTCAGCAATTATTTCTATCCATTCCTTCAATTTAAGGCATTCTAACTATTTCTTTCCTCGCCCCAACTTGAACTCTGCAAGAACTGGTCTTCATTCCCAGACCCAAAATTTGCCTGTCCCTTTTTCCAACAAAACCCCAGAAAACTCAAATCAAACTTTGTACTTCATACCTAGCCTAAAATTAGTTTATACTTCAGTCATCTCAAGCCCCATAGATCATCATTTGCTGAGATTAACCCGAAGAGAGCCCTCTCCTATCCTCGTAGGGCTAGCTACGAGGCTGAGCGTGGTTTGATGTGGCCTGGAACTTTGCCTTTTTAGCATGAGGAAAATGTAGGCTCTAACATAGTGGCGACCATACTGGGGAAGAAAATGGTTTGCTTGTTGATGTCATTTGTGTTATAAGCTACAAACGGAGCCTGAAGTTGTGCCAGGTAGCCTTCGAAATGCTTTTTCTTTGCATTAGCGCAAGTAGATAAATGCTGCTTCAGTCAATCTCCGGTCTAGCTTGTAATCGAGACACTTGACCTATAAATCGCCCCAGTACATTTGAGAATTCTAAGCTTTTGGATGATATGTTTAGAATTTGAAAGGCTAAACAAGTTGTTTATGTCCCTTTGATTTCTTGAAAATAACACGCTGGCTTCAAAGAGATATACCAGAGCTAATCCAGATCCAAATCCTCCCCCTTTCTACGAAAATCCCAATCTAATTTCAAGAATTGTTCGTCAAGAGAGCTTTGTGACTCCCGTGTTTAAATCTCGTTCATGTCCTACACTTTTTAAGTATCTTGAAGAGCTTGATTTTGATGAAAATTTTGAATTGTCATTGTTTGAAACCAAATCCGAAAGTGCTCTTGGTTCTATAGCTCCAAATCCTGACTTTGCTGTAGCTCTTGAAGTTGAAAGAAACAATAAATCAATTGAGAATTTTATCTTGAAGCACCTCCAAAGTGAAATTAACGCTTCAAATATCGTTGATTTCCTAGAAGCTGCATCTACATCCATTCGATCTTCCGTAACGACATTCGCCTCCAGAATTCCTACCAAACCTCCCTTCATTCCCACACTTCCCCCACAACCTACTATTTCTGATCAAAAGTCTGCTATAAATTCACCTCGATATACTCCTTCTACATCCAAAATTGCTTCACCTCTGCATACACCTCCTCATACACCTCACACATAAGCTGCACCTTCTCCCCCAACATCTCCAAGGCTGATTGCAAATCCACCAAGAGCAATGGCTGCTCAGTTTGCACCTCTCGCGCTGCCTCAAGTTTTGGGTGACATTCCCGCAGATTATCAGAGTAAAATTCCTTTGTTTGACAGCACTCCTCAAAGTACCACGGCTCAGCAACATGTAGACAAAATGACAGATTTCTTCGAGCTTCATGAGATTGATGCAGAAAACGTGACTATGAGATTATTCGTGCAGACTTTCGCAGGTGAGGTGAGAAAATGGTTCAGAGCTTTGACAACTAGAAGTATTCCCACATTAGAAGAGCTTCAAAGACAGTTCTTGGATCGCTGGGAAGTCAAGAAAGATCCTCTTCAGATCACTTCTGAATATACCAAGATCAAGCGGAATGCTGGTGAGTCCGTGCAAGACTATTGTATTAGATTTAATGTGGTTTATAATGCAATTCCTGATGATTTAAGGCCAACTAGAAAGTCAGCTTTTCTTAAGTTCCTGGATGGTTTTGATCTGGACATGGCTTATCAATTAAGAGAGAGAGATCCAGCTACCTTAGAAGAAATGCAGAAAATCGCCGTTAGTGTTGAGGCAAATTTGAATGACAAGAGAGCTAGATTGAAAACCGAGAAGAGAGTTTCAATAAAGGAAGAAGCTTCTACCTTAGATTAGGTGCTCCGCAAGGTAGAAAAGATGATTGAAAGGTTAACACTTGATAAGCCTGAACCACAGATCCAGAATCCTAATTTCCATGGACAACAGCAACCTCAATTCAGGATCAAACAACGTGAGCAGCGAGCACAAGAAACGGCATCACAACAGCAGCAAGTAAAGACACCTCTTCAGCAGAATTTTGTTGGTCCTGAATCTGATGATGAAGACAATGTAATAGGGGAAGAAAATCACTTCTTCACTCGTGATGATATGCCCACCTTTATCACTAAAGATGATGAGTATGCAGAAAGCTCAGCTGTACAGCAGGATGCAGATTCTATCTTGGCAAATGACACAGCTCTTGAAGAGGAGTCGGATGAGTATCAGAGAGGTTATATGCATGCCTTGTCCGCCCAGAAGTGTCAGTATTCACTATGAAATAGAAATGTCCCCATCAATCCAATCCAGAAGAGAAAAGAAGTTCCAGCATCAAAGAATGAGCCGCCTGTTGCACCAAATAAAGAAAAGAAGTTGCTGATCCCACTCCTAGAAAATCTCCATCAGCAAATGAACAAGTCAATTAGCCAATCGTATCAAAAGATAAAGCTAAGAAGAAGGAGGTTCCAGCCAAAGAGGTATAAAATACTTCTGCTTTTAGTTTAGAAAATGAAATTTCTAAATTGAACGTATCCATTCCCTTGACTGAACTGATGAGAAACAACAGTTATAGAGGTAAGGTTTCCAAAATTTTGAACTTTGATCCAATGTTTGATATGGTGAGTGTGGAAGATGATCAACCTGAGCTGATTTTTGGACCAGCATTGAATGGTGAGTCTCCAAACAGTGATGCGCCTCCTTTTTATATCAGTTTGAGAGTGCATGAGTTTGTGTTGCATAATGATATGTTTGATTCTGGCGCCTCCCACAATCTTATGCCGAAGGCTATCATGGAGAAGTTGGGTTTGGACATTACTAGGAAATACCATGATCTCTATTCATTTGATTCCAGTAGGGTGAGATGTATTGGGCTCATTAAAGACTTGGTGGTAAGTTTGGATTTGATTCCG